>CM035609.1:700000-1300000 GCA_020496755.1 Channa maculata
TACATTAAAAGGCCTGTTTTACAATCTGCAGGTTGCCATTTACTGTACCAGGCAGGTAAAGGTCTAGAAAAAAGGTGCATATGAGTTGCATTTTAGGAAATCTAGGATCCTAGGGTTTGGAGCTTGAATAAAAAATTTTGATATTTGCTAATATCACTTGCAAATCATTCAGATGCAGTGCTGAATCACTTAGGGAAATGCATTAAATGATAAGCAACTGAGCAGCAGCAGGGACTTTAGAGATAATTTAAACCACCAAAGCTGGGCTGAGATATTGTTTTCTGTCAGGACTCAGAGAAATATGAATTACATTGTGCTTAAATAAATGGTAAATTGGTCTGAACTTATTTAGCCTTTTTCTACCTATTGGCACTCAAAGCACTTTGAACTGGTTCTCATTCACCCATTCACACTCACAGTCACACACACACGGAGGTGCTGCTATACAGCTGGCCTTCATTGGGAGCAACTAAGTTGGGGTTCAGTGTCTTGCTCAAGGACACTTCGATATGTGACCGGAGTAGCTGGGGATCGAACTAGCAACTGGGGGATTGGTGGACGACCGCTCTACCTCCTGCACCATAGGTAAAATGTCCATGTGGGCATATTCACATTGAATTGTTGGAGCTAAACAAAGTTCTACAAATTCAAAATAGATTTTAATAAGGGACGATGGACTAATAAAAATTCTCCAACCTGTTAGTTTATTTTAATTGATTTTGTTTAAAAAACTAAAAATCAAATAACTGTAATTACATTAATCGTCACTGAAAAGCAAGTTAATATCTGATAATCCTGTATATAACAACACATTTCATGTTGAAATTCAGGTATATTTAAGGTGTTTAGTTACAGTTCCTGTTCCATCTCATCTGATTCAGTTATTCTCTGAGTTAAAGCAAAATCAGAAAAAAAAATATTGAGCAAGACTGAATTATAAAAAAGTAAAAAAAACAAACAAACAAAATCACTCTCACAACGTACTGTCAAATTTTTCCAATTCTCAAAACCGGTCAGACAAAACAACTCCACCTAAGCACACTCTCATCCTGTCTCTCTCCGTCAGTTTAATTTGGTACCAGTCCACAATCTTCCTCCTCCACCTCGGAGCTGTTCACTGCTTCAACTGGGCTGTGGGCAGTCAGGAGGCAGCTGGCAGAGCCTGTTTCATGTAGCTGTGAGGCTGAGAAGAGGCCTGAGCGCTCAGGCCGTGTACTTCCACGCTTTTGGCCTTGGAAGAGGATGTATGACTGGAGATAAGAGACAGTGACAGAGATATTCACACTTAGCCTATGTAAAAATTGAATGACTCTAAAAAGTGGACTCTTGTGCAAATCTACAGCCTCTTGATCCCAGTCAGTGCTGCCGAACAAACCCTTTTTATGTTGGCAAAGAGAAGCCAACTGTAGTCAATCATGTTCACTAGCAGCAGTAGAGGGTTAAGCAGCCCCTGACATGGCAAATTAAAGACATTTCAGAAGTTACAGCACCACTGAATTGCTAATCTGAGTGTGAGTGTATGTGTAGTTTTGATTACGTATATATATTTTAAAGCCTGTGTTAACATTGATATTGTTTATTAAAGATGTTTGTTGCACAATCAAAAACAATGTCCAAAATGGTTTTCATTATTGTTATAACTAAAACATTAGAACAACATTTATTCCATAAAATGTTAAGATGGTTGTACTGTAAAGCATTCAGCAAATCATAAAAAGACTCAAAGTATTAACATGTCTGTCTCTTCATAATTTCTGACTTTCCAATCTTGTCTGTAGCTTCTTGTTTCTGCTTCTTGTGCTATTATTTGACAGGTCCAGTAGCTGGGATTCAAAATATGGATGTTTCAGTTATAAGGTGTGCACCTTAATCACTCAACTACCAGAAGCTCCCAGACATATATGTCTGACATCATCCTTTAGGGTGACATCTTCAAGTCACACGAGATAAGTTGCAGATGTTTCAAGGTTAAAGCCGAACAAGCAGCATTGCTCTACTTAAAGCAGTCAGTCTGCTGGTAAACTTTGGAGGACAACAGTGATGCTGGGAAAATAAGAACATTTGTGTTCTCTGAGAAAGAATCTCACTGCAATCTGCTGACTTCTCATTAGGTGCCATCACTGGGTCAGTACTGTGTCTCAGTTTATCTGTGACATCTGCTATCTTTTAGCAAGGAGCTTTACAATGGGTCATCTCTGTCCTGTTAGGGTCTGGGAGCAACTCAGTGCAACATTG
This sequence comes from Channa maculata, assembly GCA_020496755.1. NCBI lineage: Eukaryota > Metazoa > Chordata > Actinopteri > Anabantiformes > Channidae > Channa > Channa maculata. The sequence continues at coordinate 702,236 of CM035609.1, forward strand.
TTGTTACTATTGTTATTTTGTCTAGTGGCATTTCTATTATTATTGTCATTAACGGTCATGATTGTGGCAATGATGATAATAGTGATAACAATTTACTTATTAACTTTTTTATTATTTTTTTTATATTTGGTCACTCCTCATTGCCTCCTACACTTACACACACACACACACACACACACACACACACACGCACACAGACATGCACATGCACACACATCATCTTTGTTATTTATTTGCCCTCCATGTACAATGTGTGTTTTGTGTTTAAGAGTCCTGGCACACAGGATTGGACCAGTTACCAGTCTTCTGGTTAGGTGTATTGGAAGCTTCAAACTCATCTGACCACCATAAATCAGCAATCCAATGATCAGGAACCCCAGCATACAGAATACACCCACCAGGCCTAAGACCACATACACTGTGAAACAAGGGGAGAGTGACAAATTGTATGTCAGCATACTGTACATGTGTCTGGACTATACACTTGTCAATATATTAGTAAACCAATTACTTAAAAATTCAGAGGTTTTCACACTGCATGAAAAATCACAGCCCTGCTGCTCATACATTTGAATTGGGGGGGTGTCTAGATTGTCACAACCAAAGATTCAAAAGTAACTTTCTAGAGTTGTCCAGTCCTGTCTTTGACTTTTTCAAACTGCTGTGATTAGTTTTGGCATCTGAAAGGTTTTAAACATATCCCTGGATAATAGTTATAACAAATCCTACATCAATAAAGACAGCTGTAGCATGTGGTACCTGATTGGCTGACAGCAGAAAACCTCTACACAGTATATCAGAATAAAAGGCAGCAGAAAGTTGTCAGTAATAATGGTTTGTCTTACTTTAACACATAATATACTTTAACCTGTCTATTTGTATATTAAAGTATATTTTATACTATCTAAATATCACAAATAAGAAATTAATTACTAAATTAATTACTAATCTTCTGGAAAGTGCTCATTTGTGATATTTAGATAAATAGTATAATATTTAGATAGTATTTGTGATTTGTGGACTGCTGAACCTAGTTAATGTCAGATTAATTTGAGAACACATTTCTGCACAAAGAGGAGACTGTTTCACTTAAATCATTTTTTTTGTGTGATGGTTCATGTTTACACGTCACATGTATCCAGCTCTGCAGAGAGCAACGTAGAGGTCATGAACTATCACAAATGTACAAATGGTGGTGGTGCCATGGGAGCTGGTGATGGCTTGACCTAATCAATTCAAGATTCTAGTAGACAGCACATATAGAGTGAAACAACAGTGACATACATGTGCATGAGCTCTTGGTTGAAGGAGGGCTGGTGAAGGCACAGTAAGGTTTACTGTAGACGGGGTTGGAGCTGACTGATCCTGTTGCAGAGACGCTCACACAGTATTCAACCCCTGACTGCAAGTATGTAATCACATTCTCCTCTTTGTAATCCAGTGTCAGTGTGAACTGAAATACAAGAGACAAACCAGGTGATAAAGAGCATGGAAATTGAAAATGCTTCACTCTATGAATAATTTACATTTACATTTATTTATTTGGCACTTTTTAGCAAAGTGACCTACAATACGAGGAACAAAACAAGCAAACAATTAAAAGACAGCGAGAAAATACAAAAGCACATAGTTATGAGAAGAAATGATTCCTTTTCATGCGACACAAGTGCAAAATAGGACAGGTAGGATTCTTCTTTTAATTAAATAGTTAAGGTGCAAGATACAACAGATGGGATATTTTCTAAGTTAAAGAAGGATTCTGTCATCAACAACTATTTGAATATTGGGAGTGACACTGCTAAGTGTGTGGAGTAAGCACGTTCCACCATCAGGGGGACCACAAGTGCCTTGCATTTGATGTTTTGCTGTGTCATATATAACATTAATCCTTGTTTGTTGGCAGAGCACAGTGAGAGTGAGGGATTGTGACAGACACTGCATTTTATTCAAGCACAGTGGGTTTGAGATTATCGACTTCAGGTAGGAAGGTGCTGTTAAGCTGACTACTTTCTAGGTTAGAGAGTCGGAGCTTTGGTGTGATGTGTCGTTTTTGGTTCATGAAAAATGAGGCATGCTGCTGTACTTTGGATCATTTGGAAGGTTTTGATTGTGCATGATCAGAACCTGCCTTCCTGTTCCAGGTCAGGTGATTCCCTGCCTGTGCCTCTTCCTGGGTCAGCTAGCCCCTTGCCTTTTGTTCCTGGGTTAGCCAACACCGAGCCTGTGCCTGAGGGGGTTCACACCCTGTTTTTGACTCGGCCAATTTCTCCACGCCTGCTCCTATGTTGGCAGACATTTATGCAGCTCCTGTACTGTGCTGGACAAAAAAAAAAACCACGCACATCTAAGAGTCTTCTCAGCTACATCCCACATCCAAGCTTAAGAGTCAGGGCCCCACCAAAGCATCTCTGTTTCCCAAGATTCCTGCCCTCAGGTGGCCTTGCCAACCAAGCCTCACCACTACCTTTGGCTCCTGCAGTCAGACTGTCCACCCAAGGTAACTGACTCACTCTGTCACTCTCACTACTCATTGTCAAAGACTTTTTGCCATTGCCACCAATTTATCTATCGAGAACTTACTTACCAGACTCTGTTATCTTATGAAGTTACTTATCTGGCTCTGTTACCTCTTAAAGTTTCTTACCTTGTCATAACCTATAAACCTTGACAGACTCTAACCTCTGCTTTTGGGTCCCAACCAGCCCATACAACATTTGGGCTGGGTTTTGATGACAGGTTGAAATTAAATAAATGAAATAAGATATACTAATTCAAGACCACTCTAATGACTTAAGTATAATGAAAGTGACTGTATAATGGAGATATAGTTCACCATATTGCCACAGTTTCCCAATGGATTTAAACATAGCATGCTTTTAGCTTCCCATTTTAGCAGCCCTGTTGAATTGAGAAGCTAGTTTGTTCTGATCCTTATTAGGAAAACTATAGTATAATAATCATATATAAATACATCATCAGAGCAAACAAATAAACTTTTTTGAAAATAGGCCCAATGAGAATCCTCTGTGGGACAGATTGCCTTGAACCTCACTTATCTGTTCTCATCAGGTCAGGTGAAACAAACCATTTCAAGCTTAACAAACTATTATAAAGCAAACACTAGATACTAAACTGTATGTAAAAAAGGGGAAGACAGCCTTTGTTTCATTTCTGTTATTCATTTTGATGAGCACTTATTTGTTCTGTCACTTTACTGTACTTTACTGTATTTTCTTTGTGTTATGTGCTGGTCTTTTTTCGTTGTTGTTTGCACCTTTCACATGACTTCCTGGTTCGTGTAATTTCAAAGAAAATGTTGCTTATTCTTTAGAAATGCACACACTTTCTGTGTCGAAGTAATGTCTTTTTCTCAAGAAAGAGCTGCCTCACACTAGGTGTTCAGATCAGGAAATGCAAAGCAACAGGCTGAAGTTCTAAGGTTATGAACTTAAGCAGGAACAAGAATTATCTTTTGTGTACATCACTTTCTCCATTTTAGCCTCTGCTGTCTGGTCTGATCAGCTCTTTTCACATCTGTATACTGTACATTTAAAAAAATGTGGGTGAGAAGATTGAAATTAGAGATGTAAAAAAATTATTTTGATCTTCTAATCAGGTTGAGCATTTCCTCGAACACCGGCAAATATGAGCCGGTGAGAGGAAGAAGTGGGTAAAACCACACTTGCTAAAAAACGTCAGCCATCTGAGGAAACCAAAGCTGAGCTTACACAGCCTGTGTTTTGCTCAGTATTCCTATTTATATTAGTCTTTCAAATAGATCAAGAAGTGAGGCCTTATGGGTTTGCTGTTTGGATTTCTTGGTTTTCCACACTGAGTTTCATATTTCAACACCTGACATATAACATGCAACAAAAACCTGCAGATATGCAGAAATTTGCTGTAATCATGTTAAGCATATTATGCTTCACCCCAGCCTTCATCTCAGTATTTGTAAATACCTGCACACACATATACACTCACTCTCCACTTTATGGTTAGATCTTTCTCAGATTTGGGTTAGTGATTTGTTAAGGCTACAGCAGCCGTGTTTTTGTTCCCAAGAGCAACAACCTTTTTTCACATTTTTATATTGAGGTAGCAGGAAAACCACGTTACTGACAGTGAGCTAGGGACTCGTACACCTGTGCCTTTATCCTGTTGTGACATGTCAAACACACAAACATGCACACACACACACAAAGACACACACACACACACATGCACACACAGTGCGCCAGAAAAAGTTGGAGGGGAGCTGGTATAAATTTCTGCAGAATAGTAGTTAAGATCATGAATGTCATACCTTAGCTCTTTAAATTTGGAAAATGCAATGGTGCAATGATTCTTAATTGTAAATAGTACAAAGACAACATATCAAATGTTGAAACAGAGAGATACCTACTTACCTGTAGGGCACTAAAAGTAACTAAGCAGTAAAGGTACTGACCAAAAACTAGAATACTGAGCTGAAAAACCCTAAAATTCTCAAAGGGGAGTTGAGATATAATTTCTGTGGATTTGTTATTAAGGACAACTTTCAAATTATGTTACCCAGTGGTCATATAAAAATACAGAGGACTGCAGCTTTAGTGTACTTTCTTCCATTTCACTAATCATGTATCTCATTTATGAAGAATAAAAACAGCTTAGGGCAGTTTACCAGATTTCTGCTGATACAAAACACTTCTGATGACAGTGTGTTTGAACTACACTCTAGTTTGTGTGCAGATGATGCGGACACATATAACGACACGTGAGCCTTTTCACTTTACACACGGGCAATTAATCCAGAAATGTAAAAATAGTGAAGGTGGTGGTTTAAAAGCTGACACACCTGTGCCCCATCCCTGGTCCTTTGCACACGGAAGATAATTCTTTTGTAGAGGTCTTTTAACTGCAGGTTCTGGGGAAGCTCCTTCGTAGGCACTCTGAGCTGTACCGTCAAACAGTTTCCACAGCCAGACACAGTCACATCAGGAGGTCCCAACACAGCTGCAGGGAGAAATGATCGCACAACAAATAACGTTTTTTTATTAGAAACAAAGATGGGCAGCCATCAATAATAAACAATAATTCATGTTTATTGCATTTCTCTAACTAAAATCTTCTATGTGGGATTCTGTTAGTGGTGCCTCACTGTCTGACAGGGGTAGGAACCAGGCTGATAGAGTCCAGCTGGATGTCTGCGTGGGTGTAAAAGCCTGAATGCGAGCTCGGTAATGGTCATACAGGTCCTTGAACACTCTGGTTAGGTTACACGTCTGTCCTGCCCTCAGCTCCAAACAGCCCGTCACTGGTCTCCACGAGTTCTTCCTCCAAAGTGAAAGGAATTTTGGAGAGAAGGACAGAAAGATGGTGTAAAAGAATGACCCAAGAACACTGGAAGGATTAGTGTGTCATCCTAAAACATAACTGACCACAGCACGAGAGGGAAGAATATCAACGATCAACGTGCTGAGTAACATTTCCACAGGTAGCATTCACAACATCATCGAAAGGCAAACTACTGTGTTTTATGTTTCAAACTGATACAAGAATTCATGCTTGTTATGACACAGTTTCAAGTTCACATTTACAGAAAAAGGAAAGTGCTTATTCATAAGGCTCAAATCTGCTTCAGAAACAAAAATGAAACATATGAAACTTATGACGAGAGCAAAGCAAAATCAGAGCAGAGCAAACTTTTGATTTTGGAGAGGAAAATCCAAACTCCTCATAGTACTAATCTTATAGTACTACAGTATATATGCCCCCTTTTCTGACTAAGTTGCATGTTGATTACTTTTACATTTAGTCCACCCTTGGGTTGCTTCTGTTGGAGGCTTTTCTGTTAAAGGGAGTTTTTCATGCCCGGAGTGGGGGGGCTTCATTGGGTTGTCTCTAGAAATCTTTACTTTGTAAAGTGCCTCCTGATGATTGTTATTGTGTTACATAAATGTATTTCAGCAAAATGTATTGTGATCTGAAAACATCTGAAACGTAGTACAAGTGTGAAGTAGCAGAAAATGGAAATACTCAAATAAAAATATAACTATTTCAAATTTGAATGTGTGTTACATTGGCCCACTTTAGGTGTAGGAAAAATGTTTCACTAGTACAAGACCGCAAATCATGGATGATTTAATAATATGAAACTTTAAATTACAAAAGTACAAGTAAGTAACATTTACAAGTACCAAGATGGAGTAAAGGGTTTCATAAAGTCATAAATAAACTAGAATAGGTTAAAAGTCATAAATAGACTTTTAGCAACCACCATTTTGATGTCACTGATGGTGAAAGCTTTGGTTGGAGGCATAAAATATTTGGACAAACTTGGACTCATGGATGAACTGATAAGAATATGATTTTGGACAGACACACAGGTAAACTGCAACGTGACTAGTTCATGGAGGCTACCACTACGAAGTGGTCAACTTGTAGAACATTCCTCTTAGCATATATCACCGCAATGATCAACTGAAGATTATCTGATAATTCAGCATTTATGTTATTTATAGCTTGTCTGTGGTTGCTGGTCCTTACTGATGGTAATTACCTGCTTCTTCATATACCCTTTCAATTTGTAAAGGTAGTGGACTAAATACCTGTGATGGATGATTTGGACAGTAAAGTGGGTTTCAGGGGGGGTCCCAGGCCCTGGCAGGAAGCTAAGCGTATGCTCCATGTTGAAGGAAGAGATGGAGATGCTGGAAGGTGCAGGGAGGGACACACACACATCTGTGGACAGATAGAGAGAAAAAGAGAGATAAAGGACAGAGGTTCTTTGATGTTTTTTATGACATTGTTCTGTCTAATGGTCTTTATTATTTTAAAACTTGGCATCTATTGTACTAATAAAAGAGAAACTTCCTACATCGAAATGACTCACAACCTAAGCTCATTCTGAACAGTAGCTGTGAAGTCAGAATTACTAGTCCTGCCACAACACACACACTTGCCCATGTATCGATTCACAGATATATATATATATATATATATATATATATATATATATATATACACACAATATATATACAATATATAAAATTATATATATATATATATATACACACACACACACTTTTACAACACCAACTAGCTCACCAGCACTTGACCATAACATACGTGATATACTCAACATTAAACCCCCCACCTTCAGTCCTAGGAGCATTACCAAGGTGTAAATGAAGAAGCAGCAGCAGCCAGAGCCCCATCATCCCTCCATGGATTGTGTTATGGCTCGCAATGACACGGCTTGTTTTTGGGTTATAACTTATAGAGAAGGATGGGAGGAAGCAGGGGCTTTGTGTGGGGGTTGGGAAGTGAACAGTTTGTTATCATGTGCAGGGCTGAGTTTCTATTTCCCCACAAGTCCCTCCCTGTGTATTGTCTTCAAATCCTCCTATATCAGTGTCACAGTCGCTGGACCCAACCTACTTCAAACTGGAGTCAGAAAATGTTTTATATGCTGTTCTGCTCATATACCTGTTTGTACTGAGGCGACTGTTTCTATAGCAAATAAGCTTTAACACTTGTGCACATGGAAGATTTGCTGCTGCTTTTACTGCAATTATACAAGAGAGAACATACCGTAAAATGTTGCTTTATTATGGAGAAATGTGTTTTTGGCTAAGCAATGTTGTTTTACAGTCAGTATAAAAATACAAAAATGTCACAAATACTGTATGGAAAATGGTTGTATTATTTTAAATATAGGTGGTTGCATACTGACACCTGTAATCGCATGTTTCCTGCCCATCCTGATACAATGTGAAACCATAACATGCACAACTTTATATAACGAAATACAAAAAGGTTTAACAGCTTGAATATTGACTGATAACCACTACATTTCCAATGACTTGTTAGACTGTCAGTTAGGGATTCTAACCAAAAACAGACCCAGGGTCTGCAAAACCACTGTTACATATGATACAAAGGTGCTGCAGAACTGATGACTAATTCGTAAGTTAATTTTCAATCATAATATATGCACATGAAATGCACATTAGTATTTCCCACAGCAAGAAATGTATTAATATGTTTTGTATGGTCAGACCCAAAGGTGTTACTTAGTGGCAACTGGACTTGCTTGAGGGTGTTTTTGTTTGTTTGCTCACTCTGGTATGAATCAGTGAACTAGTTAGTAACTTAATTCAGTTTTCTTTCGCACCTATAAAAATTCAAGCAAAACAAATCATTACATTATCAGTGAAAATAGTCTTGGAAAATAGTCTGATCTGAAGCTGGAACAGAAAAGTAAACACAGAAAGTAGATCTTGTTCTTTACTGGTGAAAATTCCTGACTGAAAATTTGCTTTAAAACATGAAACAATGGCACAAGTGGCATTTCTTCACAAGCACAGGGATTACTGTTTAACTGCCTGTAGCAATGCCAGGATAAGAGGATAACTGAAGTTGTGGAGAACGTATCACCCACAAACCTTCCTACTTTTTATCCTAAGAACACACAGGGGTTGGGAGGAAAACTCAGTAGGTTTATAAATTAATAATTGCACAGATTAATTTACCTGAGGACTCCCAACTGGTCAGTGAGAACGGATATTTAACTGAGCCTTTCAGATAAAAGGTCAAATTACAAAACTGTCAAGCAAGTCCAGATGCTGTTGCACGGCACCTTTAGAATAAACATAGGCCCTAACTGCAGTCCAAAACCCATATTTATAGAACTTTACATCACAAGATAAAAACAAACACCAGTACATATTCAGGGTTAAGACGTGAGGAAAGTCAAAGTAAAATAAACATAAAGTGTGGATATAACAGTGATACAGTACAACTCCAATTTCAGGACAACCATCAGGAATTTTGTTAAACTGGTAAACACTCTTTATGATATGTACATACATATACATTTCCATGTAAAATAATTGCCAAACGGCATCTCAACATAAAGTTTTTACACAAAAAACGACATGTGGGAAAAGACTATAAACTCCTTACTTAAAATGTAACCTCTTCCTCAGTCTTCGCTCACAATGTGAGGTTTAGTAAATATGATTTACAATAAAAAAATTTTTTAAAAAAAGTCCTCCAGCTGCTGATTAAATTAGGTCAGACTAGCAGTGTCTAAGTACTTTCTAGGTACGTTTCCTTGAACACCAAAGCAGATTTTTATGTATCAAAAGAGAACTCAATTCTGTAAGAGCGGATGGAGCATAAAGGGAAAACTCAGAAGTTACAGATATAGCAGGGAGGCTGTCACAGGGAAAGACACAGTCCTGAAGGTGTCAGACAGCATCATTTCAAGCAATGGTACATTGTTCCCATGATACAGCTACTAACATAATTATCAATAATCATTACTTTGTTTTATTAATGTAATAATGTAACAATAAAAAATGTGTTCATTACAGGTAGTGTTCTTTCCCTAGGGGGAGGGCACAAAGGCAGTCGTCCACGGACCACAGGGTGAGTGGTTTGATCCCCGACCCTGGCTATATGTCGAAGTGTCCCTGGGTAAGACACTGAACCCCTAACAGGCCATTCCCCTCCCCAGCTGTGCAGTGCCGGTCCAAGCCCAGCAGAAATTGGGGAGGGTTGCGTCAGGAAGGGCATCCGGCGTAAAAACTGTACCAAATCAACATGCGGACAATGATCCGCTGTGGCGACCCTGAACTCACGGGATAAGCCGAAAGGACCAAAAAAAAAAAAAAAAAGTAGCTTTATTATTTCTACAAAGCAATTACTGCAGGTAAACAGGAATCTTCACTTCAGTACATCTATGGTTCAGTGTGAGTTTCACAGTGACAGTTTCAGTCTTTCTTGTCAGTACTGCTTCTAACGTGATATTTGGAAAAAATATAATATCTAATATTATTCTATAATAACGTGCGTAAGACATCCGTACATGGACGTTTCATGTATCCAGAGTCCTCTTCCTCCTCCTCCTCCTCCTCCTCCTCATCAGTAGAGCAGGAACTTGTTTCTACGATGATTTTCCTGCTTTCCCCAGTTTGTGAGGGTTGAACCGAAATGATTCTGCATTCCTCTGAAGAATAAGGAGCCTCTGTCTCAACCTCTGCAACATTAAGTTTTAAGTCCTGCTCCTCCTCTTCCTCCTCCTGTCTGCCAAAGGTTAATGTAAGTAGGTTCACATTCTGGCTGCCACCTTCTCCCAACACCATCTTCTCCACGATCTGCTCTTTTTCCTCCTTTTGCTTGATTGTTGCTACACTCTGTCTACTACTACTACTGTCTGTGTCTTTGTTCAGTAGGTTGTTGGGTACCACACTTGGATGTGTCTCTGCTGAGTCTGGCGTTTGGTCTGAAGAGATGAAAAGCTGTGGTACAGGCTCAGGGGATAAAGGAGCTGGCAAAGATGATGAAGATGAAGAGGAGGGAGGCAGGCGGTTAGCGCCCCCCCACAGTCTGTAAGATTCACTAATCCTCTCTGTGTCACTTTCCTCGTCACTCTCGTCAGACGATGACTGTTTGAGCCTCTTTTCACCTGTAGAGGGCTGTGCTGGTTTAACATTTACAAGGGAAGACAAAGACGTGCTGAACAGTGCATTAACCAAAGCCTCATCCGTGTGATGGATAGATGTCTAAGACAGAGACACAGACAAAGCAGAGAAAAAAAACAAGAGGAGTTAAAACCAGTGCATCAGGTGAACAGACGTCCAACTTGTTGGTTTTTTATATTTTTTCAAACTTGATGAAAAAAATATAATAAAATCAATCATTTTAACTGCTTAAATGTATGATTTCTATGATTTCTAATATATGCTAAACTCAACAATATCAGGTGTTATTACTATTATGGGTAAAAGGATACTGTATGTATTGCTTTTTGAATGATTAAAATTCAATTGAATTCAATTGATATAGCGCCAATTCACAACAAAGTAATCTCAAGGCAATTTACAGATTAATGTCAAGATTAAAAATGTAGAGAAAAAAACAACAAAAAACAACAAACCCCCCCTTAAGGAAACCATAGGCAACGGTGGAGAGGAAAAACTCCACTTTAAATCACATTGCATTTTTAAATATATGGTAATTTCAGAATTCCAAAATCCCAGTATTTATATTATACTATTAATAACACTTTTATAGTATTAACAAATTTCCATGTCTGTGAAGTTGGAAACAGAAATTCAGAATTCATTATGAATTTAACTGATTAATTATTAACTCTATTCTCATCCACTTGTATAAACTATTGCAATTTAACACAACAGCTGTTTTCTATTTACATACACTGAACTGTGGCCTCATTACTTTTAATACACGCAATAGAATGACAACATCAACATAAACATTATCGGTATTACATAGCCGACATTTGATGTAAACAACCCTTAAAACCCACAGAATAGGAGTTTTTGTTTAGTACACCGGCCTTCAAAATATGTCAAATACTGCAAACCTTGTACTGTACAAGCAAAGGCTTATAGAAAATTTTAGCCTCTTTCTGCAGATAACATCTGGTTCTGAGATATTTTGTTGTGTCTCGAACTCAGAGCATGTTTACTGTGAGCACCAGGATATAGTATCCAGAGTAATTTTTCTTGTGCCACCTGCTGCCACGCAAACCAAAAAGGAGACTTTCTACACCTCCATGATTTAGAGCTGGAAAACAGTTAATTTCATCAATCTTTTCCCCTTTTTTCTCCAAACACAATTTTGGTGAGTATGGCTCTTTGTTGATTTGCAGCACTGGTGCAGACATTATTTTTTTTGTAACTTTTCAGTCCTTCTCCTTCACTTTCTCACCAGACTCATTTCTCCCTCATGTATGAGACAGTCATGTAAGGGGGTCTGATACACCCCATTTTCTTTAAAAAAAAAAAAAAAAAAAAAGTTATTTCTTAATTACCAAAGACAAAAATTACAATGTTTAAAATTAATTTCTTGGCAACACAACATTCTTGAATGAGGGGAAATTCCCCTTTACAGCTCTCTCTGGTAGGTTGACTTTAGGCAATGACAATGGAACATGAAACCACTTCCAATGTCATGAACAGCGTGTTCACAGCCCCCTCACATGAGACTAATGCCACATATAACAAAAGGTTAACTTTAACCGACACCTACATCTTAAACGGTCCTTATACCACAGCATGCTTTAACAGAATAAAGGCTTTAATACTTGTTTTGAAGAAAAGGCTTTACTACTGCATCATTTATGAGAGAAACAGAATGAGTCTAATTCAACACCCGTTCCTAAGAATTTACTTCTTAAAAACCACGTATGCAATTTTTAAAAAAAATCCAGAGACCACATTTACACAATTAAGTACTGGAATGTCTTTTATCAATTTTACAGTTCTATAGTACTACAGGATTTTTATCTTGTTTATAACCTGTGTGATATGTATGTGTATATAGATCTATCACACATTTACAAAAAAATGTTTTTATACTGAGAAGCGGTTCGTAAATGGTAAAGGTTCTGCACTTATTTAGTGCTTTTTGTACCTATTGGCACTCAAAGCGCTTTACACTGGTTCCTACTCACCCATTCACACTCACAATCACACACACTCATACACCGATGCACCGATGGGGGAGCTGCTATGCAGCTGGCCAACACTCACCAAGTGGGGTTCAGTGTCATGCTCAAGGACACTTTGACATGTGACCGGAGAAGCCGGGAATTGAACCAACAACTGCGAGATTGGTGGACAACCACTCTACCTTCGTGAGCCACAGTCACCCCTTGTGTCTGGCCACTCTACCATACAGGCCTTTTTGATGGAGTGCTGCAGAGATGGTTGTTCTCCTGGAAGGTTCTCCATTCTCTGGAGCTCTTTCATAGGGACCATCACAATCTTGGTCATCTCCTTGACTAAGGCCCTTGTCTATCGATCGCTCAGTTTGGCTGGCCAGCCCACTCTAGGAAGAGTCCTGGTGGTTCCAAATTTCTTACATTTATGGATGATGGAGGCCACTGTGCTCATTAGGACCTTCAATGCAGAAGACTTTTTCAGTACCTCCCCCGAGATCTGTGCCTCGATACAATCCTGTCTCAGAGGTCTACAGACAATTCCTTGGACTTCAGGGCTTGGTTTGTGCTCTGTGATGCCCTATATAGACAAGTATATGCACTTCCAAATCATGTCCAATCAACTGTATTTCCCACAGGTGGACTCCAATCAATTTGCGGAAACGTCTGATAGATGGAAACAGGATGCACATAAGCTCAATTCTGAGTATCATGGCAAAGGCCATGAATTCTTGTGAAAGTGTGATTTTATTCATTTTATTTTTTATTTTAAAATTTGGAAAGATTTAGTTGAAATTTGACGACAGTTTAGGACCACAACAGTGTTCACACCAGAGTTGGATACATGCAAACACAAAGAACATCTCTCATTAACATTTTAGTACTGAGGTATAAAAGATATACTTGCTGTCCTTTCATTTTTCGTTTAACCCCGACACTACCGCTGGCAGCTCAGCGATACCTTATCTAAGAAAACTAAGTACATCAGCCATCTGGTTGCAGAAAAAAAAAAGAGCGAGGCTGTCTGCGGCCCTTCATCTTTCTTCTTACACCACAGATCAACCACAATAACAACAGATTTCACTCAACTGTATGTGTTAAGTGTGTGTGTGTGTGTGTGCGCATGTGGTTGCACGCGCATGTAGTTTGCTCAAATATATTTCCCCTTCTGTTTTTTCCTGTTACTATACTCAGAAATGTTTAGTGTGAACTGCCTGAAGTCGAACTAAAAATAAAGCATTTACTGCAGAGTAGAAATTAGAAAATGAATCAATAATGTTAAAAAGTGGCAAATTTTATCACTCTGATTTACTTTAAATTCCTGTTTGATTTTAAAATGCTGATTTAATTTTGGGCGACTGTGGCGCAGGAAGGTCGAGCGGTTGTCCACCAATCTCACAGTTGTTGGTTCAACAAAAGTGTCCTTGAGCAAGACACTGAACCCCAACTTCGTTGCTCCCAGTGAGCGTTGGCCAGCTGCATAGCAGCTCCCCCATCGGTGTGTGAGTGTGTGTGTGTGTGAATGGGTGAATAAGAAGCAGTGTAAAGCGCTTTGAGTGCCAATATGTACAAACGCGCTATATAAGTGCAGAACATTTACCATTTGGGGGGTAGATATTATTGAGGCTTTTATGCACTTTGTGTCAACACCACATCACACTACACTAATTCATTGATATCAAACACAGAAAGCCAACTTATGTTTCTAAAAACAATACGGTGGACGGCCTATTCACTTTTTTCCAGTGTCCATTAGATTCCAATAACAACATAAGTGACATCTTAAAATGATCTTGTGGAGTTGTCAATATCTTAAATCTGTCCAAAGCATTATATCAGATAGAAGTCAGCATCCTCATTTAAATAGATAGACTTTTAATACTTATATTTACTTTTAATACAAAATTACTCTCTCTCCACTATTAATCATTTGGTTTACGTGAGAAACATGTGATACTTAAAATGATCTCTTTTAAAGTCATGACTGCAGTGACCCAAAAGGACATCCCTTAATCTACACCTAATTTAAGGTCTGAGAATTTATTTGTTTTTGCCCTTTCAGCTTATCCCTCGAGTTCAGGGTCTAAGAATATTTGTGATATATTGTACTTTGTCCCTGGGCAAGACACTGAACCCCTAACCGCCCATTCCCCTCCCTAGCTGTGCAGTGCCGGTCCAAGCCCGGTAGAAACTGGGGAGGGTTGTGTCAGGAAGGGCATCTGGCGTAAGAAAAAAAAAAACTGTGCCAAATCAACATGCGGACAATGATCCCCTGTGGTGACCCTGAACTCACGGGATAAGCCGAAAGGACAAAAAAAGAAATAAAATTGTACTTTGCAAGAAATCCCACCACTGTCTTCTGTATTTATGTACACAATGTACTCACCAGAACTAATGGCAGTGGCCTCCTTTTTAGACAGATGAAGCCAGTAGAGAACAGGAAGACCCCAACAACCACAAGAAACATCACCAATACACACAACCCAGCTGAGATCCATGGGTCTGCAGAGAGCAGAGAGGGGTCATTAGAAATAACACAGAAACCACAAAGCTGACAAACCCACAGCAGAAAAACAGCGGCTTCAGGGTCCCGTTGTTGTGAAACCCTGACTTACTAAGTTTAATCCCAACAGAGCCTTTTAGAAACACTAGAACTAAAAGTTGAAATAATGGAAACTATTTTTTGTGCTGAGATAGCAAAGAAATCATTACATTCAAGTCCAGAGACAAAAAAACAGCAGCAGGTCTGAGACAATAAGAAAATTGTGACCTCCCTTGAATTATTGTTATTAATTGACCCCACATGGAGAGTGAGCCCAACAAACACACAGTAACCCAGAATAAGGTATGGGTGCAAGGCATGACCTTTACCTGCAGTAATGATGCCAGTGGTAAAAGCACATACAGGTTGGCTGTAGTTGGACTGTCTGGACTCCAACGTGTCTGCGAAGCAGACTGAGACACAGTATTGTCTGCCAGGGGCCAGATGTTCCACAATCTGTTTTTCCAGAGACATTATGCCTTTAACCTACACACACAGAGACCACAGACCGATTTTTGATTAGTAAAAGACTGGATTTAAAGAGGAAACAACATGACAAACACAGCATTGCCCCCAAAGATTCAACTCTAGAAAGCCAAGGTTGAGACTGCTGCTATAAGTGCGTCATAGTTGTGGTATTCATTATATTCATATCATTTTACAGCAGGGCCCTTTTCTTCAAATGTGGCTTCTAGGACGTAATACAGGCTGATGCTAATGACAGGCTATAAAGCAGTTTGGTTAATCTTAAATCATGTTTTGTGTTTTTAAAAAAAAATTACAAAAACTCAGATGAAAACCAAGCATTTGCTTCATTGGCTGACTACTGAGCATGTTATGTGCATTTTGGGTAACGGATTCATGTCCCATTTATGTAACATTAAATTATCATAATGTCTCATGCTACATGTTCAGGCTCCATTGGCAAATCTGCACCAAAATGAGAAGATGCTGCCCTGACAGGTCATACAAAGAATATGAGGAAAAGGAGAATTTTGTATTGCAGCATGTGTTTGCAATCATTACACTGTTTGCTTCAAAAGTGAAAGGTTTGAATGCCTTTTTGAAAGAAAAAAAAAAAGAACAAAATAGTGACATTGCAGCTGCAACTGCAGCTATTTCCTTTTGTTGTGCCATGAATACATTGTCATACTTGAGAAACAAGTATGAGGATTCAGAAAATGCTGTCAGAAGTAAAGAATAAGTGTAACAATTTGAAACTGTTGTCATGTATGTAGGGGGTCTGGTGGCTTAGTGATAGAGCTTTTGGTTGGGATGCAGAAGGCTGTGGGTTTAAATCCTACCCCACTGGGTGTGGCCCTGCCCAGCCACCAATGCTCTCACTTGTGCCGATCCCAAGCCCGGATAAAAATGGGAGGGTTGTGGCAGGAAAGGCATCCGGCATAAAAACTCATGCCAAATCACGTTCAACCCCAATGGGACAAGCTGAAAGCCGTTGATTTGATACGGTTTTCATGTATTGCTTTATGAATCATCTGAAGAGTTAGATCTGTTACTCAATTGTATGTCAACCATGAAACACATACCTGTTCTCTTGTAAAATGATATCAACATTGCTTTTCATGTCTCTAAAATAAGAGGCTACATGTTTGGGTTGGATGAATTTGTAGCTCTGACAGCGATTGTGACTCAGAAGATAGAGCAGTCATCCAATCACAGCGGTTGTTGATTTTATTCCCGGCTCCTCCAGTCAAATGTAAGATGTCCTTGAACAAGACACTGAACCTCAACTTAACAGCTCCCAGTAAATGTAGGCCAGCTCCCCCATCGGTGTGTGAGTGTGTGTGTGTGATTCTCCATAGGTGAATGAGAAACAGTTTTTTTTTAAAAAGTTGATTTAAAAATGGCCAATATTACCAACAACAGCTTCCTTTACCTTACATCTCTTATTCTGTAATTATGTCTGTGTCTGGTTGTCAAGTAATTTTCCATAGCCACTGCTATGACATGTTCACGTTTATTTTTAAAATACTTTGGATAAAACACTCAGGTAGAAGCCTGGTGTTGCCTGGCGCCACTAAAGGGGGGCTTTAGGGGCACTAAACACCAGTAAATGGTCTGCACTTATATAGCGGTTTTCTACGTATTGGCACTCAAAGCGCTTTACACTGCTTCTTATTCACCCATTCACACTCACACACACAAAAACCCAGACGGGGGAGCTGCCAAGCAGCTGGCCAACACTCACATGGAGCAACTAAGTTGGAGTTCAGAGTCTTGCTCAAGGACACTTCGACATGTGACCGGAGGAGCTGTGCGCAGGAAGATAGAGCGGTGGACAACTGCTCTACCTTCCTGCGCAGTATTTTATCTGATAATAAGTCAACAATTGGCTTCAGAGTTTTCATATCTTATTAGGCTAAATTGAACAGTGGTCTAATGAGGGCTGTGATTACAGTACCTGGACTATGTCTTCACCCTTACTCTGGATCTGAAGGTTGTAAGTGATTTTTTCATAAATCTCCCTAAGCTGTTCAACGGGAGGCTGAAGTTCCACACAAAGATTTCTGCCACATGGTGTCACAGTCAGCAGTGGCGTGTCTAGTTCAGCTGGATGACAGGCACAAGAAGAGAAGAGATACTTTAATGACCCAAATTCAAGCTTCCATCTCAAGACAGAATCACTTTCAAGGTGCAGTATGTAAAATTAACAGGGACTGATTTTCAGAAATTCAATACAGTTTTTATAATTATATTCTCATTATTATATAATTACTTGAAAAAAAATATTATTGGATTACCTTAGAATAGGGATTTTATATCTACATTGGAATGTGTCCCCCCCATTTATGTAGGCTGCCATGTTGCACCACCATGTTTCTACAGTAGCCCAGAGAACAAGCAAAACACTGGCTCTAGAGGGAATTTTGGATTTGTACGCTTAAGTAAGAGCTTGAATTTAGTAAAAATCTAACACCGCTTGTCCAGAAAAATCTTTATTATGTTGGACTCTATAATGAAAAATCACAAACACAATATAAACTTAAGTTCATGAAAGAACCGACCAACTAATACTCTTCTGGAGATGGATAAAAGGGCAGCATGAAAAAGGGGAGAGGCCTGAGGCCTCCTCCTCTGCTGAGAGGAAGATTCTCTATGTGAGCATGAATGGCTTTATATACTACTCTCTCATGCTATCTGTCTTCCTTGTCCAAAATGCATTGTAATCCTCAAACGAGTGTCCTTTGTCCTTCCGATGTAGGTCCACCGCTGAATCTGGCCATCCTCTTGTGTAGAAGCTGTTTGGTTTCTCCAATGTAGTGCTCTGACACTCTTCACTGCACTGGACTGAACACACTACGTTGCTCTTTACGTGTGGTGTCTTTAGGGTGGACGAGTCTTCTCGGAGGATGAGGCCTCAGGTACAACCTCTCTCCAATTTTTTTATGCTGCCCTTTCATCCATCCCCAGAAAGATTAAGACTGCACACCAGTGATGGGGAGCACCAGCAAAAAGATTTGGCTTTTTTGGCTTGGCTCCCTTAAAAGAGTGAGTTCTTCCGCTCGAAAATAGCTCTCAAATGGATCTTAATTTAGTATTACTCTGAGCTATATATTTGAGTGTAATTTAGCAATTATGAATGGTTTGTGTGTTGGTAAGTGATTTTTGATTCAGTGTTTAGATAAAAGCCTTATTTGTATGTTTTTTTTTGTTACAAAAAAATACAGTTACTATTGTTAACGTTTTAATGAAACCTTTAAATGAACAACTGAACACAGAACCACAGCAAACAAATCAAATATATAAAAGGTCAAAATCCTAGTGTAGATGGTGTGCCCATCAAAGTAAAGTCCAGCTCTTGTCTGCTCGGATTCTCGGCAGAGCGAGCTGACCAGGAGTGCCTGAGAAATTGGATCTCCCTGATGGGCCACACCTAACAACCCCCATCTTAGGGGTTTAGGGTCGTAATCATTACATCTTGATGACTGCACCCTGTTCTCACCTCCCACCTTAACGAGTCTATTCAGGCCAGGGTGGAACAAAGGCCTACGATGAGGGATATAACTGCTCCTAGCAACTTTTATTCAGACTGAAGAAGCTGTTTGGACAAGCAACCAAACGTTTTTAACTAAGGAAGAAGTCCAGTTGACATGATTCAATCTTTGGATAACCAATCCTTGATGACTGAGAATATTCACTGACAAACTTAAGGAAATATTCTCTGTTACAATGGAATAATAACAGACAATCCAAAAAAAAAGAGAAAGGGATACTTTAGCAGGACTGTTTAAAAGAGGACAGCAAGATCTCTAACAGGATGTGATCTACATTACTCAAACCATCTATTAGTTTTACTATAGTGCTACTTACTGTCTCTCATGGGTCTAAATGCTTGAAAGTTAGCAGGAAGTGAGGTTTGTTGTCCCAGAATTGCTGTAACATGTGTAAAGTAGTTCTGTGTTTGGTCCTTGAAGGCCTCTGTCAGGTTGCAAACTAGTGGGTTTTGGACACCTTGGCAGCCTGCCACAGACTTTGAGGATGAATCCCTTGAATACCAAAATGGTGGGAAAGAATACGATTAGGGAGTAAAAATAACCAATAAGTCTTTTCTTAATCATTAGCACCAAAAGACACTGTGAGCACTTGTGGTGTACACTTATTATATTGCATAGAAACTGGTCAGGAAAAGGCTGTAGTTTTAAACTTACTACTGCAAATAAAATGTGCAGAACAGAAAACTCCAACTGACTGATTGTATAAAGTTTCTCTAGAACTTGTCAGTGTAAACACAAACACGGATAACACCCACCTGTCTCCGGTAATGGTGACATTATAGTAGACTTCAATGGGTGTCCCTTGTCCAGGCTCCCATGTTAATATGTGGATAAAGTCTTTTGATGTAATTTTAAGTTTTTCAGGCTTGGGCAGTTCACTCATAACTGGAATACAAACAAACAGGACATACAGAAATGTAAGTATATATGTTGAGACAGTCAATCAGACATTATGAGTGTGGATTATTATATTATATACACATTTACTAAGCTACACAGTGTTGTCCACATATATACCCATTTTACACATTATGGGGTCCCATCCCTTCCAAAATTTGAAAAAAATGGTTGTTTATTTTCACAACAATAAAATAATAAATATGGATCACGATGAAAGCTACTGTTGAATTTTAGTCTCTACAGCTATACACTTACAGTGTGTCTATTTTGAATAATATCTTGATTCTTTCTGTGTATGTTTTGACATTGACTTAAATAAACTTAAATAAAATAAAATCACCTCACTTTGGACTCTGATGTTTTAGACTAATTATTAAAAAATACTATTATGGTTGACACTAATATAGGCACTCAAAGCACTTTACACTACTTCTTATTTACCTATTCGCACTCACAATCACACACACACACACACACACACACACACACACACACACACACACACACACACAGAGATGGGGGAGCTTCTACGCAGCTGGCCAACGCTCACCGGGAGCAACTAAGTTGGACCGGAGGAGCCGGACATTGAACCTACAACTGCGAGATTGGTGGACAACCACTCTACCTTCTTCTTCATCTGGCAACTTCTATTCATTATTTAAAAGGTGCCTTACAATGGATAAAACTGAAGTGATACAACATTGTGTTTTCTGTTGTAAATATTATCCAATATTATATGAGATTTTTGATATCAGCTTGACTGAGACTTTGGGAAGAAAGATATTTTATTTAATCTACGTGTAACTGTAATTTAGGGCTGTAAGACTGACTATGAACTCACCTGAAAGGACCTGAAGGAGCCATGTGAGCATCCAAATAAGAGCAGTCATGACAGCTAAACAGTCATGCGGTCACACCTCTTTGGACTCTGCTGCCTTCACTTCCATATTATCCCCGTGTGTCAGAATAAAACTGGAATTAGACGGAATTTTACTCACATATATCAAATGGGGACATGTGTAAATGAATACAATTGTATGTGTTGTGATACTCACTTGACATTGAAATAACAGTTATTTCCACTGATAATAAGTCTTTTCTCATTTTATTTCTACTGTAAAGTATGCTTAACCTTGCCAACGACTTGCATTTAAACAGATTTCAAATTACAAACTCATTTCCCACAAAAACGTTACGATTGACGTTAGCTAGCTAGAAAGCTCTGATTTAGACAGAGTACGATTAAACTAACTATCGTCCACAAAAAGTAAAATAAAACAGAATAAAATAAAGCTACTAATGTTAGCGTTATTTAGCATTACTTCTTCGTAAGACGCCTATTCGCCGCAAATGTTTGTTTTTTCATGCAAGGTAGCATGAAAAAAATCTTAAATATTAACCGGCAACAAACTTTAAAACAGTATGTACGACAATACAGCTACCTGCACTGGGAAGTGTTTCCATGTTCCATTGATATTATCGGAATAGCACAGACCCGGAAACACGCTACAGACAAGCCACAGCAACTGCTCACCCTGCTGCTTTTGTGGACCTCCAGTAAAATGTATATTCCAAATTGACGACGTGACCATTTGTGCAGTAAGTACACCTTAAAAAGTAACAACAAATACCAGCACTAATACATTTATTATATTTTGTATGCTATATGTTGCATTACTGGTACATAGTGCTATTTCATATAAGTGCTTGCTGTGTATATTCTTTCCGTGTATGTATATGTAACAGTGGTAATATACGACATAAAAACAAAATACTCTTCACAGGAGTCTATATGAAAACTAAATTTTACAGACAAAAAATAGAACGCAATATTTACGAAAATTAGTATTAAAGATACAAGGTTGCATTAGTCTCTCGTTTGGGTACTCTCAATTTGGCTTCTGTACAAATTATAATCTCTTCTGTGGATCCTGAAGGTAGCACGCGAAAATGTCTTTGACAGAAAATCATGTGACCTAGCAGAATCATAGTAGAAGAGAAAGGGAGGAAGCTTGTGCTTGAGGTTACGGAAATCACGACGTAATGTCACTTGACTAAACAGTTACTTCTCCTTTCTGTCCATTTCTGTCCATGTGTAACTGTGTGTTTTACGTATTTCCAGTATGTGCTGTTTTATTTTTATTTTTTTACTTTTAATTCACACTTCATCAAGTGTAGTTACAAGATCTTTTTCAGATAAAGATCAGACATCAGGTTCAGCTGGAAGATTCTCTGCTGGCAAAAAGTTGCAATCATTTGAGGCTGAGACACCAAACAGGAGCAAGTTGCAGGCTCAGACGCTTGTAGTTGTATATTTAACCACTCCGTCAGACACAAATGAAGCTGCGTGGCCCCAGAGAACCATATAACTGAGCTGGGCGACTGTGGCGCAGGAGATAGAGCGGTCGTCCATCAATCCCCCCTGGTTCGATCCCCGGCTCCTCTGGTCACATGTCGAAGCCCTGAGCAAGACACCGAGCTAGTGAGTGTTCGCCAGCTGCCCTATCAGTTTGTGATTGTGAGTGCAAATGGGTGAATGAGAAGTTGTGTAAAGGACTTTGAGTACCACTAGGTAAAAAAAAAAAAACAATAAATAAGTGCATAAGTATTTAGCTTGATGTCCAGTCCATATCTGAAAACCACCTAGAACCTAAACAACCTTGTCGAATCCTACGGAAGCAGAGAAAATAATGGATGCAATTATCGTTTTAATACATATCGTGTTGCCTTAGGTAACTCTAGCTTGTTTTTTTTATTAAGGCCAATTAAATTTTTGCTCGATATCTTGGGATCATACAGTTTGTCTTCTTGTGAAAACATAGTAATTTATCCAAATCCAAATTAATGTTCCAGCTTCTATAGATAACAACTAATGGCTTTTCTGTTAAAGTACTCCTCACCACCCAGGAAAGGTTTACAGCAAAATTTACAGTACTGGCAATTTGGTTTAACAACATGCGAGAATAGAAGACTACTAAAGCACTGGATTGGTGTAGCCTAATAATAAACATTATCACAAATTACTTAGTGGTGCAGAATTGTTTTTTAAAATGTATTTCTATGTGAAAAATGGGTTCTGGGGATGCTGATGAATGAGAGGATGGAATGCAAGCTGTCTGCAATCACATCTTCTATCTTGGTGGAAGAGGAGTGGCAGTGCAATGTTTTGGTGCACTCCAGGCCAACTACAAATCCTCTGAGAGCATGACGCTTTGTAAGGGCCAAGCGAACCAAAGTATCAAAAGCTTGTCGGGGGCAGAACATAAACTGTCTATTGGATGGACATGTTCCAGGATTTAAGATTCTGAAAAACTTCAGAATAAGTAATCAAATATAAAATCCCTTTAAGTTGGACTCTGCATCTGCTGGGCTTTCAGCATCACAGTGATGTTGGAGAGAGAAAAAGACGCGGGGAGCACTGTTATCAAGATAGTCTAACAACTTAACCACTGTAGTAAAACATTAGACAATTGTGCGGAAAATCAAATAGCCTATATTCAATGTTAAAACATAGACAGGCTTACTCCTGTCTGGTGGTCCAACACGTATCCACTTTAGAGATCATTGTATGATAAAACACTGAACATTTATTGAATTTCACATTCCACAACAATGCAGATAACTTATTAATTCCACAAAACATGGTATGAAATATTGTACCTCCACAGCTACACTCTCAACTTTCCAACACTACCTCTTGACCATCTCTCCTCTCTCTTGACCATCTCTCCTCTCCTCTCACCCCGCAATTGTCACCACTGTATGTCATTAACTCTGTGTGTTCTCTCCCGTAGTTGTCTTTGTCCTCCTCTGTCCCCCTCTCTCTGTCCCTTTCTGCAGGTGTCCCCCGGCTTTGAAGCTGTGTGTCTTCCAGCGTGCAGCTACTGGTCCTACCAACCTGCCCGATGTTTTGTTGTTGCTTTTTGTTGCTCTGTTCTTTTCTCTCTCCCCTTTCCACTCACCCCAACCGGTCAAGGCAGATGGCCGTCCACCCTGAGCCTGGTTCTGCTGGAGGTTTCTTCCGTTAAAGGGAGTTTTTCCTCTCCACTGTTGCCTATGGCTTGCTCCAGGGGGAATTGTTGGGTTCTCTTTATATATCTTTATAATCTTGACTTTATTCTGTAAAGTGCCCTGAGATGACTTTGTTGTGAATTGGCGCTATATAAATAAAGTTGAATTGAATTGAATTGAATTACCTTATTGCTCTCGCCCCTTCGTTTACTCAATCACACATCAGTTTTGGATTTTGACAAATTTCACATCAGAAACTGGAAAATACAGTATAGCACCTCCAATATTACATGAACACAATCTTGGTGGATTTCTGAAAGGTGCAGGTGTAATTAACTATGGTAATGATTCCAGTGTGCTGTTATACATTACACCAAGACCTTAATTACTATTATTCATTAAAGCTGAAGATGTCTTGCTATGATATGTCTAACATGTCTATTAAGATAGGATGAACCAGCAATTAAATGTAGCATACTGTCAGCCAGAGCATCTTTCAAAGGTAAACAAATGAGCAAAATGGCCTCAAGTTGGACATATGACTTGTAAATCTACATTCAACACGAGTAACATTTGTTGACAGCAATTGACATTTCTGTCATTATTAGCACTGCAAAGTAAACTTAGATTTTTTTCTTCATTCATTCAGACTAATGAATTATAAAATTGAATGTGTTCAAAAACATTACACATTTGTGGCACTGTGCTGGTGTAAACATTTTTTAAAGCTGCATATGATGGTTACAAGGACAAGCTAAGGTAGCTGCCTTCAGCAATTGTCAAAATGCAGGTGGTTACACCAATACTGTTGTAGCTGTACATGAAATCTAGTGATATGTTGTTTCTCTAACTTTTAATGAAAAATGAATGTAGCTTCTAGAAAGTATATTTTACTTTGTTGTGATTTGGCACTATATAAATAAAGTTGAACAGAAAGAGAAGGATTAACGATGCTCATAGTAGAAAAATATATCATATGTGTGCCATATATCCAGAGAATTCCTCCTCCTCCTCCTCCTCCTCCTCCTCTGATGATGATGACTGTGTTTCTGCATGTCTCCCTTCATACCAAGTCTCAGTAAAATCTTGGTGTGTGGGCTGCAATGATGGAACAGTCATCTCATGGTCTGACTCCATTTCATATTCTGTTGTGCTCAAAGTCAGTCCTGAGACTGTGGGAAAGGGATGTGTTGGATCAGTTACTGTTAAAAAGTCTGTTTTACTCTGATCCTCTTCCTCGGCTACTGTCAGTGTGGCGAGTGTGACTGAAAACAGATCAACATTTCCAGAGTTTTCACACACCTCCACCTTCTCCTTTATCTTCTCCTCCTCACTTATAACATGTCCCTGGACTCCAGATTGAATCCTCTCAGATAAGAAAGAAACTGTTGCTTCTTCAGCTTCAGGCTCACATTGATCCAGCCCAGCATGTACAACCCCAATGTCAAACTCTGCAGCTGGTACCTCCATCGTAGCTGAAGGCCTCTCTGTCAAACTACCACAGTCTTCTGAAACAGCTAGCTTAGTGGTGCCCACCCGCTTAAAAGAGCCCCTGCAGGAACTTTCAGATGAAGAAAGATTTGCATTTCTGTCCATGTAAACATTTTCCTCTTCATCATCCTCTTCTTCCTCTTCCTCCTCTGAGTTAGCCTGCCACATGGCAGGATATTGTGCTGTGGGATTGCTGTGCACCCTCTGGTTCTCCATCTCTGAGCTGATGGAGATCAGGCACGAGTCTATGTTCTCTGGTGTCATGGTGTAGCCTTGGATCAAAGCCATCTAGAGGAAACGATAGTGCAAAGACATAGCAGAGGGGAGGAAGATTAAGAGTTATGGAAACCATTACAGTCTCATCTACTCTCCCAAATAAAAAGATGCTGCTGAAGTGACAGCAGATATTCCTTGTGAAACTTGAAGCTAAATAGAAGCTACAGATTTCTATTAACAGAAAGCTGGATTTACCTGATAATGGATCATTTCCTGGTCCCCTGTTTGTTTTCCTTCGGTATTAAGTTTCACAGGCTGAACAGGCTGGTAAACCTGCACATACAGTGTACAGTTTGCTGACATAACAGCACATGACTTTTTGGTCCACTACTACTTCCTTGAAAAGAAAGTGATTCTAAGGTTGAAGGAATTTCTGAAGTAGTTGATTAAATAGTTGATTGAATGACAACGGAGAAAAAAAGCAAGAGGGTTAAGTCTGGCCTGTTTCAGTCCATTGTTTCAGATTGCTCCAACTGATTCAGAAAGTTATAAAAAATGTCAGCCCATTGGCTGATCTGAAGGCATTTTGACTGCAACACATCCTACATACAGTCACATGTTCAATTAGGCAAGCAGGGGTGGTAGAAGTACACAAACCCAATATGTAACATGCAAGTGCTTGCCTAAAAAGTACTCCAATACCAAGTACCACTTGAAATATTTTACTATTACTTAAAATAATAACTAAACACTGTACTGTACTCCATTAAGAACTTAATCGTACTTAATGTATCGGGTATATTGATACATTATACACACACTACTAGGGAAACATAAGGAAAACAACTTCAAAAACTTGAAACAACAACGTAATTTTGTTTTTTCTGGTTATTAATTGGCCTTTTAGTGGCAAAAAAGCAAATGTTGGGGGATATACACCAAGGAAAGAGAAAATATTTGTCAACTCACATTTGTGCTGTAAACTGCAAATAAACTTTTGAAGGGATAAACGGGATAAAGAAAGACTTCCTAGTAATGAATTAACACAAAGACCAACAATCTGTGTTACTATAGGGACCTGGTGGACTAATTTTAACTAGTTAAATATAGTAACACATAACAAGTAACTACAGCTGTCAAATAAACATTGTGGAGCAAAAAGTAAATTGACCAAAGAATTTTAGTAGAGTAAGTAAAAATCTAAAATGACACATTGACAGTGACCCCTGAAAATAAGAGATCCAGATACAGATCACATGTTCATATCTATGTAAAATTGGATAGAAATTCCATTAACTTATATTGTGCTGGGGCAAAGAGAGTTATTGAGATAAAAGATCTTAAGACTTGATTGATAAAAAATATTCAGGGCTAGCTCCACCCACAGCAAAGCATGGCTGTGATGACATAATTGTGGGACAAGCTGGGTTTTGTGACATCTCTGGATAGATAGGAAAGATGCATTTCTTACCAGTGCTTTTGGCAGTGATGTTTGCCCTTTACAAAGATACCCAGTGTAGTACAAGAAATATATGGAGGTCATCAGGAAGCCGATAACTAGAATCAGAACAGCAGCAACTGCACCTAAAACAGCCGTGTCTGAAGACAAACACACATAAACACAGTTAATAAGTCCTTCAGTTTTAAACTGTTGGTGCCTTGCTCTATTTCCTCCCTATAGGACTAAGTAACAAAAAGTGAAACCATTCAGGCTTTACTTTATTGGAGGCAGGTGAAGAGTGCTGAAGTGTACTGAGATTATTTCCTCGCCTGATGGTTTAGAATTGGGGGACTACCAATCCTCTCCCTGTATCTCCATCCAAAAGCACTGGGTAACCCAGGGCAGTGTGTGTGTGTGTGTGTGTGTGTGTGTGTGTGTGTGTGTGTCAGCTCATCTGTTTGTTCTACCTGGATCAACATATGCCAGTTTATGTATCAAATGGACAACTATTATCTTTTGTCTAAAATACTTAAATCTGATGGAAATCAACTTTGAGACACAAGTTCAGAGAAGAAAGATAAATAGATATAAGGTAAATATTATTTCTACATTAGATTAATTTGTTTTTACAAAAATATTTATTAGAGGACACTCATATATTTGCTGTATTACTGGTGAAAAAAATCAAAGTAACATTTCAATACACTTGTTCCTAATCAGTCAAGCTGACAATCTCCAGCCTTTCGACACTTTATCCAGTAGACTGAAACTCCTATAAAATCTACAACTGGTTAGATCAACTCTATAAGGATTTGCCTCATGCCTTTGGACTGGTTGACTCTAGTAAAGACACAAGTGTGTTAAAATGTTATTATTGACTGTTTGCACCAGTAAAAGCAGTGACTATATTAATGTGCTCCAGACTCTTCCTTTTTTGATAACGTATGTTGTCCAAGTTGATCTGAGAAGCACCCAAGTCAGCTGCATATTGTTGGATGATGTTGCCATTTTACCTTTATTTTACTTTTAACAGTATGTTTATTATTAATTGTAGATGGTGGTATTTGTTTATTTTTTATTTACACTTACAATGTATAAGGAATACTTCTCTGGTGAGAAAGGGGAGCACTGCTCAAAAACATTTAAAGTACAAGCACATATCTCTTCAATGAGTCTGGATCACTGTAGGCAGCACTTCATCACAATTAGATAAATAATGCAACATATTTCTAGAAACAAACTATTCAAAATAAATCTAACATCCTAACAAAACATCAAAAGCATCAGTTATGAAAGTACAGCTCACCTCTGCGTGACTCCACACTGGTGAAGATGCATTTCGACTCAGACGGTAGAGTGTTTTTGTTGGTGCGAATCTCTATCTCGACATTCACACAGTACTCCCTGCCCTTCTCTAAGTTGTCAAGTGTGTAACTCTTCTTTCTTGTTTGAAGGGAGTGTGGCTGCAGGTCAAAAGGGAATTTTTTTTTTTAAATCACCAAACCAAAAACGATATACATTATTCCAATATTTGGACAAAGTTACTGGATTTATTAAATCCTGGTTTCATTCGAGGCATTCATTTGATTACTCCATGCAATCAGACCACATAAACATCTGATAGTTTTAGATCCATTTGAAAAGTCAGCAGCAAAGCTGTTCTAGAGGTCAAAATGTCTGGAAGGAGTGTTTTTTTTTTTTTGTTTTTTTTGCCCTTTTGTCTTATGAGTTCAGGGTCGCCACAGCGGATCATTGTTCGCATGTTGATTTGGCACAGTTTTTATGCCGGATGCCCTTCCTGACGCAACTTCTCCTCCTCAATCTCCCTCCTCAATTTCTACCGGGCTTGGACCGGCACTGCACAGCTGGGGAGGGGAATGGGCTGTTAGTGGTTCAGTATCTTGCCCAGAGACACTTTGACATATAGCCTGGGCTGGGGATCAAACCACTGACCCCGTGGTCCGTGAATGACTGCCTTTACCAACTGAGCGTCAGGAAGGGCATCCGGCATAAAAACCGTGCCAACTCAACATGTGGACAATGATCCGCTGTGGCGACCCTTAACTCACGGGATAAGCCGAAAGGACAAAAAACCAAACAAAAACAAAACCGTAGCCCTGAAATTCTCCGGACTTTATCCGGAGGCAGTGTACACTAAAAAAACACAAGGTGAAAAACGTGAACCTGCAGGTTTTACCATTTCACATGCCTACATTTCCCACTCACAAGTGCAAATGTAAAGCTTGAGAGAACCTGTCAGAATGCACTATAATTAAATAAAGCAATGAACCAATTAAATGTGCCCACATAAAAATGCACGATTTACCAATGAAATAGTATGTAAATTATATTTTCCCACTCATTCATGTCAGTAATGCTAAAAATAGAATTTCCTGATGTAGTATTCAAATGCACAAGGATCTCAAAGTTTTACACAAATACTTTCAACCTTCTTATAAACAACTGCATTGTTGAACTCCTACCTCATTTTTGAAAGCACACTCCAACAGATTCATAGAAACCCCAAACTAGATCATATCTTTTGTAATTATATTCATTTTAGTTCTTCAGAACTGAATGATATTTATATACATAGAACCAAATATATACAGGTATATTGCACCAATGGACATTGCTGGGAGAGGAATATGTGCATCACTAGTAATGTACAAGTCTAGTAATAATAATGGCATAAAATGACTTTGCTGTGGGATGGGATGGTGGCTGGTGACAGACAGGTTTCCTTTTCACAGTGTGCTGGAACCAGTTTTAGTTGTCAGTTTCCCATGTTATTCTGTGACCTGTACAGTCTGCTGAAAACCGGAAAGAAGTACAACTGACTTGCACGGACATACTTCTAACCTTCGTGTAGTGAGTTAGCCAGTGCGCAATGTCCAAGTCAACCATTCCTTGCACACACTGGACCAAAGTGTCAGTGACAGCAGGAGAGAGAATGCTTTATTTGAACTAAAATGCTTTGGTCATTGTCAGACTAATCAAACCCCTAATGTACATTTTTAAATGTAATGTGATTCACAATCACGTTCTTTTCTAAAACAAATTAAAAAATGTAGGTGTCAGATAAGAACACAAATAAAATACAATAATTTAACTGGCAGCTCATTCACCGACAAAATAGCATCACCTGGTTTTCACATTACCCTACATTGAGTCAGCTATATAATTTTAATGTCACTATAAGTATAGGAAGTAACAATCATGATTCGTTTAGAAAGTGTCTCAACAAGCTGGCAAAAATGTAGTTTTCTGACTCAAAAGTCTGAACAGTAGAAACAGTAACATGGAAGAATGTTTACAGACTTGCCATTGACTAAAATGCTGTCAGCTTAAGGATGTTTACTGATTCCATGTCCTTCACCTGCTCTCTGGACCTGCTTGCCTTGGTTTGACATCATTTTCAAATTTGCATTAGCTAGCTGCTTAATTGAGCAGAAATGTATTATATAAGAACTTATTTTTATTTTCTGACATGTATTAGATTAGGGGAATAATCCATCTATTGAAAATACAATGGATAATTTGGTAGATTTACTGTTACACTTTACAAGTATCCAGAATTTGCTCATTTAGCGTTGCTTATTTTTTTATGATACAAATGAGGCCCTTAGCACATTAGACTAAGATTACTGCACTGTCTTTTGATTAGTTGTAGACGTGATCACCCAAATAATCTAAATGGGTTGCTCCCACAAAATCTTGACAGACTGCGTTACAAGTACTTTTTCAAAAGCAGAAACTCTTCCTTTTGATCTTACACATTGGAATAATTTTGAAATTTGTTTTCACAAAACTCCCACCTCACAGCTAAAAGGTCCTAGGTTTGAACCTACCTGGCTGTTGCCTTTCTATGTGTGATTTATATGTTCACCCTGTGCTTGTGTGTGTTTTCTTCCAGGTGTATTAGTTTCCCCCCCATTAGTTTCCTGATCAAGTTTTCTTTCATCTACCTAGAGAACATCCCAATATTCTTCCCAAAATTTAAAATATCTAAAGACAGCCAAAAGACTTAATTCTCGTCAAGCTTGTTGGTCCCTCTTCTTCAATCGTTTTGAATTCACCCAAGGTTATTGACTGTTGAGCTGGAAGATAGAGTGGTTGTCCGCCAATCTCACAGTTGTTGGTTCAATTCCCACCTCCTCCAGTCACATGTCGAAGTGTCCTTGAACCTCAACTTAGTTGGCTTGGCGAGTGTTGGCCAGCTGCATAGCAGCTCCCCCATCGGTGTATGAGTGTGTGTGTGTGTGTGAGTGTGAATGGGTGAAAAAGAAGCAGTGTAAAGTGCTTTGAGTGCCAATAGGTAGAAAAGTGCTATATAAGTGCAGACCATTTACAAAATCAGCAAAGCCGATGCTCTGTCCCTGGCCCTAATTTCACCCAAATTCATTTTACCTACTTCTGTTCTCATTTTACCCCTCTTCTTTATCTCTCACTTGGCTCGAGATTGAAGAAGAGGTGACCTGAGCACAAGCTAATACCCCAGTTCCCTCTGCTTTCCCTCAAGGGCTTCTGTTCGTTTCAGACCAGCTCAGGTCAAAGGTGCTAGAATGGTGTCACACATGCCTCCCACATATTCTGTGATGCTTGTGTTTCTTTCACTCAATTTGTTGTGCACCAGTGCTTTTGTTCTAGCT
Source organism: Channa maculata (assembly GCA_020496755.1). Classification (NCBI taxonomy): domain Eukaryota; kingdom Metazoa; phylum Chordata; class Actinopteri; order Anabantiformes; family Channidae; genus Channa; species Channa maculata. The sequence continues at coordinate 733,959 of CM035609.1, forward strand.
TCTCCTGTCTTTGCGCAGTCAAAATCTAGTCATCTCCCCCAGATGGACTCCTACACCCCCTTTCCATCCCTAAACATCCATAGTGCCGAATTGCCCTAGGTTTTCTCGTCGGCGATGGCCTTCCTGACCTGCCCACTGCTAAAGCAACTGCTGAATTACTGGTCACTCATGTTTTTCGAGTACACAATCTCCCTCACAGCATCATCTCTGACTGGGGCCCCCAGTTTGTCTCCAGAGTTAGCAGATAGTTTTTCTAACTGCTCGGTGTAACTGTCATGTTGCCATTTAACCAAATTGTTAGTCATATGCTTCTCCATTTGTTTTTGATTTGGACCCCTCTTCAAACTTTTCTGAAATGTAGTGCTGTCATCAAGTTCAAAATGAGCTAATATTTTCCATGAAATGGTAAAATGTTTCAACAATGGGACGTCCCATTGTTTTTACAGGCCAATAAGACTTTGTAACGCCTTCCTGACACAGCTGCCATCAGGAAGGCGTTACACAAAGTCCCATTGGCCTGTAAAAACATCTATAAGAAATCATTCATCGCCAGTGCAATAACTATTCCAAATAGTAAAAAATTAAAGACATTTTTATTATGTTGCTGCTGTTGTTGTTGTTGTTGTTTTTAACTGTCAACTGTAACATGTGATTTGTGGAGCCTGTCAAAGATGAATTTCTGTCGCTGATTGGGACAGACAATAAAGTTAATCTTAATCTAATATGTTGTTTATGTTCTATTGTGAATAAAATATGTGTTGATATTTGCAAATCACTGCATTCTGTTTTTATTTATGTTTTACCTGTTTGGAATTGGAGTGGTAGTTCAACACCAATTAAAAGGACTCCTCAATGCAACGAAATCATCTCTACTTCAAGATCTCAACTTCACATCTTCAGGATGTCATCACAGTTCACATGTAACTTTTAAAACTGCAGGTATGATCTGAACATGCAAAGGGTTTCAATTAAGCAGTTTATCCAAATTAAGTCTTTAAATAAGACCTGAGGTTTTCAGCCCTGTGAGAGCCATGCTGCTAGCGATGATCAGCGATGAACAGCGTATTGTGCTAATATTGATTGCAACTCCTGGTCTGAAACAGCCAGTTTAACAGTGCAGTGGAGACTTTGATCAAGGTTCAAAACTTTTGAAATTTGTTAGAAGACTGCTGGTTTATAAAGTTTATTCAGACAGGAAAGTACCTGTTTATAGTTCAGAAAAATGGTTAGTTTAACCAGGTATAAACCTGGTTAAACTAACCAGGTTTGATCCAGATCTCACAATGTAGATCTCTTAGCTCTGTAAGTTGAGAGACCAGCGTAATCTCAGCAGTCTTCAACCCGGCTCATGAGAATGAGTGTCCACCTTCATTCCTCAAAGGTGAACATTCTTATTTGCCACATATGTTCTCATCTCACAGTGTCAGATAAAGACCACCACTCTTTTTTGTGCTTCTCATATTGATGCCACAGGTACACTTTGGCATCAGTATAGGACATTCCAGGAACTTGAGTTCATAGCTTTTAAAAAATATATTTTGGAAGTAATACATTTTCGAAGATAAATGCTAATATCAGAGTTGTAAATGCTGCTGTTCACTGTACTATCTTAACCAACTCCTACTGCTGTCAATGTACTTATTATGTTTACTGAATGGGCGACGCACGTGTGAATGTGCTGAAATATTTTATCATGGAAACTGGGCAACGTTGTCTAAAATTGCTAGAACAGGTACTGAGGCACAAAAGACTGCAAACAGTAACGTGTGCATCATGTGCTCTACAACTGTATATTAGTGTTGCTAGTTTGTTTCCACTGGCAAAACTCCCATAACAATCTTTTGTACAAAGATGCTGGGCAGAGGGTGGGGTAGGCCATGGTAACCTTGGCAACCATGGCAATGGTCTCATGCCTGAGAGCTGTGAATCACAGTGATGACTTCAGTTAAATAGGAACTAAAACTCCCAAACTCTGGCAGGGAGTAGTGCTGGTTTTGCTTTCCAGTATCTCCTTACTGTTCTACTTTTTTAGTGGGATTAAATTCATCAAGCTACTCAGTTCTTGTTTTGCAGTTTCAATACTATGCACAACTATGAGAGTAAATATCTGCGAAAGTGCACATTTTTTTAAATTCCTTTTGCCACCCCACATTTGTAAACAACAGCTCCTGTTCACAGCACAAACTGTACAGCTGGAAGGGGGAGGAGACAATTAGTCTATACTTGGACAATATAACACACATCGTTTCCTTTTGGTTTAGTTGAAGGTTACTGTACCATCTGTGTTTGGGTTTTTTATTTTTTTTGTTTTATCTTTTTTGGGAAAGAAATTGCAAAAATGCTGGAGCAAGAGATACCGAATCGAGAGATTCTCTCTCTTGCTCTCCCCACCTTCATGTTCCAGGGTGCCAGACCAAACCAACATGAAGTTACTGGAAACTGAAGCAAACAGTCTACTATCTCTGTCTGCTTTAGCTAACTAGCTGACCGGTAGCTGCTAACACTACTAACACTGAGCTGTGGGATACAACAGCGGCCACTGACTGACAGCCTAGCATAGTAGTGTAAACACAAAGAGTCCTTAAAAGTATAGCTAATACACACAATGACTGATTTCTTTTCTCAGCACTGACGTTGTTCTGTGTGAACTCCCCTGTAAATATTTTAATCCTGCTCTGTTTCTGTCAGTTTGCCGGAGACTTCGTGTAGGTCTGGTCACGCACCCTGGAACATGAATGAATTGGGCTCTGACGTAAGAGACCTGCAGCCACTGTGATAGGCTGCTTGAATAGCCAATAGTGATGCACCATTACACCGGATGTGAAATTGGAAAACTTTTGAACTCACAAGCAAAAGATTTTAATCTGCAAAAGCTTTTGACTTGCAAGAAAATATTCAAAACAGTTTTTTGGTCAAAAATATTTTTTTTCGTAGCAAAGTTTTGCTCTCAAATGTGTGTTTTTTTTTTTTGATTGCACAACATTGAATAAGAATTAGCCTCATACACTCAGCTTATACTCAGCTGAGCCTACAAGATATTATACTGTAATGTACCCTTAACATGTCAAGCAGTGGAAAAACGTGCAACTGTGGCAAAATTGTTACGGAAGACAGTGATGCTTTCAATGCCTTGAACTGTATTACATTTGTTCTTTACTGATTTATAACAAGTTCAAAACATGCACACAATCTTGCTGTCCCCACTACAGTTTCATTGTAATCCATCATTTTTGACACTTATATCAGGCACATTTACAATGATAACATTAACATTAAACTTCACCGATTTTTAACTTGCTTCTTATGGTTCTAGTTTAGGAAGTACAAGTACATCAATGCCATTAAACATCCCATTGAGTTCCCTATAACTTTTAGTAGTAAAATGCCTCCAGATAACATCACTGGGAGGAACCTTAAATTAAGATTATGTTATCCTGTTGCTCACACTATGGAGTTTGTATTCATGGTCAATGCTTTTCCAGAGCTCACCTAGATGATATCATCTAAACTCCCAATAATGAAAAACTCCTAGCTAGCAAGATTTTAATTTGCCTCAAAAGTTTTGATGTTTTGATGGTGGTATTCTTTGCCTTGTTCACTTAAAGGTTAAATCAAACTGATGAAAATGTTTTTCCCACAGAGCAGCTCTGCCTCTTGTGTCCATGTTATACTACATATTCTATACATAGAAGCTTAGAGGAATTCAATTTAATACTTCACGTGAACATGTTCATTCTATACACAACAGCTGAGAATCAATAAAAGATATTTGCAGTTTAAAATAGAACTGATGGATTTCTTACCTCTTTTTCATTTTTTTTCCCCCAATAGATTATGAACAGAGGATCATTGTAGAAACCATCTGTACCGGACCAAATGTCAGGGTTGGGCAATGAAATGTTGATTTCGATGCAGTTTCCACATGTAGCCAGTGACACTTCTGCAGGACCTATTTTTGCTTGTCACAAAAAGAATACACATTCTTTAAATTGCAGAATTTTCTAAAACAATTGTGTGATTTCAGTCTGATTTGATCAAGGAAAGGTAACGAGGCAACAGATGTGCTGGTGTAACAGTGTTCATGCTAACGTACTGTCTTTGAAGGGGGTGAAGGTGACTGTTTTAGACTTTGACTCTGTTCCATTGTAGGATGCCAGGACAAACAGGTCACTCTGCTCATATATGTCGAGCTTCAGCTCAAGCGATGATGCTGTTGTTGAGTTGAGTAGCCTTTTCCTCTTGTTCACACTGCTCAGAAAAACACAAACATTTGATTCCATGCTTCCAGTGTATCTTGTTCAGCTTCCAAACAAAGTATAACATGAAAGCTCTCTACCAGCCAAGTAATCCAGGCAATAATGCATGCACAAGGTCTCTTGTTGAGCTATGGTAATACAGTAGCACTTGGGAGATTTTTGATAACTGTTTCTTAGCCATGTGTTTTGAAATGAAGATACAGTTCATCCAATTAGTCCGGTTTCTGACTGAAAACAACTAAGGTTAACTGCACAGACTGATAAACTAATCCATTTTGCAAACTAGGGGACACTAGCGTCTCAATGGGGATTCGTAAAAATATTAACTCAGAAAAGACACAGACCTTTCTTTCAAATATCTGTCTTTTGTAAAATCATGTGTACCCACATCTTCAGGAACTGGTATAAACCCCTTCTGAAAAAATAACTTCAACAAAATGTTTACAGTAACTGTAACTGCTTTCACTCAGAGATGTTAGTTGGCTTCCTTGTACGAAGCACCTGCTTCAGGTCCTTTCACTCCATTTCTGTACTGTGACACAACTATAACATTTCATTTTGTCTGGATTTAACTATTCTTTGGTATAACCACTTGTTTGTTTAGGATCACTGTCTTGCTACATGATCAACTTTTTGTTAAGCTTCAGTTCACAGATGGGATACCTTGACATTTTCCTATAGATTTTTTCTACAATGCTACATCAACAATGACACGCTGTCTTGGTCCAATAACAGCAAAGCAGGTCCAAATCATGATACTGCCACCACCAGGTTTCACAGATGGGTTAAGGTTCTTATTCTAGAGTGCAGACTTTGATCTTCACCAAATATAATGATTCTTATTTAGGCCAAGAAGTTCGAATTTGCTCACATCTGTCCAGAGAACATTCATCCAATAGCTTTTCAGCTTTTCCAAAGAGCCTTTAACAAATCAATGAGCATCAATGTTCTTTTTAAAGAGTAGTCGCCCCTGAAGCTTTAGCATGCAAAATATTGTTTGATTTTCACCTGATGAAGCCATGACACATTACTAGAAACTTGTCAAGATCAGACTTTGATAGTAAACATCCAGCTTTTTCTCTTCTTTATATAAGTCAGGGCCTTCTATACTCACATCTGATTGTCATAACATTGAAATCCTAAATAATTTCTCCATGAAATCATCTCTGCCACACAATAATATTTAGGATTGGAACATTTTCCACGATAAATAAATGAGGGTAGTGTTTTGTAATCCAAGTTAATTACTTGGATTCTCTTTATCTGGTTTTAGGCATGAAAATCAAAGACATAGAATCATTCTGCGTACTGATACAAGTACTAAACAGTTTTGCTTCTAGTCTTACTTGCTGGATAGTAAAACCCTTATCAATCCCCTGCACAGTTAAGCTGGTGAAACACGCTGACAGACACTGCTGGTCTGAAGACCAGTTAAGACTTTCAAAGAACAGACAGGTCACACTTCAACTCTGTTTTCACTGTCAGAGATTTTTAGTCTCTGACAATCTGGATGGAGGACACACCTGATGGTACTGAAGTAGACAAATCAGCAAATCCCACAAGAACAGAAACGTGGCAGCATTAAGTATAGGACTAAGAACAAAAAGAAAAAACATACAAACAAAAAAGAATAAAAGTACAGATTTGAGGACTATAGAGTCTACAAAGGAATATGGAGCTAAAATAGCTTAGTACTGCCACTGATGTTAGCCATAAACATCTGTAAGGGGATGACTGTGAGCAACTCTATTCTAAGACTTTAACAGAGCAGAGCTTGAAGTCAGTTTTACTTTACTTGCTGTCACTTATCGTAAAACAACTCCAAACCACTTTTCTACTTCCAACTACCTGTTCAATTAATGTGTGGTTAATGCATTTTCAAGCGTAGTAGGAGTGAAAATGTACAAGTATGAGTAGACAAGCATTTAGAACTGTTCAATAAATTCTTTTTTGTTTTGATGAAACTAACTGCTTTTCAAGAAAATTATACCTTTAGCCTCAACCGACAGAGTTAAACAACTGCAACAACATCTGCTGATTGACTTATTTTTTACAAACTTAAACATCATCTGAATAGCAGGAAGATGTTCTAAACAATCCTTTAAAATTCCACACATAGAAATAAAAATAATATTGTCTGTCTGATTGTGCTACAGTTTCATTGTTTTCAACACATTCAATGTCACCAAGTGCAAAAGTGTGTCTCAATAATGTGTGTTAGTTTATGGACTATGGAGCTCTATAGAGGATTAAGCCTTAATTTGTTAACAATCAAAATAAAATGTGGTTGTGATAAATCTGATTAGTTTAATCCCATTTGAGTTAGTATCAGTCCCTCTCCCAGTAGACAAATAATCCGGAGGGCTACCTGTATTTTGGGGGGTCTAGCTAGACCCTTTCTATATGTTATTGCAGAAGAGGATGCGGTCTACTCCTCTAACTGGGGCACTAGAGTTAATTTGCTTATTTAATCTGAGTAGGGGGTGGCTGTAGCCCAGTTGGTAAGGCAGCTGTCCACAGACCACGGGTTACAGTGTTTTGACTCCCACTCCCTCCTGACTATGTGTTGAAGTGTCCTTGGACAAGACACTGAACCCCAAATTTTGTCCCTGTGGATCAGGCGATGTTATCTTATTATCACTGTTTATTCATTTAGTGCACTTCATTGTATAGTTGTTTATTGTAAACTTTCTCCCTTTGGGGCAGAGAGCAGCTGTCACAAAGCAATTTCCCTCTGCGATTAATAAAGTTGTTCGAATCTTGATTTGTGGATCACGCTTTGATAAAGCACAATTCTTGGGAGACATTCAGAACTAGTTTGGCTCTGCATGTAGGATTTTGTGACTCAAACAAAAAGAGAAATTATCAATTCATTTGCCTTTTGCTTGTGTAGGACACGGAATATGTTAACAACCATAAACACATAATGAATCCAAGTTTAATCCAGCAATGAAATAATATAATTATTTTTGTAAATACAGACCAGTATAGTTGGATAAGAGCTGAACCTTCATTGTTTTTATTAAATGCAAAACTGAGACAAACACAGAGGAACACTCGAGCTTCCTCCCACTCTCTTTAAATAAGAATCACTGGTTCCTTGAAAAGCATCAGCCAACCACTGTGGTCACAGCTGTATTGCATATGTAGTCATGCACCCCATAACAAATGGAAACAAACAGCACTGTGAAACGGCGGTTCAGCTACCATCAGAGAAAGCAGTGGTGTATAAGCAAAAAGCACCCTGCAGTAAGATATTCCATCAAAGATGTTTAAGTAAACCACAGATTGTTAGACTGATCATATTCTTACTTAAAGCTTGACCAAATTAAAGGTCGCGGTTGATCCTGGCTTCTGAGAGATATATGAGAACTGATAATGCTGATGAGGATGCTGAATTCACACTGATAATAATCAAATATATAAATGCCTCAGATTTTATGGTTTTGTTTATGAATCATTTAATATTATCCATATAACTTGTAAAACTTGTATTAACAACAATTGCATTCATTCAATTTTGAGGTTAAAATTAAGTATTTTTGAGTGAAATTTTGTTGTCAACTGTTTATGACTTATTAAATGTCAAGTGTCAAGATCCACTTGTGTTTTATGTTCACAGCTCCTCCTTTAATTAGATACAGCAAATAATACTGTATTAACCAGAGGAATTGCTCTCAAGTGAGAGAACCAAAACACTGCAACATAAAAAAAAAAGTCTAATTGGGCAAAAGCAGTAAGACAATTAGTCTTTATTGATGAGCCCTGACTTTGTTTAGTGGTAACACTGAAAGTGAGCACACCTGAACTATTACTATGTGTCTCTGCACAGTAAATGTGTGAGAGTGGTAGCTTACGCAAGTTAAGGCAGGAAGTGTATCTGTGAGCTGACAGTGAAACATACTGGTGAAAACAAATGTAACAAAATTCTGGGTAATCTGGCAGATTACCCAGAATTTTATGTTACTTCCTAATATGTTTGTCTGCTTATTCACCAAAATCATTTTAGTATTATGGAATTATGAACTCTATGAATTAAAACATTCTACAGCCAGATTTTTGTTTATCCTTTATGAGGACTTCGGTTAACTTTCACTTTCCACAGAGATGTGAAAGACCTAAAAACTGGGCTATTAGTTTGGTTTATCTCTTTTTTGCACATGTACTCTCCATGTTTCCAGATTAAGACTGTGTCATATCATACTAACTGCAACAATGTAATTTACAGTAATTCTTCCGCATAATAAAAAAGCTGATACAGCAAGTGTTTGACTAAAAGTTCATTCTAATTACAAACCTTTTAATGACATTAAAGAATAACAAGGCAATATATAGAAATAAAAAAGGACACTTTATCTTCCAGATTTGAAAAGCAAAAAATTTTAGAGGCTCGACTTTGTGGGTGTTAAGGCAGAAATACAGGACCAGTGTTGTAGGATTTGACTGGAACCACCATACGTGTCTACCACCATATCACCATATTTATAAATACTGCACCCAAGCTTAAAATTAATTACGTCTATTTGGGAGATACTGTTTCCAAACAAGTTATAAGCCCTGTTCAATGGAAAGTTTCAAGTTGTTGTGTTATGCATATAGTCTGGCACAATGCAAAAGACATGTAATTCTGACATAACAAAGTACACTAAACTAAACAGTCCATTTAACAAGACAGAACTAAATTAAAACGAGCAAAAAGAAGATTTAATTTGGGGGTGTAAAAAATGTGAAATAAAGTATCAAATATTAAAATCTAAGTTCTAAAATCGAATTAAAGGAAAAAATCTAGTGTCCACAATTATACACAATTTTTAACCTATATTAATATTTCAAACAAAAATGTTTTCAACTGCAAAGCGAAGCTACATTTAATTTATTATCTTTTGCCTATTATGCAAAACAATGTATTTCCTGTTAATGAAAAAAAATCTTCTGGAATTTCCCAGTAGTTAAAGGCAAGTTAAGCTGTTACACAAAAAATAAACTCGATATGCCTTAGAAATGTTAGCACTGTTATTATGGTTGTCTGCAGAACTATGATTATCTTATTCAGGGTTTGGGTCTTAGATAGATTAGAATATAACAGAATAGAAGAGAAAATAATAGATTTTTTTGTCATTGCACAATGTAAAATGAAAACAGTGCACTAGAATATATTTACATTTAACAAAATACTATAAACACAAGACATTAAATATAAAATACTATTAATATAGAATTTTAAGAAAACACACACTGTAAGCATAAAGTGGACTTGCGCAATGACAGACTCAAAATCTATGGATGTGCACAATGCCCAATGTATTAGAGTAAGCACCTGAGTATCAACTTGAAGTCATTCACGCTGTACTTACACACCTTTCCCCTCCATCCCTTGGCATATTATGCCTATTTATTACTGATATTTTCATTGTTTATTTTATTGGGGTTTTTTTCTGTTTTTTTGTTTTCAATGTACTCTAGTTTGTAAATAGGATTTGATTATCAATTTGAGCAAAATTCCATGTTTACCTTTCAAACTGGACCTAGTATACTTGGTACTTGACTTAGATTTTTGCTGCCTTGTACCTCACTTGTAAGTCGCTTTGGATAAAAGCGTCTGCTAAAATGTAAATGTAAATGGTACGACAGACGCATTGTAAACTAGGAAGCACTGAAGCACATGTGGGTACCATTGATTCTACAGAATCCAGTCGGGTAAGACATTCTAACTTACTAGAGGAAATGGGAACAGAGACAACCATCAAGATGCTGGTGAGAAAAATTACCTATTGTAGATCTTGTACAGTGTCCCTGTTGGGGTGCCGGGGTGAGGCTTCCACTGCAGGACATGATAGAAGTTGTGAGAACTGACAGACACATTGACCGGAGCGGGAAGGGAGCCGAGCCCTGCATGGAAAACAAGTAAACACGTGATACAGTGTGACTCAAACAGGTACAAAGGTACACACCTGGCAGGGCAGAGCCCTCGTACATTCAGTGTCAAAGCAAGTGGATGTGTGTTGAGGAGAGTGGTATGTAAGGTATTCAAAATATTTCAACTTGCTATATAAGCACCATTAATCTGTGAGAGTGATGTTGGTTTACTCACCAGAATGAAGCAGGGGTATTAAATAAAGGAGATGCAAACAATTCATCCTTTCACTGTTAGAAAGCAGCAAGTCCTAATGTCTGAAAACAGAGAACACAAGTCCATCTACTCTAGTAACAACATATATGGTTTTCGCGTTTTGCTAATATATATAACTTGTCCATCTAAACTGGTAATGCTGGAATTATTTTGTCATGAAAAATCTAGTCAGCATCAGTCTGACTACACACAACACCGAGTAAAAGACACACAGACAAGTAATTCTGATATCATGAATCGCAACTTCAGTAACTTCACTGTGGCTAAGGTCACTTTAATAAGAATGTATGTATTTCTTTTTCCTTTTACAAAAATTAGTCAAAACAATCATTAAACGAAGTGACACGACAAGCTGCCGAAGTGACGGAGTTCCCGACGTATTAGCGCTAAGTGTTGTATTAGTTAACTTCAGCTATTTTTAAAACGTATAGCTTGTGTCATGATACTGACTGTGGACTAACTCACCAACACGCACTGTGTTCGTTTCCATGTCCGAGAAGCAAAGGGGATATAATAGTCAGAGAGCCGAGCCGCAACTCCAGACATTTCCTGCCATCGCTTAGGATCCGAACCTCATATCAAGAGCACTAGATGCATTGGCGCTCGAGCTCGCGAATGCATCGGTACTTCCTGTGGCACCTTCAAAGTAACAGTCTTACTGTCAAACGTAATGCACAACAGTAAGACTCCAGAATACAGGAGCAATTGATAAACATGCCAGGTTTTGTACCACCTATGATTGCTATTAAGTCCAGTTAGCTCATTTAGAGTTTGATGGCAGCAACACATCTCAAAAAAAGTTGGAAGAGGGGCAACAAAACGCTGGAAAAGTAATTGCTGCAAATCAATCTGGATTCTTGCATTAAAAACAGGCATGATTCTTTACTGGACATCACTGCATGGGCTCAGGAACTGTGCTGTGCAATAACACAAATGTAAGTTAAGGCTGTATCATGCAAAGTAGAAGCCAAATGTCCAGATCCAGAATTGCCGCCGTGTTGTATGGTCAAAAGCTCATTTAAAATGGTTTGAGGCAAAATGGAAAACTGTTCTGTGGTCAGATTAATCCAAATTTTAAATTTTGGAAACCATGGACGCTGTGTCCCAAGCCTGGTATAAATTGGGGAGCGTTGTGTCAAGAAACACATCCGGCGTAAAAACTGTGCCAAATCAACATGCGGACAAATTATCTGCTGTGGTGACCCTGAACTCACAGGATTAGACGAAAGGACAAAAAAAAAAAAAAAAGGCTTTTACCTTATACCTTTCAGCTTCAAATATTTGCATATTTAAAAATAAATAATAAAAAAAAGAATACACTATGGATTTCCTTGGAGGTTTTATTGCACCACAAGGTGCAATATATGGAAATATGGCAACATTAATAAAGGAAACCCCATAACAAACAGCTGCCCTGCCAATTCCAATAGTTTTACCCCCATTAAGATCTGAGCAGAGTTGCCAGAATGTGTGTGTTCTGTAAAATGTTGATTATTACAGTGATTTGGACTGTGGCATGGCAACCCTCAACTTCAGACTTTATAGTGCACTTGTTGGTAGATCAGGATTAGAGCCACTTCCTATGGATTACTTGTCCATCTAAACTGTTTGTTAATGCTGGTATTATTTTGTCATGAAAATCTAGTCAGAAACACTGAGTGAAAGACACACAGACAAGATATCATAAATAGTAACTTCAGTAACTTCACTGTGGCTAAGATCACTTTAACAAGAATGTATGCATTTCTTTTTCCTTTTACAAGAATTAGTTAGTATGGAAACAATCATATTAACTTGGCTTATTAATGTAATGACTCAGGTGACCAAAACGACTTGAATGGAAAATGTTTTAAGAAACTCTGCATCATAGGGACACAAGAGTGCAAACTGAGCATTAACTATACATTTGCATAACAGGGAAAAACTGAAGGTCTTGAAATGACAGAGGTCTCTGACAGTCTGCTTGTGTAAACGTAAAGACTGATAGGTGTGACTTGTCAAACTGTCTGTTTATGAAAGATAAAAGAATGTAATCAAGTTTATTATCACTGATCCACCTACTCAAATGTAAGGTTATGAAACATGTAGTTGTCTTTATATGTCATAAGATAAGTTTAACATATTGCTACTTTCAATATACAAATAAAAGTAATTCATTTCACTACAGCTATCTATTATATTTCACACAATTATTGAAAATATATAGCCTATAGAAAGCCAAATAGTTTAGACTCTTAATTTGAAGACAGTCATTCAACTTCTTGTATTGTGTTGCCATCTCGTCTACTTACCAAACGTCACAGGAGTGTGACAGCCCAACCAGCAAAGTGGGTGGTGGGCCACTAGAGGGCGCTAAAGATAAAATAAAAGCTGGAGACTGCTTCCCCTAGCTTCCTGAGCAAAATGCAACAACTGGTTAATCCATAAAACATATTGCCATTTATTTCTTTATTTATTTGATCTACATCTGCAAAGTAACAAACATCTAAAACTGTCAAAAGTAACATAGTTTTTCCAATACTTTGCTCTGAATTGGACTAAAGTAACGTAAAAGAATTAATCTTGTGTATATGTACACAATTACTTGGCTCTGGTATTAACACAGAGCCTATGTCATAATTGAGTTTGGGTGGTGTTCCTGTAGTGGTGCTGTAAAGTTTTTGATAGTTAAAAGCAATGAATTCACAGTTTAAAAAAGTTCAAAACTGCAATCTAGAACCTATGTTACTTTGCTCTTATTTTGGAAACATATGTTTGTCTATGCCTTTGGATAATATGCGTACTTTAAATAGTTTATTTCAAGTATGAAATGAGATTTCCGCTGCCTTTCTGTTGGTGAGTTGGACCAACAGTATGTGCTTTGACTTTCTTACATGATTCTGAGAGCGTTACCACAGTAGGCCCGTGCTGCTCCCATAGTAGGTCAGAAGATGACTGGTGTCTTCGCTTTGTAAGTAGGAGGGTACTTGAATTAGCAGGTCATGCACAGAGGTACTGCAAACCTTTCATGTGTTTAATCACTGTAGCAGGCACAGGCCGTCCAGCCATTTCCATTTCACATTTTCTATACTATATATAACAAAATAGTATTTACACTTAGATTTATATTAACGGGTTTTTTTCATTCTTACCTTTAAGATAATCCATATGAGTGTTTCTACTATGGCAGCCCTTTTAACATTGTATCTTTTTGAGTAACAAAGACACAGCATTACAGTAACAGAGTAACAGACTCATGGAATATTAGAGTAAAACTGAGAGCATCACTGACTGTATGAAAACTGATAAAGTTGTGTGTTAGTCAGTGTAGAACAAAAAATCTATATCTTCAAACTAACTAAAGCTGTTAACATACATGTAGTGAAGTGAAATGTAAAATATTTACCTCTGAATTACAATGTAACTTCAAATGGTAAGAATGAATTCAAGCATCTCCAGAACAGAACTTTAGCGCATTTTGTTAGCCAACAAAACAGAAACACAAAAGCGCTTTGCAAAAACCTTTTATTACCTCTTGGTGAACAGAAGGACAATGTTTGTGGACAAACAAATCAGTCCACATCGTCGGTTAGTAATAAACAAATACACTCCAGAAATGTGCTTAAATAAGACAAAGTATATACATATCAAACCTGCTATTAGCTAATACACAATCTGTCCCTTAAACAGTACATGATCCAAACATAAGTCACTCAACAGATCAAAGCAGATCTACAATGTGTAGAAATCATCTGAAGGCACAACATGATGCTTTACACATAATCCTTACAAATCTTTTTTTAGCTTTACATTCCCTGATGCAAATACTTAAGGTGCTGTAATGAAGGAAAGAAAGAAAGAAATGAAAATTGAGGCTGTAACACAAGAGAGTGATGTCAAACTGTGATCTCATGTTCACCCATTTTGTGATGGAATGTTCCACACATTTTAAGACTAATGTCTCATCAGCACAGACTTTAATGACTGTGGTCTAAACATCCTTTCCCAGGACATTGTAAGGTGGCATCTGGAAGTGGTGTGCAATTTCATCATCATCAAAATAGTTTTAAACTTTTTAAAAGGTAAATCAATACCTCAAGGAAAAAAGAGAGAGAGAAAAAAAGGTCTCTAAAATGTTAACAGCTTTCACAAAAAGCCTCTAATTTAAAGAAGGTCCAAAGAAGAAAGAAAAACAAATTTGTACCTAGGGGCCACTGAGCAGATAAAGAAGGACTCTTGGCTGAGCTAAATGTTGTGTAAGAACAGCTTGTGGCTTTTATTTGTGACAGGAACTCCCACACTGTTCCTGTGCTAAATATTGGTTAATAACTTTGGCTTAAAGGTAAACTAAGGCGTGCAGAGAGAGCTGAAGGAGCTTCAATGCTTTCAATGCCAGTTCTTTTATACACACAGAGTAAATTAAGTCGGCATGCTCTAGTTGTATTTACTCAACCAGATGGTACTCATACCAGCTTCACAGAAATTCACTTCAGCCTGTTGCATAATGAAATGTGTTTCCATTCAGCAAAGAACAAGCCACAATTAAGTCTTGTTTCAAAGAGGGGGTATTGCTCTTAAAACCAGATAATTACAGTCTTGCATATTCATGTGTCCCACATGGTAAGGAAGTGCACTCAATGCCAGCATACAGGCCTGTCTTGAGTTTTAAAAGTAGTTTAGACCAAATTAGCACAGTAAATTCTAGTTGTGTAACAAGTGAAAAGACCAGGATAAATTATGGTAGAAAAGAGAAAGTTTAAACAGCCAGAGCTGTGCTGAATAGAATGCATTAAGTTAAAGACAACTTCCTTTTTAAGAGGATGGTTTTTGCAATGTGGCAATGTATTAAAAGTTTTAATATCATTTCAATAAAAAAAAAAAAAAAGCAACACCAGATTGACAGCTTGAGATAAGGTGAGTGGTGAACTGTGATGATTCACATACCAAAAGGACTGAATGACACTGATAAAATTAGCAGCAGAGTTTACAGATTTAAAAGTTGGAAAGATGAGTTGGTGGATTACATGGATGAGGGATTTACAATAACATACAATTCATACACTTGAAAAACTTCACAGGAATTGTGAACGTTTTTTGTATGCTAACATATTATTGTTGTATATTGTTTTTTATTTTAGATTAATTAAAGATCAAAAATGTATATAAAAGGGTTCAGTTATAGTAAACCTCTATGGAAAACCAATTCAAAGAGTTCCCGGGTTTCTTTCAGCTCGGCTGAGATTTAGATCATCTTCCAGCACACTGTTTTGATTTTCCTGCCCACATACTGTATTTGTTTTTCAAACTACTTTCACCGCTTTTATAGCATAATTTATCCACAGGTAATTTTGGATAAAAAAAACATCAAATAAACTCACTACACACTACCTGCCCAGCACAGGTACAGTAGTACACAGACAAAAAAAGTGAGCAACTACTGTAGCTTGTGAACATAGAGGCGTCATCGGCATAGAGACTAAAAGAAAGCCACTGAAACTAGTAGTGAACAACGTGCAACCGTGTAATGGAGACAGTACAAGTGATATGTCAGTTGTTGGGCAAGCAGGACACAAACATGCGGAAATGTGACTTAAAATCTTTTGCACAGTAAACTCTCTGAGGTCCCCTTTTCACACATAAACCACTACAAATGCATGTACTGTATATACAGTTTTATAGTGCACACTATACTAATTTTAGCAAATTATCACAAACAAGCTGAAATATATTACATATGATATATACATATAATATGTGATATTTCTGGAGAACGAAACTGTCCAGCTCTTTCAATGCACCTATTTCTGTTTTTTGTGTGAGTGTGCATACAAAGCCAATGCCGAACCACACTTGAATTATCAAGTTACACTTGACTAAAGATTGCGACAAAAACTCCACAGAATATTGAAATATTGTCAAAAATAAACTACACAGCATCCAAATGTTTCTGGAAAAGAGTTTGGTACAAAAGGCCTGTATAAACTCTGTACCAACTGAATAAACTATTTTTGAAGGGAAAAACGTTCTGCACTGCAACAAATTGTATCTGCTATGATGGAACTTTTATGGAGTCTGTTGTCTGATGTGCAGTGTGATAAAGTCCCACATTCACTGTGATAAATGCAAGCACATGTACACATACAAAGACACACCCATGTGCTCAGGCTTGCAAACTTGCATGTGCATTAATGGTCTCTCACACACACACTCACACACAGGCCCAGAAGAGGTTTTGAATGATGTGCGGAACAAAAGGGTTGGCCACAGATTGTATTTGTCAGAGCAGATATAAAACTCTCTCACAGAAAATGGGCTGGAACTAGAAAGAGAAAGAGAGCGTGAAACCAGAGAGTTATTTCGTATGCAGCTTTTCCCCAACTGTCCACCAAATGCTTTCAAATAATAAAGGTTAACGTGGCTGAAAACACTTTGAAGAACTTGTGAAAAAACTTGGCTTGAGGTGCACAGCTGATGCATATCAATGGAATTAGAGTCATTGTTTGATCCAAACAGAGTGAGGTTTGCTGGCTGGTGAAAGAGGCTCCTAACCATGGGACTCTTGTTCATTGGCTGTCCATTTTAACCTGTTCCAAAACAACGTGTTTTATTAGGCCATCTGCACTCAGTAAGACCAGCTGGAAAAACGCAGCAGTAGAACATAATCTTCATAATAGTGAGCGAACTGCACCTCTATGTCTGCTCATTCCACAGCAGACTGACACATTCTGTCTACAACTTGTCTTTTCTTATATTCTAGGCATGGCCAGTTGCTCTTATATCTTGACAACAGGCAGTGTTTGCAATAATTTACTGTTTTAAACATCTTCAATGAAGCAGCATAACACTCACAACTCTTCCAGACACAATAACAGCATCCAGCTCTGGACTAGTTCCATCCAGTGTTCGCTGCAGTCAACTGCCACAGTACATGTTTTGTTTTTTAAATAATGCTCTATTTATCAATGAAGCAGTAATGTGTCCCTTCTTTTCACCACAGCACAGCATCTCCTTCTCTGTGACTATATTGCACAGTATATCAACATGTAGCAGGTGTAGTACACGTTTACCACATGTTGCAATCTAGCCAAGAAAAGCTGTTAAAAGAGCACATTATGTAATGCAGAAAGCTACAAAAACAAAATAATTTTCACCATACGCAGCCTGGGTGTAATTTAAATGAGTAGATCCTTTTCAAACATTGGGGAACCACTATGGTGCATTCACACCCTTTGCTGTGTACTGATCCATGATAATTTGATTTAACAAAAAGTCATGTGACGTGCACAATATAAAGATAATGCACAAATCATTTAAGCTTTTAGCTGGGCGTTAGTAGTGCATTTTACTCAAACTGCTTCGGAGGAACAGAACGGTTGGTAATACTTTATGTTCTTTTGTGCTGTAGATATTCCCCCTGCTGCTTAAACTTCTGTCTTTATCAGCATGAGAAAACACAACTTAACCAAAAAGGTTTACAGACCAGTCTTAAGAGTCCTTGACTTAGACTGTTTAATGGTTAAGTTCTACACAAAGATGGGTGGCAACCGAGGTAAATTATCCTGTTAATTAGTAGTTTTCTATATATTACATTCCCAGTGATGATGGGAAAAAAGTTTCCCTTTGGACTTACCTGTTTGAACTTACTTTATGCAGTAATTACATCTAACAACCATCGTGTACGTGTGGATTAGAAATGCACACTGTTCAGGAGGAGATACTCTTCTTCACATAACATTTTTACCTTATTGATCATTCTGTGTTATGTCTTTTGACTCATCATTGCTGGCCACATTAATAAATCATCTCCAACTGTGGTCTAACAATTATGTAAATACTTGTTTGCTTCATTACCCTTCTCCTTGCAGCATGACATGGGTCACATCAGCACACGCTTCTTGTGTATGACAACCTGACAATGTTTGTAATGATGACTGACAAATTAGTTGCAGTTCACTGATGGGAGATTAGCGGAGAAGTTCACTTTTTTTTTAATACACTGTGAATGTTTGAATATTGTGTTGTGGACAAGTACACTATAACGATTTGTGTGTTATCACATAAAATAGTGTTTGTTTGTTATTGTTATTATGCTGAACATGTGACCATAGTTTAAGCCTAACGTATCAGCAAATGCAGATACTTATGGTTTACTTACTACTTAATGTTCAAACTGACATGATCTATTTCAAATTCAAAATGTCATTTCCAGTTTGACCTACTGCTTCTCTAGTGAGTAAACTAAACCGACAAAACAAAGTTAGTCATGGAGTTTGGATAATCAGAACAGAAAAGCATCTGAGAGGGAGTATGTGCAGCAAACTGCCAAAATAATCAACATAAATAACACAACTAATCTGAGCTGAGTCACCAGAGACAATAACTGTGGCTGCGTTTGTACAGACAAAACCATTACACTTATAAGTTTTATGCTCAAATTGATTCAAACTAATTATCTGTTAGATTATAATCATTCAAACCTTTCTGAATTTTTGAGGAAGCGAAAGCCTGGTCTACTATTGAGCAATATTAGAGGATTTGTTAGCCATTTAGAAACTTATCAACCCTTTTATAAAGAATACTTCACTAAATCAAAAAGCTTGTTTAAGTACCATTATTTGTGTGCATGTGCATGCAGTACACTCTTCAGTATAAAGACATTTAAAACCTTTAGATAGTAGTTAGGTATGTAAACACAATGTTGACCCAAGCATCAAATCATTTTCTTACTGGTTAGCAAATCAACATTACCTATGTTAGGAGTTGATTTCTAAAATATACTGCAGTAAAAGCTGAAGTTTGTAGCTGGTGACACTGTATTAGTGAATGTTGTGTCTGGATGCATCAAGAGTGCAGAAATATTCCTGCTGGTCCTTTCATTGGTTGAAAACAGCAGCGTGGATGGAACAGAAATGTAAACATTATGAAGTCATTCCCCTCTGTTAGAAGAAGCAAGATGTCGGTCTTGTTCACTCGCTGTTCAAAGTCACATTTAGAGCAAAATATTACAGCAGCCAGTCATATAAAAGGTAATATGTAATCCACAGAGAATTTCACATGTTCTTTGTGCTGTGTTGTATGTAATTCCTTCAGTTCTTACTTGTCCTGCAGACCTGACCTTTGAATGAGAACTGATTGTATTTAGTAGATAAATGTAATGAGAAGGTTCTGAAGTGGCTCTGCAGCCTGCTCACTGGAGTCCACAGGGTCATCTGGAGTCACAGAGGATGGCAGAGTAAGGTGCAAACCCAGGTGAGGAAAGTACTTGGAGAGAGTGACAGCACTTGGCCCCAAAACAGTGTAGGCCTTCAGTTCAGAGAGTCCATTAAGCAAAGCTGTATCTAATATGGTCATGTGGATTAAGGAGGAGAAGTCGAAGGAGAGGGCCTTGAACTCCACTTCAACGCCTGCAGCAGGGGAGATGGTAATTTCCTGGTTGGGGAAAGGCACTTTTGCTGCTGCGCTGTGGATTCCGAGGGTCTGTAGGCCAAGCAAAGCCAGCTTCTGACTATCAATGGGATTTATTCCACAGAAAGACAACTGCAAATGGCCAACTGTGCTTACATTCAGCAGCTCCTCCAGGACCCAGAGCTCCTTCAGCCACACAATGAGTCGTCCAGGCTCTCTGAGCCCAGTATGGGGCAGAGCGGAGCGCAGAACAGTGTGGCATCTGCACAGTGAGTTGGCCAGAGCCTCGTCACAGTCCCGGACAGGCGTAGAGCAGCTGCAGTTCCGCAGGCTGTAACCTGGGGAGCTACTGTCAAACAACAATGTGGTATTGATCCGCAGAGAAGTTGAGTCTGTTGCAGAGTCTGTTGTCCGAGTGATGGGGGTCAGAAAGAACAGCAACCACAGTGACCATAGCAACAAGGCCGAGACTACATTCGGAGACATCTCCACAGTGTTACCAGTGACGAACAGACTACATCCTCAGTGGAGAAAGCAAATTGTATTGATGTGAATCAATCTGTAAAGAGATAAAAAGAGTAAAGTTATGTATAAGAAGGTTGACTATGTAGACAATCTGCCTGACAACTACAGGGGAAAGCAGTACAGTAATAGCCACAAAAAGAGTTTTGATTTGGACTAAAGTTCAGCAGCATCAGAGATTTAGTCAGCCCTCCCTGAGTCACTCCAGCACACAGAGGAAGTCTCTCTCTCTCTCTCGCTCTGTGCCCTGCAGTAATGCTCCTGCTTTGCATCTGTATTTTTATAACATGTGGAGGCCAGCTTAAGAACAACAGCCAGCTGAATTCAGCTCTTTATTTCCAGTCTGGCCTGGCTCACACAAACACACATATGCGCACACACACACACAGACACATACACACGACTGAGCTGCTTATTTCCTTTCATCCAATTTTACTTGGGAGAGGTCCTTCCAGGCCCAAGGCTACTGTGGATAGTGTACGGCTGCTTATGAAAGTTCTTGTGCCACTCTGTGCTGTGGTGAAAGAGGCAGTGACCAGTCACATTAAGAATTTAAGAATAATGAAACACTGCTTTCTTTCTTTCTTCCTACAGTAATGGTGGAAAGATGGAATCAACAAGCAGTCTTGACTCCCAGAGTCAACCTTTCCACAGTCTTCTGTTTCTTTGACAGAGAGGTTTTTCCAGTGTTAAGTACAAAATCTGATGGATTACAGGTCTTCAAAATGATTCATGTGATGCATGAAGACTGAATTTCGTCTATTTTTTGCATATTAGCTTAATACGCTTAATATTATGGACTGACCAGTTTAAAGTTTTTTAGAATAAATGAAGTAGTGGGCATGCCAACACTAGGATTTGTTAAAGATGCAGAACAGCTTTCACAAGACTGGTATTAGTTTTATATGTAGAAGGTCCATGATAAAAATCTGAAATAATAATACAAATAAAAAACTGTCAGGCCTCAGTGCAGGTCTCTGTTTTCACAAGACAATTTCATTCAGAAAATCTATATGTAGAGAACAACATAAAATAGACCCTTCAAGAATTTGTCATGTTGTGATCACAACAGTTAACATAACTTTTAACCAATTTCTGTGAATTCTGCCTGACCGTACGTTTTGTCCTATCATTCTAACTTTTTCTCAACCTGCACACTGTACTGACACTGAACGCCTCACATCTTTAATCCACCAAAGCTGGTGATGAGAAACTGCTAATGCTATGCTACTGTATGTTGGGCTAATGTCTAAAGTAAAACACAAAGGCAAATGATACAGTAGGTCCAACGACAAGAAGAAAAGCCATAACTAAATTCCAAGATAGTGTAGTTTATTTATTCTTTTGTAAGTAATGCATCCGCAAGGGGGAACAAGCCAGTGTCTTCTTGTGCCAGTCCCAAGTCTGGATAAATGCAGAGGGTTGTGTCAGGAAGGGCATCCGACGTAAAACACATGCCAAATTAAAAATGCGAATCGTGACAATGACCTCCATAACGCATCAGAAGCACTCAGGTGGACGACATCTTGTGTAGACATTGTAATCTGAAAGAGATCAGTGACTGTAAAGTATTGGTAGGGGAGAGTGTAGCCAGACAACACAGGATGGTGGTGTGTAAAATGACGCTGGTGGTGAGGAAGATGAAGAGGACAAAGGCAGAGAAGAGGACGAAGTGGTGGAAGTTGAAAAAGGAAGAATGTCGTGTAGTTTTCAGGGAGGAGCTGAGACAGACTCTGGGTGGTTTGGAGGTGCTTCCAGATGACTGGACCACTACAGCTAATGTGATCAGGGAGACAGATAGGAGGGTACTCGGTGTGTCATCTGGAAAGAGGAAAGTGGAAAAGAGACTTGGTGGTGGAACGAGGAAGTTCAGGAGTGTATACAGAGAAAGAGGTTAGCTAAGAAGAAGTGGGACACTGAGAGGACTGAAGAGAGTAGACAGGAGTACAGGGAGATGCAGTGTAAGGTGAAGGTAGAGGTGCCAAAGGCCAAACAAAGAGCATATGAGGACTTGTTGCTAGGTTGGACACTAAAGAGGGAGAGGTGGATTTGTACAGGTTGGCCAGACAAAGAGAGAGAGATTGGAAGGATGTGCAGCAGGTTAGTTTGATTAAAGATAAGGAAGGAAATGTATTGGTTGCCTGTAGCTCACTTGGTTAGGCAGCTGATGGACCACAGGGTCAGTGGTTCAATCCCCGATCCCAGCTACAAGTTGGAGTGTCCTTGTGCAAGACACTGAACCCCAAGTTGCTCCTGGTGGGTCAGGTAAGCACCTTCCTGAGAAAACCCAGGAAAAACACCAAATATGCATGAAAGAGGTTTTCCTATATGGTGAGTGAGGTTCTGAGCTTCCTAAATGTATTTTGAAAGAGAAAAAATAAAAATAAAAACAGGATCACTGAGTCCACAATAACATCTAAGCTGGTGTAGTTGCTGTAATTAATTACAGGACACTATTTTCTCACTATATGTCCTTTGCTTTGCAAAACAGCTTGGACAAACCAGTTATGTCGTGTGTGTGTGTGTGTGTGTTTACAGTATTCTAGCTGTAATCTCCGCCAACATTTTGTCAATGTTCATTCCTCATCTTGCTATAATTGCAGACACGTCTCAACCAACCACGACCTATGAACTCGTCTCTTTTGTCGAGCCCTGCCAGTTAAGCTATAATGCTTTGGGAAATGATGTTCATTACACTGTTTTTAAATGAACTATGGAGCATTCTATGCATCTTTTTACGTCAGTGAGATCTCACCTGATTCTTCTTACATTTTCTCAGTGAAAAAAAAGCTGAAGTGAAAAAGGAACTTCACTTCAGCTTTTGTTTTTCCCCTTGTTGTTCTCATGCTGCTGAGCGCATGCAATACAGTAGTTTTTGCCCACAATTGATTCACTTCCCCTTTAACATACTTTAAACATTCTATTACAATAAATTAACAAAATAAGATTGTCAAGGCCTAGAGGTTTTGTGCTGTACTTATTGTTGTTCTAACCCTGTCTCCCTCTGTGCAGAGTGGCTGCAATGAAAACAATGAATTTAGAAAACTGTATCAGGCTGCAACAACAAAAACAGCATTGAAAAAAGCGAAGGGGGTCTGAAAACTTTCTGAATGCACTGTATATTACACCATAGCAGTCAATGCATGTAATAACCAAAAGTCGTCCAAAGACGGAACATTGTGGAACTTTAGTAAAGTAACAAAGTAATAATCAAGTAACCGTAATAAGCAGTGGACACTGAGTTTGTATTCTATGGTCCAACTGTGTGGAAGAAGGAGATGTAACAATGAGAAAACACGGGAAAAGTGAATGCTGAAGGGTTAAACTATGATTTGGCATTAAAGCCCCATTTCTGGTATCATGACTATGCTGCTTTAAATAAACGTGACATCACTGTTGTTGGTTTACAGTAGCAGCTGCCCTCTAGACACACAGCCTGTCCTCTCCATCCTCCATCATCTTACCTCACTGCTAATATTAGTCATAGCCTTTGCAGCTGTTCCCACCATCTGGCTCTCCCACACATTATAGCAGTTCCTTTCTCTCTCTTTCCATCTGTCTGTCCTTGCTCTCCCAACCACTCCCTTTTTATTTCCCTCTCTCTGTCTCTCTCTCTTGCTTTTCCATCTGTGTAATCCCTGCAACAGGCTCCAGCTGCAGGGCCGGATGCTGGGAGGGAGTGTTGAACAAAGATGAGAGTCAACCACTGAAAACACATTCCATGATACTTATGTGACAGCATGGGTTTGATATGATACATTTTCACTCTGATGTTTTTGATACTAAGCACTTTTTCAAGTACTGGTCCTATGTGTTTGTAATCCGAGTGCGTGTGCATTCGCATGCTGAAGAAAATCGAGCGAGAGTAGAGTGACAAACAAGATAGGGTGAAATTGCTTGTTGCCGTGTGTTGAGTGTGCGAAGTGGCTCCAGCTTTCTCAAGGAGAGGATCAACGCATTCCTCTGACATCATGCTGCACCGCAGGCACCCACCCTAATCTTCCCCACCTCTCTCTCTCAGTTACGGTCGTTTTCTTCCTCTATCTCTTTCCAATGTCTCTCACTCCCTCTCTCTCTCTCTGCAGCTGTAGCTCACTTAAAAAATACAGAGACTAAATAGGAGTTTCTCTGCAGAAACACCAAATATGCATGAAAGAGGTTTTCCTATATGATGAGTGAGGTTCTGAGCTTACTAAATGTATTTAGTGTTTTGAAACAGAAAAAAATAAAACTAAAAACAGGATCACTGAGTCCACAATAACATCTAAGCTGGTGTAGTTGCTGTAATTAATCACTAAGGTTGATAGAATTGTATACTGCATGTATAATTATATCACTTTAAATCAATAATGGAAAAAATATTGGATCATGCACTTTTTTGTGTTCTTTTAGAAAGTAAACTGAGATGCTCAAGTCCACTCTGGTGTTTGTTAAATGAGTACAGTTCTGTAGCAAACTGGCAGAGGGAAAATGCTTGGCTGATTCTAAAGGTCAAACATAGTGTACATGTGAACAGGTTCTATCTTACACTATGTGTTAAAACTGCACACAAAACCAACATCGTATGGTTTTAGAGGAAGATTTTGTTGGAACTATTTCTTGCCTAGCAACAGCCAGGACGTCCCAGACTCTGCCAGACAGCCAGCACAAACCACACATGCAACACTGAAGTGCAGGGCAGATGAATGAACTGCTGTAAATCTGGGGGATGCTGAGGGTGCTACAGTAACCCCACCCACAGGGCTGAGGTAATGTAATGTAATGTAATGTAAAGCCCTTAACGTGAGATCTCCTGATGCCGTAATAATATTTTGTAAATTGACTTATAGTATTTTACTAGTTTTAAACTGGGCTGGGATCATGTCACCCCCAGACTCATTCTCAAAACATGTTGTTTCCACATCCAGCAGTGACAGAGCATGATGCTGATGGATTTGGAATTGTTTGTGTCCACCCAGTGAATCAAAGGCAATTCATTCTTCTCTCTTCGCTGTGGTTTTAGGCAAATTTCAGGCTCTTTAGCTCCTCCTTAATGCGCCACCATGTTCCCCAGTTAGTCTCTAATTGTGTCTGTAGGCTGTTTGCTGTTGAGCAGGTCGTGAACAGTGACTTTTAGAATAGGAATGTTGTGGTTCGAAGAGTAAAAATTAATTATAAATCTCTATAAAACTGATACCTGAACACTGTCCCATTGTTTCCACAGTCATAAAACACAGTTCGACTTAAAGCTTCTGAATACAGCCACTTTAACAATTGATGTTTTGTTTCCAAAAAGTCTCACAAATACATAATGTGATTTTAAAAAACGGCCCAGTCATTTCCTGTTGTTTTTAATCACAGTTTGTGGAGGTCTGTGGAACATAAGACATCAGATCTTAGCTCTGTGATTTCTTAACAACAAACACATGTATATTGTTGCCAAACTTTCTCTTTACGTAATGTACTGAATAACAAAACATAATAGTGTGCTTGCTGTTTACTCCATAAACACTTTCGGTTTACAGGGCTGTAATCTTTACTTAACTACACATGTGTACAGATCTTTACATGAAGGCAGCCTCTGAAAACTCCCATCTACCCACTCCACCCATGCATTTTTCCTGTATTAGAACTGCAGCCAGTTTACCAATATGGACTGCAGTGCAGTAGAATCCTGTTAACAGGCTGTAAAATAAAACTCAACGTCTCATAAGCATCTTAGCATCTCATAAGCAGCTTATCTAGATCCTTCTCTTGTTAGTTGGACAAAATGAGAGGAGAAATAATGTAGGAAATCAGGTTTTTCTAAGGGGGAGCATTTCTACAAACTATTGTATTCTGGAACAGTTTGCTTTAGATTTTAGTTATGGTTGTAGTCATTTTAGATGTGTTATGATGTGTGAAAATATATTGTTTGTAGCTATTAATAAGCAGTGTTTATATTATTTAATTCCATTTTAGTGGTTTGTTGAGATTAAAATGCTTTAGACTGGATTACATTATACATCATACTGTATCACATTATTTAGAGAAGAATCTAGAATACCTTAGTCAGACTCAATGAACAACACTGGAAGTGGTGCAGAGATATTTAATTCCAAGTGTCTTAAATGAGTCTCACCTTTGTAACCACTCAGATAATAGCAACATCTATTGCTAAATTAGTAGGTTTTGTAGCTTCTGAGTTATTGTTATTTGATAAAAACGACTACCTGAAGGTCTGTGCACAATGTGTTCGAGTGTACAGAGTAAAACAAAGTGTCTGAGCAGGGAGAGAGAGCAACAGTCTCACATATTCACTATAAACTACACTGTAAACTTGTATAAGTATAAGTTATGGACAATAATGCAAAAAACATTTTTAATTTCATTAGATTATGGGGGCTTGTTGTCATGTTTATAATAACCATTTGTTCACAGTTTTTCAGGAGTGTCTTCAAACTACAGTCAACTACTCACATGATAAAAATGAGAGCTTTTATTTGTAATATATTATTCCTCCTCTTAAAAACAGACCCTACAAAAGATGCTTTACACTTTGATATCCACTTGATTTTGTAAGCCAAGACTGTTTAAAGCTTTACATAGCTCTTGTTGGTATGTATTGTTTCCACTGACAGAGCTTAGGAATTGGAATTATTACAGCAAATAAGACCTCTTTCAGCTCTGTTTATAGCTACTGAGGCTGTTAGAAAGTTAGTGTTTATGCAGATGGTTAGAAGAGTATTTGGGCGAGTATTTGACAGATTACATCACAGAATAAGTCCCCACACCTCATGTCTAGCTGCTGTTAAAATTGGCCAATTACAGGTTATGCATAAAACAAAACAAAAATCTCAACACACAACAAGTTCTATTGTACGACACACAACAGCAAACATGTGTGAGTGTAGTGCACTTACGTGGACAGGTCAGGGCTGGTTAAGGTGGCATGTTGCTGCAATTTGACTCCTGGATGATCTGTCCAGCTTCCACATGTGATGAGAGCAGCTACAGCCTCCACATCTGTCTGCAGGTTGAGTGAAAAACCTCATCTGTCCATCTGAAAGCATAGGAAAGAGAGAGAGAGAGACTGTTAGGATAGAGGGAGAGAGGGAGGGAAAGACAGAAGGAGAGAGAGAGGTTTTACCATCGAGACGCTTCATAGACACATCTATCTTCAGATGAGACACACCAAACCCTTTCTCCATGTTCTCTACATTCTTCTCATCTCTTTCACTTTCCCTCACTCGTCAGCCCACTCTTCTATTCTGGGACATGCCTTTTATTTTCCAAGGAAGTGATTTTTTTTTTGTCCTTATAGAACTGCTGTGTATGCTGCCATCCTGTGGCTCATATATTATTAAACCAGGCTCAGAATTTCTTAAATGATTGATCTCAGAAGCAAATAAAGGTTGTATAGTTGGAAGCTGTCTGTGTATTTGAAGACTAAATTGTTTAATTGAAAGTTTTGCATTTCTTCAACATTTATAAGGGACCAGTAACAGCAAAACAACTTGAAAACCTGGAAGATTCAAGATTAAACAACTTTATTGATCCCATAGGGATATTGTGTTGTTACAGCTGCTCTCCACATGAAAGTAGAAAGAAAGGAAAAGAACATCCACCAGACCAAGACAATAAACAAGTACAAAGGAGTGATCAATAAGTAAGAAAAAACCCAGCTACAACAAATACAAAGAATAAATAAAATAAAAACAATACTAACTGTCCATTTGGGGATGAGTTTGGGGGGTTGAGTTAAACAGTTTAATGGCCACTGGGAGAAACAATCTCCTTTGCCATCATGTGGAGTAAGCAAGCAGTGGAGTGGGTGGGAGGGATTGTCCAACATTGAACTGAGTTTGGACAACATTCTCCTCGGAGAATCTCGGAGAGGGTTGCATGATTAAAGTCACCTGAGATCATAAAGAGGGCGTCGGGATGTCGAATCTGGAGTCTGGCTGGCTGTGTATGACTTCACATGCTCCATCTGGGCAGGCAGCAGGCAGAGGGAAATGTATATGGCGTGTGAGAACTCTCTGGGCATATAGAAACTCCCTCCAAACGCATGATCAGAGAGCTTTACACAACAAACTGGATACTTTACTATACTAAAATACTACACCAAAAATATAAAAAAGGAATAATACATGTAAAGAAAACATAGGCAGTATATAAGTACACAGTGTCAATTTACAGTTTGGATTGAATGACCGTAATAATAGTTTAGCAAGATCCAAAATATACATCATAATTAAGCTGATGTCTGAGCTGAGTGTTCGGTCTAAGGATATTGTGAGATATTGTTCTTGGAAGTATAGGGTCAGAGTAAAGCTGGATTATCAACAAAGTGAGCTCCTCATACATGAAAATCGCTCATCACATGTTCATATCATTCATGTTACACCTAATCTTAAAACTAACAGACTCAGATAGACCAAACAGCACAGAGCTGCACACAAATATCAAATGACTTGTTTAGATTAATTTGTGTGTATCATTAAAGAACAGAAAAGTTATGCTCCACATTTAAAACAGCCTTCATCTTAATTAACATGCTTAGCCCAACTGTCCTAACTGTGGAATGTCAACGTCAAGGCTAAAGGTTTGGAGGAGGGATAAAACCATCACGGTTTAATTTTAATATAGCATGGTTCATTTGTTGGGAGTTATGTTCCAATAAATTATTAAATAAAAACTGAGGCTGAATATGAATATGAATATAACTCACTCCCTCATGTGTTCACGTTCATTTTTTGTGGCTAGTAATTTTCCAAAGTTATTAGCCATTTTCACTGGGCACCATTTTGAGATCATTTAAAATTGGACTGAGATTACTGGGATAGAAAATCCCAACCACAAAAGAGACCTCATTTACCAGTTCACCGCTGTACCTCCTACATTCTGTGGAGAACAATAATAATGGGTGGTACTGTCCCTCTACTACCTGAAAACCTTGAACAGAGCAATGTTCTGACAAAACACAGTGACGTTGGAGTGTCCGTGAATGCACCTCGCCTGCAAAACCCAGCAGACTTGCAGCTCTTGAGAGAAGCAGATGCTACACAGTGTTTCTTTAACGTAAACTCAAAGCACAAAGGGACATGATGCAGTTCAGTTGCAATGAGAGAGGAAATGTCCACTAAAACTAGAGTTTAAGTTTCAGGCTCAGCTGTTTGGTTACCTTTCTGATGAGAGTTTATCACACAGCATTCATCTTAAAAGCAATATCCACGTCACCAAAAACTATCAAAGTCATGTCTATATCATACCATCAGTTGATGACATAAATACTGTTACCGGCCTATGTCCAGGTTTTATTATAGCTTTATGTGCCCACATCATGTCTCCCCCAGTCTTCACCGTCTTCTCTGTGTGCAGCTAGTGCTCATGGGAGATGTAATGTAGTGTCACAATGCATGTATGTCAGATGGCTTTTGAGACTACAGTAAAAAAAATAAAATTATACATAATTCAACCCACACAGTAGCAAGCGAGAGTGACTGCTGAAATACACCCCAACATGGTTCAGGAGGTGGCCTTATACCTCCCAGTGGTCCCAGTGAGTGTTGGTGACATAGGGGAGATAGTATCCACTCATAGAACAGGACGAGACAGTTGAATTGACAACAAAACAGAGGACTTTGAGGTGGTAGACAACACTTTCAATCCCACTTCAATCTGACAGCAGATGTTTGTATTTTTGTATTTTAACACAAGTAAAAGTGTCCAGCTACTGTTTCTGAATGAACTCTTCTTATGCCTCTTTCCATTGTCTTTCACAGAATAGCATCATGTTGTGTCAGAATAAACAGCTAGTGATGTAACATTTTATTTTAAAATGTATATGTGACATTTGAAAAGAACATACAGGAAACATGAAAAGGTTAATTTGAGAGCACTCTGTCTTTTTTCACGGTTTTAACCCCTTCTCTCTCTCTCTCTCTCTCTCACACACACACACACACACACACAATAGCACACTTAAATAATGTTGGTATACAAATGACTGCCAGACACATTTTTGTTTGTTATACACAATATATGAAAATAGTGATTTGGCCAACATTTTCCATGCATTATATAAATAACTTATCCATTAAGGTTTGAGCTTTTCATAGCTGTCACTGGACGGAAGAGGTGGGGTACACCCTGGACAGGTTGCCAATCTATCTCAGGCATGGCCAACATTAATATCCAGACAAAAGACCACTGTAAAATACAGGCATAAGAAAGAAATTCATTTTGATTTTGCGAAGGTAAAAACAAGCGTGTGTGTGTATCTATCTTTATTAGAACAGGATACTTCATATTTGCACAGCAACAGCTGTTGTTGGTAGCAACTAAAACTGAAAAAAGTAACCACTACATCCCAGAAGAAAGGGTGAGTAGATGGAAAAGTTGGCACTGGTTACTCTGAGAGAGTGAGATCACTTCCTGTTGGCTTCCCATGTTGGCAAAAACAGACAAGATGGCAGCCAGGGGTGGTGCCGCTACACCAAATCACCCAGTATTCCCAGAATTCAGATCTTTAGCAAGCAGCTGCATTACTAATATATTCATATCCAGTCAGAATGCAAATAGTTCTGTAAATGACAGAGCAATACTGTAAAAGTCAACAGAGAGTTTGTTTCCTCCTCTTGTCTTATTTCAACAGATTTTAGCTGCACTGAGTTTCCACTAACTCTAACAGAACAACTACCAGCCAGTGCTTACAACTGGTGCATTTCTAGATCTGCTGTGTCTTTTCTAGTTAACGGTTACACTGTTACACCAAGGTATCAGGTAACAGGTTTAAGCACTTATTTCTTCCACAAGGTGGATCTTTATATGTGCCTTAGTTTTGTGTGTGTGCGTGCATGTGGGTGGAGAGATCCATATTCAATCTAGAAAAGACGAAGTTAAAGATGCAGTCTAACCAAAACACAAGAGAGCACCACGCAACTGGGACTTGTCAAAGTCAAAGACTAAATTACACTGTTATTAGACTGTTATACCTACAAGGGATTATACAGTTAGAGCTGCCAAACATTATGAAAAATAATGAACAAGAACAAATATGATCACCATAATGAAAGGGGCATCTCAAGGCACTTTACAGAATAAAGTCAAGACTATAAAGATGTATAGAGAGAACCCAAAAATTCCCGCTTGAACAAGCCCTAGGATACAGTGGAGAGGAAAAACCCCTGATAAAGATCTATTGTAAAGAAACCTCCAGCAGAACCAGGCTCAGGGTGGACGGCCTTCTGCCTTGACCGTATGGGTTGAGTGGAAAGTGGAGAGAGAAAGGAAAAGAGCAACAAAAGCAACAACAAAACATCAGGCAGGTTGGTAGAACCAGTAGCTGCATGCTGGAAGACACACAGCTTCAAAGCCGGGGACACCTGCAGAAAGGGACAGAGAGAGGGAGACAGAGAAGGACAAAGACAACTACGGTAGAAAACACGCAGAGTTAATGACAGACAGTGGTGACAATTGTGGGGTGAGAGGAGAGATGGTCAAGAGGAGGAAAGGAGCTCAGTGCATTGGGGGGTGGGTCCCCCAGCAGTCTAAGCCTATAGCAGCATAACTATAACTAACTATATGCTTTATTAAAGAGGAAGGTTTTAAGACTAGACAAGAGAGGAGCTTGATAGCTAAACGTTCTGCCTCCCATTCTACCTAAATTCTAGAAACCACCAGTAAGCCTGCATTCTGACACTGAATTGGTCTACTGGGATGATGACAAATGCATGGTGGTGCATGTTTTTGGTAATATATTGAGACATTATGCTTCTAAATATGGCAATGTTCTGTAAGTGGAAGATGGCTTTATAGAGATGTGTTTTATATGTGAGGTAAAGGACAAATCCTGGTCAAAAATAATTTAGAGGTTCCTTACAGTGGTACCTGAGGCCAGACTTATGCCATCTACAGTAACAATATGGCTGATAATCATATTTCTGAGATTTGTAGGCCCAAACACTATTATGTCAGTTTTGTCTGAGTTTAGAAGTAGAAAAGTGTGGGACATCATTTTCCAGCCACTTCCTGTTCCCATCACATTTACTAATCATCGGCAATTAGTTTCACCACTCTGTTTATATACCTCCTCAGTTCCCTCATAAAGCTTCCAGATCATCTGCTTTCTCAACGCAGCTTTCCAGCGTTCATCTAAATCATCTTTGCTATCTATGGTTCGGACCACGCTACATTTTTGACCTGACTCTGCTGCTACTCTGGTTATGCGAGTAACTGCTCTCTATTAACTCTCTGTTGCCAACCTAATGAATGACCAGGATTATGAGTAATGTTATTTGCACATGGGGGATCATGTTTTTCACAAGCCCTTGTAACCACGTGATTATAAGGTGAAGATTTACCACGTCATGTCTACACTTTGATCATGCTATGTTACGTTTTTACCAAGTTATGTGATTATCTATTACTACGGTAATACAGAACTCAGACTAGTATCCATCATATGTTCAAGTTACCTGTATCAAGGACTCCGCCAAGTAAATATCCACTGTAAGAATTCACATGTTAAGAACCATGTTTGTGTCACGTAAGAGATTTATGGAATCCAGAGCTATAAGACTGTTGCACTGAGTCACGAAAGGGATTTTGGAGTTTGCATATTATATCACAAATTAGGGTTTTGGAGTTCTTTTCACTATCAGGGATTGGAGATTCACCACAGGCTCACTACCAGGTTTGCCTCTGAGTTACGGATCCAGACCACTACATCTTCCTCAGTGGTCCCTCCTCTCACCATTTCCCTACCCTATCTTCAAGTTACTCAACCCCACCGCATCTCAAGATTTGTCCACTCTGCCAGGACCATACTTCATACTTCCCCATAAGAACCTTGCATCTCCTCTAGACTCCGCTCAGCCTCCCACTGACTCTAGTAAGTTGTTTTCATGTTCAGACACCATATCTCACAAGTCACTGTCAAGATACTGATCTTTGTGTCCTCTCTCATAGACTGGAGTTCAGCACCATCTAGTGAGTCAGAGGATTTACTACATCTCCATCCTGTTTTGCCAACTATTATATTTTAGCATAAACCTTATTTAAACTGAGTTGTGGTGTCAAGCGCCTTATTATGTCCAACCCTAAAACTAGTTTATTACACATTTAGACATGCTTGAAGATTGATTGTTTTTTTTTCATCTGGTTCAATACATTTTTTAAAAATGCCTAAAGGAGTCATAAATTAAACAGTAATAGTCCTAATAGAGCCATGTGGAACTCCATAACTAACCTTTGTTATCATTAACATGAACAAATTGAAATCTATCTGAAAGATAAGATTTAAACCAACCTTGTGTAGGTTAACAAAACTAGTATAGAGACAAGTCCATTATCTGAAGCCTAGAGTAGATCAGTGGTGACTTTTACCAGTGCTGTTTCTGTACTATGATGAGCTCTAAATCCTGACTGAAAGTCTTCAAACAAATTATTCCTGTACAGGTGGTCACATTATTGCTTTGCAACTACCCTTTCAAGCATTTTAGGAATGAAGGGACGATTTGATATTAGTCTGTAATTGGCTTAAACACCTGGGTCAAGACAGGGTTTTTTAAGTAGTGGTTTGATTAGAGCTACCTTATAGGCCTGTGATAAAAAGCTTGTTTCTAAAGATAGATTTATGATATCCAATACGAATGTGTCTATTAAGGGTAAAGATTCCTTGAACAGTCTAGTTGGAATAGGGTCTAGCAGACAGGTTGTTTATGGGAGCAGAACATTATCAAGTATTGTACGTAATGAGGCTGCAGAAGACATAATTAACTTGTACAGGAGTAAAGTTAAGCTGGCTGCTCTAGATTTTTTTTCCCCTTTTGTAATCCTCATATTTTTTATTTAATATTTCAAACAACGCATGTCTGCCTGATAAGAGAACAAATGACCTTTAATGAAATATAAGTGCAGAGCATTTACCATAATGTGTGGTGTAAAAAAAAAAAAAAAGAAAGAAACCTTCAGCTATAAATAAAAAACTGCATAGCTTCAGCTATTTCTGAGGTCAGCAAAATACTTAAATCACCTGTGTTGAACTTTTTTCAACTGGATGCTTTTAAGTTGCTCAGAGGAGAGAAAGCATTGCACAAAATGCTTTAATCTTATTGAAAACAATTACAAAAAACCCACCCAGGCTCGCTAAAATGCATCCCGTCTCATGTAAACCCAGGCTTCACAGAACTGGTTCATAACTAACTTTGCCAGTCAAGCCTGGACAACCAATGTCAGGCTTAACTTGAAGTCAGATAACCCCAAAGCCAGGAAAATTGTTTTATTGGTTTTCTGATACGCGCCCCTGATTGAGATCTCATTTAAACATTTATTTAAAGTTTAAATGAGGCTTCAGCAGTCTGAGTTTATTTACTCAACTGGATATCTTCCAAGTCTTTTGAGTTGGCAATTTCCTCTGTGTGGATCCCTGTTGAGCTGCAGTGGAAGTAATGAACAGAGGGAACGCTGTATATTAGGAAAAAAAACACTGAAAGTGACTCATTTGGAAGACGGAAGTCTAAAATTCTATGAAAAACTGTGAACTATTTCAAAGCTCGTACTGTAAAAACTTTAGTGGGTGGGGCAGGGACAGTGGGCCATGAGGACCAGGGTTAAGAACCACTGTCATAGAATCCAAATGAGACCAGAAGTCAGGATTTCTCAGGGGCTACATTTTAGGCATTTGAGATATAATACTAGAGTTATTCCAGTGTGCGTAGGAGAAACTGTCAAAGATTCTTCAGAAACTTAAAAAAAGAAAAACAGAACTGAAAATGTCATCCCTTACACATACCCCGCCTACACATGATAAATTATGTATGGGTAGTTCCACTACCCACACACAGTTTTTTTTATTTTTTTTGTCCTTTCGGCTTATCCCATGAGTTCAGGGTTGCCACAGCGGATCATTGTCCGCGTGTTGATTTTGGCACAGTTTTTACGACGGATGCCCTGACGCAACCCTCCCCAATTTCTACCAGCACTGCACAGCTGGGGATGGGAATGGACTGTTAGGGGTTCAGTGTCTTGCCCAGAGACACTTCGACATAGAGCCAGGGCCGGGGATTGAGCCACTGACCCTGTGGTCCGTGGATGACTGCCTTTACAAACAGGATCTACAGCCGGACCCCATACACACACAGTAATGGTTTTATTTTTATTGCACTGATGATGAGATTAGAGCAAGCACAGTATACACAAATCAAAATCATCGGACGTGTCAATCTGTGGTTGTTTTCCCCTCTTGTGTCATGACACCATGTTACCTTTGAAAAGAAACTGGTGCAAACAAAATGCCAGTTACAGTTAATGTAGACCACAGCAGTCACCGTTTCCTTCTTTACGGCATCTACAACACATGTCAGCAGCACTGGCTTGTAGCTGTAACAATGATTTACTGCATCCAGAAAATGCATAGTTTGATAAGGAAATGAAACTGTATATTAATCAGCCAGAAAAGTTGTGTACAGTGGTTAGTCAGACAACAGACCAATTTAGTAACCATTGTCCCTCTTCCAAGAAACAAGAGGCTATGTCCTTTTCACTGTGTTGTATTCATATTTTTAGTAAGGACGTATTTCTTCTGCAGTATCAATTTTGTCTTTGAGAGAAAGCGTGAACATCAGGTTAAAAGTTAAAATACTGTCTCCTGATTGACAAAAATTGCGAGAGTATCCTGATCTAGTAAAAGTACTAATAATCCCTTACTGTACACGCACAAGTCCAGCATTTAAACTTGCACTTTACTTATGGTGTGATAGCATCAAATTACCAAAGGTAAAAGTACTTATTTTACAGAAAAACAGTCCCTGTCATTATCAGAATTTATATAGAAATAGTCAAAACACATGGTCCAGGCCTAGCTCAAAACAGAAACAATATCAACACATTGAATCCAGAGGTGTTTCAAAGCCTCGCGTCATCATAAAAAAGTTCATACGGCCACCCCAAATGGAGCTTCTTTACATCACACTCATATAAGAGAGGTTCAAAATTACTCATTTAGAGTAACCGAGTCTGTTTTAAAATGATCTAATTTCACAATCCGGACGTAATGGCAGCACCTTGTATTCTGACCAACAGTTGTATCATTTATTTTGTCCTCTCACAAGCAGTAGAGCTGTATGGGAGATGATGTCACACAGTCTAAGAATTAAAAAAAACACCAACACCATTTAAGCTGGAGTAATGACACTTCGATGATTAACCTGTAAGACAAAAGTTATTTAAACTGCTGTGATAACTTTAACCAAAGCAAGTGTGAATGATGGTTATAAAGGCATCATTTCATGTATGAGGTAGTGTTTCAAAATATATTTATTTCTACAGTAAACATGTATCCACTGTGGTGCAGGAAGGTAGAGCGTTTATTCACATTTACCATACCACCCGACTGTGGCTCAGTGACAGTGGTTCAAATCCCGGTCTTTCCTGGCTACGTGTCCTTGGGCATGACATTGTCCTTGGGCAAGACGATGAACCCCAAGTTCAGTGGTTCAGGTGAGTTTCTTACATGGCAGAAACCCCCATTGCTGTGAGTGAGTGTAAGAGTGGGTGAACGCGAAGCAACATTGTAAAGTGCTATATAACAGAGCATTTACATTTTACATATACATACATTAAAACTTGGGTAAATGTTGTAATGCCACTTTTTAAACACTCCTGGATTAATGTGAGGATCAGAAATGTTTAAGCTATCTATTCTATAAACACCATACAAACTCCATCTACTCGTTCCTCTATGGCCACATATGCATACATAGTTGACATTTGGAACTATGTACAAAGGATTTGGCCTCACAGATGTCACTATTTTTAAATTTGAATCTATAAACCACTTTTAAAACAATGCCTTCATAATGTTTAAGTTCTTCAAAAAGCTTTGGTTTCTTCACCCCTAGAAACTAACTGACCTGAGATGTAGTGCAGTAGGAATTGAATGAAAATACTCAAGTAAAGTTTCTAATGTTTGTACAGTACTGTCTGAGTAAATCTATTTAGTTGATATACAAAACATAAAAGTCAATATATCAGAGTTTAGGAATGTTTCATCAGTGTAGGAAAAGGGGGATTGTGAGCATGCAAACAGTTTGTGTAGGTTTGTGTATGCTTTTATGTACAGGGTTTACACAATGAGAAAATTGTATGGTATTTGATAAATTAACATAAAGTAAATTTGTATTAATATCCTGTTGTGACTCTGTGCTTTAAACCAACCAAAACACATGAGTGACACATGATCTGAAACAAGCTTCTTGCTTATTGTGTTGCTTTGACCTAAATGCTCGTATGTTGGTTTCATATTACGTTTGCATGAAAAAAAACAAACAGTACAGTATAACTGAGGCTGATGGGAATGGCAGTTTTGCAGACATATAGTCAGCAACAATACTGCACAAATGGAAACTCAACCCAGATGACAGTGATGGTAGAAGCAGGAAATGAAATCTTGACAAACCCACTCCAGCATCAAATGACTGTAAAACTTAACGTACCTCTGTTACAGTGACACCGCCTTCTGGTGTGTGTGTGTACTCAACGGCAGAGAGACAGGAAGTCTAGCAAAATATATGTCCGGATTTCATGCTGATTTCACCACTGAATTCATGCTGATTTTAGTGCTGACGGTGCAAATAGCAGACCAGTTATGGAGAGAATTGTTTAACAAATTCATCTCTACTAAAAATAATTTGTTTATGAAGTTTCAGCTTGTATACAAACCTGGCTCAGTATATCTCCTGTCCTAGTTTGGTGCTTGTCCTAGCTTACCCAGTGAAAATCTGAAGGCAAAGAGTTTATTATAACTGCTCTCTCAGCAGCACTCAGACTGCTGTGAAGTGTACTGTGGTGTGCCACAAGGTAGCTGTCTTGGTCCACTTCTTTATGCAGTTTTTGCAAACGATTAGCCTTATATATCTTCAATTGAAATGTATGCTGATGATTCTGATATGTTTTATTCTTCTAATAATTGTACTGCATTGACCAATATATTGTGACAAGAATTGTTAAGGGTGCTTCAAAATCTAAATCTTTGATAGTTGGGAGCAAACTAACTGGCTAACAATCCAGGATTAAATCTTTCTTTACTGTGATCAGAATTAGAACAAATAAATCAATTGCTGCAGGTCAGGGGAAAAGAAATGGTTTGTTATTGTCAAGTGCCAAAAAAAAGGAATCGGCATGTTAGGTTAATTGGTGACTCTAAATTGCCTGTAGATGTGAATAGGGGTTGAATGGTTGTCTGTCTCAGGGGCGGAGTTTCAGGGGCTGGTGCAGGGGATAGAACAGGGACTGGAGCAGATGCAGCAGGGTTTGTCATAGCAGGTTTACATGTGGTGGCTTCAACACGGAAGGACCCCTCTGGACCACTAGTGTCATCGACTCGCAGGAGGACAGGGACAGACATGTTGTTGACCGAGACAGGAGCAGGTAGTACGGCGGCCAACCAAGAAACAGGAGTTTCGGCCGCGTGGAGCATTGTGGGGTCGGAGCAGGCTGTTGTGTTGGAGCTGTGGCTTTGTGAATGCTGCATCGAGGAGCCGGGACAGGAACGAAGACTGGGGCAGGAGCTGATGCAGTGCAGGTGCTGAGGCCACCTTGGCAATGCCCCGGAGAGCAGGAGCAGGGACCAGGACAGTAGCAGGGAGGGAAGCGTCGACTGAAACAGAAACAGATGGCAGATTGGCCAATTCATGGACAGGAACTGTACTAGCGACTGTTGCGCAGGAAGAAAGAGTGGTCTTCCACCGACCCCCCAGATGTTGGTTCAATCCCCGGGTCCTCTGGTCACATGTCGAAGTGTCCTTGAGCAGGACACCGAACCCCAACTTAGTGTCACCCAGTGAGTGTTGGCCAGCTGCATAGCAGCTCCCCCATCGGTGTGTGAGTGTGTGTGTGATTGTGAGTGTGAATGGGTGAATAAGAAGCAGAGTAAAGTGCTTTGAGTGCCAATAGGTAGAAAAGCGCTATATAAGTGCAGAACATTTACCAGGTAAATTGTCAGCAGTCTCAGGAGCAGATACAGCTGGAGTGTTGGCCAGCTCAGGGACAGGTAAAGTTTTGGCTGTTCAATAGCCAGCCAATACAGGAATTCAACAAATTTATCATATGTCCCGTATAACATTAATTCAACACACAAGTCCCTGTTCAAACACCAATCAGGACCTTAGAGAGGTAAAGAGATAACACATAGGTCATGTGAAGTGTAGTGTTCCATAGAGCCGAGAAAGCATTGCCCATTGCTAGGTAGGGCCTTCAAGTACTGTAGGTAGGGCTGTCCTCTTCTTAAGACAGAAGTGAAATCAGAATTACTGTTAATCATTGAGTGATTTCTCTGTTTTGTATGGGGGCAGGTAGAGGGGGTTATCTGACACTGCAGGGTTTGTCCTTTAATATCCAACTCCACTAGTCCGTATGTTGAAGTGTTTTTGGACAAAACACTGAATACAAGGGGTTGTGAACAACTGTAACGTCTAAGTAGCTTTGGATAAAGCATCTGCCAAATGTCTTTGTGTTCAGTTTGTTAAATAAAGCACATGCAAATAATATTATATTTGTATTATATGTTCATTATCAGATCTTGTCTTGACCAAGAACATCACCCCAGAACTACAGTAGTTCGAGGAATTAAATATTTTATATCTGTATATTATGATGATCAATTAAAAAGCTTGTTCTGAATGAAAACCATTTGTTACTCATTGCAGTAACATTTTTTTAATGGTAGTGTCATAAATCTATCCTACTAGTGTCTAATGGCTATTGTGTACTTTTAGTACACAACTGCTTAACTTTGAGCACAATTCAGTGTGTGGAGGCCTGGTGGTTCTGGTGGATCTGATGGATCTGATGGTCCAACAATTACTTCACTCCGGAGATCGTTGAATCACGAACATTGAACATTTATTGTATATGCTTCTCAACTTACCCGATAACGGACTAACACGTTCACAAACAGTTTCATCAGGTTTCTCAAAGTATGACTGAATCCACAGAACTTGGTGAGAAACTGGTGCCTCCACAGCTACACACTGAACCTTTCACTTCTACCTTGTTGCGGTCCCCACTACCTTGTAGTCAGTTCCTTTGCTACAGTTACCGTCTCTCTTGTATTCCACATCTTTTCCTTTCAATAGCTGAGCTGAACTGAACTCTCTCCTAACAAAATCATTGCTATGCATTGTTTCCTTGAGGTAAACTACAAAGACAAACCAAAAAGGGGCGATCATCAAAGCCATGTGAACACCTAAACATATACCTCCTAATCCAGTCAACCTTACAATATACAACATAAACCAAAAACAGAGGAAACCCTTGTTGACCTATACACAAATATTATTTTTATCACAGTTTTGACATTTTATTCTCAAATCACTATTTCTACATTAACCACATATAACCACAGATAGTGGCCGATTTCATTAGTTAATATCAGGTCTATTTTTTATGTATATGAAACAAATAGTAGAGTAGATTATTATTTTACCTCTTACTGCAGTCACATAAAAGATCTGCCACCAAAGTCCTGCAGTGTCTGTGCAAGGATATATTCACCATCGAAGAAAAGTGTTACCTTACTGCACTGTGAGAATGGATG
The DNA here is from genome assembly GCA_020496755.1 of Channa maculata. NCBI lineage: Eukaryota > Metazoa > Chordata > Actinopteri > Anabantiformes > Channidae > Channa > Channa maculata. The sequence goes on from CM035609.1 coordinate 774,811, forward strand.
AAGTGTTATGACCAAATCCAGCTAGGTGAAAAGATGCTGCTTGATGATGCATATTCATGTAATTTACATTCTAACAATATCTCAATATAAGGATGTTTTTAGTTCTTTCTTTACTAGCAAAACTGAAAAATACACAGACATAGTAATATACTGTTGTTAGCATGTTTTTCTCTTGCGTCTCCTCTCATCTCAGAGCTATATGACACTGTTTTAGTGCTGCCTTTACACTCCTGACTTTACATATTTAACATATACTAGTAGCAAAATAATTCATTTTGGCACAAAACATAAAACTCTATAACTCTGCAGCAGTGCTGCAACATGAGCCCTCCAACCTGACATCTCTACAGTTACATGCAAGACACGGGGGTCATGGCTCACAACAACAAACTCACACCAACACACACTTAATGGGAGTAAATGGCTTTCCCACTTTCCCACTGTACTCAACTCCCTGCTTTATACGACACATGTATATTGTATTTCACACTATGCAAAAATATACAGATGTAGAAGTACAATGTTGTTTCTGTCTTGCATCTCGTCTCTGCTGCCTGTACACTCCGAACAAAAAAAGATCAACAGCTTTTGGCTTGTCCCTTCAGGGGTTGTCATAGTGGAATGTGTTCTGCATGTTGATTGGCATGAGTTTTACACTGGTTTTCCCTTCCTTTGGTATCTGGGCACAGGATGGTATGTGGCCTTTGATGGCTCCCTCTTGTGGCAAACATCAGTAACAACACTTTCTCAATCAAAGTCCACTATGTTGTCTGTGTGCAGAAGAATGGAGGGCAGATATGTGTAGAATAGCAACTTAAGTTCCAATGGAGATAAACAAAGATTAAACCATATATATTGGGGGTCGACAAAGGTTCCTCACATTAGAAGAGCTCTTATTTCAGCTCAGTCCCAGTTCCTGCAGAAACATGAAACAAAAGCTCCAGCTTTTGTTTCCACATTTCACTTCCTTTAACTGTCATTTTCTTTGTGATCAGATGATGGTTTTGCATTAGAGAGCAAAGAAAATGGGACCTGTGATCACCCTGTCCTGAAGGAGGCACCTGTCAGGAGATCTACTGGTCATGACTGACTGCTTCATTTGTCAGCTTTTTACTTTAGGAGGCGATGATCCACCTAGTTTAAGGTAAACCTGTTACAGTTCTAAAGAGCTACATCACACATTTATGCATACATGTGAAAGAAAGTTAAATCCAGTGCATCTAAACAGCCAACACACTCTCCTGTTTACTGTATAATCAATTAGAAACAGGGAACTTCTCAATGGACCGATACAGTGTGCAAACACACAGACAAAAGCTGCCAGAGTAGGTTAGCAGATACTTTTTTGCCCTGTCTAACAACTTGTGTATTGTGATGTTGTGTATTGTGAAGAGTCGATGCATCTTATCCCATCATTAGAAAATGACCTGTGTCTGCACGTCAAAGTGGTTCTTCATGATTCTCTCAGTTTCTCCTTCAAAACATACACTGCTCACAAAAAGTTAGGGATGTTCGATTTTGGGGTGAAATGTCAGAATACACCTAAAATGGACTACAACCTTTACACGTGAACTTAATTTGACCTTCTCTAAACTATTGAATGCACATGTCCAACTGTTCAGTGTTTCAGTACTTATGCTTGCTGTTTTCTAACAAGTTGATTTACCTCAAAAATCATATTGTGATTCGTGGATTATGTCTTATCAACGATTCAACGACTAAATGTTCTGGTTCAATGACAATTTCTCATTAAACAGTCCTCTTCATAATGATGTTCACATTTTGACATCATAAGACCAAGACGACATTTTTTGTTGTGGTAACTACCACTGTTGTTAGCTTTTTTTTCAATAAGTTGTTTGAGATGAAGAAATTACCATAGCACTACTTAAATGCTCTACTTTCATCATATAACATCATCTTTTTGTGAATAGTGTATTTTTATACATGGACATGTTGGAAAATTTTCATTTGTGAACATAATCTTTGTTTTATATGGTACACAACAAATGTGCTTAAGTTAAAATAATATAAAAGTGAAAAGCATCCACAGCACATCAATACTCAATCACTGAATCAGTTCAGTATGTATTTTTGCAGCTTCAATAGGAAGTTTAAAGTGGTGCATAGGACTTCAAGAAAGCAGAAGCCCTCTCATTCTCCTGTCTACTCACATTTTTGGACATTTTGTGCCTCTTTTGGTAGTTTCACATCATCATTTTAAAATTATTTTGCACATTTTGTTGTTATTTTGTGTCTTTTATCTAAGTCTCCCACAAGGAATATAACCGCTAACCTTAGAGGCTCTGGCCCACAAGCCCCCCTGGTTACTGGGTACTTAAGTCCATTTTAATGCACTGAATGCTAAATTTAAATTTACACCAAGGAGTTTTTATTTGAATAGCTTGTTGATTTGGGCCTTACTCACTGCCTCTCTCTTTAAGAGAAAGCAGTGTCAGCTGGCTTTATTGGCAGAGTTGCCAAGAAAAAAAACGTACTTTCTTTTCATTTCCACTGTTCCTTTCAGGGGTCGCCTCCCTCTAACCCTATCATCTGCATCCTCTTCTCTCACACCAACTAACTTCATGTCCTCTCTCACTACATCCATAAATTTCCCCTTTGGTCTTCCTCTAGACCTCCTGCCTGAATTTGAACATGTCCATGGAGATTCCTGTCTAACCTCATCTGTCAGCCTGTCCATCACCAGAGCAAACAAGAAGGGGCTCAGAGCTGATCCTTGATGCAGACCCACCTCCACCTTGAACTCCTCTGTCACACCTACAGCACCTCACCACGGTCTTACAGCTCTCATACATGTCCTGCACCACTCTAACATACTTCTCTGCCACTCCAGACGTCCTCATACAATACCACAGCTCCTCTCTCGGCACCCTGTCATACACTTTCTCTAAATCTACGAAGACACAATGCAACTTCCTATGACCTTCTCTGTACTTCTCCATCAACATCCTCAAAGCAAATACTGCATCTGTTGTACTCTTTCTAGGCATGAAACCATATTGCTGCTCACAAATGTTCACTTCTGCCCTTAGCTGAGCTTCCACTACTATTTCCCACAACTTCATTGTTTGGCTCATCAGCTTTATTCCTCTGTAGTTGCCACAGCTCTGCTCATCTCCCTTGTTCTTAAAAATTGGCACCAGTACACTTCTCCTCCAGTCCTCAGCATCCTCTCACTCTCCAAGATCTTGTTAAACAAACTAGTCAGAAACTCTACTGCCACCTCTCCTAGACACTTCCATACCTCCACAGGTATGTCATCAGGACCCGCTGCCTTTCCACTCTTCATCCTCTTCAACATCCTCTTCAATTCACTCTTATTAATCTTTGCTACTTCCTGCTCCACACCAGTCACCTCTTCTACTCTTCGTTCCCTTTCATTTTCCTCGTTCATCAACTCTTCAAAGTTCTCCTTCCATCTTCCATCACACTCCTGGCACCTGTCAATACATTTCCATCCTTATCTTTAATCAAACTAACCTGCTGCACATCCTTCCCATCTCTATCTCTTTGTCTCACCAACCTGTACAAATCCACCTCTCTCTCATTAGTGTCCAACCTAACATACAAGTCCTCATATGCTCTTTGTTTGGCCTTTGCCACCTCTACCTTCACCTTACGCTGCATCTCGCTGTACTCCTGTCTACTTTTTTCAGTCCTCTTTGTCTCCCACTTCTTCTTAGCTAACCTCTTTCTCTGTATACACTCCTGAACTTCCTCGTTCCACCACCAAGTCTCCTTATCCGCTTTCCTCTTTCCAGATGACACACCGAGTACCCTCCTATCTGTCTCCCTGATCACATTAGCTGTAGTGGTCCAGTCATCTGGAAGCACCTCCTGACCACCCAGAGTCTGCCTCAGCTCCTCCCTGATAGCTACACAACATTCTTCCTTTTGCAACTTTCACCACTTCGTCCTCTGCTCTGCCTTTGTCCTCTTCATCTTCCTCACCACCAGAGTCATTTTACACACCACCATCCTGTGTTGTCTGGCTACACTCTCCCCTACCAATACTTTACAGTCACTGATCTCATTCAGATTACAGCGTCTACACAAGATGTAGTTCACCTGAGTGCTTCTACCTCCGCTCTTATACTTCACCCTATGTTCCTGCCTCTTCTGGTAGAAAGTGTTCACTACAGCCATTTCCATCCTCTTTGCAAAGTCTACCACCATCTGTCCTTCTGTGTTTCTGTCCTGAAGACCAAACCTGCCCATCACATTCTCATCACCTCTGTTCCCTTCACCTACATGCCCAATGAAATCTGCACCAATCACCACTCTCTCACCTTTAGGGATAGTATGCATCACTTTATCTAACTCACTTCAGAATTTCTCCTTCTCTTCTAACTCACATCCTACCTGTGGGGCATAACCACTAACAACATTGAACATCACAATGCCTTCAATTTCCCTAACAGCCCATTCCCACCCCCAGCTGTGCAGTGCCGGGCCAAGCCCGTTAGAAATTGAGGAGGGTTGCGTCAGGAAGGGAGTCTGGCGTACAAACTGTGCCGAATAAACATGCAGACAAAGATCCGCTGTGGCGACACTGAACTCACGGAATAAGCCGAAAGGACAAAAAAAAGGTTAACATGAATATTTCATTGAACATTATTTGGTGCTTAATAATGCTTAAAAATAAGTTGTGTTCTGATATTAATTTACAACTATTTGACTGAGTAAAAACCAACAACATATAATAAAATTACAAAAGTGTGTCAGTATTTTCAAACTTTGTCTAAGCAGTGTTTATTTATGATTATTGCTTGACACAAGAAGTTAAATATATAAAGAAATAAACAGAACTGAAAGTTATTCTCATTGTCTCACGTCATTATTTGCATTTCTGGTGGGTTTCCTGTTCATAGTAAGCACTTCAGAGAGTAAGAACTACACAAGAAATACACAAATGAAAGTAACGTATTGACGTATATGGCAATAAAAGGCTATTAAAAAAGGTTAGTTTTCTCCAGTACCTGAAGCCTATCTAACGATTTTACGCTATAATTCATCTGATTTCACCCACAGAAAACATGTGAGATCCCCCTCTCCTCTCTGCTGGAGTATGTGAGCTTCCCTCAGTGTCAAATCGCCCACTCTCCAAATTTTCCCCTCTGTATGAACCAGCTGATGTCCATCTATGACGGGACTGCTAGAGGGAAGTGAAAAAGACCGACCTTTACATGCGTTTATTCAGTTTTTTATTCTGCTTCTACTTCATTATGTTGCTTCAGTGTCAGTTTCTGAGAACTAGTTCATTTGCCAATAAAACCCGGTTCCTATGAGGTGTTATTGCTCTGAATCTGTCTGTTCTTGTTTAAAAGCTTGTAGCAGTGTTTGGATGTTTTGCATGTGGACATCTACATAATGTGCGTACCGACAGAAATAAGAGTGGCATTGCAAACCATTTGCAAAACAGTGTTATCTGCTTTGTTTGAAGCGTACTTAGTGCTTAGGTGGATCATTTAAAAGTAAGTACAGTTTGAAAATATGGAAGTTATCTTTGCAGTTTTGTGGTTTTTGTGTCATCTCTTTACCAGCTAGAACCGCCCCCTCCAGCCTCCTCCTTCTTCATTTAGTACTTTGATAGCTCTCTGTCTGCTGACGCTTAGCACCCAGATCCTCCTCGCCACACAGCAGAGAAGTAGCTGACACCATCCTGCTGCCTGATGCTGATTTACATACACTATATCTATAATATTTCAAGTATTATAGACGAGGAGTACAAGTACTGACTCGTCTCCTCTGATGACATCAGTGATTGAGCTGAAGACGCTGCTTCCCGGACGGTAGGCTGTCTGCTCTCACTTCCACAGTTGGGATTTGAAATGTGTGTGAATAGCATTTTATGTGCCGATTTAGCCTGTTTTCAATTATCACTGCCAAGTGTTACTTTTTGTTCGATGTTTAAATGATTTACAGTACATTTAGTAACAGTAGTGGAGACAAGACGTTTTATAACAGCAGGTTAGTTGTATGGCTGTCAGTTTGACCAATCAGAGAAGAGCTGCAGTGACGTCACTATTATCATACACTCATTTCCTTTTTGAACTGACATGAGAAATGGCAACATTATGGATTTTAGTGCCTAAAACCTGATTTTCAGGTAAGGACATCTTTAAACTAACAAAATTAAGCTTTAAAATAAATTTAAATGGACTTCCTACATGATTTCTTGTTTTTGTATTTTGAAGGTAACATTCATTAAAACGTCATGTTTCTGTGTTGTTTATACATATTAACATATTTGTTCTATATTATCAGTAATAATAATTACTCCAGTCTCCTCATTGCACTCGTCCTTTTTATTCTCTATCTTTCTCTCTCTCTCTCTGTCTTTTGTCATTAGCACATAGCCAATGACAGACATGCTGTAATTTGTAAAAATAAATGTGATTTTCACATTTGTAAATTTGTATTTACAAAGTGATTCAAGTACAAATATTGTTTTGAAAGTTTAAATATTCATTTATGCATTTCCTCTATGATTGGGGGGTGGGGGGATTCCCCATTGGCCTATCAGGCGATCATATCACTGCTCCTCCAGCCAATCAAAGAGCAGTGACATTGACCTCTGACTGCTTAATGTAAAAAACATTGGGCTAAGTGTAGAAGTTTTATTCTATACTATGGTAAACTATTTAATACTAACTATAAATATAAAAGTTGTTTTTCAGGTTAAAGGTTGAAGAATATCACACTGTTCACTAACTAAATGAAAGTATAAAAACAGCCACGTCTTTGTGTGTGTTTTTTGCTCTAGGTTGGAATGGAAAAGAGACTTCTGTCAGTCTTCTTGAATGGTAGGTGTGATCTTCACTTTTTGTCCTTAATTTACATTATTTACAGTGTTTCCATTTTATAGTATTTCAATATGTAAATGTAAAATATTTTTGAGACAGTGGGACTGTAACTTACAGTGTCTAAAGATAATAATACTCTGTTATTCTTTTAAATGTGTGTCCTAACAAATCATCGAACACAAGGTTTGGCTCACTTTGTTCTATGCTGTAGATCGTTTTTCAGGAACACTGCACTCAGATTATTTTAGTAGATACAATTTTTTTTTCCATATACAGAGTAAGGACTTGACTTGAAATCTGCTTTATTCGTGGTTCCCTAGTTTATCAGTTTATTTTCTTATAATTTAATAAGACATGTCACACTTTTTTCACTCATTATTAAGAAGCTGAATCTACAAGCAGCAACACAGATCATACATTCATGATCTTTAATTTACATCTTGTTTCACAGGATTGAGTCACTTAAAATATATCATCTTTTTTTGTTATTTAACTCAAAGAGTTTTTTTTTTTTAAATTTGGTTCAAGTGATTTTTTTTCTCTTTCACTGTAGTTTTCTACTGCATTTCTGATGTGTTCCCACTGCTGCATGTTTCATCTGGAAACATCATCATCAATGGAACGAGAGGAGCAAGAATATTGTGGCGGTGCCATCACAACTTCAGTGAACCATTTCAGCCTGAGAAAAGCTCCATATTCTGGCAGGGATTTAAGAATTCTGACATAGTTTTACATTTTTACAAAAATGGGCAAGAAGAGTTTTATCACCAACATCAGTCATTTCATAACAGGACTACAATCTTCCCTGATCAGTTACCTTTAGGAAACTTTTCTCTCATTATTGAGAAGCTGACGCTACAAGATGACCAGATTACTGTTCAAGTTATTTTTATGTCAGAAGGCAAACCAACAAAGAAGCTCTGTCAGACTACTCTGTATGTAGCAGGTATGGTACTTAGTACATTTCTGATTGTACAAAATAAAAGGTAATTAAACCTGATTACAATATATAACTAAATAACTAAACTAAATAACTAATAACTAAAACACATTTTAGTTATATAGTTATATAACTAAAATGTGTAGCAGCTATAGTTTATCCAGGTAACTGTTAGAAAATGTAAGAACCATGTTATATCTGCCATCTGTACAATGGCACACTCTTTCCTTAGACCCCCAGATTGGATAAGGACACCCCCCCCTCCCTTAGAAGAGGACTAACTCTCCCTGTTGGACAGACACATTATAGATGTGCATACGGAGAAGAGGGACGCGATAGATTTATGTAACAGACAAACAGCGACAACATTAGACATTATAAACCTACAGTATATCAAGAGTACAGTCACAAAGGTTTTGGTATTATAAAATAACTAATATGTATTTGTTTGTTTGCATGTCTCTATTGTATGTATGCTAATTGTGTTGAGTTTAATTTTTTCATTCTGCAAAACTAATACAAACCCATTTCCAGCTCGTTTCCAGGAACCTAAAATTAAGATAAATCAAGCAGAGGATATAGCAACCTGCAGCACAAAGGGAGGGTACCCCAAACCTGATATCAAATGGAGATCGGGGGATGGAAGAACAGTATTGAAACCACGTGAACCTCCGACTGTGAAGCCTGAAGAAGATGGCACATACAGTGTCACCAGCTCTGCCAACTTTACACGGTTAAACAATGTGACCTGTGAGGTTTACAACCCGACTTCAAACGAGATTCTGAGGACATCATACCAACAGCCACCAGGTAAACTAACTCATATTTTTCCTTAACGCAAAATATGGTTACAATTTGAATGCCATAATCCAACTTCATAGAAATGATTGTAAGTGTATTACAGATTGAAATAAAACTATAAATTCAATTCAATTCAACTTTATTTATATAGCGCCAATTCACAACAAAGTCATCTCAGGGCACTTTACAGAATAAAGTCAAGATTATAAAGATATATAAAGAGAACCCAACAATTCCCCCTGGAGCAAGCCATAGGCAACAGTGGAGAGGAAAAACTCCCTTTAACGGAAGAAACCTCCAGCAGAACCAGGCTCAGGGTGGACGGCCATCTGCCTCGACCGGTTGGGGTGAGTGGAAAGTGAAGAGAGAAAAGAACAGAGCAACAAAAAGCAACAACAAAACATCGGGCAAATTGGTAGGACCAGTAGCTGCACGCTGGAAGACACACAGCTTCAAAGCCGGGGGACACCTGCAGAAAGGGACAGAGAGAGGGGGACAGAGGAAGCGTAACATCTAACTGTAAAATTAATACAATTAAAGGTAGAAGTTAAAAGGAGTAAAACATTTAAAAAAGAAATAAAGATAAAGAAATAAAATGAAAGCAGGATATAGAACAAAAATAGAAAGCAGGCTAAAACAAATACCAATAAAAAAATCCCCACTTGCAGTGTTTTTTCCTTGCTTCAATCTCGGGTCCTCTACCAGAGGCCTGGGAGCTTGAGGGTCCTGCACAGTATCTCAGCCGTTCCTATAACTCCCCTCTTCTGGACAGAGATCTCCGATGTTGTTACCATAAGGACCAGTTGTGCCTTTCAGTCCTTTTGCACAGCCTGCACCTGGAGTCCTGCATAGTATTTTATACTTCAGCCTTTATTGATCGTACGCTTAAAGCCATCTCCTGTGCTGCCAGGATAAGTCCCTCTGTGCTGTCTTTCAGTCCAGCTTTGTCTAACCACTGGTAGGATTTTTCAATATCAGCCACTTCCTTTATCTGCCGGTGGTACGTACCGTGCAGGGATTTGTCATTTGTCACATTTCATTACAAGTGCAAGAAAGAGCAGAAAGGAATATTCATTCATAGATCTATATGTGTATACTAAAAATCTGAAAATTTTGAAATTGTTCTAATTTCATCTCATGCTATTCTACCTTCATATTCCTTGTTCTCATCTTCCTCCTTATCCACCATCTTGGGTACATTATCCTCCTCCTCTTCAATAGTTTGCTTCAGTTCAATTCAATTCAAATTTATTTATATAGCACCAATTCAAAACACAGTCACCTCAAGGCACTTTACAGAATAAAGTCAAGACTATAAAGGTGTATAGAGAAAACCCAAGAAAATCCCTCTTGAGCAAGCCCTAGTCAACAGTGCAGAGGAAAAACTGATTTTTACGGGCGAAACCTCCAGCAGAACCTTGACCACTTGGGGTGAGTGGAAAGTGGAGAGAGAAAAGAAAAAAGCAACAACAAAACATCGGGCAGGTTGGTAGGACCAGTATCCGCACACTGGAAACGCACACCGCCAAAGCCGGGGACACCTGCAGAAAGGGACACAGAGAGGGGGACAGAGAAGGACAAAGACAACTACGGGAGAAGACACACAAAGTTAATGACAGACAGTGGTGACAATTGCGGGGTGAGAGGAGAGGAGAGATGGTCAAGAGGAGGAAAGGAGATCAGTGCATTGGGGGGTGGGTCCCCCAGCAGTCTAAGCCTATGGCAGCATAACTATAACTAACTATATGCTTTATTAAAGAGGAAGGTTTTAAGCCTAGACTTAAAAGTAGACACATCGCTTACTGTCACACCAATTCATGTGTCACTTGCATTAAGCTCTAGTTCCTGCAGCTGCTTTGATTAACTAAGGCCTCTTTAGTAATTACAAGATGACAAACGCTCATGTTACAAAATAAGATTCAAGTCATGTATTTCATGTAATGTATTGAATGTATTTTGTGTCAATGTAGTTGTTCCCCTTTCACCAATATTTCTTTAAATACAGACAGTGAGAGCAGGCTTTGTTCCTTCTCAGAAGTGGCAAATTAGACATAATGAAAACAATTTAGTTTAATTTGCAGTGCAAAAATGAAAACCAAAAAACAAATAACAAAGCTCAGTATAATCCATTTATTTATGTTCTCCAGGAAATGGAATTTCTACAGAAAAGAAACATTCACTCATTTTCTATAATAACTGTACTGACTGATGATATTTACATGTTATCATATGTTCTAATTTAACATAAACCAATTTTCTTCCTGTAGCCTCCTATAGACCTGTAGTTAATTTAATCATCATCATCTTAATCATCACCATCATCATCATCCTTGCTGTTGTGATGATAGTTCTGAGACGTAAGTGGTGCTTTTCATTGTCATTTGAATGTGTAACAATACATACTGTGATTTATATACACTAAATATTATTCAAATATTTATTACTGTTAAAATATTTGCATTAATTTAGATTAATTTGGTACAAAAAAGAATGTGTTGAAAAAGTGGCTGAGGCTAAGTAGAGTGACTATCCATAGACCGTGTTGATAGCGGTTTGCAGCCTGATCCCGTGGACAAATGTCCTGGACAAGACACTGAAGTCTAGGTACAGGTAAATAGTCCTACTCAGCTTACCTCTATGTAGAGGTTTCTTATTAATATGAAGGAACTTCAAAATGTGTTTACAATAAGAAATCACAATAAACAAACAAAAGGAAATAATGTCATTACTTGTGAGATGCATGAGTCACACTGTGGTCTTGCTGTCCAGAGTCAGATTTACAGCATATATAAGAAACTGTGTTCACCCCCTCTACTACTATTATTCATAAAAATGTATTAGAGTGGATATAAACAGGAGTTACATAACACATGTTGCAATGAAGTGTTCAATAAATGCGTGGGAATTTTAATAACTCACATAAACATGTAAAATCAAAGCAATGCATTTCACACAGTTCATGGATATACACTGCTAACCTAATGAAAATAGGATGAAACATCTACAGTAGTGCAGCTTTCACATATACACTGCTGGTTTGTTTTTATTGTCAGGACGGAGAACTGACCTCTTAATTCCATCTGCACAGAGAAAAGAGCCAACAGTCGGAAGAGAGAAGCTTCTTCTGCTGCTCCAGGACAAAATGATAAAGTTTCACTGAGAGGGAATCGAGCTGCATATCGTCGTCCTAACAGTGTGACCAATGACAGCACTCCTGCAAATCATGACTGAGGGAAAGAAGATGCACATTGAACAAGCTCTGTGGTACATGGAGTACATGGAGGAAACCTACTCAAGCACAGGAAGAACAAGCAAACTCCACAAAGAAAGACAACACCTGGCAGGTAGATTCAAACTGAAGACCTTCTAGCTGTGAGGCGGCAGTATTAATCACTCCACTACTGACCTCGCCACCACTATGGAAGATGACAAAGACAAATAGAAGCCATTATTGTAAATCAAAACTGGGATCAGAATGGATGCAGGGAGGGAGAAAACAACATAAACATTCTGCCAACAAACAGAGTCGACCTGAGGACCACAAATATCAAAAAACATGTTTTACCTGCAAAAGCACAGGCACAGGTCTTTACTGAAGACATCCATAAAACACACAGAGCCATGGGGGGAAAAGCTATGATTACAATGTTTTCATAAATTGTTGAACCACATTTGGCAGAAATAATTCAAGCGAGCACTTCCTGTATCTGTGGATTAGACCTGCACAATGTTCGGGAAGATTTTTGAAGAATTCTTCCTTACAGAACTTCTTCAGCTCAGCAATATTCTTGGGATGGCTGAGGTTATTCCACAGCATCTCCATAGGGTTGAGGTCTGGGCTCTGACTGGGCCACTCCAAAAGATGGATTATGTGTCTCTGAAGCTGTTCTGTAGTAGATTCAGTTTGGTATTTAGGATCATTGTCCTGTTCAATCAAGTTTTATCTGAGCTTAAGCTTGCAGAAAGCCAACCTGACATTACCTGTAGGATAACCTGATAAACTAGGTAATTTATTTCCCCTCCAAATGGCTTATACTGTTATTCTTATTTTGTGTCACTGAGCATTCAAGACTGGGTACCCACATGTCTTTCAATTTTCAGTTTTGCTGCTTTCATCTTGACACCCTCCTATCGTCCTATAGGAATCAGGTTACTCTTCTGCTGCATGTATACATGGGTTTGCAGTAACCAGGTTTCTTAAGTGCATGTAAACGCAGTCATTGATACAAGGCAGGATACTTTGCATCAAAGACTCATCAGACCAAATAACTGACCATTGTTCTGTTGTATAATTATTATGAGCCCTTGTAATTGTATCCTGTTAACACATCATCATTCCATGTTGTTGTTTAAATTATATTTACTTAATGCATGTTTCTATTTAATCAGTGTGAAAATGCAGATTACTAGGATTGCACCTGTGCAAGGAGAAAGATATTCTGCAGTCTGGTTGCAGACAGTGAATGCTTTCCTGGAAGAGTTGCTGCTTCCAAGCTGCCATATTGTCCTCGATCAAGTCCTGGTTGTGAGATACCTATTGTAATTTATGTTGTGTTTATACAGCAGACTACACCTTTGCTTACCAATGAGTTGGAATGTATGTTGACTATTGCATTTTTGCAAAACCTACACTCAGCTGGTGGTTTACCATAGTAGTTGGCAGATACGGTACATGTAGTCTGAACACCCATCAATAATCTGAACCACATATGAATGGATGTGGGGGGGCTGGAGCTGTTCCCAGCTTTCACTGGACAAGAGACAGGGTAAACCCTAGACAGATGCCAGAGAATCGCAGGGCCATATAGAAACAACTTTTCAGCCTCACATTCACACATACAGGCAATTAAGAATCACCACTTAAACTAAGTGCATGTTATTCGGTTGTGGGAAAAAACAGAGAACACCTATGCAAGCACAGGGAGAACATAGAGAACATGCCAACTGCACAGACAAACGCCCCATATAGCAGGTGGATTTGAACAGGTGACTTTCTGGCCACTTTACCACCCTGTTGACCTGCGGTCTAAACCTGTTGTTTTCAACCCTGGTCCTCAGGGACCACTGCTCTGCTTGTTTTACAACTAACCCTTCTGATGGTGTGGATCAGGTGTGTTCAGTCATTCACAAGCTGGAGGATACCAATTCAATTTTGTCTTCCTCCATCAGGATTTTCTTTACATTATTTGAAGCAATTAATCAACATTTCTCTAAATATGCCAGTTTTAGCTGTTTAGCTAATTTGCAACTGTAGTCAAGGTTTTAAATGCCAAATGATTGAGAACCACTAGTTTATAGTACTGCAGTAAATCCTAAATTACTAATTCATTTTTATGTTGTTGACTTTTACCTAATACACTGCCAACTGAGCAATTGATAAACATATTATAGAATATGTAGACTGTTCAATAATTGTGTTTTATGAAATGTTAAAAATGAATAGCTGGTATTAAAAGTATTACACAGGTTAAAAAGGAAAAACAGTCTTTGTGTATGTTGTCTGTTAATCTAAAGAAACTCGATGCATTTTTTGACCCAAACAAACTTGCCAAAGACAAACACTTGCTCAGATGGAGAGACTAGTTTTATTCAGCTGACCTCCTCAATGTTGAGGGCAGCAACAAGTAGAACTGCTTAGAAGTCAGACTGTGCAATTTGCTATCACATATATTGTAGGCCAGACCACATCTGGAGGTTGTGGGTTCCATTCAGTTCAACTGTATTTATATAGTGCCAATTCACAACAAAGTCATCTCAAGACAATATACAGATAGATGTATAGCGCAAACGCAACGATTCCCCCTTAGGTCCTAGGCAACAGTAGAGAGGGAAAACTCCCTTTAACGGAAGAAACCTCCAGCAGAACCAGGCTCAGGGTGGACGACCATCTGCCTTCACCGGCTGGGGTGAGTGGAAAGTGAAGAGAGAAAAGAAAAGAGCAACAAAAGCAACAACAAAACATCGGGCAGGTTGGTAGGACCAGTAGCTGCACACTGGAAAAGCACACGGCTCCAAAGCTGGGGACACCTGCAGAAAGGGACAGACAGACGAAGACAGAGAATGAGAAAGTTGAAATGTCTGTGAAACTAACAGTAAATTGCCGTAAAATCATGACATTAAAAAATGTAAATAGAAAAACACTAATATTAATTTTACACAAAAATTTTGTAAAGTTAATTTTAAAGTAAATATATGTTAAAATAGTCATATTTTAATGTATAATTGACAGAATACTGTACCTTAGACATGTAAAAACTGTAATATAAAAGCCAATACAATACAGTTAAAATTACAACAAGGATTAATATAAGGAGTTTTGTCAATTTTTTACCAGAAATAGACTGCATTGCATTTTACAAACTTATACTATACTTTACAGATAAGCATATGAAAAAGTTCTGCAGAAATATGTAAATAGATTGCGTTACATAGCCTTTAAGAAATATTATACGTCCTAAAAACAGAACTAATACATTTTGAAACAGTTTTAGTGTTAGGTGGAGTGGTTGGCACTGCCACCTCACAGCTAGAAGGTTGCAGGTTTACATCTAACCATGGCCTTTCTGTGTGCTCGTGTGGGTTTCTTCTTATAACTCTGGTTTCCTCCTCCAAATCTTCCAGGGCACAGGACTCTCCCACAGTAGAGCAGAATCCAACTCCAGTGCTGGATGTGCTTTGTTGTGACCTGGGTTATTTGTATTGTATTAAACATTTCATCATTATGTTCCAAAATTATTGTCAATTCAATTTAATAGTAGAGATGTGTAGAGGAAAAGGGAACCCAACAATTCCCGTGATCCAGTGAAAAGCTCCACCTCCAGTGTTTCCTCCGATGGTCCCTGATGAGCACCCAGTCACCTGATTTGAGATCATGCAGGCTGGTGGCTCCAGGGGGAGACAGGGCTCCATTCCCCTGGGGACAAACAGCCAAGAGAGCTCCGCACAATAGCCAAAAAAAGCACATCCTCATGAGAAACACAACAGTTTGTTTTTCCGAATAAGTATCACACCAGGAGTTCTTTCCATATATTATTTGGAACAGACTTAACTTGCATATAGAATAGCACTGATGGTAATTCTTAAATCCACGTCAAACCTTTTACTTCACAACGTTTCGTTAATTTGGTTATTCTATCACACCTGCAGACTGGTGGTGATAAAGCAGCAACACTTAATAAAACAAATTCAACTTAGCTTGACAAATCGCTTAACAACCCCATGGCAAACCCAGGACCACCACCACTAGCAACTTTCTTCTGCAATAATTCACGTAATGGTTGTTTGTCTTGTTAGGGCCTTTTGCCACAGTAGATGCATCCTATTCTGACATAGTTCAATCAAGTCAATGATCCAATGTTTGAAAAGCCCATCAGTTGGGGGATTGGCCTTGCAATTTACATTTTACATTTAGTCATTTAGCAGCCGCTTTTATCGAAACTGATTTACAAGAGAGGTTAAAGGCAGCAAAAATCTAAGTCAAGGAGAAAAACATCAAAGCAAAGTCCTATCAGAAAAGTGTTTACATTTCACGAGATGCAAGTGCAAGAAAAAACAGAAAGGAAGGTTTTTTTTTTTTTTTTAAATATAGCCTAGGAAGATGTGGAAGAGTTCTGTTTTCAGCAGTTCTTTAAATGTTGGGAGTAAGTTTGCTGAGCGTGCAGAGTTTAGTAGCTCATTCCACCATCGTGGGATCATTGCGTTGAAGAGTTTTGCTTGGTGTCTTCTGTGCGGTGCTGGAACCACCAGACGACAATCGTTGGCAGACCGCAGCGGACGGGAAGGATTGTAGACCTGAATGAGGGAGTTGAGTTAAGCAGGAACTGTTAAAGTGATCACCCTGTGGGCAAGAGACAGAGATTTGATGGAAGCAGCTACAGGAAGCCAGTGTAGATGGTGCAAAAACAGCTCTCAGACAGAGAGGGAGACCTGCAACAACTGGATCTAGCCTGATTAGAAACAAGCAACAGGCTGTTCTACACTCATGAGGTTGGGATAACAAAGAAGTCCTGTAACTGTCTTCCTGGTCAACAACAAACTCGGATTAGGCAAAGCAGGTGTAGGGGCAACACTTTTTCTTCAGGAGTCCACATGGTTTCATCATGTGCAAACAACAGCAACCAAAAATATTAACTATGCACCACAGCAAACAGGAAAGCTTCGCACAGAGAATAATTTGTCTGCAAAATGGTGTCATGCCAAGAAAAAGTCATCTTTGTTTCTTCAGTCATCTGCTTTGGAATATTTTGAATTGAGGCAAATCATTTTTGGTGACAGTTTTCCTCTGGGGGGATCACGTGACCCAGATATGTCACTTCAGTCGTCAAAGTGCAGTTCAGAAAAAATGTACTTTATGCCGATGTCTACAAGATGTTTTAACAGGTGGACCATATACATTTTTGAATGCTTCTTAAAATTGACAAATACAAATTACAAAGAATCTATATACGAATACAAAAACTGCTCGAATTTGGTGCTACCAGAGGACGAATGATTTTTTTACTTAAGGCTCTCTGGGGTGTATGGATTCACCTGCATTCACCTTCTGAGAATTTGAATGAAGTGCCACTCATTGGTTGGTCTCTTACTTTAACAACAAGCAACATGGTAACGCGCACTAGAGAATTCTCACATGAAATTGTTACATCTGCTGTTTACAGGGAATTAAACACAGGCTTTACTCCATTGATGGCTTCCTGTATTGGTTTTGACATGGCCTGTACTCTGACTATCAGAGGCCCTGCATCTTTCATAAGACCCATGTCATATTCATGGGCTGCCCAAAGATTTTGGAATTTGCTCGAGCTCTGGTTGGATTTTCTCATGGGACAGTCCAACTCCAGTGAAAGGTTTCACCAATCATAATAGTTTTTCCTGTGTAGAGTGAGACACAGGCAACCGCAACAGGCCTTGTCCAATTTCCCGTTATTTGCTCACCACTGTCTTTTATATTGTCCTTCTGGGCCCACATGCACATGTGCTTTGCAGTGTTGTGATGAATTCTGAATGTGTGATATGTGCACGTGTTATGTCTGTAAGCTGTTGTTTAACATAAATATTATCAACAAGTTGCCACTCATAAGCACATCGTGAATGTATATAAACTATCTGCATGATTTTTCTAAAAGAAAACCACTATTACCTATTGTGGAATTTGATCACTAACTAAAAGAGTCAGAACAGAGCTTGTAGCTCCTGAATCAAGATAAAGATCACATCATGATTTTTCAACGAAATAGCAAAGCTCTGGGAATAGTTTATACTTATCAGAAAGACAATACATTGTAAAATTATACAGGTCCTACCTGGATTCTGTTCTTGTGTTTGTGGGGGTCACCTGATCTGACATATGCTCCTGTAATGGTGTCGCCTTATCTGGGGTCTGCTCTCCTCGCTCTCCCACCCAGTCAATCTTTTGCATGTTTACAGAACACTCCCCTGCCCAGTGTCCTTTCTCACCACACTGAAAACAGGCTTCGTTGACACTGACGTCTTCTTCCTTTGCCACGTCCCCTTTCTTGTTCTTTGCCGCAAGTTCTTTGGTTGGTCAAGACTCTGGACGTACTGTAGCGTGTCGTGTAGTTAAGCTTCTGTTGATAAAGGACTGCTGGCTTAGGTCTCCTCTCCATTCACTGTTGCCTCTGGCATGGTGGGGGAGGGAGTGGAGGAGCAGAGTCCAGACCTGGAATCACCCTATGAAACTCAGACAAGAGAGAATACAGTGTAAAAATTTTGGACAAAGTCTTGCGTTGCGCTGTGCTCTCCTTTTCCAATTTAGCTTCTAATTGGTTTAACTGTAAAACAGCCGATTTCATTTGTTTAGGAAATCACAATTGACACTATTCAGTCAATTGAACAAAACTGTAAATTTCTCCACATGACGGTAACAATTCAGTTGGTAAACTGTTCCCAGGCCAGGCGCATACTTCTCTTAGTACCCAGTACTATTTCTCTTGTAGCCCGTTCTTTAGTGCTATGTTTTCCCCGTGTGACTCAGATTTCACTGCATTGCATACAACAGTATTCAATATCACAATGGTTCAACTACAATGACAACATCTTGTCACCTACCCAACCTAGTAGGGAGTTTTTATAGAGCTCTCTTACCTTGTTCTGTTCTGCTCATGTTTCTCCCCTGCTATTTTATCTTCCAATTATGGTCCGTATCACTCCTGGACTGGATCGGTGGTCTGGCTTCTCAGGAGGACATCTTCTCAACCATAGGGAGGAATCAGCTGTTACTTGGTGCGCACCACTACTGTTTGTCCCTCAGAGTCCAGACCAAGCGTCAACTGCACTTTTCTGACAGCAAATACTGTGGTAGCAAAAACTAAAAACTGTTATGGTGAGTTTAATCAGCAAGAGAGAGAAACACACACAGCAGAACAGAACTACACTCCAGAGTGGGCCACATCCGATTGATACGGTTTTACAGGTTGTGGGTGACTGTTAACCACTCAGCTCTGCAGATGAATTCACTAAACAGTACAAAGGAATGACTCAATGCAATTCAACCTTACAGAACATACATACAAGTGATTACACATTGGCCAGGAACCTAATTAGCAAGTCTCTGAGATTACTCATCTCCTACGTGTCCCCTGTTGGGACAGCTTCCTGTGGAAGCACTGGTCTAAAGACAGTGCAGTCAGAAGGTCTGCTGAGGTGTGACAGTAGAGTTCATAGAATGCATTTGGTCACCATGAACAGGCATTTTGCATTCGTAGGAAATTTCTCTCACAGCCACAGTAGGAGTGAGGAGCCCTTTTATTTTACAAATGTTTCTCCTGTTTTCTCCTGTTTTTCTCTTTTATTTGTGTATTTGTTTGGTTTGGTTAGATAATGTAGGGTTTTTGTTAGAGCTTTTTGTTTTTTGTTTTGTGCACTGCTCACATCTGAAGCAAATAACTTACTACTGTTTGGTTTTGGAACACTTGGTTATGCTGGCTTTGCTTGGGAATGGGAAGAGTGGGGGAGCACATTGTGTTGTGCCTTGGTTCCCTTAGACCTGGAGCATAACAGCGTTACTGATCATTACACAACAATGATCAACAGGAAGCATGTGTGTGACGTCACTGTATGTAGTGTTTTGTTTGAATGCAGTTTGTCTTGTAACAAACTCAGGTCAGGTGAGTGTGTGTGTGAATGGTTGAATGAGAAGCAACCATTGTTTGTAAGGCGCTTTGGATAAAAGTCCTATATAAGTGGCCATTTAATTAAACCTTAGGCCGAAGTTTTACTGCCTGGGGTGGCTGTAGATCAATTGGTAATGCAGACATCCAGGGACCACAGGGTCAGTGGTTCAATCCCAGTCCCAGCTGTATGTCGAAGTGTCATAAGACACTGAACCCCCAACAGCCCATTCCCAGTTGTGCAGTGCTGGTCCAAGTCCAGAAGAAATTAGGGAGCGTTGCATCAGGAAGGGCATCCGGTGTAAAAACTGTGTCAAATCAACAGACAAGATAAGTCAAAAGGAAAAAAAAAACCTGCCTAAACATAGCCAGTGTAGTTTCTTAACGTACCCCTACCCTCAAGCTGTTGACACAGTTTGAGGAACAACTTTGAATTCCAGATAATGCAATAATTGCTTAGCAATATTAAACTACTATTCGACCACATGCTCTGAAAACAATGACTAACAAAAACAGACACAGGATGAAACTGAAAAATCTCACATTTGATGCTTATTACTGTGGGATCTACCTGCTGTGGCCTGCATACCTTCACGTGCAAAACTTGGTAACTCCTTATTTTGAAATGGTAAGAGTAAAAAAAAAATCTTTTCACCAACGTAATATTTTAATGCTTAATTAGCTATTAGATTTTTTGAAAGGACAAGCCAGCTTTTGGCTTGTTCTTTCAAAACATCTATCTATCTACCCCATCAGGGAACCCTCCCATTTCTTCCAGGCTTGGGACCAGGTGCCTTTGGTGACAGAGATTCAAACCTATGGTCTTCTGCATCCCAATCCAACGATCTACCACTAAGCCAATTAAAGTTAATTTATTAAGGCTTCATACCATCTCTTGAGTGTTCAGATCTTGTCTAAAATCCTGTCTGAAATGTTAGTATTTGAAAACTAAAGTACAGCATAGGTTCAATGTTCGAGAGGGTTTGTAGCACAAAGCTGCTACCCACCAGTCAAAGCAACAGAGGTAAGTTAGCCAATTATCTCCAATTATTTGTAGTTTATCCTACAATATGTATGTTAAACATTTTTTTTAGATCTAACCAGATTCCTAATTCCTAACACATGGTTGCAATAAACTCAATAAACTAATAAACTAATACACATGCGTGTAATAATGGCAGTGTTGTAATCGCAATCAACCCCACAGCCCTGCAGTAAATTTCCATATTTTTGAGGCTTATTTCTTTTCATTTAAGAAGAAACTTAATTCCACCAGACTGCATGGTGCTATTGTAGGACTGTGGAAATTCTTCACTCTTTTACCATTATGATTATTAATTTACTTACTTGTTTTGGATTTAGTATTACGTTCAGTGCTTTGTGTCATTGCCTCTGAGAAAGACAGCTGAGGTCCATTGGCAGCAGATGGCAGTAGCAGCCTTGTAATCTGACTTAAAGCAAAACAAGCAGCCCTAGTATGACAAAGTTTCTAATGATCTACAACTGCCCTGTCTTCATTTAGCATGTGGAACACTAGAAGGGGTCGCTATGTGTAAAGAAATGTTCAACTGCTGTGTTTTTCTCATGTACATAAGTGTGGGTATACAAAATATGAATTGTATGTTGTACTTTATTTATTATTGTAACACTATGACCATAAGCTTGAAGTCCAGCTGAGCCTGTAGCAGAGGGTATGTGACAGAAAAAGCCATTAGAGCAGCATCTACTGTAGTAAGCATCAAGCAGAAGAAGCATGTCAACACCATCAGAGGAGACAGCAGCTACTAGAATGTGTTCCTCCCTGGACACTTACCTGTCAGCACACCGAGCCCTGAAAGAAATTCATAGCTGACACATGCCTGGTAAGCTCCCACAGTGTCAGGAGAGAAACACCTCATTGTGGATGTGAATGCGGAAAAGGACATGTGTCAATAAAACAGAAGAATGTTACAACTAGCTGTCAATCAACTCATTTTAGTAGTGCAGTCAGTCACAATTAATTGCACGTTCTTACTGACAAGACTTTATTTTAAAAGGACATTTTTCAAGTTTTTCTACTTTGGTGGCTCAGTGGTAGAACATTGGGTTGCAATGCAAAAGGCCATAGGTTCAAATCCCAGCCCATCAGACATGGCCCTGCCCAGCCACCAAGGCCCAAGCCCAGACAAAATGGGAGGGTTGTAGCAGGAATGGCATCCAGCATAAAAACATGCCAAATCAACAAGGACACTTCATATTAGTTTTAGATTGGTCGCAGCACTCAACAAGTTCAGGTGGAACCAGGTGAATCCCTGGCTTCATGACTGTTCATTTTAAACCCCTCTCTACAAGGAGACCTTTCTGCTTCTTATGACTTATCAAAAGGTAAGTCAGGGTCAAGCGACGACATAAATCATTAGTGTTGCATGAGCAACTGAAACTGAACTTATTTTGGGTACATGACTAATATCTACATGAACTAATTTCACAAGTTTCACAAAACCTGTGTAAGTTCCCCAAAGTTTTTTTAATATCCAATCTATAATCCAAGTCTGGTCAAAATCTAATAGAAAATGCAAAGTATATTTTAATGTCTGACAAATGGTGTTAATGTTTAAAGGAGCCACAGTGCCACTAAGTGGTAATGATGTTCATTATATCCATGTACAGTGCTGACTAGTCTGCCATTGAAATTTATTCTTGATATCTGATTTTATATTACATGACATTATGCGTGAAACTGTATCCTTGAAATGTGACTCTTTTATCTCTGATCTATGAGTCTGATGAGTAAGAGTTTAGAAGTTATTAATTATATCATCATTATATAAACTCTGTAGAATAATTTTACACATGATGCCTGAGGCTAAAGGCAGAGTTATAAGTGGAAATGCCTCTTTGATGTAATTAGACGATCAATATGTATTTATTGGTCCTGAGTATATGGTGATAAGAAGATCAGTCTAATCCAGATGCAGAACTTCTTTTCAAAACAAATAAAAAGGCATTTTTCATTCCTGTTTTTAAAAGCTTTCCCACTATAAAATTAACAGGAGAGATCTTTCTGCCATTTTGTGCCAGTCTCTGTGAACTGTTGTGGTGGAAGTTGTATTCTATGGCATCTGGCAGCACTCTGGCTTCCTAAACTGGTGGTGAGAAGGAAATTAACTTGCATACTTCAGAATGTAATTCTGGAAAGCTTCAAGTTCAGTTCCTAATTTACACATTAAAAGACAAATGACAAGCAATCCATAAAGCCTCAGTGCTTTTACAGAGGTTATGTAGCAACTGGAAATAAAAAACCTTTTATAGTATATAATGTTTGTTGATTATGTTTAACACATATAACCTAGTCAACAAGTACAAAGTATAAGACTAAGGAAATAAATTTCACCCAAATGCTGAATGACAACTTTTAGTGAGTGGAATAGTGGGAAATGGAATGCATATAATGACTACTTGTGTTCTAAACTATCCCAGTGATTAAAGATGACTCAGACTGTTTGGTGTCTGATGTTTTTACAATGTAGTTCTCATTGGATAATGGCATGGCTGCCTGGTTTGGTTCCCTTTCTGTTAAGCACAGAACACAAATTGAGAAACTTGTCAAAAACGCTATGAAAACGATAGGCAGGAAGAAGTTCCCATCTCTACAGTCAATCTTTGACACTTCTGTTCTCCCACAGGCAAAAAGAATTATTAGGGATCCTTTTCACTTACTGCACTGTGAACATGAAGTCCTACCTTAAGGAAGATGTTATCGAGCAGCTAAATACAAAAGTAATCGCTAGCTCTCTTTTATTCCACCGTCTGTTGCTAAAGAAACCTGCTTAACAAATATCCGGTGTATTTAAGTACTTTTATCATTATCCTTTTTAAACATAGTTTTATCTAATTTATATTGGGTATTTGCGTATTTATATTCCTGACTTTTAATTGTTTTTACTGTTGACTTTTTATACTTCTTATTTATAAATTTAAGTCATATCTTGTCTCTTAAATTGTATGACCCTTTTTTGTGCATCTGTATCACTGTACTACTATTTTGAGTAAGAGCAAAATTTTGCCCAGTCAATGCAACACGGGGCAATACTGTTACAGGAATGGCGCATTCTTCAGTGTGGACAGCATATATTGTGTAGAATGTTTCTTCTGTTTCTCAGACATATGTATACTATATATATTTGCAGCTGCGGGCAGCGAGGTGTGTGCATGACATATTTCCCTTTGGGACAATAAAGTTGATTTGATTTGATAATAGATACAAAGGACTAGTTTTTCAGCATCACTTTGAGACAGGATGCTCCTAATTTGAGCAATATTCTGCAGGTGAAACAATACTGTTTTGAAATACCTGCAAAACAATTTTTTCTTTTATAAATAATTTGTCATTATGTCTCTATGGTTGGTGTTGAGATGAGAGAGGCATCAAAAGAGCTGCTCTAGGTGATCTGACACAAAAAACATGCGCAGTAATTAGGTGCACAAAACATGACAAGCATCCCACTATGAAGACAAATAACTATAAGAACTAATCTTAGTCGGCAAGTGTAATTCTTTTAACATTTAACAATATTTACACACAATCTTCAGAATTTTCAGGAGGAGAGAAAAACCTAATCAAATAAATAAGGGAGAATACTTTAAAGCTGAATGATTGCTGATTGTGCCTCTTGAGGAGCCTTCTCAGGATGAAGTTCTGCATTGTGGCTCTGTTCCAAGCCAGCATTAAGCCCCTACTAATGAATTACTGCAGTGCATGTTGTACAGCCAGTGTCAATATTATAAGTCAGTGCACAACATATAGTCAAATATTTGCATTAGTCTGCAGATAAATACAAAAATACCACTATGTAATCAACTAACACAGAATGATTAACATGCATAAGAATAGACCTTTAACGCTTATCAATCTGTCAAACATTCTATAAATACAGAGATGACACAACTTTTCTCAACAGCGAATAATGTGTGATTCCAATCCAGGCACTTTGATACAGTGCACAGCAAATGTTATCTAGAGAGAACTTCAGGGGTTGTGCATTGAATTAGGTTTTATAACTTTTTTCCTTTTCATCCTGTGGATAAGTTGCCTCTCATGAAGGAAACCTGCCATTGTTAAACAGAATGAACACCAATCATTGTTTTTAATTGCAGAAGCAAGAGTGAGCAGATGGTGGCTGATGGCTGCTCATTAGGAAACACTTCAGCACGAAGGCCCCACTTTAAGTCACTAATGGTGTTTTCCAACATCTTGACCTCAGGACATGAGGTTTTTCTCATCAGGAAATGAGTTAAAAATCATCAAGATGAAGAAAAGGGAACCTAATTGGGGAAAGAAAATAACAATACCAAGCAAAATCTATTAGAAAAGCTAGAAGTATCCAAACTATGCAAGATCTGCTGATTCAGTTACAGCTGTACTTGTTCAGCCGAGCCAGAATTAAGTCAGAAAGTCAAAAGACAGGGTCTAACTAACAGAAAGGCAGAGGAAAACTCTAACCACTGTAGCAGGCACAGAGGTAAAGAGGTCCCCCATATCCCTCAACATCTAACATGATTTGACATAAACTTGTCTAAATCACATACATGGTAAATGTTCTGCACTTATATAGCGCTTTTCTACCTATTGGCACTCAAAGCGCTTTACACTGCTTCTTATTCACCCATTCACACACACACACCGATGGGGGAGCTGCTATGCAGCTGGCTAACACTCACCGGGAGCAACTAAGTTGGGGTTCAGTGTCTTGCTCAAGGACACTTTGACATGTGACCGGAGGAGCCGGTCCAACAACTGTGAGATTGGTGGACAACCGCTCTACCTTCCTGTGCCACAGTCGCCCCGTCTTCATACAGTACTAAGAATTAATCAAACCGACTGAAAATTATGTGTTTTGGCAAAACTTACACACCTTGCAATATACAAATCAAACAAGAACAATTTGAATACCTCTTTGCAAATAATGTTAGAAGTGGTTCCTGGGAAATCAACACAAAATGCAGCTTTCAATGACCAGAGCAGTCTCACAATTATTCAACCCCCTGAAAGATAATCATAACAGCATACATTTACAACTCAGGTTTTGTCTCAAGCTGATCTGATGGGACTATCAAGGGTTTCCCCAGATGTGCTTGATACACAGTAGAACACATCAAATACCGGAACTGGCTAGAAGGACCAAAATAAGAAAACGTCTAGCCTTCTTTATTTTATATATTTTGTCACATATTTTTTAAAGGCTAACAATTTAGAACTGATAATTTTATTCCATGCAGTTATTACCTTTAATCAACTAACCAATGCTGATACTGTATGTTAGTAAATAATGATAATATAATAATAAATTGCAGTAATAATATTGCGGTGTATGATTTAAAATCTTTAAAATCCTTATATGTTGAGTTCTAAGCAGTTTCGATGGCAGCAAATGAGAAAACGCTCATAACAACAAGATACTTGAGACTGTTCTTGAATGTAGTGACTTGTGAAATTGCGACGCCACAGGTTAAACACAGTCAGGTTAAATTGCAGCTTGTATTCCGATAAACAGAAATTCTGTTACTGCTTGATTGTTACACTAACACAGAAGCAGAGCAACCACTGTGTGTGCATGTTGCTGATCGGAGACAGATATGTTGAGCTATAGAGAAACACTGATGTTTTATCTTTTTAATAAAACATGCCCAGCTGTGCTCACATCTGCTAAACATGGCAAAAACCTCCTGCTGTTTGAAAATGTAAATGGGAAGTAAAATACAGTGGCACAGGAAGGTAGAGTGTTTGTCCAACAATCAGTTGGCAGTTGGTAGTTCGATCCCCTGCTCTTCTGTTGAGTGTTGGCCAGCTGCGTAGCAGCCCCCCCATCGGTGTGTGTGTGATTGTGAGTGAATGGGTGAATAAGAAGCAGCATAAAGCACTTTGAGTGCCAATAGGTAGAAAAGTGCTATATAAGTGCAGAACATTTAAATAACCAAAAACTGTTTGATATGATCAGTTAACTGCAATAATCTTACATATCTTAAACCAAATTAGGAATATTTATTGGTTGGGGAGTGTTTGATTAAAATAGTTTATTTACATTTAATTATCCCTATATGGTTAATTTGCTCCCGATGATAAAATCATCGAAGAACTGATGTCTCTACAGAGAACACCTGAGACACCTGCTCTCAGTGCAGCAACATCAGTAACTGTTTTATCTAAAGAAATGGACCCGTCCACCCTTCTAACTTCTCACGGTAACTTCTCTTTATGTAATGCAGCCAGGACGCTATGACAGCTCCTTCAGGCTGAAATGTTGTGAAGAAATCTTGTGTTTATATTCACAGCTACATTTACTCATTCTGAAACCTTAATGAATTTGTGTTCCTCTCTTCTCCAGATGAGGCTGCAGCGCCAAGTAAAGATAAGGGGCAACAACAGCCAGAGTCATTTCAGTTTGAAAATGAGAAGGTTTGTTTTCCTCTCTTCTGTGTTAATTTCTTTCCCTTTCATTTAAACTGAGTCCCACTGTGTTACCTGTCATTTCTCTCCAGCTGTAATGTTTTCTACTTCTTCCCTGTTTTCTCTATCTCCTCAGCTCACTCTCTCACACAATGGGCCATGGAGTGTGAAGGTAAGATGGTCTCTTTATAGTGAAGTCAAATATAATTGCAATTAAAAAAGATTATTTTGGAAACCTGTCCATATCAAGTACAGTTGAATGAAATTTACCAATGACAGTGTGACTGGGCGACTGTGGCGCAGGAAGGTAGAGTGGTTGTCCACCAATCTCACAGTTGTTGGTTCAATCCCTGGCTCCTCTGGTCACATCTCATCATCAAGTGTCCTTGAGCAAGACACTGAACCCCAACTTAGTTGCTCCCGGTGAGTGTTGACCAGCTGCATAGCATCTCTGCCATCAGTGTATGAGTGTGTGTGTGAATGGGTGAATAAGAAGCAGTGTAAAGTGCTTTGAGTGCCAATAGGTAGAAAAGCGCTATATAAGTGCAGAACATTTACCATTTACAATCACGACTTTCAAGATTCTTTATTGACATTTATTGTATTTAAAAAATACACAGGTTGAAATTAAATTTTGTTCCTCACCACCTTCTGACAGTGCGCAAAATAGAAAACTACCAATAAATAAACCCAAAAAAATTTTATTAGGTAGCAAGAGCACAACACACAATACATTGAAGTGACAATTGTTTTCAAATTGTAAACAGTTACACTCATTTAAAATGAGCGTGAGTGAGCACAGTCTGCTATGAGTCTCACAGCTTGTGCAAAGAAGCTGTACAGCTTTGCTGGATCTACCTGCTGTGGTGACCCTGAACTCACCGCATAAGCAGAAAGGACAAAAAAAAATAATAATAATAAAAAAATGTGGCAGCAGAGTGACAGCACATGGGGAGACACACGCAGCTGATCCACAACAGGGAAGGTCTCAATTTAAAAAACCTTTAAAATTACTTAGTTCGACTTTTACGAAGCACTTTGTGTGGTTTTTTTTTTGTTTGTTTTTTTTTCCAGTCACTTCTTGTTCCTGGTCCCTTCACATTTACTCCGCTTAACCGTTAATCTGTTTAACCTGCTCTCACTACTCTGTTTATACACCTCCTTAGTTCCCTTACCAAGCTGCTAGATTGTCTGCATTCTCACCGCCACTTTCCAGCCTTCATAGCGTTCATCATCACTATTTATGGTTCGGACCACACTATGTTTATTGACCTGACTCTGCCTGCCACTTTGGTATTGAGAGTAATCGCTTCCTATTGACTCTGTTGCCATCCACATTAATGAAGCTAAGAGTTATGAGTACTGTTATGTGCCCATGAAGAATCAAGCCCTTGTAACAACATTAATATAAGAAGAGCATTTACCATGTCTAAGCTTTAATCATGACATGCACATGTTTTTACCAAGACATGTGATTACCTGCCTACTATTCTATTCAGAGCTTAGACAAATGTCCACCACATGTTCATTGGTTGCCTGTATCAAGTATCAAGGACTTCTCCAGTTGTACATAGTAAATGTTCACAGAAAGGATTTTCATGTGGGCCAGTGTTGACCTAGACGAGAACACAGAAGGATTCTCATGAATGCCAATGTTGTGAACCAAGTTTATGTCACAAATGGAAATTATGGAGCTCAGAGCCAAGGGACAATTCTTGGCCTTGTCCACCTTGTGTCTTTTGGAGTTTATATTGTTTCACTAAGAGGATTTTGAAGTTCTTTTCACATAAGGAATTGGAGATTCACCACAGCTACATTCCACGCACTCACTACCAGGCCTGCCTCTGTATAACGGATCCAGACCAATACATCTTCTGTCAGGATTAGTTTTACCGTGGACCCAAGAGCAACAAGATGAGAGAGGTTCAGTGAAAAGCTTTATTAAAGATTCTAACACAGGACAGGGCAAAAACAACCAACCTTAACTCACTCCTATGAAGGAGTCCCAGAGGGATGACAAAAAAAACTAGAAAACAAGTTACTCCCTCAACCGACTTGATTTGGATTTTCACTCTGTGCCAGTCTTTTCCAGAGTGAAAACCAAAATAAAACCTCAAAACCAAAGACACTGGTAACAGAGTCCATATGAACAGGGTCACAAGTCCAAGACAGGGTACTCAGAAGGGGACGTGTTGCACTGATGACAGGATCCAATGATCCAACAATGAACCAAAGGGAGAGCGGGTTGTGTTTACATGGCAGAGTAATTTGCTTTCTCTGACCGACGTCTACCTGGGGGAAACTAGGTTTCCGTAATCCCCTACCCACATTTCACAAACCAGCTTTCCCGTTTACATAAAAGTTAAAGAATCAGCTTTCCAAAGAAAGCCGGCTGTATCCTGGTTACTTAAGTCCATGTAAACACACTGTTATACTACATGTTAAACAACATTGTATTGGATTTATCTTTTTTATTTTTTTGCTGGCAGTTTCTTTTTCTGGTAAATGTAAATGTTTTTCAATAACCCGGAAATTAGAATTAGTTTTTTTTTTTTTAGCAATTCTGGGTATAGCAACTAATAAAGCTCAGTGGAGAATAAACCTTTTATTTATATGTAGGCTTCCACCTTTTAAGAGGGAGACAGCTTCATTTTTTTAAGGGGTTGGAGACTGGTCTGTGGTATTACTCTATATTGTCATCTGTTTATTTAAAGGAATATTTGAGATCTTTCAAGCTAATCATAGAGGAAGTTTTTGTCATTTTTTTAGATATCTCTATCAAGATATCTCTATCTCTCTATCTCTCTATTTATATGAGATATAGATAGATGTATCTATATATATATCTATAGATATATAAAAGTGCACAAAACGTACTATGGGGGTGGGACAAAAAAAACATGAAATACTAAAGTGGTACTAGTACTTGCCAAAGTACACTTGCTTGCATATATTGGAGAAATGTCCTTTTCTCAGCAATAAAACTATGTGTAGTTTTACATCCAAGGACAGGTAAGTGAAAAAATTCGGGAACTTAAATCCTACTTATTATAACTATCGGGTGAAAGTGCTAAAAACCACACAAGACATATTACAAAACCAGAAGTTAGAACACTCCATGGCCATGAGCAAAACACAACAACATTTTACATCTTACCTTTTCATGTTCACAATGTTCACCACAGAGAATTGTACATTGTGATCACATCAGCCTTACAGCCAACTGTGTTTAAATTTGATAAAATGTCATATTACAATCACTAACGCACACATAAGTGACATTTTTCCCGCTCCTCTTGTAAGAAAATGCTTTGATTAGTAGAGCAATATTAATCAGGTCCCAGCTTTGGAGAGTTTCTCCTTTCCACTGTTGCCTAGTATTTCCCTTTACAAGGATTTGTTGTGCTTGACCTTACCATATAAAGTGCCTTGAGACAATAAAACTATATTAATCTGTCATGATCTCACACTCACATTCACTTCCTGCCCTGGACTTTAATTTTGTTCCCCCTTTTCTCCACTTCCTGTCCCCAGATTATTTCTACAACTTTATCACTCGTCACCACTGCTTTGAATTGTTTTCACCTGTTCCCCTGCCCTTTTAAAATCCAGCTCCCCCCCTGTTCCTGGTTGGATCATCGTCTTTGTTTCGTTGTGGTTAACTATGCAACTCCTGGTTTTGTTCATGTGGACTTTGTTACTTGCATCTATGGTTTTTGGGCTCTAAAACGCTGTTGATGTGGATTCCTGTCACCTGCATTTTGATCTGAGGTTGGGTGGTTGTTTTTACCCTTCACTTTAGCTCTGTCTCACTCTTTATGTTGTTAGCTGTTTGTCGGCCATTTTTTTTGGTCATGCCAATTCCCCACCTGCTTGATTCCTGCTCATGTACATTCTCTAGTATAGTTTCCATTCAGCTGCCCCTGTTATTTTGACCCAGGCTTGTAATTAGTTATCTCCAGGTTTTTGTCCCCTTTATGGTCTCTGTTATTATCAGTAAATACCCCTAGATTGTCTGTCCTCCACATTGGAGTTCGTTTAGTTCTCCCTTTTCTGTTATCCCATTCCCCATGATAAGTTTGATTAGTCTGTGGTCCATGTAATGCGTTGTATTCTCTGTCTACCCTGCTTAGTCTTTATTTAACTCATTCATCTCCTGCAAATAAAAGTCACTTGTATCTCACATCCCACTCACTGTGTTGATTTTGGGTTCCCTTACAAAAACCCTGACAGAATTGATCCGACCATAAATGGACCCAGCAACACAAGGGAGGGATTAGTCATGAAACCCGCAGAGGTATTTGAGTTTGGTTAAGATATAGAGACCAGATTGATAACCAAAGTTATTTTTTGTTTACTGAGCAGCAAATTGACCCATTTTTATAAAGGGTATAGATGTAGGAAAACAGTCAAACCCCAGACCAAATCACTCGTCTCTGGTATACCTCGCTTAGTCCCTGCCTCAGTTCCACGGCTCAAGACCTTTGTTTATCCACACTACTCCCAGTTTCAGACCCAGCACCTAAGCGCATCCCTGGCATGCACTCTGTTCCTGTTCCTGACCCCATTTCTGAGTATGCTACCAACTTACCTGTTCCTGAACCAGTCTCTGGGTCAGCTGATGCTCCTGTTGTTCTTGCGCCAGCTCCTCAATCAACCACAGTCCTGCCTGTCCCCAGGCCAATCATCTGCCCACCTGTTACTGTTTCAGTTCCTGAGGACTCCCTCACCAGTAAATACAGTGACGAACAACAAGAGCAATATCCGGTAGTTCATCAGATTCTGGTAAGCCTGCAAGGGAAAATAGAGACCTCCAGAGATCACAAGGTCTGCTGCGTGGTGGCCCGACAGGAGATTATAAGGTCCAGGTCTTAGCTTTTGGACCGAGAGGGGATACCCCAAGTACTGGCCTCCTTAGGGGAATTCAGGGACAACTATGGACGGGCACAACCTCCCCTAGCCCAGAACTCCTCACCTGTTTCCTTTCCTGTATCTGAGCGGGCCAACGCCACCTCCGGTTCTGCTCCCGGCTCTGCTCCAGTTCCTGCTCGTCCTGCTCTAGTTCCTGCTCATCCTGCTCCAGTTCCTGTTCCTGTCTCCGAGCAGGTTGACGCTGCCTCCGGCTCTGGTCCCGTCACTGTCTGTCCAGGTCCTGTCCTGGTCCTGTCCTGGTGCCAGGGTTAGCTGCCGCTCGGTCGGCTCTTTTTTACTTTTTACGCGTAGAGAAGCTATAACAAGGCAACACAATTTCCCCATGGGATCAAAAAAGGTATTTGAATCTTGAACATGCACACTCCATGCAGAAACGCCTCAGCCAGCCAGTGAATTTGAACCAGGGACCTTTTTGCTTTGAGATGGCATTTTTACCTCATATCAATATTATGTTCATCAATCCACCTTGGTCTCTCCACCATTAATTTTTTTCTCTGCTGATTTTTGAGCAGATTTTGGACACGTGGTTTTAGCAGTTACTAGCAATTGGTCTGGACAAAATAACCCCAGCTCCCAAACAGAAAATAGCTTTCAACAACTCAGTGTCAAACTGAAAAATAGAATGGAAACAAAATGGACAGTTCAGTGTGTTTTCCAGGTCAGGGACCTGTTGGTTTTCACACCTCTAGAGCTCAAAGCTGATGTCTCTGTCTAAGGCTAAAAATACCTG
The DNA here is from genome assembly GCA_020496755.1 of Channa maculata. Taxonomy (NCBI): domain Eukaryota; kingdom Metazoa; phylum Chordata; class Actinopteri; order Anabantiformes; family Channidae; genus Channa; species Channa maculata. The sequence goes on from CM035609.1 coordinate 807,596, forward strand.
CGAAGAACTGATGGCTTTCCCTACTCAGAGGACAGATGACACTTCGTCACTCTGTCACATTTCCTACTGGGGACTGGGTATTTTCATAAAGCTGTAGAGGCTGTCACTGGAGATAAAGTAGCAAGTGTACAAGTTCTGTCGCGTTGCTTTAGATTAACAACATTCTAGAGATACTGGAGCAGTTCGATTTATGTTCAAAGTAAAAATTACAAAATTATTTTCTTACAAAAAAAGTCTTGTCACAGTATTAATGGTGGAGCTGTACTTTTGTGTTTGCTTCCCTGGCAATTGATCAAACTAAACAATAAAGGTGTCGCTTGTAGTGACAAACCACAGACAGAGAATTATCACCAACTCAACAATCAGGTATGGAGCTTTGTAGCCTGCAAGTTTGTCTTCACAAGCTCGAAAGGACTATTTCTTTTTCTTACGATTATTAGTTCCATATTTAGGCTTACCCCCCCACAAGCCTAACATGATAAGTGGTTACAGGCCTACATGAAAGTAGACACGTTGATTAGACTGTTAACATCTTGAAAAGAGCAAAATAAATATATTAATAATATATTTATCAGATTTCTAGAGGCCATCAGCAGGCAGAACATGTACATTTCTGATGCTTACTGAATATTTGCACATTAGACAGTTGATGTGCTGTACATAGTTCCATTTTCCATACAATCGAATTGTCTCCTGTGTCTCTAACTCGTATACCTGCTGGTAAAACCAACATGTCATGTCAAAAAACATGTTAAGAATATTAGGTCATATTTTTGATTATAAAGTTGGATATAGGTAGTGAAAAAAGTTCTCCTTCTAAAATAAGATGTTGAACTTTAACATCTATTTTTGTTTTTCATTAATTTACTCATCTTCCAAAATGAATTTGCAGTGATGAAACATTTTGAAATACTATCACATTAAATTGATCATTTAGATGAATCCAATTATTTACATAGCGTGTAAATAATTAGATACATTTTTATATTTGCTTGACAACTGTAATTTTTGAATAGCATTATACTCTGCAGCTTCTCTTAAAATGCAGAGGTGATGATGAAACCTCCTGGCAACCAGACTCATTTAAGAGCACTGGCAGCAGTGCAGAGTTACTTCTAAAAGATTTTAAGTGAGCCTTAGCACACTAGCCAACAACTTAAGAGAATTACAATATTTTCTAAATTGAAAAGCAGTTCAGAGATTTTCTCTTCTAAAAGTTTTTGAACAAGGTCTGCCATACTATGGGGGAGTCTCAGGGCTAACAATCAATACTTGTGCTCAATGGGATTTTGGTAAAAGGACAGTTCCTGCCATTCACCTAACTTTATCTTCTAGGGCACCATGTCAGTAATGCCCCTTTCAGACACGCACTGGAATTCAAACAATTTCCAGACTTCCACACCAGGGGTGGGTGTATATGCGAATACTAGTGCTCCAAGTAAGGAGACGGCAAGAGGAGGTACAAAGTAAAGGGGTATTTATTTATAAAGAAACTGGAAGGGTTAACACAACTGAAAATCACGGTAATAAATTTACAGACCAAAAAGGTAACAAACGACAGACTATACATGTACAGACCAAACCACAGACCAAAACCATGACAGACTCCAAAACGGGGATCAGGCAGAATACGGGATGCAAGAAACTGAACACAGGGTACAGAATACAAACAAACTGAGTACCTACACACACAAGAAACTGGTGGAGAATAGTGCTGAGAGCAGGGTATAAAAGGACAGGGGAACCGGTGAAACAAATTAGGACAAAAACAGAAACTAAACCTGGACAACTAAACACAGGGACAGGACTGTGACACCCAAAGTTGAAGAACTCATTCATTCATACGAACACAACAACAATGTTGAACTGGAAGGGCAACGAAATTCGTGAACTTCTGTTGGAAAGGGCAGAACTGGAGTTTCTGTGGTATATGACCACATTACAGAGCATAACACTGTTACATCCATGTTTTTATGTTTTTAAGCATCACCCGTTGCCCAATTACAGTATTTCTTCGCAGATGAGAACAGATCTCACACGGACTATCTCTCGATGTTGGCTACAAGTCTGAAAGGGAAACTCCAGACAATGTCAGGACCTAGAGTTCCTGTCTCAAACAGGCTTTAGTAAGTAAATTTTACTCATAAAGCACCTTTAAAAAAAAAAAGAACATCACAAAGCTTTTACAATCAATTAATCAATCAAATAAAAGTCATAAAACAAATGTAAAATAAAATATTAAAAACCTAAAACATTAAAAAAACACTAAAGCTAAACACTGGCCTCTCGCCCAGTGATAACTGGGACAGCCCCCTGTGACCCTGAACAGGATAAGTGGTGAAGCTGGAGGGATGGATAAACAAATGCATGTTTAAACAAATGGGGTTTTAGTTGCTTTTTAAAGGCATCCTGTGTCCACTGATGTGAGTTGAGGAACTAATCACAACTCCACCTTGTGATTCTCTCACTCACCGACGTGGGCCTCTGCAACCGCTATGCAGTCCTATCCACCCGATGCTCCTTTGGCTCCGCCAGATCTGGATCTACCTCTCAACTTGCTCGCCCCACTACTTCTGTTTCAGATAATATTAATGCTAATTTACATAACTCAGGTATCCCAGTTAGAATCAGTAATAGGCCTGTGACACATATTAAGAAAACTCATTACTTTTCAATAGGATGGTGAAGGATGCCAGAGTCTCTTACTTCTCACAACTCATCTATACCAACCGTCAAAACCCCAGGTTTCTATTTTATACTGTTGATAGGCTGTTGATAGGCTGCCTCTGCCAATTGTATTTCAATAAGTTTTTATCACACTTTATTTCCAAAGTTGAGAAAATTAAGGATGGTATCACTCAAAATCCTTCATTTCTTTTTGTGGTCTGTCCTTATCGGAGCTCCCTGAACTATTTCTCTTCCATTACACTGTCTAACCTACTTGATACAATATTTCATATGAAAGCATCAACTAGTCCACTTGACATTATTCCAACAAGTTTTTTACTGCATAGCACCATACTTATCATAACGAACAAATCACTGAGTACTGGTTGTGTCCCTGATTATTTCAAAGTTGCCTGCATACAGCTCATTTTAAAGAAACCTGGTCTTGATCCTTCTATCCTGGACAACTACTGCCTCATTTGAAAATTTCAATTTCTGTGTAAAATTCTGGAAAACTGGTCACACAGCAGTTGCTGACAGCTTTGGAAACACTTTCGAAAAGTTCCAATCAGGTTTTCTCAAAAACCAAAGCACAGAGACAGCTCTTCTACATGTCACAAATTACCTTCTAATTAATGTGAACTCTGGCTTGTGCTCTATCCTAGTGCTGTTGGATTTATGTGCTGCATTTGACACAGTAGATCATAATATTCTGTTGGACAGACTGAGGCACTGGGTGGATATATCGAGCACAGCATTAAAGTGGTTTTCTTCATATTTGTCTAATAGCAAATCTTGTGTCTCTACTGACAATAATATGTCATCCCCCTCCCCCTCTGAGTATGGTGTTCCCCAAAGATTGATACTTGGCCAAATTCTTTTCTCAATCTACATGCTTCCACTGGGTGATGTTATACGCACACATAATATTTAATTTCACTGTTATGCCGTTGATACTCACCTGTATCTCCCTATTACTCCTATGGACCATAGTAGGCTGAGTTCTGATATTAGAAACTGGATGTCCTTAAATTTTTTTCAATTAAATTCAAATAAATTGGAAATTCTCATAATAAGCCTCAAAATATTTCCAGTAATATACTCCATCCTTAGGGCCTTTATCAACATTCGTTAAGACAGTTGCCAGAAATCATGGTGTAGGACCCTAAATGCAGTTTATGTTTGGTTGATTACAGCAATTTAAGTTAATAGATAAACTGTAGTTTACATAATTCACTTAATATAAGTGGAAGAAATATTTGCAATATTTCGTAAGTTTGTTTAATTTTCTGGATGTAAATTGTGTTTGGTTGATTTCAAAATGCTTTATATCAGAAAGAGACTGATTGTTATTTTTGTCTAAATAAGTACTTTTACTCTGATAGACTAGAGGGAGGGGAAGTCAGGTGACAAGTCACCTTCATTCCAATGATGTTCTGTTGAGAATTCTGCATGTTGAAGACTGTTATGTACACATTATACGTGTGTCCAAGTAAAATCCTGTGGATTTGTGGATGTGGAAAAAGTGACACGAGAGCGTCAAGCAATTTGAGTTTTGAGTATCACATCACTAAACTAGGTCCTGCTTTTATCATCTTAGGAACATTGCAAAATCAGACCTATGTTGAATTTTAATGATGCTGAGACTATTATTCATGCTTTTATCTCCTCTTGTCGAGATTATTGCAATAGCCTATTTTCTTCACTTCACCAAAAAGAATTGAAACATCTACAAATTTTTCGGAACTGAGCAGCTAGGCTCCTGTCTTGAACTGGGAAGACTGAGAGCTGTAAACATTGGGTTTATCCCCCCATACGTCAGCATTTGTGAAGGCTTTCTATCTTGTTCTGTGTGTATGAACAGTATATAATACCTCTGTACCCAAAAAACAGCATTACTTCAGCTGAAGGAGGTGGAGCCAGTGGGCCCCAAAGCTTCGAGGGCTACGCCTAAACCCACAGAATCGGGGGTTACAGTACATAACAAACATTCAATTTTGTACAGACTTTGGATAAGGGTGAAGCTGGATGTGGCTTATATCCCACTGGATCCACACAAGCACTAAATAAACCAGCTCACAAGCAGACAGGTTCCTCATGAAAATAATTGAGCCCTGTGTGAATGACCAGGGCAGTAACATTACACAAACATAATCTGACTGCTGCTGTGAGAGCAGCAACGATAATTATGCACTGTAAAAGTATCAAACTCAAGCATAGCTGGAAGGATTGAACAGATAATTGATGCAGAGGCTGAATAGTGTGCACCGCTAAGTGAATGTTCTCTGTAATGCACAAACACCTGATGGGTCTGTCTGAAGGCTGCTATGTGTGCCATACAATGAGACACAAACAAGACAGGATGTCATAACTCTGGATTTAAAGTGAAGATGTTATTTTTGCCATGAATATAGGACTATGTTATTCCTGATAACAAGATAGAATAGAGACGTGGAGAGTGGACACAAAACAATATTTCTTGTAGCCGAGGTCAGGCATAAGAGAGGGGCTGTTGTTAATAAAAATAACTTGTGATCTGTGATATCTGGGTAGGACACATCAGGGGTCACTGACTATTACCTTTAAAGTATCTAATTAGTGAATGTGCGTAAATCTCTCTACAAAACCTTCACCAAAGGATGACATGGCTGCAACAAAAGTTATTACTGTGAATAGTGGCAGATTTTTGTCAGCTGGAAAAGTCAAGATGTGAGACAGGACATGATGTAGCTGACCATTTTGCTGTGTAAGATGCTGTTGTATATAGAACCCTCACACTCTAAATGGTGCGTATAACAGCCCTAAGATCTCCAGTTCAGGTGCCAGGCCCATAGGTGCACCCTGTCATCCCAGATTGATGGATAAATACATCCAATCCGTGAGACTAGCGTCTCTGCCACTTCATGGTCCATGGTCTCCATGGTTCGCCCGACAACAACTTTATCATTGTTAGAAATCAAGATGCACTTGTGTGCTCATGAGCCACTAAAATGACTAACAGTTGCTCTTTCTTCACACATGGGAATGGAAGGAAAGGCATAGAGATAACTCTGGGCCATGGGAGATAAAGCATCCACTTCAATTGGATGTTAATCCACCCACCCATCCATCACCATCTTCAGTGCTTATCCTGCTCACAGGGCCTGTCACAGGGCCAACAGAAGACAACCATTCGCCGCTCACATTCACACCTCTGAGCAGGGAGAACATGCAAAGTCCACCCAGAAAGGCCGCAGCCGGCAGGTGAGAAACTATATGTTTGTCATGGAACTTGTTAATAACAAAAACATAGAAAATCTTAAATACACGAAAATCACTGCCTATAGAGTTGCAAAAGAATTGAGAAGTGTAAACCTTACATTTACATAACTTAGTGAAACATGAATTACTTTATTTTAAAAACAAAACTATTTAAAGAAATTTGCAGCTAATATACCATCCTCTTTGATTACACCTGCATGTTTCTACACTTCTCCAAGAGACCGTTGCCTATTCTGGATCAAATCTGAAAAGGACGGAATTTTTATGGATTGCCCAGCCTCATTGCAACTCATGTTTTGTCCCAGTGAAGATAAATTGGCAGGTTCTGGAACAAATAGCTCTCTTCACTCTTCAGTACTAGGTACTATTACAACAAGCAACCTATTCCTTTATTTAAGATTGCCTAGCACATTTGTTGCTATATTAGACAGGTCCCAGATTCAGACTTCTTGATGTCAGTGTTTGCTCCACAAATGAGCGACAGCAAAAATTGTAGATGGCACATTGAGATTGACATTATGAAACAAATGCAAGATTTTCTGCAGAAAATAGTCACAAGGTTCGTGGTCAGGTTTGAAGAAATGAGGCCATCATTTATTGGTTATCTTTTGCTTTGTAGATTTAATTAAGTTGTTTTCCTTAAGGATCCATAGAAAATTGCTGTGAGGATAACATAGCTTCCTGGACAAACATAGGGTAGAATCCTTACATGTCACACCTAGCATTCACACCTGGCTGGATCATCCACCTCCCATTTTGTTGACCCTGACATAAATCACAAAGGACGCATTCTTGGGTTGCAAATTTTTGTAAGCACTCAAGCTTATTCTTGCCTTTGAACAAGACCATTTGCTCATCAACACTATGCTGAGCCATGGCAGCAAACTTGGAGAGAATAGAATAGAATAAAACTTTATTGGTCCCTTACAGGAAATCTTACAGTGTCAACAAGAATCAGATTGAGGCAATGATCATTACAATGGACATAAAATGAATGTTTTGTTTACAGAGGCTCCTTCAAACGTTTGTCTGACAAAATTCTGAGAAAGAGGGAAATTTGTTCTTTCTTTTTTATGTCTTTAGTTTCATCAGCCATTAGAGCAAAAACCTGACTCTCCTTGACCTCATTGAAAATGGTGGAGTACATCATTTCTGCCAAAATGTCGATTCTTAGCTTCTTTAAGTTTCTTCTTAACAATTTTGTGTGGTTACCTAGAGTAGAGCCAGAAAGTTTCTCTTATCTGAATCCAGATTTTCCCTGTGGCCTCTCTGAGCAATTTTAAATTTTCAGCTACACTTTTAATAAAATCATGATTTTCCTTTACCTGTTTTGTGTGCTCTTCTGAATGTTCACTGAAATTTGCTTTAGTTTTTTTTTCTTCTTCAAATAGTTTCCATGCCATCATAGCATTGTTATGGGCTTCAGACTTTGCATGGACAGCAAAGCCTCCCTCTTTAAACATAACTTTTTTTTCCCAGTTTTTGTATCCCAAGTCTAAAGGGAACACTGAGTCTGTTTTTGGAAGACCAAAGTGCCTACACTACAGGGGCAACTGTGGCGCAGGAAGGTAGAGCTGTTGTCCACCAATCTCACAGTTGTTGGTTCAATCTCTGGCTCCTCCAGTCACATGTCAAAGTGTCCTTGAGCAAGACACTGAACCCCAACTTAGTTGCTCCCGGTGAGCGTTGGCCAGCTGCATAGCAGCTCTGCCATCGGTGTGTGTGTGTGATTGTGAGTGTGAATGGGTGAATAGGAAGCAGTGTAAAGCGCTTTGAGTGCCAATAGGTAGAAAATCGCTATGTAAGTACAGACCATTTACCTACATCCATAATAATAGACAGCATCCTGACTCTGGAAGTAGTCTATCAGTGAGTGATGAGAATACCACAGGGTACATACCTTAAAGTTTTTTCATCTGTCCCCCATGACAAGTCCTTGGACAAGCACCTACCTCACCTGCCAAGCAAAGTAACCACATTCACCCAAAAGCTGAATATTTGGGGAAGGTGTCTCAGTGATCCCATGTGTTAAGCAGCACATTTCCTCCCTGCCAGTATTATTTCAGAAATACTTATATATACCCAAACAACAGTGCTCAGTATGACTGGGTTCTGGATCCATTCAATGCAGCAGCACCTGCCAGTTTCAGTTCTGGTAAAGAGGACCAATTCATCGAGATGAACTCTGACTCCACCCTGAGGCTGAGGTTTACAGCTCAGACACGGAGTGAATTCTGGCTTGGAGTGGAGAGAGAGTATCCACTCATTGGGCTGAGGGCTGTGAGCATTCTTCTTCTCTTTGCCACATCTTATCTATGTGAGATGGGCTTTTCAGCTGTTGCTTCACTGAAAGCAAAGTGGAGATCTCAGCTCAACATTGAGCATGATGGGAGACTGGCAGTATTAAGAATAAAACCCTGTTTTAAAAAGATGAGCAGTGCAAAACAGGCTCATTGCAGCCACTAATGCAGTGATAAGACCCATATTGATTTCTTTGTATTGTTCTTTTTCATTATTCTTGCCAGATGCATTTGCTTTTTGCACAACTGCACAGTGACAAAGTAAGGCAAAGTGTTAGCACCATAACACTTTAATGTTCTCTGTTTTGAACTTGATGTTATTTAATGTTGTTGATTTCAAACTTGATGATATTTCAGTAAACGAGAAGCACTGCCATAGAAGCTTTCACGATAAGAAAACATGAATAGGCGATTATCCATTGCTACTTCAGTTTTCTTTTTGGGTTGTAGGAATGTTCTGTCAAAAATGTAGACAGCATAAACAGACACTTGTGAAAGGAAACCATTTATACTGTCATGGCAAAAATGACAATATCTCTTAGACACCTCAAGTGTAATCAGTAAAGAAGTTTCAACATCCAGGATGTCTTTTAGGGTTTTACTACGTTGCAAGAGAGAAGTACATCAACAGAGTTTTAAGTACTCCAGCTTATGCAGTTCTAAACTTCATACATGACACATTTTTTAACCTTCTGTTGCTGTGCAGAACATTCCTCAACCTCAGGCTACTGCTCCCTGTCGTTTTCTCCTTTTGTGGTAACCTTTTCCCTTTTTAGCACTTTGATTAGCACCTGTGAGCATGGAGTGACTCTGGGTCACTACAGTGTGGGGTGGTCTGCAGTTCTGCAAACACTTTGAGACAAAACATGTATATGGGACAAAGTTTGAATAACATTTTAAACCTACACTGAGTACAACATGCCATTACAACTAGCTAAAACACTAAGAGTAAAATTGTATCATTTAATCATACTTGATTTTCTATCACATGGAGTCTCTCTGCCAGTCCTACAAAAAGGACAAACTTGACTAAAAAAAATATTGCGTATGAGCATCACAAAATAGCCTGTTAGTGCCAAGTTTGAGAGCAGGTAAAAATGGTTTATTTAATTATGATGTGATCAGTCACATGTTTGGCTCTTCAATGCTTTTCAGGAAACACTATCCTTGCATCATTTGAGCCCACAGCTGTCCTGGAGCACCAACTAGCGATCTTTGCTGCAACTAGCTAATCTTTGAGGCTGCACGTATTTTGACAAGCTCAATGTTCTTTTGTAAATCACTCACCAGCAGCCATAGCAGCTCCCCCATCGGTGTGTGAGTGTGTGTGTGATTGTGAGTGTGAATGGGTGAATAACAAGCAGTGTAAAACACTTTGAGTGCCAATAGGTAGAAAACAGCTATATAAGTGCAGGTCGTTTACTATTTAAGGTAATAAAAAATTTATTCAATATGAAGACAAAATAGAGTTGCAAAACCACTATCAGAGCAATGGCCATAGCTCCTAAGTGTCCACTCTGTTCCACATAGTCAAGCTCTAGCCTGTTGGATGCATCTGAACAGATGTCTTTAAGACCACCTGCAACAGCTGCACCTGTACTTCAGAAACAGTGCAAACTGCTCTGCTTCTCTGAGAGCTGCTGCAGAGGTTATTGGTGTGTGAGCTGAAAGTGAGGGTAAATAAGTTTTGCCTCAAATAAATTTATAAATACATTTTTAGAAAGCAGCTGTTTTTTCTGTCATTGACAAGTAAGTAAAGGCCACACAATGGCTCCCCCAACATGAAGGAGTAAAAAAAACTTCTAAGAAACATCCTACTGCTAAGGGATCGTATTCATTCCTTGCCATCTATTGCTTCATTGCCACGTTTCACCTGCAAGCTGATGTGCTCCCTCACCTGGCATGCCTATCTAAGCTCTTCCAAAAAGGAAGATGTCATGTTTCAGGCAATGAAAGAGCAGGTGACTTAAATAACTCAGCTCAACTGCTATGTTTTATCATATCATGTTTATTTCGCACAATCAGCTACACTCCTTTGAAATCTTTGCAAATTTATTAAATTAAAAAAAATAAAAGAAATCACATGTACATAGGTATTCACAGCCTTTGGCATGAAAATTGAGCTCTGGTTCCACTGATCTTTGATTTTTGTTTCTACAACTTGACTGGAATCCACCTGTGGGAAATTTAGTTAAGCTGAGTTGATTTGGAAAAGAATACCCACAGTTCACAGTGCATGTCAGAGCACAAACCAAGCCATGAAGTCCAAGGAATCGAATGTAGACCTTGTGAGAATGGATTGTATTGAGGCACAGATCTGGGGAAGGGTACAGAAAAATTTCTGCAGCATTCAAGGTCCCAGTGAGCACAGTGGCCTTCATCATCCGTAAATGGAAGAAGTTTGGTACCATCCGGTCTCTTCCTAGAGCAGGCTGGTAAGCCAAACTGAGCGATCGAAAGAGAAGAACCTTAGTCAGGGAGGTGACCAATAACCCGATGATCACTCTAAAAGAGCTCCAGCATTTCTCTGTGGAGAGAGGAGAACCTTCCAGAAGAACAACAATCTCTGCAGCACTCCATCAATCAGGCCTGTATGGTAGAGTGGCCAGATGGAAACCACTCCTCAGTAAAAGGCACATGACAGCTCATCTGAAGGACTATAACATTTTCTGGTCTGATGAAACAAAGCTTGAACTCTGTATGCCAAGTTTCATGTCATGAGGAAACCAGGCATCACTCACCAATATCATCCCTTCAATAATTTTCTTATTTTTAATATATTTACAAAGACTTTTAAACAACAGAATCATTAAAATAAAGAAAATAATGAAATTAATCAATTTTGGAATAAGGCTGTAACTTAACAAAATTTGGAAAACGTTAAGTTACTTTCTAGGATAAACTGTACAACCTATAAACAACTTCTCAAATCAATATAGTAAATAGTTACTTCTACAATGTCTGAAGAGGACAGTGTCCCACAACCTGTGTTCACAGCAACAGAAGGGCGATTATAAGTCAGCTGGAAGACCTCAAAGAAGCTCTTACTGAGCAGCTGTTGTAGTCATTAACAAACCACACCTCTGCAGCTGCTATCTTGCCAGAGGGCATAAGATATCCTTGAGCAGCCTCCAGGATAACAAGGTTGTGGTAAACAAGCTTAAAGATGCCACATCTGTTTCAGAAACAACATCCTAGGATCACAATTTAATTATATTTTCATTCTTTTGCTGTCTAGTGAATACAATTATTTATTGCTGCCTCCATTAATGCAAAGTATTTATCCACAACTGCAGGTCCCAACCAATCATCTAACAACATTGGTGGGCCAACAGCTGTTGATTCATCATTTCCAGAAGCAGTAATGATTACCTGGTCTGAAGTAGGACATCCACTCATTATGAGGGTCCCAACAGCATTAAAACCTGCCAGCACAGCTGTGGGTTCCCTTTTTCTGCTCCTGTCATTTCAAAGCAGGTTTGTATTCTACCACGTACTTTGACACAAACTAATCATGAAATGCAGATACACTGTAATTCAACACATGGAGTGGAATATCTCCAGTTTGTTGTTAAGTTTGTGTTAACAGCACAAAGTTAAGTTTAGTGTCCTGTTTTATTCGGATAAACATCTGACAACAGTCGACTTTGTGTATTAGCAAGGGTTTGGACCTAAGTGCATGTTATAGACTGGACCCACAACTCACTATATAGTGTGCTGTTTTTCAACAGTGTTTAAAAGTTGAGTGTGTAAACTTGTCTACTGTTCAATTTACTGGTGTACTGATTGTTTTAAACACTTCTCAGCAATAAATATCTCAAATGTTGAATTTAGTTATGTAGGTACCATATAGCGTAGGTAGAATACACACATTACAGCTACTGTAGCAATACATCCACAGTGGTCACCCAGATCACAAACATTAGTGATCTGGGTGACCACTGTTATTATATTGTATATATATATATATTGTATTAAGACCATATAACATTATATGGTCTTAACACACTAATTTCATATGCAATTGCTTTGCAAGCTTAAGATAATCGATTGGCTAAATAATGACATTGGAGTTTTATGTACTCCGGAGAAATTAAACGATCACTTGTATTTAAAAAACTAACAATGTGGCAAAATGAATTCCCCTGGGAACACGAAAGGACCACTTCTTATTCAAGCAATTTCGTCTTGCATTCAATGGGAGTGAGTTAAATAAAATTTTTACAAATGATGCAAATTTTGCACAAATTTTATTTTGCATGATAAGTATAGAAAAAACACAGTATGAAGTATAATGACTCTGGGCCAAGGAGCACTTTAAAAAAAACTTTAAAAAAGCCATAGCCATAGTTCTGTTGAGCCTAGTATTCCCTTTACCCTAAGCAGCAATGACTTCATGACTTTCTTTATGAATAAAATTGTAGCTATTAGACAAAGAATTCACAGTAAAATTATTCTTTTTGGGTCCAAGGGTGTGTGAGACGACCCCCAAACTCTGAATTCAAGCCACAGTACACAGTAAAGACAGTGAAGCCTGGTGGTGGAAGCATCATGAAATGGCCATGTTTCTCCTACTATGGTGTTGGGCCTATTTATCACATACCAGGGATCATGGATCAGTTTGCATATGTCAGAATACTTGAAGAGGTCATGTTGCCTTATGCTGAAGAGGACATGCCCTTGAAATGGTTGTTTCAACAAGACAATGACCCCAAACACACTAGTAAACGAGCAAAGTCTTGGTTCCAAACCAACAAAATGAATGTTATGGAGTGACCAGCTCATCCCCGGACCTTAATCCAATCGAGAACTTGTGGGGTGATATCAAAAATGCTGTTTCTGAAGCAAAACCAAGAAATGTAAATGAATTGTGGAATGTTGTTAAAGAATCATGGAGTGGAATAACAGCTGAGAGGTGCCACAAGTTGGTTGACTCCATGCCACACAGATGTGAAGCAGGTTTAAAAAACTGTGGTCATACAACTAAATATTAGTTTAGTGATTCACAGGATGCTAAATCCTAGAAACAACAACGTTTGTACAAACTAGTTTTGAGTTTGTACAGTCATCGGCAGACACTGCTATTTTTTTGAACACACCCCTTTCAACTAATTGCCCAATTGCACAGACTTATGAGCTGCATATCATGAATGCTGGGTGTTGTTTGTTTTCTGAGAATCTACTGCACCTACTGGTAACTTGTTTGCCACGTAGCAATAAAAAATATACTAAAAACCTGGATTATTCTGGTTAGTCACATTGTACTGCTATTATTTTGAACAATACTGTAATTACTTTAAAAATCCTGTCCGGGCTCAGTGTCAGACACATTTAATAAAAACGGGCTCATTAACGAAGTTCCCGTTGTTCTGTGTGGATCATGAACTCTGCAATGGTGTGTCAGTGTTTCTGCTTTGTTTCATGGTGAATTCCCCCAAACAAACGTATCTACAAAGGTGCTGGGCAGGGGGATGGTCGGTAACCATGACTTCGATTTTTGCTGCCTTGTACCTCACTTGTAAGTCGCTTTGGTCAAAAAGCGTCTGCTAAATGACTAAATGTAAACCATGCAGATGGTCTCACACCTGAGAGTTGTAAAACCACCAATCTTCTGCAGGTGTCGGCTGGTTCTACTATTGTTCTACTTTTAGAGCTAAACTTTTCTACTTTTTACTAAGAGTAAAAATCCATTCAAAACTTGGACAAGAAGATTTACTGAGTTTCTGCTAGCAAGAGACAATAAGCCCCGTGTTAACTGGAATCAGCTTAGAAACCTCCCTTACATGTGTTTATTACAGCAGCTCCTGTTTGTGGCTGTGGATACGATCAGTCTGTTCTCCTGTAAGTACACGGCTAAAATCATCAATGGTAACTTCCGAAATATATATTTAACACTCTCAGAATGATTTTGCTGTGTACCTGCGTACTTGTTTTTGTTTGATGAGTCAAAGACTATAACTTTTTTCAGGGAAACAAATCGCATGTAAATATGCTGAATATGAGCTCCTCTGTCCTTTAAGTTAGGGAAAAAACACAAACAGAACTTCAGAACCTACTGTAACTATTGCCACCTTGCAAATATGCAGAGTGAATAAACCTCTTTTTATTAGTTGTTCGCCTCCAATGTGTTTTTTAATAACATGTTTTGTCTCGTGCATGGATTTTTACACCGCTTCTCACTCGGGCGATCAGCTACTGTGAGTTACATGTATGAAAGTCGACCCTGGACAATATTCGAGGCTGGATTCTCCCAACAATGTCTGGAGCACATTTTTGAAACAGGGCAATTTTTGTGCCATCTCTTGGCATCAGCATGCACATATAAACATCCCTAAAATAATACATACATGAAAATACTTTAATTTCACTAAGAGAAATTATGTGTTTAAAGTCTCTGACTTTCAGAGACTATGCATAATTTTGGCTTCATGGCTTCATTGATGACCGGATCTCAGCAGGCAGTCACAGAATTGCTCTTTATCAAAGTTCATTAATCAGCTGTTTGAATTATTTTCTAAACACAGAAAAGCTTTTATTTAAAGATTTGAAGTTTTAGATCTGAAATCCTTTGGCGAAATGGAGCTGTACTTATGAATCTGGACTCGTCAGATCATTAAGGACATTTTTTTCTGTGCAAAAAGCTAAATTCACAGTCAAAAATAATTTATGTCATGTAGGAAGGGCTATGGAAATACATTTTTTCACACTTTGCCCCTTACAATCACATTTTAGACATTTGCAGCTGCTGATAAACAATGTATAAAAACTATCCCAAAGAGAATCCTATAGGTTGAGTTTGCAGACCAGTACCTGTGCAGGCAATGCTCAACATTGAGCGCGCATCAGATAGACAGTGAAGGGCAAAGCTCAGTGCACAGGATCCTGTCAGGAAGTCCAACATTTCCTTTTCCTATCGGCTGCTCCCTTTCAGGGGTTGCCACTTGCAAATCATGTGCCTCCATCCAACCCCATCCTCTGCATCCTCTTCTCTCACACCAACTAACTTCATGTCCTCTCACTACATCCATAAATCTCCTCTTTGGTCTTCCTCTAGACCTCCTGCCTGGCAGCTCCAACCTCAGCATCCTTCTACCAATATATTCACAGTCCTCTGAACATGTCCAAACCACCTTAATCTGGCCTCTCTGACTTTATCTCCAACACATCTAACAACTCTTATGTACTAATTCCTGATCCTGTCCATCCTCGTCACTCCCAAAAAGAACCTCAACATCTTAACCTCTGCTACGTCCAGCTCTGCCTCCTGTCTTTCTTCAGTGCCACTGTCTCTAAGTCGAACAGCATCTCTGGTCTCACCGTCGTCTTGAACACCTTTCCTTTCATTCTTGCTGATACTGTTTTGTCATACAACACACCTGACACTTTTCTCCACCCGTTCCAACCTGCTTGCACTCGCCTCTTCGCCTCTTTTCCACAATCTCTGTTGCTCTGAACCGTTGACAGGGGTCCCCAAACTTTTTCCTGTGAGGGCCACATAACTTTTCCCTTCTCTGATGGGGGCCGGGGTCAGTTTGTATGAGAAAATGCGTAACAATTGCAGGGGGGCCTAAACATAAACACTTATTGTTTTCCAGAAAGCCACACATAACCAAATATTAACAACCCTTTCTGGGATCTTCACAGAAACAAAAGTCAGGAAATAAATAACACTATTTGTGAAATAAATAACCAAATAACCCTCTCTGGGTTCTTCACAGAAAACAATGTCCATTGAACATTGTTGGAACTGCCTGTGTTTAAGTGCCTTTGCTCTAATGAAGTTTATGCATGACACCACAACCTTCATCACAGAATTCCACTTCAACACTTTGCAGCACAGTGCTTGCTGGTGAATTAGGCAGTGGACTTGTAGCGGGGAGGTGAGACCCCATTCTTCCATCTCCCGGTTCATGGGTCCTATTAGACTTCGAGGCGCGCCCACCATACTAGGAGCCCAGTCAGTCGTGATGCTGGCAAGCTTTGACCAGTCCAAGTCCAACTCTTCCATGGTTTGGCATACTTTGCCAAAAATATCCTCCCCCGTTGTAGTCCCTTTGAGACTTTGGAGGGCTGCCAGCTCCTAGCACATCTCAAAGTTTGAGCTAACTCCACGAATACAAATGAGCAGCTGCGCTGATATCTTGCACGTCCGTGCTCTCATCCAGTGCTAATGAAAAAAAGTCAAATTCTTTCGCCTTCTGCTGCAGCTGGGCATATACATTACCCCCGATTTCTTCAATGCGTCTGATGATTGTACTCGCCGACAGACTCACTATCAATTGAGCTGGCCTGAACGGATGATTGGTTCAGCTGAGCTTGGTGTACAAATGTATTCTGCTGAAGTCCACTTTTTAGCTTTGAGAGTTTGTCTGCTTGCATTTGGCCTTGCAAGTTATCATACTTGTCTTTGTGACGGGATTCAGTGTCGGCGCAGATTGTATTCTTTTAATACCGCCACTGCCTCTTGACAGATAAAAGAAACAGCCTTTTCTTTGCATTGAACAAAAAAAATAATCGTTTGACCACTGCAGGTTAAATACCCTGCATTCTGAATCAATTTTTCTCTTGCCTAACCTTTTCGCCATTATTCCATTCTATTTGACAGGGGCTAGTCTAGGATTCGCGTGCCCAGACTGAAAAAAAAAATCATAATGCGTCTCTGGTTTTGTTCAGGGGGCCGGGCCAAATGTGGACGTGGGCTGTATCTGGCCCACGGACCTTAGTTTGGGGACCATCGCCCTAAAAGGACATGCAACAAATGTGTAATTACAACACTGTGGTGATGCATGCAAAGGCAGAAACAATTCTGTTATTTTTGTGGATAAAGATATTTCATTATCCATCTGGTCAGAATCATCTCAGTGGCATATTTCCCAAATCTTGCTGATTTTACACAATGACTATATTTGTTTAACTATACAGGGACTAAATTACATTATACATTTACACTATACATCTTATATTAAACCCAATTGCAGAGCCTGCACAAGCCAGTTCAAACTTAGTCTCAAGCTCAGTTAAAAGGTAAAAGTTGCGTTAGGAAGGGCACCCAGCGATAAAACCCTGTGCTCATATACAGCTCATAAAACAGACTTCAATGTCAGATTGGTCGAGACCTAGCTTACTGACAGAGTAACCACTCGGATACTGGTGGAAACTACGCTGTCTAGAGGGAGCAAGAGAGAAAAAAAAAAAAAAAAAAAAAGGAGGAGTTTGGAGGTGAGAGTAGGAACCTTAAATGATGGCACTAGGACAATAAAAGGGAGAAAGCTGGCTGATAGGATACAGAGGAACTGTGTGTATAAAAGACCAAGTGGAAGAGTAGTAAAGCCAGAAACAATGGAGGTGGTTCAAATTGTTTTAACATTGAATGGATTAGAGGAGAAATGGTGTAGGGATAACAATGGATTATCATGAGAGTGTATTGAAAGTGGAGAGGGTCAAAAGTGCAACTGCAATTGTTGGGCAGACGAACAACCACTTTCCACAGGGACTTTAGGCTTGTATTTGAACTGCAACTTGTTTGGGTTAAATAGGGCTGTGTCAGGGTTAGTCTTTTAGCGGACCCAAGAGCAACGAGGCGAGATTCAAGATTCAAAGTGTTTATTGTCACATGCACAGATAGAACGCATGTTTCCCTGTACAATGAAATTCTTCCTTTGCCCTCCACTCTAAATGTCACACAGTAAGTAAAATGAGAATTGACAAAAAAAATAGAAATAAAATAAAATACAAATAAAATAAAAAGAGCAAACAAAATAAGAGCAATAAGGCAATAAAGGTGAGGTAGTGCAGTTCTTAAAAAGGCAATAAAGTGAGGTAGTGAAAGGAAAAGCCGACATTCGAGTGCGGAGCGAGCAAACACGTCTGCCACGGAGGGCGCCATGTTGGCGAGAGGGGTTTGCTTAGATGAAATGAGTCTTTATTAAAGATTTTAACCACAGGACAGGGAAAATCTACCAACATGAACTCACTCCTATGAAGGAGGACAAAACTAGCAAATCCTAGAGGGACGACTACAAAACTAAAACAAGGAATTAACTAAGACATAAACATAAGGGAATGTAACAAGGGCAGAAAATGACAAACTAGGAGGCAGAACAGAAGATAAACATGGGTTAAAACGAGTGGTAACCTAAAAACCCAGGACAGTGAAGCTAAATGAAGACACCAGGAAAACAAAAACACTGGGAGGAGCAAAACATGAACGTAACATCAAAACCAGACCAACTCACACTCGAAAACAAATAATATCAAAAGG
Organism: Channa maculata; assembly: GCA_020496755.1. Classification (NCBI taxonomy): domain Eukaryota; kingdom Metazoa; phylum Chordata; class Actinopteri; order Anabantiformes; family Channidae; genus Channa; species Channa maculata. Next base: position 826,085 of record CM035609.1, read on the forward strand.
TTAGGGCGACAATACAGGAAGCGACTGAGACACAGGGATCAAAAAAACTAATCAAACCTCAAACCAAAGACACCAGTAACAGAGTCCATATGAACAGGGTGAGGAGTCCAAGAATCATGAGCCAGGGTACCCAGAAGGCAACATGTTGCACTGGTGACAGGAACAGACAAAGACAAAGATCAGACAGTGAACCAAGAGGAGACCTGGGTTTAAAAGGGCAGGGGAACAGGTGAAAGCAATTGTGAGTGGTGATGACTGGTGAAGCTGGAGAGATGAACTGGGGACAGGAAGTGGAGAAAAAATGAGGACAAAATAAAAGTCCAGGGCAGGAAGTGAATGAGAGTGTCGGATCATGACAGGCCGTGTGTTTTTACTCTGCACATATGTAAAGGCAGCTCACACTGACGTGCAGGATTTGAAATCAGTCAGTGCACAACACACTGCTGCCTCCAACATTGGAAAGTAATAAAATAATGTAAGATTTTTAAAACTATCCTAACACAGAGGTGTAAATCCCTTAAACATTGTTAAACGCAGTAAACAAAAGAGTGGTGGGTCCATTACAGTTTTCGGGTGGAAGACAGACCCAAATTCAGACTATCAGGCAGATGCAGTAAAGTGACTGTGAACACAAATTCAAAATGAGGGAAGGACAAAGTGGCCGACAAAGAGAGTCAACAAGACCAGAGCTTTAGCTCTCAAAGGTGAGCTGTGTGGGCCCACAAAGATAAGGAGACAAACTTTACACACTGGCACTAAGATGGAGGGAAAGCCAGCTGGTTTAACATGAAGCAACTTTAAATCTTTTGGAGACAAACTGAGCTTTAAACTATCCTGACATGGTGCAGCTGCAGAAGGGGCTCAAGCAGATTCAGGTGTGTTAACCACTGAAAAGAACCTACATGTGTTTTTTCACCCAAACAACTTTATAAATGATCAGATAGAAGTCTTGTATTATCTGTAATGCTTCTCGGTAAATCTACGGTATTCCTGGAGGATGGATTATGGCCTGAAGGCTCTGGCACATTGTCGCTGATGAATGGTTCCTGGAATGAAGGCAGAGACAACTGCAGCGACAGACAAGCAGGTCTGCTGGTTATAAGCAGGCATCATCATGGTTGTTTCAAAGTCAGTTCACTCATAAATTTACATTCCTACAGCAGTTCAGTGAACTTTAAATCGTGTTGCTTGCAACATTGTAAATAAAAATGAAATAGCCGGTCACAATCAAAGAAAAAACAAGCTCATCATGATACATACGTACTGTATTCTAGTCCAACAGTCCCCATGAACCCTCATTCATGAACATGATCATTTTTAGTTTTTTCAGTTTTTGTTCAGATGGTTTCATTAATTTGTGCTGCTGATGAACTGTTTTGTCCTCACTTAAATAAATGGAGAGGACACAATTAGAAAAACACCTGTGCATACTTTAAGTGCTGTAAGCATAACCACATGTCCACAAATGAGCCCATGCACCTCACAATCAGCCACACACTCAAATTATGTTATATGTTGATATTATTGTATATATTATATTAAGTCATATCTATACTAACAACTGCTGCTGGTGATTTGCTCGTAGCCTCCACAAACAGAAGATATCTTTTCTAAAATATCAGAAAAAGCAGACTGGAATCCTACATGAAGGTAACAGAAAAATACACAAGTTGCATCTGCTCCACCAGCATTATTATTAGACCAGAGTTATTTTCAAAGTCATGAAAGTGTTTCTCAGTTGCATAGCCAAAAACTTTGAACCAATGCCATCCTTGATGCCTCCCCATCAAGGCCAAGTTGAGAAGCACCAGTTGACAGATGACCAGTTGACTTGAGGCACAGCCACATTTCTAATACGAACCATGACAGCAGGAGGATCTGATCTACTGATGATTCAGTGAGACCTAATCATCCGATTAGGGTTTTTCATGACTCAAATTCAAAGAAAACAGAGCTTTGGCCTCAAAGAATTGAGATGGTTAATGCTGTACATTTACACTCTCTGAGTTCCATTATGTTTCTGTGACAACATCATACATTTCTGTTACAGGCCCCAAACAACAGTGACCTGTAGACAGGTTATATGTTCTGTTTTGGACAGGAGACGTTACTTTTGTCCGTTCAATCAGGCTGTTTCTGTCTTTATTAAACAAGCATATTTTGTTCTCATTTGACTCTTCTGTTTTGCTTTTGTATACACTTTTCTCTCTTTCACAACAACTCAATTTAACATGTTTTCATTAACATACATTACAATTTCCATCTCACAGATTAATATACTGTAAATAAGAAACAGTGTATGGAAATACAGTGCAGTCCTGTAATAATAGTAATAATAATACTTCACCACTATACATTAGTAATAACTTACTTTCAGAGTCTGCTATGCTAGCTTTCACATTACACTACCTCAGTAATCCTGTTACTAGTTAAATTCAGCCCATTGATCAGTTTTATGCTTTACATTTGCAAAAATGTCAACAACATAGTACACAAAATAACACACTTGAACTCTGTGACAATTTACAGACCTGACCATCTAAATGAATCAACTAAAATGCTGAAAACAATACAGAACAAGGAAAATCCATTATACAACCTATATTCTCTCTGTTTCACATAGCGACTGTGGTGCAGGAAGGTAGAGCGGTTGTCCACCAATCTCACAGTTGTTGGTTCAATCCCCACCTCCTCCAATCACATGTCAAAGTGTCCTTGAGCAAGACACCGAACCCCAACTTAGTTGCTCCCAGTTAGTGTTTGCATAGCAGCTCCCCCATCAGTGTATGAGTGTGAGTGTGAATGGGTGAATAAGAAGCAGTGTAAAGCGCTTTGAGTGCCAATAGGTAGAAAAGTGCTATATAAGTGCAGACCATTTACATACAACTTAATTAAACATGAATTATATTTTTATGAATGTCCAGGAGTAATTATTTTTAGAAATACTAAAAATAAGACCGCCATTGGTTCGTGTTCACCCACGGAAGCTAGCAAAAAGGCAACTAGCTTTAGTTTTTAAACTCTGCTCAAATTTTTGTTTATCTCCTCAAAACTTAACCGGAGTTACATCAGAAAGGATTTGAACATCCTATGGAGTCTGTTGTGGTTGAAAGACACATGCTACTAACCTGTTTCGGACAGGAAAAAGTAGAGACGTTAGTTGTGTCCGTTCAATCGGGCTGTTTCTGTCTGAGAAGCAGAGGCCTGACAGCTATGTTTCAACTAACGCTCATTTTGGTGAATACTCCACCTAGTGGTGAATGTAGACCTTGGTACTTAAAAGCCTGGTAAATGTACAGAAATTTAGATTTACAATACATTTGTAATGAATATCAAAAATATTTCAATCAATCAATAACTGACAATACATAGAATTATTTTTTATCAAAAGTCATCATTTGGAGCTCAGTCCTGCTTTAATCAATAGAAAACAATGGATCTAATTCTCACTGTTGTAACTCTTTGCAGCTACATGAGTCATGGAAACCTCTATCATTTTTTGATCCTCACTGTTGAAACTCTTCTGTCTCTAGGGCTCTGTTGTTATGAACAAATGACAATTTAATTTATTTTGATTTGACTTAGATTCTGCATGAAATAGAACCTAAGAATTCTGGTGAACTTTGTTGTCTATGGAGGTCCACCACATTCCATTCACTTCCTAGCAACAAGCAACACACACATTCACACACACAGTTGGATTTCACTACCAACAGTCACATAATCCTGTTTGAAACCAAACTAATCACATGGCCTCTAAATCTTGGCCAATCTTTGGCTTTACTAATCCAAGTGCTGTGAACTCCAGTAAACTTGTAGGTAAGTAACAAGGACACACTGTGAGGACACTGTCTGTCCTACATCTTTGTTCAGATGATACATCAGGTGTGGACATTCTAATTCATTCTGGGTTGGTGGGTCAGGTCATTAGAGTTGTTCACCACTCAACAAAAAAGTTGTGATTTTGGTTGTTTGCAGGTCTCTACAGTGAACCCAGCACCCTAAGTCTGCATGATGGGACATCAGATGGACGAACCCATAGTATCAAGAGCAAAGACAGTTCTGGTGACAGGCTGGGAAGAGCATGTACAAGGAGCAGGAACAGCCAAAGTCCCCCAACAAGCCACAGACAGATTTCGACCAGTACTGGTTAGAAAAGACAGGACACACAGAGATACACTTCAGAGGCTAGATAGTTTGAATAGTCCTGTTCACCAACATCTGGATTAGTACAAGCTGAAAGTTTAATCACAGAACATGTGGAGAAGACCTTTGTATTATTCAGTAGTCACAGATAGACATTTGTGGTTAGAATATTATTTTCCCAGTGAGTCTGACTCACTAAAGCTCAGCTCCACTTAAACCTGGTGACCACAACACAAAGTGTTAATTTTGCTAATGATTTTGTGGATCAGTCAGAAAAATGGTAAATGGTAAATGGTCTGCACTTATATAGCGCTTTTCTACCTATTGGCACTCAAAGCGCTTTACACTGCTTCTTATTTACCCATTCACACTCACAATCACTCACACATTCATACACCGATGGGGGAGCTGCTATGCAGCTGGCCAACACTCACCGGGAGCAACTAAGTTGGGGTTCAGTGTCTTGCTCAAGGACACTTCGACATGTGACCAGAGGAGCCGGGGATTGAACCAACAACTGTGAGATTGGTGGACAACTGCTCTACCTTCCTGCGCCACAGTCGCTTTTTAACCTATAGTGATTCTACACACTTTACACACACACACACACACACACACACACACACACACACCTCCATCTCCACCTGCTCTATAGCTGAAACAAAATACTAAGTTTCATGACTTTGGACATTTCTGCAGATTCTCTCACCAACCAGGAGAAAACTACGAGTGATTCCAGCCTCATGGTTTCAGACACAAGTGCTGACATGTCAAAGACGATCTGCAAATGTAAAGCCAACTGGAAAGAACTTGAACAACAACCCATGAAGAGAAGCGAAACGAGTTCAAGTCTACATGAGTGCCCGAACCACATGTTGAGTAACACTGCCCCCACATCAGCCAATAGCTGCCAGACTGAAAACAGAGGTACGGCATATCTTGTAGAGAAGCTTCCTTTCTTTATAATCAAAAATTTAATCCAGACTGGTTTCTAAAGCTAGTTCAGCCTTGAACGCCTCCCATAAAATCGAACTCACTGAACAGCAGTGGGAGTAGAGCACAGAGATTTGCACTGTTTGGCGTGAAGCTTTTTCTTCTCACCAATCAGAGAATTTCAATTACTTCTGTTTAGTAGTAAAGCAGTACGTCAAGGATGGGGCAGAGTTGCACGTTGTAGAATCTGAGGTGATGTTGTTAAAACTGTGCAAAATAAGGAAATGACAGAGCCACAGTTTAGTGTAAAAAATGAAAGCTCTTTAGCTGAAAATAATCTGAGCCTGTATGTGTCAGACATCTTCAAGGCCAAATATCAGGAGTTGAGCTTGCTAGGTGATGGAGGTTTTGGCAAAGTATTTTCTGGATACTGCAAAGATGACAACCTGAAAGTAAGGCTTCTTCCATTTGCACTCACAAAATACACACATACACTCACTCTTTACAATTAATCTGTTTATTTGATATGTGAGAAGAGTTATAGCAACTGTGTTTGTGTGTGTTTAGGTGGCTATAAAACATGTGCCACAAATGATAGTCGAGCGCACACCACAGGTGAGTGTTGCATGAGTCATCCAGCTGTCAATCAGACCTCTGCTTTTCGGTGAAACACCACATTCCATCTGTTGGAGTTTTGATCCTACAACCCGAATTCACTGTTTCTACAGATTCTCAATGAGAACATGAGCGGAGTTCCTGTGGAGGTGGCACTGCTAATAAAACTTGGGGCTGGACCAGAGGGAGAAAGTAGCAATGTGACCCCTGCCCTGCTCGATTGGTTTGACCTGGAGGATGAACTGATCCTGGTTTTTGAGAGGCCGGCCTGCAGCATGGACTTGGTGGGCCACATCAGCAGCAGACCGGAGAACCTGACAGAAGAGGAGGTGAAGGTAAGTGGGGGCTTGGGTGTGAGTTGGTGCTCATTGTGACTTCATGGAGAATGTGCATCCCATGTTGTGTGTGTGTGTCTCCTCAGATCATACTGACCCAGCTGTTGGATGCAGCTATCGAGATGCATTCAAGAGGAGTTTTCCACCGGGACATTAAGCTGGAAAACATCCTAATTGAAAGAAAAGCTGGGATCCAGCGTGTTCGATTTCTTGACTTTGGTTGTGGAACCACATGTACACCAGGACAAAGGTTCACCGGGGGAAAGGGTAGGCTGTTCTAACTGCCTGTCCTTTTCTTTCTCTTGTCTCCACTCTTGTCTCTCACTGTTACACTTTGTGTGTAATGTGTGTCTCTTTGTATTGTAGGGACCAAAGAGTACAAACCTCCAGAGTGGCACGAGAGAAGCTGCTACATGGCTGATTCAACCACAGTGTGGCAGCTGGGGGTAGTGATGTACACCCTACTGCACAGGAAACTGCCCTTCACGGACATCATTAGTATCATCAAACACAATCCTCTGATTCGGCCTGACCTGTCACATGGTAACACATACACTTCCCCTCTAAAAAAGTATTGGAACAGTGAGGCAAATTCCTTTATTTTTGTTGTAGACTGAAAACATTTGGGTTTGACATCAAAAAATGAATGTGAGACGAGATCTACATTTCAGCTTTCATTTCCAGATATTTACATCTGGATTGGATACACAACTTAGAAGATAGCACCCACTCATTTTTGTTTGAACCCACTCATTTTTCATGTCAGCAAAAGTATTGGAACAGGTATATTGACTGACAGGTGTATTTTATTTCCCAGGTGTGTGCAAACAATATGTTATGCAAACAATAATTAGCACTTAATGTCTATGCTCACTTTCAGATTTGGCTCTTGCCTGTTCAGACTGCATTTATAGTTAAGAGGTGTAACCAACATGAAAACCAGAGAGCTGTCTTTGGGTGGAAAACAAGCAATTGTGAAGCTGAGAGATCAATTATAAAAATCAATTATACATTGCACAAACATTAGCCATAGCTAGCACAACCATATGCAATATCCTGAAGAAGAAACAAACCACTGTTGTTAACAGACATTGGACGCATATACCAAAGAAAACAATAGCAGTTGATGACAAAAACAGTAAAGAAAGACCCTTAAACAAGTGTTAGTGACATCAGCAACAATCTCCAGAGGGCAGGAGTAAAGTTATTACAATCTACAGTCTCTAGAAGACTTCAGGAACAAAGGTAAAGAGGCTGCACCAGAAGATGCAAAGCAGTCATTAGCAAGAAGGATAGGAGGGTAAATGGTCTGCATTTATATAGTGCCTTTCTACCTATTGGCACTCAAAGCGATGGAAAGGCTAAAGTTTGGAGAAAGAAAGGATCTGCTCATGATCCCAAACATACAAGTTTATCTGTGGTGGTAATGTCATGGCTTGGGCTTGAACGGCTTCTTCTGGGATGGATTCATTAAGCTTCATCGATGAAGTAACACACGATGGCAGCCGCAAAATGATCTCAGAAGTCTACAGAAGGATTTTGTCTACCAATTTAAACAAAGATGCAACCAAACTAGGACATCCTTCATCATGCAGCAAGATAATGACCCAAAACACACTGGCAACAAAGGAGATCTGAAAAGGAGTTTGACTGCAAGAAGTAGAAGTTTTTACTCTGGCCACGTCAATTTCAAGACTTCAACCCTATAGAGCATGCAAAAGCATCACAAAAGAAGAATGCAAAAGTTTGGTGATGTCAATGGGTCACAGGCTTAATGCAGTTATTGCAAGCAAATAATTTGCAACAATATATTATAAATATTAAGTCTTATTCACTTTAATCTATTTTTAGTCTATCTGTTCCATTACTTATGCTCACATGAAAAATTGGTGGGTTCAAGCAAAAGGTATTGTCTTCTAAAGTGGGGTATCTGATCCCGATGTGAGCACCTGGAAAAAAAGCTTATATGTTGATCTCTTGTGTCATACATACACGAGTATATGTCAGGCTACAATAGTTACAAAGACGCACAAAAACTGAGTTGTATAGTTTGTGTAAAAACCTTTAGTGTCTGTATTTCTCTCCAGAGGGTAGGCACTTTCTGAGGCACTGTCTGATCAAGAATCCTGAGGATCGCCCCACACTAGAGAAACTTAGGAATCATCCCTGGCTGAGATGAGATCACTTCTGTTGATGTCACCTGGAAGCTGCTCAACATTGTCCCTGATCATCTTCATCCATGTTTCTAATTTATGATGGTGTCATTTAGGTCCTAATGTAAAACTGCTCTGTACACAAGACATCTACTGCACGCCTGTCTGTGCTGGAAGAGGGATCCTTCCTCTGTTGCTTGTCTTGAGGTTTCTTCCATTTTTACCCCATTTAAATGGAATTTTTAGGAATTTTCATCATCAGATGTGAGGGTCTAAGGACAGAGGATTTTGTTACTTTAGACTAAATGTAATTCGATTTTTTGGTTTGATCTGTGGAGAAGATTGCCGTTACCAAGGCTTCTTCCTAATATGTGTCTGTGTTTGTGTCTGTGTATATAGGCATAATTGTTTTGATCCTGAGTTATAAATAATAAATAATAATAATTAAGACCTAAGACCTAATTTAACATAAAATTTAAGTGCCTGATCACCCAGTTGCATACAATGGCAAGAAAAAGTATGTGAACCTTTTAGAATTTCCTGGTTGTCTGCCCTTGGAATTCATAACTGGTTGGCAGCCTTTGGCAGCAATACCCTCAACCAGGTGCCTTCTGTAGCTGTGGATCAGAACTGCACATTGTTCAGCCCATTCTTCCTGGCAGAACTGCTTTAGCTCTCATATTCTTTGGACGTCTCATGTTTATGTCTCTCTTCAAGTCATTCCATAGCATCTCCATTGGGTTGAGGTCTGGGCTCTGACTTTGCTACTCCAAAAGGTGTTTTTTAATTTTCTGGAGCCATTCTATTGTGGACTTGCTCCAGTGATATGGGTCATTGTCCTCTTGCATCACCCAACTTCTGTAGAGTTTCAGCTGAGGTACAAACATTCTCACATTATCCTGAAGAATTGTTTTGGTACACTTGGGAATTCATCTTCTCTTCAATGACTGCAAGCTTGCCAGGCCATGATGCAGCAAAGCAGGCTCAAGTCATGTTTCTTCCACCGCACTATGATTGGGATGATGGCTTTATGATTATATGCAGTGCACTTTCACACCAGATGTAGTGCTGCATGTTCTTTCCAAATAGTTCAGCCTTAGATTCATCAGTCCACAAAACATTTTGGCAATTCACTTTGTAACCCTTTCCAACTTTATGTAAATCAACAATTCTTGATCTAAGATCCTCTGAAAATTCTTTTTGGTTAGGCATTGCTCACATAAGCAAATTCTTGTGGAGAGCAAACTCAGAAGGTTTGAGTGGTTTTTATCAGTCAAAGTAGCTCTAGCCCAAACCAACTGACTCCAGGTGTCATTTTTTTTTTTTTTACCTAATCAGAATCAGAATCAGAAACACTTGAAAGTACTAGGAATTTGTCTTGGTGCCAGGTGCATACATATATACATCTAGATTATAAAGTTTGAATGAAAAGATGTGACAAACAACAATTATAATGTATGTACACAGAGACAGAATAAAATACAATAGAAATAAAATAACAAGCCATGTACAGAAAGTGAGTGTGAGATGGGAGGTAGAACAACTTGAAAAAATGGGAGTGACTGTGAGTAGGGGGATTATCTAGGGGGATTTGGGTGCTGTGCAGTAGACTGAATGCAGTTGGGAAGAAACTATTCTTGTGATGTGAGGTCCTGGTCTTGATGGACTGGAGCTTCTTGCCAGAGGGGTTGGGCTGAAACACTCTGTGTGCCGACCCCAGAGACAACTGATTGGCACAGTGCCTCAGAGTTCATGCCCACAGCTTTACGAGAGTTCAGCTATTTAGTATATTCACATTTCCCTTTTTGATGATGAGAGGTGTGATGGACAGAGGGTAGGGGACAAAAGCTTTGTGGGTGATCAAGGTGAGGAAGTGGAGGGGGGCCTGCTCCTAATCGATGGTTGGTGGGGTGTATCAGGTCTGTCTCACTGTCTTTCAAAGCGGCAGTAAAACTCATTCAGGCTGTTGGGCAGGTACGGGCCATTCACAGAGTGGGGGGCTTTAGGCTTGTAGTTAGTTATTGCCTTCAGCCCTTTCTAGACAGAGGCAGAGTCGTTGGCTGAGAATTGTTGTTCTGTTCTCTCACCATGCGCGGATTTAGCTATGCTCACCTCTTTGCTAAATCTGTACTTAGCCTCTCTGTATTTGTCTTTGTCTCCACTTCTGAATGCAGCCTCTTTCTCTGACCTCTACTATCTAAGTTTAGCTGTGAACCAGGGTTTGTCATTGTTAAAACTTACCCTGGTGCGTGATGGAATGACACGGTCCTCACAGAAGTTGATGTAGGACATCACAGACCTAAAAACATCCCAGTTTGTACACTTTTATGTTCTCACAGTAGGTTTGCAGAGTTTTAATTTCTGCATGTATGCAGGAATCAGGTGAACCATGATGTGGTCAGTCTGGCCCAGCGCAGTGCGAGGAATGGCATCTTAAGCCCGGCTGATGGTGGTGTAACAGTGGTCTAGTACATTCTCCTCTCTGGTTAGTACTGTTTGTATTTGGGGAGTTTGTGAGAGAGATTACCTTTGTTAAAGTCTCCTAGGACAATAACCAAGGCGTCCGGGTTTGTCTGTTCAACACACTATCTTGTCAACCACGCACGTTGCCTTGTGGCAGATTGTAAACACCAACAAGGATGAACGAGGAGAACTCACAGGGTGTATAAAAAGGCTTGCAGTTAATGATGAAGGCCTCCAGGTCCGGAGAGCAGTGCATAGATAGTACTGAAACAGCCACTGTTGAAATACAGATTCCGATTCCCTTTGTTTAGCCGGAAAGCCCCTTGTGTCTGTCTGCTCTGTTGAGTTGAAATCCACTCAGCTGGAGCACAGACACTTTTCCGTGAAGCACAAAACACGGAACGTAGAAAAGTCTCGTCCATTTTGTTTGAAAGTGAGAGGAATATACTCGAGAGCACGATGCGTAATCCGTGCAGGTGGATACGCACAAGCACACCTGAGCGTTTACCTGTTGATCAAAACAGCAAGTAAATCCGCAGTAGAAGCCAGAAAAGTCAGAAATAAATTCACAGGGTAGTAGCTCTGATGTTCATAATTTCTTCCCCGGAGTAAATGCCACCAGAACTCTGAGAGAAAACTGAATTAAAACACAAAACAATACAAAGTAGAGTGCACCAAAACACAGAGGCTGCCATCCGTGGCACTATCTTTCAATGAACTCATACTTTTTCCACTAGCACTATAATGTTTTTTTTACAGTTGTCCTTAATTAAGACATGAAAGATAAACATTTTTTCTGTTATAATTTCATTATTTCATTATAATTTATTGTCATTATATTTGACAATACTCTTGACAAAGATGAAGATCAGATCACATTTTATGACAAATTAATGAAGAAAACCAACCACTTAATTGATCAGCTATGCCTTTAACCACATTGCAGGGTATAATTTACAAATCTTTGTTTGTTATAAAATACGTAATGTGCCCAATCTACATTTTTATTTATTATTGAACACCAGAGCAGGAGGGACTCGAAGCCTATACCAATCTAGTTTCTTGCTTGAACTCATCAGGTACTCCTGTAGGGACACCAAATGCATCAATGTACACCCTGTCATTAAATGCACTACCGGGTGGGGTTTGACAGAGGTGATGTCTCTCCAATGGCTGTTAATCATTAAGTTTTGCTGGAAGATATTTAAAGTCACCTACTGGTAACAGTTGGAAGGGCATGAGCAGCACAGCTCCCTTGCCAGGTTGGCGGTAACATCTTGGACAAGATGGCACCCGTGTTCGCCTTTGCTGTCGCTCCTTCTCTGCTTTCTCGTGCATTTGTTATTGTTCTTGTGTTATTTGTTACTGTATTAGCCCTGTCAGTTAACAATTGTGTGTCGGCTGCTATTAAATATGATACGTTGTTTCACATCAAATAGTTTATGGAGGACTATGTTACCTGGACCAGGTACAAACCTTTTTTCCCGCCCGTCTTTGAGTGCTCGTTGACGTCACCGGAGTACCTTCCGCAGCGTAAGGAATGTGGCAGGAGGAAAAAGAGAGGCTCCAGATCAGGTGTCCAGATGAAGTGGAAGAGATACCGGGCATCTCCGTTTACCCCGAGTGGGACAGGACCGGAACATATTTTCAATCTCATTCTCAACACACACTCACACAGAAAGACAAACACACTCACCAATCCCACTATTCACCCCTTACCAAGGTTCATGTGTTCTTTATTTCCTACACTCCTCCCATTTCCTTCCCTCCTTCCTACTACTCCCTATGCATCAGGATATAAAACTCACTTAGGCAGATCAATCATCACGTCATTGAAATTAAGCTTCTTAACTTACAAGCCACCATACAGTCAGTTAAACTAGTATCATGGAATGGGCGTGGCTTCAGAACCCAGACAAAAAACTTAAAATCTTTAATCATCTGGCTAAGCTACAAGCTGATATGTACTTCTTACAGGAAACACATTTGAACAATTCAGACCATCCAAGCCTAACATTTGAACATTGACAATATTCTCATCAACATATAATAGCAAGCTAAGACGTGTGTCGATATTAATAAAAAAAAACATCCCATTAGTCCTTAACACACGTGTTGTTGATTCAGAAGGAAGATTTGTTATTATAAAAGCATCAATTAATCACACAAAGCTCACACTTGTTAACAATGACAATTAATTTTTTTCCCATAATCTATTTTCAACAAACATCATAATCAGTGACCACGCACCCATCTCACTTACACTAAACATCCAAACCCATAATAAACCATGCACACAATGGTGTTTCAATAAATCATTACTCCTAGACACTGAATTTGATAATCTCATAAAGAGAGAGTGGGCATCCTTTCTGGAAATTAATGACTCTATGGATACCAAACCATCAGTACTATGGCAAAGCAGTACTCAGAGGTAAAATAATATCTTACTCATCATATAAGAAAAAACAAGAACTGGAAAACAAACTGGAACAAAAGAATAAAGAATTAACAAACTCACATTCCATTAATCCCAGTGAACAAACAAAATGATTTCAACTATAATAAAATGCAATATGACACTATCCTACATAGAAAAACACAATTCATTATTCAGCAACTTAAATATGAACAATTCCAATATAGCAACAAGACAGGTCAATATTTAGCAAATCAACTCCAACGTAAAAAAGAAAAAGCAATCATCCCATCTATAAGGATCTCCACAGGATATCAATAAGGTCTTTCAAAATTTCTACAGTAACCTACACTCCCCTGATCATAGTGTTAATCAGTCAGATATAGACACCTTTCTAAACAAGCTCTAACTGCCAACGCTATCCCAAGACCATGTGAACTGATGAACTACATAAAGCACTAATTAAAATGCCAAATAATAAATCACGTGGTCCTGATGGATTTCCAGCAGAATTCTACAAAACACTTCTGGCAAATACTGTCACCATTATTTTACAGAGTAACCACAGAAATAAAATCTACTTCTACAATACTTACACACACGAATACAGCCATCATGACCCTTCTACTAAAACCCAACAAAGACCCAACCCATCCTTCCAGTTACCGGCCTCTCTCACTTATCAACACAGATCTAAAAATCATCACAAAAGCACTTGCTAATAGAACAGAGACAATCACCCCAATATTAGTCCACCCAGACCAAACAGGATTAATCAAAAACAGGAACCCATCAAACAAAGTCCAGAGACTATCTAACATAATCACCCTGTCACAACAAAAACAAACTAAAACCATAATTGTATCATTAGAAGCAGAAAAATCATTTGATAAAGTGAACTGGACATTTCTTCGGAATTAAAGGAGTCTTTATGCAGATGACATATTATTACACTTACAGGGCCCCTACAGCTCACTAAAAGAAACATTTAAAATTAATTAATTAATTTTCCCTAATCTCAAATGATACAATAAATGTAATGTAAACCCGTATCAGTTTCAGATGTCGCTTTTATGCTGCTATCAGTCAAAAAAAAAGGAATTATTTTAAGACAATAAAGATCTCCTCGACTCTGACAGCCTGGTGGAAAGCTCACAAAAAAATCACTAAATGAACACTAGCACCCTGTAAACATGCTCCAATATGGCACAAACCAGACTTTCAATTATATCCACTTTCCAGTATGGCAGCACAAAGGAATCACTCACCTTCACCATCAATTTGAAAATAATCAATTTCTATCATTTAAGACATTAATGGAAAAGTACAGGTTGGGGGAGAACTGTTCCTCCAATACCAACAATTAAAACTCATAATTAAATCAAGAATGAATATAATGAATAACCCACTACAGCCCCCTACACTAACTGATGAGATAATAACTCTGACTTTTGAATAGAAATCTGTAACAACACCTTCTCCATGACTAGCAACACAAACTTACAACTTATACAATACAAAACCATTCACAGAACTCACATCACTCAAAGGAAAATCTTTAAAATGGGCTTAACCAACACAGATACCTGCTCACAATACACCTCAGGTAGCACAGATGATTACTTCCACACCACTTGGGCCTGCAAACCGGTGGTTTCTTTCTGGGTAGCAGTGATAGAGACACTCTCCACTATCCTGAGCTGCAGAATCCCCACATCTCCATCCCTCTGTTTACTTGGAAACATCTCAGAACTTGATCATCTCCAAATTAAATATAAAAACCAAGTACCTCTTTAACAATCACCAAGAAAAGAAAGTTCACTACATATCAGTCACTGGACAAATCTTCTCTCAGAATACATAACCATAGAAAAAACATCAGCTACATACAAAAACAATACAGCAAACTTCAATGAAGCTTGGAACCCATTCTTAGAACATTTTACCTTAAATAAAATGCCTGGGACTGAAGCCACGCACATCTCCACACACACACACACACACGCCACAAACAGCAAAAAATTTGACTAGTCATGATCCTATTTTTTGAATAAATACCATCATTCTTAATAGCCATCATTATTATTATCAGCAGTAGTAATGATTATAGTTATTAGTATTACTATTATCAATGTGATTCTTCTTCTTCTACTTATTATTATTATTAAGTGGTAGTAGTAGCAGCTTTCCTCCCCCCTTTTTTTCCCCTTTTTTTGTGTGCATCATTATATAATCCTTATATTATTTAACTCAACCGCAGCTCCACAAGTGTCTGAATACTCATCAGCTGACTGTAACAGATTTTTAAATTTCTTTGTCAGTAAAGTGCAGGACATCAGGCACAGTATCTCCTATAATAGAGGTTCTCCTCTCCACTCTTGGTACTGTTTTTCTCCTGTTAGCCTACAGGACATTAAGGCTTTATTAAACCTTCTTCCAACAACTTTACTGTTAAACGCTACTGCTTGGTCCTTCTCTGGTAAATATGATAAACTTGTCTCTTTCTACTGGCATGGTCCCCTCCTTTTTTAGACAAGCTGTAGTGAACCTCTTTCTTAAAAAGCCAAACATGGATCCTTCTGACCCTATAAACTACAGGCCCATATCTAAATTGCCTTTCATGTCCAAAATTTTAGAAAAAGTGGTAGCAAAAAGTTGTGGTAACAACTTTCCACTTATTTGCATCAAATCTTGAACAAGTTTCAATCAGGTTTACGCAAAACGTACTCAACAGAGACATCCCTTCTTTAAGTGTCAAGTGACATTTTGATGGTGGCAACTCGGGCCAGTACACAGTGTTGGTTTTACTGGATCTAACCTCAGCGTTTGATACAGTTGACTATAAAATTTTGCTAAATTGTCTCCAAAATGTTATTGGTTTGTCTGGGTCTGTACTTCAGTGGTTTTCTTCATATCTTACTTATAGAACTTTTTCTCTCACCCCACAATTGTCACCCCTGTATGACATTAACTATGTGTGTTTTCTCCCGTAGTTGTCTTTCTCCTTGTCTGTCTCCCTCTCTGTCCTTTTCTGCAGGTGTCCCCGGCTTTGAAGCTGTGTGTTTTCCAGTGTGCAGCTACTGGTCTTACAAACCTGCCCGATGTTTTGTTGTTGCTTTTGTTGCTCTTTTTTTTTCTCTGTTCACTTTCCACTCACCCCAACAGGTCAAGGGAGATGGCTGCCCATCCTGAGCCTTGTTCTGCTGGAGGTTTCTTCCCTAAAAGGGAGTTTTTCTACACTGTTACCTAGTGCTTGTTAAAAGGGGAATTGTTGGGTTCTCTCTATACATCTTTATAGTCTTGACTTTATTCTGCAAAGTGCCTTGAGGTTACTTTGTTGTGAATTGGCACTATATAAATAAAGTTGAATTGAATTGTCCTCACATACTGTCGGCTGCTCTTTCTGTTCAAGATACTTTTTGGCAAAGGGGTAGTTATAAATGTTCTCGGGTGGGGTCATGTCCAATAGGTGGCAGTAATACATCTCCAAAAACTGCCAATTAACCTAAAACAATAAGAAGGCTGCATGCTACTCCAGAAGGTAAACATGGATGACGAATATTAACATCGATACATCGGTTAAATGAAAACAATCATATCAGTCTTTTCAGTAATTTTGTAATCACTACTTTTCAAGATAGAGGAGAAAGTGCCAACATCCAGACAACTTGGAAATTAGGTGACCCCAGCTGTTAAATGAATTGCTGTTTTAGTTTAATTTTTTTTAAAGTTAGAATTATGTGCAAAGCCAACAAGTTATCTAGTGTTAGTCTATGGACTAAAACTTTTTAGATATTTTTTCTGCTTCACCACTTGGCAAACAGAATACACGTTAACTGTTAATGTGAGGGGAAACACCTCTTGAAATCGATCCTGCAGTTTCTCAGTTCTATTCATTGTTTTGTTTTGTTTTGAAACCTAACTGGCCTGCTGTCTTATTATTTCTCCCTGCCTACATACTGACGATTTCCTAGATCAGGTGTCTTCAGTCAGAAGCATGAGGGTGGAGTAAAGGAAGACAAAGTTAACTAGCATCTTTCTGTACACCTGATCCAGTTTCCTGTGCACCTGATCCAGTTTCACTCGGGGAACATAACTGAAAGGCAATTTTGGTGTTTTCTTTACAATCTTTCGCAGATTTGTCCAATTTGTTTTGCATGTACTTGATAAGAATGATAAGAATTATTTAATTTTTTTGGTGATTCAAGACCATGGCAGTGATCTTGAGCCTGGCATGGAACCCAGCACATCCTTTGTGGTTAAGTCACTGTTTCCAGTTTCTCCTCTTTAGCATCAGGAATAGGACATTTGTGGGAGGGAACACAGAGGTATACCTAATCATTACTGTCAACTGTCTATTATTTTTATTTAGTTTTTTAATGTATTGACATTCTTATTTGTTGGTATACGTTTGTGTCCAGTTTTTGATGTGAGCTTTTTTTTAACCTAATTTTTTGCTGTTTAAGTGTCAACAAGTATGCAAATTTTTTTCTTTAAGCATGGAAATCAGTAGAAGACCCACAACAGGCTCTAGATATCTTACTGAAGCAACTTATATTAAGGTACATTCGGGGAGACAACAGCACGTCAACAGCATTTGGGATAGCCTTTCTTTGGTCTTCCCTGAATAAAAGGAACTACAAAAGTATTAGTATCAAGCATAAGGCAATGGAAAAATCTGTAAAAAATGTGTAATATTGCATTTAATAACTGTTAATGCTGTGTGATGGTTAAAAATTTGTAGGTACTTTTATTAAGTCTTTATTGTAATTAATATCAGGTGGATAAACAAATATGGATGTAGATAATAAAGAAGGTCAATTAGTCAGCATACTACGCACTCAAATAGCTCAATGCAAATAATCTAGATAATACCTAATTTACTATTGAATAATTCAAATAAACAAAAAACATAGGCAGCCGATGATCTGTGTTAATGACCCCTGTCCCTCTAGGCATTTTCACATAGTATTTTCATTTATTGGAAAAACAACTTAGTTGTCTTTGTGGGTCACTTTAGCTGTGAGGGGCCTCAGTTTACTTTCACACTGTAGTTCGTGTTGAGCTGTATAGCTTAGGATTATGGGCTGGTTTCTCTTGTGACAAATACAAGGTCAAAAACAGGAGTGAGCCCAGAGTGCTTTGTGTTCAAAAAGCACATTTTAAGGGAACCTTGAAGTGAAGTTTGAAGTCAACATAGGCCACCTGTCCAATTAGTTTTCTTCCAAGACATCTGACTTAACTTTGGAGTGTTTACAAATGCAAAAAACTAATTGCTTTGAGTCTATTATAGGGGCTGAGAGACACCAACAGTGAAAATACACTGGTTTTACTATGTTTCCATAAAACATTTTCCTAATAACAGTTTAATGTTGTCAGTTTAACTATGCACTATGGTATATGGAAAAGATACCCAATTAATTTCTTAATTATCATGACATCATGATATTATGACCTGCCCATGTGAGCCATTTCAAACACTCCAGAAACTGGACATAAACTTAACATAGTTAAACACTGTACCTCCACATTCTCTGGTTGATCAATCCTGGTGTTCATCATACCCAAGCACCATAACACTACCTTAACATAAGTTTTCTGTCCACATTGGGTGATTGTTCCATCCTTTCACAAAACTATCAAGGCCTTTCTTCAGTTTTGGTAGGAACACAGTGTGAACAGTGAAAAGTTGTTCTGTTACGTACAGAAGTGGTAGGGGTTAATGATCCTCAACTAAAGCTTAATACTTTACTGTCTACACTAAAGCAGAGTTATTAATCATGGTTTTAACTATTGTTGGTATTGAAATTACCAAAACGAAATTAATAACGTAAAATGCCACAGATCTTCAATTCTAGGAATATGTCATTTACGCTGTAAATAACATTTACAATACAATAACGTAAACAAATTTATAAAAAAGCCCTCTGTGATGCCAGAACAGCATATCATTCCTCATTATTAGAGGGAAACAAGAACAACCCCGTTTCTTTTCAGCTCTGTAGCCAGGCTGACTAAGAGCCATAGTTCTGTTGAGCCTAGTTTTCCCTTAACTCTGAGCAGCAATGACTTCATGACTTTCTTTATGAATAAAATTGTAGCTATTAGAGAAAGAATTCACCAGATCTCAAATATTACAGATAGATCTTCATGTACAACAGTGCTAGAGTCATCGATAAGGCCCCACTCCCTGTTAGACTGCTTTTTACCCATAGATCTCTCTGAGCTAACTTCAATTATTACCTCATCTAAACAAACAACCTGTCTGCTAGACCCTATTCAAAGTAGACTTCTCAAGGAAGCTTTACCCTTAATAGATACGTTCATATTAGATATCATCAATCTATCTTTAGAAACAGGCTATGTACCACAGGCCTATAAGGTAGCTGTAATTAAACCACTACTTAAAAAACCCTGTCTTGACCCAGATGCTTTAGCCAATTACAGACCAATATCTAATCTCCCCTTTATTTCTAAAATCCTTGAAAAAGTAGGTGCAAAACAATTATGCGACCACCTGTACAGGAATAATTAGTATGAAGACTTTCAGTCAGGATTTAGAGTTCATCATAGTACAGAAACAGAACTGGTAAAGGTCACCAACGACCTTCTCTTGGCTACACATAATGGGCTAGACTCCATACTTGTTCTGTTAGATTTTAGTGCTCCATTCAATACCATTGATGATACATTGTATTACAGAGGCTGGAACATTAAATTGGGATTCATATAATATACATTATATTAAGTATTTGTATTCAATATTAGGGACAATTTGCAATACATGGCTTTCAAATTAATCATGTTCCTTTCTTCATATTTATCATAAGCACAAATGACTGGACAAGTGTGAGGTTGTACATGTGTGCAATATAATGCAAAAACATAATATAAAAGTGTCATGATCCCAGTCCTGGACTTTGGTTTTTGTTCTCTGGCCTCCTCTGCCCCCTGATCTACTTGCTATCAGACCTTCTTCTGCGTCATTCTTCCACCTGTTCCCTGTGTTGCTCTTGTTCTCACTCTAGCTTCTCTCTCACTCCGTCTCTACAGTTTCGCTTCCTGTTTCCCAACACTTATTTTGTCTTTCCTAGCTTTTCCCTCTGGAAACCCATTTTTACCTGCCCTATCTCATCCCTGCTTAATTCTAGTTCCCTGGTTTTGTTTACTTGCATTAGTTTTCTGTTTTTTACTAAATTTCTTGTTTGGCCCCCAGCTCATCTACACCCCTTGTTAATATTTTTCCTCTATTCACATACCCCTGCTTATGATTAGGTCTTCTAGTTTATAATATACCAAACATAGTTCATTTTTTTCTGTCCATAATAGTTTTGTCCTCTCTCCTCGAGTGAATTTTAGATGATCTTTTCTGATATCTTGTGCTCTTGAATAAACTCCTTAATTTTCCGGACTCCCACCTTTTGTTGTGTTGCTTGGCTATTCACTAAACGGTAAATAAGTTGCAGTGTGGGTTTTAACTCAAAGTGGATGGATGGATGCTTTGTATCTGGTAACATTGTGCAGAATGTGCAAATATGACATAATGAAACTATAATGTATCACTAAAATCATATCCAACGTTTATGATAGTTTTCATAGCTTTTCATCATTTACTTATCATAAAATTATACCTGAGGGCTTGAACGGCTTTTTATGATGACAATATGAATATGACTTGTTGACGTAGAAACTGCTACCGTTCCTTTTTCTTTACAAAATGTCAGCTTAAAAGCAGTTGCTGTACTGTAGTTTCTTCCCAGAGAGGAGTAATTTTTTTTTAAATTCCTTTTTATTCCAGGTAAAGACTGGGATTTGAAATTTTATTTTCAAGACTGCTATTTCCCGGACAGCAGCATCAACAACACAGTTACAAAACATTGTAAAACACAATTATACATTCATGCAAATTTATTGTTTTGAGGAAAAAGCGTTTCAATACCTAAAATCAACTATTTCAGTCCTTTTGAAGGTCATTCCAAATGGCAGTTCTTTTAATACAGGGAATATTTTTGCGATCATAACAGAGCACAAAAAGGATTTATAAGGAAGCTAAATTTAGTGGAAGGCCTTGTATACAAATGACAGCCAATGAGCTGATCACCGTACAGCAAATGATGGCCAACCAACCGAAGAATATACACTATATTGCCAAAAGTATTGGCTCACCTGCCTTTAGACCCATATGAACTTTAGTGACATCCCATTCTTAATCCATAGGGTTTAATATGATGTCGGCCCACCCTTTGCAGCTATAACAGCTTCAGCTCTTCTGGGAAGGTTTTCCACGAGGTTTAGGAGTGTGTTTATGAAATACATAATACACAGTGCTCGCAGTCTTCGCTCTAATTCATCCCAAAGGTTTTCTATCGGGTTGAAGTCAGGACTCTGTGCAGGCCAGTCAAGTTCTTCCACACCAAACTCACTCATCCATGTCTTTATGGACCTTGCTTTGTGCACCTGAATTCATTTATTTGAATGGGTGAGCGAATACTTTTGGCAATATAGTGTAACTTAGAATGGTGATTTCTAAAACAACACCCATTGATAAATCTGAGTGCACTGTGATAAGTAATCTCTATAACCTTCAAATTCAATTTCCTCTACTTTAATTTCTATCCAATAATAATTTTTTATTGAGGTTGATATTATGAAGATTAGGAGAGAGATTGATGAATTAAAACCCCACGATACTTAAAGGAACAATTTTCGATAGGTTTTCTTATGGTTTCAAGCTGCCAATAATTTAAGATTAAAGTTGCTCTTTGTAAACAACATAATTAGAGAATAAAATGTGAGGTCATTGCAGTACCATAACAAAAACCCATGAGTTGAGGCTCACACTCAGGGTTTTAGCAGTGTATTGATGCTTACACTATGTTCAGTGATCCATCTACTCTAGAATGCTTTGGATTAGGAGAAGCCAAAACTGGTGAAATTGCTGCACATTTTACTCAAAGCACAGCAGATTACATCTCCAATCGATGATAGACCTGTTCACCGACATGTTATTCTGTACCAAACATGATCCCACTATTTTTTTAGTTTTTCAAGGTGATTAAAACAGCAATTGCTGTTTTGCTTTACAACGTTCAGTCTGACAATAACTTGCTGACAAAGATATGCACTGACTCAGTAAATACATACATAATAATGTAAACATAACACTGGTTTGCAGTGCTTCAAATCATTAACATTCCTGTTCTGCTGCCTACGACAGTTTGCCAAGGTCTTTTTCTTTCTCACATGAGTACATTGGTCTATCCTGTCTTACCGACCAAAAGCAGTTAAAAACAGGCTACATCTAAACCTGATCATGTCAACTAAAGACTCTCCCAAAGTTTGGTGCTCAGACCAATATTTTTTCTACATAATCAACAACTGACAGCTGCTCTGTCTGACCATCTTCAAGCTCCAGAACCTGTGTGTTGTCTTTAATCACAATTTTCTGTTAAAATAAATTATCTTTAGTTATTTTTAGTTGTATTTTACTAATATTCAGCAACAAGCTTTTAATGTCTCTTTTGCCATTAGCTTTAACCTTCAGGCGACTACAGAGAGTTGTCTGAATGTATCATTAAAACTACTATTATGCAAAACATCATGAATACATGTATGAGGGATGCTCACATGAATCCAAACTGTGCTTTGTAATGATCATTGAGTCATTAATCTGTTAATCTTAGGGATGTCAAAGTTAATGTGATAATAATGCTTTATTATTCCTTTAAATGCTATGAATTTTGTGATGCTGTTAATGCAGGTTTTCTTATCATGAAGTGGCTCAGTAGGAATGCAAACCAATTATCAGCATTTTATAATTAGTTTTACCAATTTACAATTTTTTGTTATGTTTTTGATCCTGTTTTTCCACTGTTTGCCTCTCTATATCTAACAGCAAAGATTACACAAATGGGTGCCTTAGGCTTCAGCATGTAATGCGTAATTGACTGGGCAAAGCAGCGTTTTTGATGTCTCGGAGTGAGAATGGGCTGTCACAGTCAGAGGCGCTTCGTACCAGCAGGCAAAGCAGGCAACTACTTGAGGCCAGAGGCCAGTCGGGCTCCCCGAGAACTAACAAGAGTTAAACTTTGCACAGCACTGGCTGTTTGCAAAGTTTGCAATGAGATGGCCCTGACTCTCACTTCGCTGCAAGTAGCACATGATTGAGTGTAAATAAACAGGTCTAATGAAACAACCAAAACCGGCTGACGAAAATTAGGAGTTCTCCTTCTGGGAGCGAAAAAAGAGAGGAGGAAAAAAGCACAATAGTGGCAAGTGACACAAGAAGGTAGAGCGGTCGTCCACCAATCTTGCAGTTGTTGGTTTAATCCCTGGCTCCTCCGGTCACATGTCAAAGTGTCCTTAAACAAGACACTGAACACCAACTTAGTTGCTCCAAATGAGTTTTGCCAAGCTACATAGCAGCTCCCCTATCAGTGTGTGAGTGATTGTGAGTGTGAATGGGTGAATGAGAAGCAGTGTAAAGTGCTTTGAGTGCCAATAGGTAGAAAAACACTATATAAGTTCAGACCCATCTTTTATTTACAGTAGAACATAAACAACATATCAAATGTTGTAACTGAGACATTTTACCATTTAATGGAAAATATTAGCTAATTTTGAACAGATCTCAAAAAAGTTGTGGGAAGTGAGGAGACCAATTGCTGGAGTTTAGGAGAGGAATGTTGTCACATTCTTGTCTGATGCAGGATTCTAGCTGCTCAACAGTCCTGGGCCTTTGTTGCCAAAAAGAATTTCAAATTTTGATTCATCTGACCACAGAACAGTTTTCCATTTTGCCTCAGACCATTTTAAATGAGCCCGTGAAGTGATGTCAACTAGAGAATTGTGCCTGTTTTTAATGCAGTGCCAACCAGGGACCCAAAGATCACATGCATCCAGTTTTGACCTTTGGACTTTGGACCCTTGGGCACAGACATTCTTCCTGGTTATCTGAATCTTTTGGTGATATTATATACTGTACATAGTAGGGTCTTCAAAGTCTTCACAATTTTATTTTGAGGAACATTTTTCTGAAATTGTTTTGTTTGATTTTAGAAACAGTTTGTCGCAGATTGATGAGCCTCTGCCCATCGGTACATTCGAGAGGCTCTGCCTCTCTGAAATGCTTCTTTATACCCAGTCATGTTACTGACCTGTTGCCAATTAACCTAATTACTTGTCAAATGCTGCTCCATTTATTTTCTATTTGCGGTAGTTACTTTTCCAGCCTTTACATTACATTGCACTCCAAAATGTAGCAATGTGGAAGGCTTTTTTGATGTGCATTTAGTTTTAGCATGTTTATGCTTGTTTGACGGGTGATTTCATAACCTGCTTTTATTGGTTGAGCCTCAGAAGAAAGAACAGTTATCCACCAACCTCAGGGTTGTTGATTCTATTCCCACCTCCTCCGGTCACATGTCGAAATGTCCTTGAGCAAGACGCTGAACCCCAACTTAGTTGAATCCGGTGAGCGTTGGCCAGCTGCATAGCAGCTCCCCCATTTGTGTGTGAGTGTGCGTCAGTGTGAGTGTGATTGTGAGTGTGAATGGGTGAATAAGAAGCAGTGTAAAGCGCTTTGAGTGCCAATAGGTAGAAAAGCGCTATATAAGTGCAGAACATTTACCATTTACCTGTCAGTGGTTATAATGTTGGCTGATCAGTGCATGTGATAACAATTTGTGAGTATGTTGGCTAATTGCAATGAGTATGTTGAAACAACACCTGTCTGTACGTTTCACTAACTACTTATCCTTGTCACATAAATAACTATTAAATGAGCAAGTACTGGTGTACTTCCTCTACCAGATGTACTTGCAAGGCAGAGAATCACATAAGATAAAGGGGGACAGAAGTTCAGTGAGTGATAGTGACTTATTTCTATATTTTTAATTCCTCTTAAACTTCAACCACTGATTACTGACAGGACTATTTTGTAGATTTTTATATTTAAGGCAATATTGAGCAAGTGACTTTGCTGTTGGAGATAATACATTTTCCCTCAGCTGTCAGTTGTGTATTGTGTGTACCAAATCAGTGCCATGTGTCCACTCCTCTGTTGATTACAGTGCTAGAACTTGAAAATATCACTTCTCTACAGATAAGACATGCAATTAATTTTGCAATTAAAATTGTTATTCAAGTTGACTGCCCTATATATATATATATTTTTTTTTTTTACATTAAATGAGGAACTCCACAGTTTTCCCCCATGTGCCCTGCTGGGGAATCAGTGCTCTAATGTAGATGTCTGTTGTGCTGTAGATCTTCTTTTCAAGACTAATCGCCCTTGAATGTCCCTAGAGTAAAAGTCTGAAAAAGACTTACCATCAGGTGAATGTTCGTTGCCTCTCAGTGCAGTCTGCTGTTAAAAACCAGTCAATTTCACCGGAGCAGCCCCACTGAAATCTAATTTCATGCTTCTGTCACAGTTCAGCGTCCTCTGGTCATGCTCCTGATTTAATACCAGCTCCAAGAGTTCTTTGTGTTGCTGCAGCATCAATTCGCAGTGCTCATTGTTAGCCTAATAATCTCATTATTGAACTTTCATGCTTTTTTATCTTAGTGATGTAGGCCATTTGATCTTGAACTCGATCATAGATCAGAAAAACACTGTAGCAAAATGTTGCATGGCACAATTGGATTGACTGCGACTGTGAGGATACATCAAAGCCACGTCAAAGGCAATAAAGAGCAAAGTCATTGTGAACAAAACTTGATCTACACATTTTTGTTTCTATTGGCTCATCTTGACTCTGGTCTACATGCAGTATGGCTTTCAGTTTTTGGCCCTTCATTAATAAACCTTTGTGGTCTTTGGGCGACTGTGGCGCAGGAAGGTAGAGTGGTTGTCAACCAATCTCACAGTTGTTGGTTCAATCCCCACTTCCTCCAGTCACATGTCAAAGTGTCCTTGAGCAAGACACTGAAACTTAGTTGCTCCTGGTGAGCGTTGGCCAGCTGCATAGCAGCTCCCCCATCTCCTCATCCGAGTGTATGAGTGTGGTTGTGATTGTGAGTGTGAATGGGTGAATATGAAGCAGTGTAAAGTGCTTTGAGTGCCAATAGGTAGAAAAGTGCTATATAAGTGCAGAACATTTAATATTGGCCAAAATACTGTACTATAGATAGTAATTACCCAGTCCCTACACCACATACTGAAACCTGGGTCAGTGTTTCCCACACATAAACTACTTGGGCGGCTCACCCAGGTAAATTTATAGTCATGCAATCAAGAGAGCAACAGTTTCTGCAATCATTTAACTAGAGCACTATTTGTCCTCACTCTACTACTGTTAGCTGCCTAAAATGTCAAACAGGAGCTCAGATCAGTTTGTTTTCAGTATGTTTGCTCTCTGCACAAAGTCACCTCAAAGCACTTTACATTGTAAGGTCAGGACCTAAGGAATTATAGAGAAACCATGAAATCCCACTTGAGCAAGCACTATGTGATGATGGAGAAAAAAAATGTTGAAGCCTTGAGTCACGTTGTGACATACACGAGCCACAATAATCCACTGGCTGAGTTAGTGTTTCATTCTAAAGCACTTGTTGGAGAAAACAGGTGTTGCCCCAAATGCTCTGAATCAACATAACTTTGCACAGTGGTCTAAAATAAATCCATTGGGCATGGACAAGATCACCAGTGGAATCATGACAACTAAGAGAATCTGGGAGGTGTTGTTATACATTCATATCTGATTTTAGTGTCTTTATTCAAAGAACTTCCAGTGGAGAGAGAAATGAGCAACAAGAAGCAATAGACAAAACAAAGACAGATTTTTAGAGTGAAAAACTGCACTTGGGAAACACATAGCTCAAAGCCTTGGATACCAGCAGAAATGCACAGATTAAATCCCACTTTTTTACTCCCAAATCCTCTTGACAGTCAAGAAAATATGTAGAATAAAAAGAGAATGTTACTTTGATAAATTTACTGTATGGAGTTTATGAAGAGAATGTTTTCTAACTCGGTAAGTATTTTGTAACATCCAGGATACTTAAAGATACTTACTGCATGTCATTATTTGTGATTGCTTCCCTTTTCAAAGGGAAATGTTTTAAATGAAGATGCAGACTTTCATTGTGAGTCTGTTTTATTAATCATGCATGTAATTACTTTAACTGGATAATTCATTCACATTATTGCAGTGATGACCGTTGTGCTCCACCCTTGTTCTTTTTTAGTTCTTGGTGGGAAATCTAAATGACCTTTTATGTTGCGTTGTTGTTAAATATGGTATAATTAATATAGTGTTGACCCTGAGCGTGTCTAAATTGCTGTGTTTTAGCAGTAAGCCCACATCTGCTAAAGTCTGTATAATGAAGGCTTGAAAGATGCACAAAGATAAATTATTAGAATTCTGAAGACTGTCCAGTCAACTTTCACAGAGAATCCGAAGACTCTGATGCAGTATTTTTATTTGGTTCCACCCCACAGGCAGAATCATAAACCTAATGCCACAGCCAACACTTAACTAATCTTAGAGCTAGAAATGTCCTAAGTGAACCCTGTTAAATAGTAGTGATCTGGGTATATTTGAAAGAATCGGTGTATAAGGCTAAAATAAATCTAATCAAAGTCCCTTTATTACTGAGCTCTAACATTTCTTGTCGTGGGCCTGGGTGACACGCTCAATAAACGTTGTCTCTGATTTCAGATTTTATTCAACCTTTTCTGTCTAAATTATCTAAAGTGTACAGTTTGTAATTTCCTAGCAACTAGGGCTATATGTTTAATATCAATATGAAAATGAAAGGCTGCTCTCTTTTGACCTATTGTAAGCATAGGAAAGAATCCCATTAAAAGCAGCTATATAACAATAAAAAAAACTGTTATCAACTCCGGAAAACTGCTGGTGCTCCTGACAGCAAAGGAAGTACTTTTTCACATAATTAGGAAAAATATGAATAATTAATATTGAAATTAACTGTGATCATTTGATCTATCGCCCAGCCCTATTTTGTCTCATTCTGCTGGTGTTGCAGCTGATCCTCTTCACAGCCAGGCTCATGCATGAAGAGTGAAAGTGAAGTTTAAATAAGGTTATTCAAATGAACTAAACTAATGCTATGTATCATTGCTATTATCATAATCATCATTTAGCAAATGGAAGAGTAAATGGCAAATGGCCTGCACTTACAGTATATAGCACCTTTCTACTCTATTGGTACCCAAAGTACTTTGAATGTTTAAAGTTGGGTGCAAAACTTCTATCCCATTTTTGTGATAATATGTTTTTATAAACATAATATTTAATGCACATTCACCTGGTACAAGATGCTCCTTCATTAGAAATTAAAATGGATTTTTAATAACTTAATAAAATATTTGCACTAATAAATAATTGTGTCATTATTTCAATATAGCCCATAACTTTATAAACTACTTGAGCATTTATGTTACTACTGATGAGGAAGGAACATATCTAATAATTTCTAATTCTCACACGCACATACGCGCGCGCGCACACACACACACACACACACACAAAGGATGACAGCTGCTGACACTGAGCTGATCAGGAGCAACTTGGTGTTCAGTGTCTTGCCCAAAGTCCACATGCTTAAGCATCTAGCATCAAAATGTGCAGACAGCAGAGAGGAGGAGCAGAGTGGCTGCACTGGACCTACAGAATATTATTCCAGAAAGATCCATAGAAGAAAAAGGTTAATTTGTTTGGTGCCGTGTTTATATTATGCACACTGCAGTAAGAATTCTAATCTCCCTCTCCATGGGCTAGACTGCCAACTAGGTACAAACGTGGACTGATTACTGAATGAGGCTACTAGGCAGAGACCCAGGGGTCCATTGTCTATTTTATTGCTCAAATCTATTAAATGATTACAAACATTTGTAAAAAAAAAAAAAAAAGAAAAAAAAAAGACCTGAAACAAAGAGACAATAACATTAACAATCTTTATATGATTTCTGTCTTTATAATAATGTTTTTGGACTGTAGTACTTTGTTGTCATCTTCGGGTATTTTACATAATAAGGTAACGAACTTACAGAATTTGTCACGGCCGTGACTCCGCTCCGTGTTGTCCTGGTGAGCATCACCATCTCTCCCCTCCACTCTGCTCCCCCTGTCTCTCCCTTACGGCTGTGCCGCCTAATCAGCCTGTATTCTCTACACCTGTCACCTGCCCTTCATAAGCCCTGATTACCTGTCTGTCCCTGCCAGATTGTCTTCCTGTTATCTCACG
Source organism: Channa maculata (assembly GCA_020496755.1). Lineage (NCBI taxonomy): Eukaryota > Metazoa > Chordata > Actinopteri > Anabantiformes > Channidae > Channa > Channa maculata. The sequence goes on from CM035609.1 coordinate 855,361, forward strand.
AAAGAACCTGTTTTTGTTTCTCCCGATCTCAGACTTTTTGCCTTTCCATATGTCCGGGTGTTTTTTTGCCGGCTTCGTCTCCCCGGGGATCCTCTGTTCCGCCCTGCTACACCTACCTGACAAAATCCTGTGACTACTGCTATTCACTGTTTCCGTGGACTAAGGGATTTTGGAATTTCCGAGGAAGTAACTCCACGAGACTGAGGATTACAGCGCCCTTCTGGTTTGTTTCCTCGCACACTTTTGGTTGGTACTTTGTTTAGTTGCTACTTTGTATTTTTGTTGTTCTTTGTTTTTGGCTCTGTTCCCCGGTCTCTCAGCTGCCCTTAGTTTCTCCACTTCTCCTCCTCCTCTTACATGTGCGCCGACTCCACTTGAGGGACATTACTCGCCACCCACCTACAGTAAGAATCCCACTCTCATTGAGTTTTTGCCCTTGCTCACTATCTCTCTCCTCCTCAGTTACTCCAGCACCTGCCCTCATCGGCCACTGCAGTCCCACACCTCCCGTGGCCCTGTCTGTCCACCTGGTCCTCCACTCCTCGTTACGCACAATAAACGTATTGTATTCCTTCGCATGTTCTGCGCTAATTTGGGTCCCACAAATCATTCTTAAAAAGTTCCTGATAGAATTGTAAAGAGAGCTCAACATGTCCCAGAGTAAGCACTAGGGGGTGTACACCTGCCTCAACCAGTTGGTGGGTGTCGAGAAAAGAAGTGAAGCAAGCAGTTAATGCAAAAATTGGATAGGAGTAGGGGTGTGTACCCTAATTCACTCCCACCGCTGTCTTTTCAGCTGTTGTTGGTGTAAGTGTTATCTTTAGCTAAAGTCAGTAAGTTTATGGAGGAAAATGCTCCATTGTGGCAGTTTCAGAGATTGTAGTTGCTGTTTTTATTATTTCATTACCTTTATGTAAGATGAGGACAGTGTAATGACCAAGCTGGTGGTGTGTGCACAAAGTGAGGCTCAGCATCTCCCCACTTTTGCACTACTCTGCACTTGTTGCCTTGTACCATAATAAGTGCAATGACTAAGTTTAATCTAATCTTAATTTATAAAGTCCATTATGTGGATAAATAAGATGGGACAGATTATGTAGGATACAGCTTTTAATAAATTAATGTTGCATATTTAATGAAACATTAAATGCATCTAAAGAAATGAGCATCAGCAGAAGCCTCATAATAAAGGAATGTTTGGGGCAACAAAGAATTGAAAGGGACATTACTATTTAAAAATGTTCCAATTTTTTTGGATTATATATTGGAAGATTTAAAAGTAATAAGCTACTTCCCACCGTCATGAAGTGGGTATAAAATCAAATTGCCTACCAGTTCCCAGTGGGGATATTTTGACAGAAACATACCTACGCGGATCTGCCATCTAGTCGTCGTCCCCATGCTTATGTTTGGTTTTTATTGTGGTGACAGCACTAATTTGAAATAAATAGAGTCCTGGGAGAACCAGCCAGGAAGCTAAATCACTTTCTTTCAGTCCTCTGGAGAGCCCACTAAAAGCAGTGTGGGCTGTTACACTTTGTGCTGCAGTCAAATGAGCACAGTTCTATTTACTGCACATGGCTGGGACTGCAGAGAGCATTACACTAGAATTACACTTCTCCACGTGTAAAAACCACAAAATCGAAAATGTTTAATTGTTGTGTGTGCTTTCCTGCTTATTATTTTTGCACATGGTTTTTCATTAAATGGAAGTAAAATTCAGGCTTTGTTCTGCTCTGCCAAATTATGTTTGGCATTGCTTCAGGAATATGGCTCCTGAAAATCAAAGGGTGATGATACCCAGGTATATTTATCTATGGAACCAGATGAAAAAATCAGTTAATCAACCTTCAAGCCTACAAGACATAAAGACCTGGATGTCCCACAATTTTTTACTTCTAAACAAAACTGAAGTCAATGTATTTGGGCCCAAAAATCTCAGCGATATGTCCAACCATATTGTTACTCTAGATGGCATAAGTGTGGCCTCTAGTACTACTGCAAGGAACCTTGGAGTTATTTTTGACCAGGATTTGTCCTTTACCTCACATATAAATCAAATCTCTAGAACAGCCTTCTTCCACCTACGGAACATTGCCAAAATTAGGAGCATCCTGTCTCAAAGTGATGCCGAAAAACTAGCCCATGCATTTGTTACTTCTAGGTTGGACTACTGTAATTCCCTACTTTCAGGATGCCCCAGCGACTCCCTAAAGAACCTGCAATTAATCCAAAATGCTGCAGCAAGAGTGCTGACTGGAACTAGCAAGAGAGATCATATTTCACCTTCACTAGCTTCTCTCCATTGGCTTCCCATTAAATTTAGAATAGAATTTAAAACCCTGCTTCTTACATATAAAGCTCTGAATGGTCAGGCTCCATCATATATAGAAGATCTCATAGCACCATATCATCCCAGTAGACCTCTTCGATCTCAGAATGCAGGCCTACTTGTGGTTCCCAGAATTTCCAAAGGTAGAATGGGAGGTAGAGCCTTTAGCTATCAAGCTCCTCTCCTTTGGAACCAGCTCCCAGTTCAGATTCAGGAAGCAGACACCCTCTCTACTATTAAGTCTAGGCTTAAAACCTTCCTCTTTAATAAAGCATATAGTTAGTTGTAGTTATGCTGCTATAGGCTTAGACTGCTGGGGGACCCACCCCCCAATGCACTGAGCTCCTTTCCCCCTCTTGACCCTCTCTCCTCTCACTCCACAATGGTCACCACTGTATGACATTAACTCTGTCTCCCGTAGTTGTCCTTTTCTCTGTCTGTCCCTTTCTGCAGGTGTCCCCGGCTTTGAAGCTGTGTGTCTTGCAGTGTGCAGCTACTGGTCCTACCAACATGCCCGATGTTTTGTTGTTGCTTTTGTTGCTCTTTTCTTGTCTCTCTCCACTTTCCACTCACGCCAACCATTCAATACAGATGGCCGTCAACCCTGAGCTTGGTTCTGCTGGAGGTTTCTTACATTAAAGGGAGTTTTTCCTCTTCACTGTTGCCTAGGGCTTGCTCAAGGGGGAATTCTCTATATACATCTTTATAGTCTCAACTTAATTCTGTAAAGTGCCTTAAGATAATTTTTTTAAATGTATTTGTGGTATATAAATAAAGTTGAATAGAATTGAATTGAAATCTATAACTACATTGATACATATGTTACCTGTAGATTTAGGAAGCAAGTTGCAAAATTAGGTTTAAAAATTGCAGTTTTGCTGTATGTATTTTAAAAGCAGCTTTTTGTCCAGGCTTTGTCACACTTGTCTGATTCATTCTCTTTCCTCAGTGTGAAAACACCTTGAGTGCAGCTGCGTAGTCTAACTTTTCATCATTTCCCTTAACATCAGCCAGGCTGTCCCTTCACTGTTAACTGGTGACAGGGTCTCAGCTTTCCTCTCACTTTCCTCTCAGTCAGCTATTTGATTGAGATTAAGCTTGTGTCAAATGGCAGGTTGTACCTGAAGTCCACTCATGTCCTTGCCAGTCTAGACAAGTGATTGAGTGAAACACAATGACATGAGGCTGTGAGAATCCATCAGACTGCATCACACCTGGCAAGTTAAATACTTGGTAAAGACTTGGAAAAGCTATAATGTGGTTGGAAGAAATGTCCTGGCAAATAGAAGAAGTTCTTTATGTTTTAAAAGCCTAAAGTTTAAATAAGGTTTTATCATCCTTTTTTTTTTTAAATAATGCACTAGTGTTCTTAATTGTTTTGTCAACCAATCCTTCAAGAAAACCAGAACCATGGCAGGATGATGGTAGTTTATTGATTTGTTTTAGTAGTTTAAAGCCCAGTGTTGTGGTTAATCCTTCTTCATCACTCACTGAATTAAAATGTTGGTTAAAATGTTGCTGTCCCTTCACAGAAATGTTTTTAATATTAAAAATGTCAAGCAATGACAACTGCAACCTTCAGTGTTTTGTTTTTTTTTCTGTCTTCTTAAGATGTGAGTGAGCAAATTGCAGAAAACAAGGACACCATGTCCTATAAATAAATGAGGGGAATATTGTGGATTTTTTCATTACTGATATCACAGCTGAGCCATATTTCCACTGCCTAAGTCCTTCCCTAATGAAATTATGGAATTTTGACTAATCTATGATTTTCATCTTGCCTTTAATTGTAATATCACTTTGTAAAAATAACAAATATTTACCTTGATGACGATGTAGCTTTGCGAACACATTCAATCTAAAACTTCCTCTCAACCCTACAGGGGGAATAGCCTTGATAAGAACCAATCATTGCTCAAGTTTAACCTTTAAAAACATCAACAAATCTGTGAGGCAATTGCATTTAAAGGGTGGAAAGATATTTTCCATTTGTTGTTTTTTCCTAAACTGTTCATTCAATAACTGGAGGTGATCATTTTAAAGCCCTCAATCATTTTGAATGTGGGGGTCAAAATATTAGAATCACCTCCCTATGGTCAATGGTCTGCACTTATATAGCACCTTTCTACCCAGATCCCAGATCACTTTACACTGCTCATTCACCCATTCGCACTTAAACTCACACACCATTGGGTGAGCTGCTATGCAGCTGGCCAACACTCACCAGGAACAATTAAGTTTGGGTTCAGTGTCTTGCTCAAGGACACTTAAACTTGTGAGCAGATGAGCTGGGGATTCAACCAACAACCCTGAGGTTGGTGGAAAACTGCTCTACCTCCTGAGCCAGAGCCTCACGATGTCCACCATAATACACATAGTAGTAACAAAAAAAAAAAAATTAAATTATAACATTTTAAAAGTAGAATAATTTTTTTTTGCTGTGAGTAAAAAATTCAGGTGTCAGTATATCCTATTGGCTTGGGTGTGCTCAATTTTTTCCACATGCCTGACAGTATGACAAAGGAATGTGAATTCCATAATAATATCTCATTTCCTCACTAAATACACCAACCAGAGGACTTTAGCAAACTGGTTCATAAGAACAGACTGGTCTCAAGGGAGAGGGGCCTTAAAGACACAGAAGTTGAAAAGATCCATTATACTCACTTGACCTGATGAGCTGCAGGGTAAAGAATCAATTAAAGATAAACTAGCATTCTTTTCATTAAAAAAAAACACACTATACGTACATACATTTTTATTTTAATAGAGCCCCTGAATAAAATATAAATGCTGTGCCAAAGCCAATCTTATCTAAAATAGTATCTTCCAGCTTTTGATTTGGCTGAACATACCTGATTAAAGTAATCAGCAGGAGTTAGAGCAGGGACAGATAGAAAACAAGCAGGATGGGTGCTCAAGGACCAGATTTGGGAACCCCTTGCATAAAGAACCATATAACTGTTTTGTTGATGCTGGCTACCATTGGTCTTGAAATTTGGTTGGTCTGCACTGGTAAGCTGGAGTTATTTGTTAACTTAATAAAGAGTTAATGTTGTTAGCACTGTGGGTAAAGATAAAGGTTTCCACTGGTAAAGATGTCTTTGTTCCAGTGTTTTTTGAGTGCATTGCAGGCATAAGCATCTCAATTTGTGAATATTTGCTAAATACAATTAAGTTGGTCAGTAGAAAAAACTAAATATTTTGTCTTTGCTTTTGTCAGGTTAATTAAAGGTTTTATGCAAATTAACAAACACAGCTTTCAGTTTTTATTTAGACAACTCTAACTTTTCTGTAAATGGGATTATTTTTATAGTAAGGGTTGTCTGTACATTGTTATGTATTTATAAAAATGCCAAGATATAACTTTTGGGGATCTGTTTCTACAATCTGGGAAACACAATGGCATTTCCTGACAGCAAGAACAAGAGTTCATTACAGCCACAGCACTACAGGGTGGAATAAATTTGGCATGCAGTTTCTATAGTCCTCTACAGGGAGACACTTACCAGCTGTGGCTCACAGTGGCCTTGGCTGAGCTTAATGTCACATTTGGGGATGTGAAGTAAGCAGAGAAGATTAGCTTTACAAGTTTTGACAATATTTCACTTCTTGCTATATTATGCAATGTAAGTTTAATTTGAAAGAGAAAACACTATCTTTAATACCCAACCGTTTACACTCAATATTTTTATAAAGACAAAGTAAAATTTGTATTGTGCTTTTAATACACAATTTATTCATACTCAAAAACAGAAATCTGCTATTTACAAAGTTTCTCATGTTCTTTGATTTAAATGTGGTCAGATGCATCCTGTTTGCTTTCATTAAAGAAAGCCACACACACTGTGCATGTAAAGTCCCACAGTTCAAACAGTGGCCTCAATATTAGCAAAACGGAATTAGTTTCAAAGACCAGCACTCCTTCTCATGTCAACCATCCAGTTAAACTGAGTTAAACAAGAAAGACAGGCCTGGGCCTGAGAGGTGATCAGAAGCATAATGGTCACTCTAAGGAGCAAAGATACAGTCGTGCTGATGTTAGTGCCCCTTCTTTGTTTTTATCTAAGAACATAATAAAATCATCTGATTGTAGTGAGTCTTAATATTAGGCAACTACATCCTCAGATTAACCTTATTTATGTAACAAAAATGAAGCCAAAATGATAAAGACAAGTACAGGTTTCCTGTAAGACTTTATCAGACTCTCACATCATTGTGAAGAAATTGTGGTCCATTCTCCTGTGCAACATTGCTTCAGTTCATTTCATTTCAACTCTGTCTGAAATGAACACAGGCATGGATAGCAAGCTGCCTCCCATCTGACCACATCTCCTCCTCATGACTTTCATGACTTATAACTGCAGAAGATGATAATGTGGGTAATGGAGGTCGAGTTAAATTTGTTTCCAAACATATCTGAACCATTTACATTCTCAGTAACACTGTTGTGGAGACCCTGACTGTGCTGAGAGCACAACATTTGGTTCAGTAAAAACAAGGAAAACACAAGTTTCTTAAAGTGTGTGTCTGTCAAATGTACTGGAACTAAGTCTCTTAAGTGGTTTTCAAGTTAGCAAACCAACATGTAGTAGCACTGATACTTTTTTATGGAGTAAGTCTGGCTAACTTTGGGTTATCTGGCTTCACTGAACAAACATTGGCTGCTTATCAGCTGGCTCTGGCTCTGGCTCTCTGGGTTTACCTCTCAGGGCAAGTTAACTGGCTGTTAAAGGAAAATTACCTATAATGTTTTAAAATAAGAGTGACACATAAAGACTGAATTTGATTAAAGTTGTGATTGAAAGGGAAAACAATTACTGTTGCTTCTACAGTTCTGGTTCCTGGGGGTTTGATGTCTGGGCCTTGCTCCTTGGTCCTTCAGTTGTGATGGTGGTGAGCCCAATCTTTGGCTGATCTCTATTTATGGAGCCTTCCGTTAGAGAAGTCCTTCCTGACTCTGGTCGGTTTTGCATAAACGGCTTTTTACCTTTTGACAATCAAAAAATGGACCCACACAAAAAAATAAATAAATAAAATATGAGAGAAAGTAGGGCAACTTGTGTATAGCTGGCACTACAATAAAAGAAAATCACAAATGCTGCCAGTTTCAGCTAAAGCAAGTATGTTCCTCCTGCCTCTCTCTCTTTAGTGCAAAATAAGCACAATGAAAGGGAAATCAATAAAGCTAGCAGTTGCTCTGCTTGTCACGCTATAGGCAACAGCTGATTCTGCACAAAGATGTGGGTTTTGCCATTGATACTAAGGTAAGATATGCTAATACTATACCTTGTACTATTCAACTTTGGGAGGCCGGAATTTCTGTGTTAGAAAACCATGGCAAACCCTCTTTTATGTAGACTGTTCATGCCCACACTGTAGGGACACTTATTTAAGTGTGAGCTATGAATAGCCAACAGACTAATACTTAGGGTTTTAAGCATTTCAGAAGAGGCAGGCTCTGAGGACACTGAGCGTCCCAGTCTCCCTCCATCCATTGTTTTGTTTCCCTAATTGTGATTCCATCTGCCAGTGTATTGCTCTATGTACACAAGCTAGCGTGCTGGGATGGGTGTCTGCACTGTGGGAAAACCTCGGATCAGCTCTTTGCACACGAGGCTAAGATGCAAAAGGTTTTCACATAATATAATTCAGCTATTTACACTGCTTCTCATTCACCCATTTCCACTCACAATCTCACATACTGATGGGGTAGCTGATATTCAGCTGGCCAACACTCCCCGGAAGCAACTAATTTGGGTCACTTTGACAAGTGACCGGATGAGCTGGGGATCAAACCAACAACTGCAGGATTGGTGGATGACCGCTCTACCTTCCTGCATCACAGTCGCCCCTAAGAGTGCTGTCGTTGTGCTTGTTGTTACTATCACCTGGCAGCTGGAAAGCACACTGATGGTCCCTGCTGGGTTTGAAACTCCTGGCAGATGAGACTGTTTGGTTCATGCAGGGCAGAGCCAGCTGGTAGGTAGGTAGGTAGATGGGTGCAGGTAGGCCCAGTGTGGTACTTGCCCGGGGACCAGTTGCAGCCCAAGATTCCCTAGTGCACATTGCTTGCACAATGCTGTGTGTCACGCAAGGTCAACTGACTGTTGGTGGTCCAGCCCTGCTCACATCTACTTAGCTCGCTCATGGCCCTGCTTTGGGTGACAATAAGGGTGGACTATTGGACCAAACTGCCTACACCCTCCATCCTTATTCATCTTACTTCGATAGAGGAGGATGGAAGATTGGAGGGTGTGAAATTCAATTCAATTCTATTCCACTTTATTTGAATCACACCAAACAAAATCCTCTCAAGGCACTTTACATAATAAAGCCAAGACTATACAGATGTGTAGAGGAAACCCAAAAAATTCACCTTGAGCATAACCAGGCTCAGGGTGGCCGGCCATCTGCCTTGACTCGTTTGGGGTGAATGAAAAGTGGAGAGAGAAAAGAAAAGAGCAACAATATAATGTACTCCAGTCTGCTCCATCATCCACTATAATAGTTATCACCTTTGTTTCAGAATCAGCTTAAAATCTGAGAAATTATAACCTTGTTAAAGTAGAATTTATAGCAGAGCTGCTTTACTGGATTGCAATAGATTTTATTCCAGCTCTAAGAAGAGCAAACACTCAGCTTTAATAACTGCAATGACAAATATGATAAATTCTGTTAATAATCATCAGAACACAGTGCTGGTCTCTGTTCTTCTCTTTATCTGTTATGTTTTTTGATTTCACAGGTGGCTGATAGTAGAGATATTGACTTTGACTGCAGCCTCTCTAAAGACTGCACAGTCTCTGCCATGTGCGGTGCAATGTTATAGACTTGAAACAATTTTGAGAGTTAAGAGTGCCTCAAATCATAATGAGCATATCTGTGATGCCTTTGCTGCTAAATCAGGGCGTTGAAAGGTTGTAAATGTCACATGCAGTATATGGGAGTAATACCATCATGAGAGTATTCTTGTGAAAAATGACAGCAGAAACTGTGCCACTTTCAAATGTTTGCCTCATTCAATTTGTGCTCACAGAAAGCTTTTAGAGAGAAAGTATAGGGAGGGTATTTGCTGTCAGCAGCATCACACTTGTTTTCTGCTTCTCTCTGCGTTGAAATAGTAAGAATTCATTTCTTTTACTCTGAATGTTTTTTTTAAACTGCATAGTGAAAGATTTATGAAAATGCATTATTTTCCTGCTTGGATGTTTTATTCATCTCTGTGAGGAAATGCTATACTAAAAGCAAAATAAAAGGCATTTCAAGTCCAACAAGCCCAAGTTCCAAGTTTTAAATATAAATGTATTAATAAGGCAAAGAGCTCTGTGGATTCAAAACGTCTTCTATGTCCTACTGCAGTTTGTGCAGACATCCGCTGTCTATCTTCAGAATGGATTTAAATTTATCAGTGTGTTGTATGAGAGCAAAAACCGTCTCTGAGGGAGATTGAAAAATGGGAAGTTTTGGCTGCTTCAGTCTAAATGTATTAATACCTGTAGTCACAGGTTCAAAGAGAGTGTTCATGAACACACCTGATCAGGACATTCTCACATCAATTAATGGGCTGTCAGATTTTAGCAGGCCAACAGCTGTAGGATGTTTCCTTTCATTTCAGAAATAAAGAGGTTTATTAGACAAAACCGATGAAGGAATCACTTTAAAGCCCAGTATGATGTTTTATGAAATTGCTAGTCAATGTTAGTGAGATTGCCTCAATCATTTAGACATAAGTAATTTGACGTCATTCTAAGACATTGTTCTTGTTACCTTAGCTACATGTCCTGTTGTTAGCTTTTCAGTCCATCTGCCAGTTCATTACTACTGACTTTCTAAAAAGATATCATTATAATAATCGTGCTGTACTTTTCAAAAGAAGTCATAATCTGGGTGTATTTAGTGGCTGACATAATAAGACAGCACCTCATTATGCTGTCAGCTCCTGAAATGATCTGACAAATTGTGCCAGCAACAGAAAGTTCAGCAGTGTAATTGCTTTCTAAGGTTCACTAATCTAAAAGTAAATAACAATGTAGTAAAAAAATTATCCCACCTTGTATGAAACATCACATAATAAGTCAGCAATAACTTTTCAAGAAACAATTATATCAGTTTCAAACTTTATTCTGTTATTGTCCTACTGTACTACAAACATTGTTATAAGTTAGGTGTTTTGTTCTGGTCACTGGTTTACTTACCTGTTCCTGATCATCCTCATTACCACCCTTTCATTTTTTGTGTATTTAAAAACTTGTGTGAGATAAAACATTCTTGTTGTGTGCACTCTCGACACGCATCGGCTTCTGCTTGTGGGTCCACTCGTTACAGTGTTTAATAAAAATCTTATATGTCATAATAATGTTACTTGGTAAGAAAAATATTTTAGAAATAATTAGTAATATTTGTTGATTGTAAGATGGCCAAGTTATTAGGCTGCTAGCTTCTTTGTGGTATCCAAGGAACTGCTCCAAATTGTTTAAATCCTATTTGATGAACAGGATTATACACAATCACCACACAGAATCTGAAACCAACACCAAATCTTATCAGTCTTTAATCCAACACTCCCGCTCACTTCCTGCCCTGGACTTTTATTTTGTACCTCCTTTTCTCCACTTCCTGTGCCCAGTTCCTGCCTCGAGCTTTCCAATCATCGCCACTCTCAATTGCTTTCAACTGTTTCACCTTTTAAAACCCAGCTCTCCCCATGTTCAGTGTTGGATCATTACTGCTACTCACAGACTGCCACCCATGCAACACGCCGTTTCCTGGTTTAGCCTATTCAAGATTCGTGTTTCCTGTGTTTTGGTTTTGAGGTTTGTTTTTGGTTTACACTGTGTTAGTCTTTTCCTGTGTGTGGGTTTTGCCAGTCGAGGATTAGACTTATTTTCTAGGGTGAGTTAGTCTGGTTTTATGTTACGTTCTCTTCTCAGTGTTTTTGTTTTCCTCATGTCTTCGTTTAGTTTTTGCTGTCCCAGGTTTTTAGGTTATCACTCGTTGAACACGTTTTTCTTTTGTTCTGCCTTGAGTTTATGTCTCATTTAATTCCTTATTTTGCTTTCTAGTCATCGCTCAGGAATTTGTTAGTTTTGTCCTCCTTCATAGGAGTGAGTTTATGTTGGTTATTTTTCCCTGTCCTGTATTGAAATCTTTAAGTAAAACAAATCTCTGCTAGCCGAAGCCCTCTCATCTCGTTGCTCTTGTGTCCACCATAAAAGCCTAACCTTGACACTTTGATCTGATTAGATTGTTCATCTGTGCCATGTGCCTCTAATGTTGTCCAAAAACTATTAAAAACATCAGCCAGGTACAATGTTGCACTGGGTGTCATATTTCTACAATTCAAAACTTGTGATTAAAAGTAACCCACATGCTCTGAATCAGGTCTTATTTGTAGCAAAGCCAATCACCTACACATTACCAGGCTCTCCAGTGAAGCTAGGTAGTCTGACCCACTGGAAGCTACCTAGCAGTTCAGTGTCTTGTAAAACTGTTGTGAAAAAAAGACCAAGACAGGCATTGATACATACATATCCTTACCTCCAGAAATTCATAATGTTGCAATCTCAACTATTTTTGCAACTTTTGCTCTAATAGATAGGTAGGTCAGCTGTTTATGCCAGTTTTGTACTATTGTTACCTTGCTTCTTTTAAAACTTTAGTCCTGTTGGAGCTGAGTTGCCAATTTTCAATAAATTAATATAAAGTGTATTCAGGGAGAAGTATTGTTTTCACCCATGTACAGAGGTTGACATTCTCTTTTAAGGGCACTGTCCCTGAACTGACTGAACACAACACACAGTCAGACCTGCTTTCTGATGATACACAGATCACCACCAGACTTCTTGTATGTGAACAGACTTCACATACAAGATGCAGCAGACAGTAGGCAGTTTTTTTAATGTAATTCTTCCTAGAGACATTTCCGTTGCTGTGGTCCTTGCAGCATGTTTTTTCATTTGGTGTTGGTCTTACACTGCATCTCCCTGCACTCCTGTCTACTCACTTCTGTCCTCTGTGTCCCACTTCTTCTTAGCTAACCTATTTCTCTGTATACAGAGAACTTCCTCGTTCCACCACCAAGTCTCCTTGTCCACTTGCCTCTTTTCAGATGACACACCGAGTACCCTCCTACCTGTCTCCCTGATCAAATTAGCTGTATTGTTCCAGTCATCTTGAAGCACCTCCTGACCACCCAGAGTCTGTCTCAGCTCCTCTCTGAAAACTACACAACATTCTTACTTTTTCAACTTCAACCAATTCATCCTCTGCTCTGCCTTAGTCATCTTCCTCACCACCAGAGTTATTTTACAGGCCACCATCTTGTGTTGTCTGGCTACACTCTCCCCTACGAATACTATACAGTCACTGATCACTTTCAGACTTCACATACAAGATGCAGCAGACAGTAGGCAGTTTTTTAAATGTAATTCTTCCTAGAGACATTTCCGTTGTTGTGGTCCTTGCAGCATGTTTTTTCATTTGGTGTTGTGTTGGATTTTTTTTTTTTTTTTTTTTAGCATGTTTTAGTTTTGTTTTAATTTTCTTGTGTTTTGTTTTGTGTTTTCTCAAACTGCAGTGCTATGAGCTATCAGGTCTAATGTATGAAAGAGAATAGGGGACCTTTTAGGATGCCTAGGTACAGTATTGGGCCCAGATATGTATACTATATCTCTGACTATAAAAGCTTTAGGAACTGATGATTCTGATTTTCATTTTTGTTACTCTGCTAATCTAAAGTCACCTCTGACTAATTACGAAGAATAACTGACTCAAATCTGCAAATCTGATATGTTGATGTGCACGGTCTCAATACTTTTCTCTTGTTATCAAACATTAAAGTGCTGAGGAGCAGATGGAGAAGATCAGTTGCATAAATTTACCAAATATTTTTTTTTCTTATACTAGCAAGCACCATGGAACAGGGAATGTATAGGTACGGGCTACTGCTTCAAACATGTAAAAAAGTGAAGTGTCGCCAAATCTTTAGATACACAAGATTAACAAAATAACCATGACCTTATCTAGTATATCAGTCAATGCAACCAGGAGGGGACACAAGCCAGTGTCTTCTTGTGCCGGTCCCAAGTCTGGATAAATGCAAGGGGTTGTGTCAGGAAGGGTCTTCGACGTAAAACACATGCAAACTAAACATGCGAATCATGACTTCCAGACCGAAAATGACTTCCATACCGATCGGTCGGGCCCCGGGCTAACTACTGCCGCCACTGGTGCTGTTGACCTGCAGGGTGCTAAATGTAAATGCCGGTGGAAATTGGACTACTGTTGGTCGAATGGGGAGAAAAGAAAGTGTGTTCGTAGGCAGAAAGAAGAGGAAAGTCAAGAGTTTAGGACTGACAGTAGGGACTTCAAATGTTGGGACTATGACAGGGAAGGCTAGAGAGTTGATTGACATGATACAGAGAAGGAAGGTGGATATACTGTGTGTCCAGGAGACCAGGTGGAAAGTTAGCAAGGCTAGAAGCTTATGAGCAAGTTGTTCTACCATGGGTCAGATAGGAAGAGAAATGGAGTAGGGGGTCTGAAAGAGGTGTTTGTGTTGAATGTTCTAGAGGTGAAAAGAGTATCAGACAGGTTGAGTCTGAAGCTGAGTGTGATGGGCTGGTTTCGGGACAGGAACACAGAAGGACAGATGGTGGGACACTTTGCAAAGATTATCAAAATGGCTGCAGTGAACACTTTTTCCCAGAAGAGGCAGGAGCATAGGAGGAGTGACATAGGAGCAGAGGGAGAAGAACTCAGGTGGACTCCATCTTGTGTAGACGTTGTAATCTGAAAGAGATCAGTGACTGTATAGTATTCGTAGGGGACAGTGTAGCCAGACAATACAAGATGGTGGTGTGTAAAATAACTCTGGTGGTGAGGAAGATGACTAAGGCAGAGCAGAGGATGAATTGGTTGAAGTTGAAAAAGTAAGAATGTTGTGTAGTTTTCAGAGAGGAGCTGAGACAGACTCTGGGTGGTTTGGAGGTGCTTCCAGATGACTGGAACAATACAGCTAATGTGATCAGGGAGACAGGTAGGAGGGTACTCGGTGTGTCATCTGAAAAGAGGCAAGTGGACAAGGAGATTTGGTGGTGGAACGAGGAAGTTCTCTGTATACAGAGAAATAGGTTAGCTAAGAAGAAGTGGGACACAGAGGACAGAAGTGAGTAGACAGGAGTGCAGGGAGATGCAGTGTAAGGTGCAGAGCTGGAGGTAGCAGAGCTTAAGATGTTGAGGTTCTCTTTGGGAGTGACAAGGATGGACAGGATCAGGAATGAGGACATCAGAGGGACAGCTCATGTTAGATGCTTTGGAGATAAAGTCAGAGAGGCCAGATTGAGGTGGTTTGGACATGTTCAGAGGAGAAACTGTGAATATATTGGTAGAAGGATGCTGAGGTTGGAGCTGCCAGGCAGGAGGTCTAGAGGAAGACCAAAGAGGAGATTTATGGATGTAGTGAGAGAGGACATGAAGTTAGTTGGTGTGTGAGAAGAGGATGCAGAGGACAGGGTTAGATGGAGGCACATGATTCGCTGTGGCGACTCCTGAAAGGGAACAGCCCAAAGGAGAAGGAGAAGAAGATCTAGCATGTCAGTCAAACATCTGTCCAACACAAATCAAATTGATTAAATTGTGCTTTACAATGCTGTAACTTTGACACAAAGCATCGAAAGTATTCACAGCACTTAACTTTGTCCACATTTTGTTATGTTACTGTCTTTATCCAAAATTGATAAAATTAATTTTCCTCACAATTCTACAAACAATACACCACAATGACAATGTGAAAGTATTTTGTTTAAAATCTTAGAAAATTTTTTAAAAATAAAAAAATGAAAAATTTACACGTACATAAATATTCACCACCTTTGCTTAATACTGTGTTGAAGCCCGTTTCGCAACAATTCCAGTCTCAAGTCTTTTTGAGTGTAATAGCTTGGCAAACCTATTTGTTAGGCAGTTTCTCCCATTCTTCTTTGCAGTAACTTCTCAAGCTCCATCGGGTTGGATGAGGAGCGTTGGTAAACAGCCATTTTCAGATCTCATCAGAGATGTTCAGTCGGGTTCAAGTCTGAGCGTGGGCTGGGCCACTCAAGGACCAAGTTGTCCTGTAGCCACTACTTTGTTATCTTGGCTGTGGGCATAGGGTCTTTGTCTTGTTGAAAGATAAACCATTACCCAAATCTGAGGTCCAGAACACTCTGGAACAGGTTTTCATGAATTATGTCTCTGTACAATGATGCATTCATTTTCCCTTGATCCTGACTAGTCTCCCAGTTCCTGCCGCTGAAAATCATCCCCACAGCATGATGCTGCCACCACTATGCTTTACTGTAGGGATGGTATTGGCCAGGTGGTGAGCCGTGCCTGGTTTCCTCCAGACACGACACTTGGTATTCAGGCCAAAGAGTTCAATCTTTGTTTTATCAGAGCAGAGAATTTTGTTTCTCATGGTGTTAGTCCTTTAGGTAGGGTGTCATGTGCTTTTTATTGAGGAGTGGTTTCGTCTGGCCACTCTACCATACAGGTTGTTCTTCTGGAAGGTTCTCTTCTCTCCACAGAGAAATGCTGGAGCTCTTTCAGATTGACCACCAGGTTCTTGGTCACCTCCCTGATTAAGAACCTTCTCTCTCAATCGCTTAGTTTGCTCTAGGAGGAGTCCTGGTGGTTCCAAACTTCTTCCATTTCCGAATGATAGAGGCCACTGTGCTCATTGGGTTCTTTAATGCTGCAGAAATTTTTCTGTGCCTCGATACAATCCTGACTCGGTGGACTCCAATCAAGTTGTAAAAACATCTCAAGGATGATCAGTGGAAACAGGATGCACCAGAGCTCAATTTTGAGTGGTGGTGAATACTTATGTATATGTTAATTTTTTAACATGTCATTATACGGTACTGTTCGTAGAATTTTGAGGGAAATGATTAATTTGATCAATTTTGGAATAAGGCTGTAAAATAGAAAATGATGTGGGAAAAAGTTGGTCACTGTGAATATGGTAGATTCCTAATTGATTTGTCTTATGGACTGCTGACATTTCATACAAGTCCTTAAAGTGCTTTTTTTTTTTTCCATGGAGCATGAGCTGTAAACTGTGGATGAATCTTTGACTGTAAACAGGGGTCTCATTTTTTTGTCCGGTTTCGAAACACTTGCACATTTTGGAAAGCAGCACAAGTTCTAATGAACAATATTACTTGCAAGCCACTCCAGATTCTATTGAGAAATTAAGAAATGCTGCTGATAATGTAAAGATGAGATTTGTAAGAGCGCATCTTAAATACAGAAACAGATGAAGTCACACTTGAATATTTTAGTACACAGTTTACTCATGTCACAGGCTTTAATAGCTGTGCAGGTTTGTAACTTTCCATGCTAAACAGTGCAGTGCCAAACAGTAGTGAGTTATCCAAAGTCAACTGGCTGATTTATTGTGTGTTGCAGCACTGAATAACAGTAAGATTTGTATGCAAATTAGGCACTCATACAATAGGCAGTATCAGCCCCTTTTCTTCATCTACAACATTCACCACAAAAAAAAAACTAAGACGGCAGCGAATGTTACAGGCCTGTCCTACATTTCTACGCTCACAAATGTTATTCATTGTCTCCCACTGAGCTGTGAAAATATAATTCATTGTCAGTGTCATTCTGGAGGTGCAACATCTTATATTTCCTTCATTTACAGTCGGTGTCCCCTGCCTGGTGTATTTGCTGCTTAACAGTTTGCAACAACTGAAACAGCAGCTTTATTTTGACCGTTTTGAATACGCCTACACCTGTGAGGATTCAGCCACTTAGCATGGAGCATTCAGAGAGAGACAGTCTGAAGTCTTCTGTAATACTGTATAAAAACCTCCAAGACAAAGATCAGTGATTATAAGGATTGTTGCATTAGCTCATCCACCTGTGAGTCCTTTACATGTATCACACACACTTTGGTCAGATGTAGTACTCTTTCAAGTTGTGTGTGAGTGAGCTGTGGAGATGCAGCTCTGGTCTGTAGTCTGTGTCCATGC
Organism: Channa maculata; assembly: GCA_020496755.1. NCBI lineage: Eukaryota > Metazoa > Chordata > Actinopteri > Anabantiformes > Channidae > Channa > Channa maculata. The sequence continues at coordinate 872,719 of CM035609.1, forward strand.
TGTGGCTGTGCTCATTCTGCTTGATGCTGCTGTTCTTCTGCACCTTTCTGTGCTGGTACAGGAGTCGAGTCATCACAGCCAGAACAGATACAGTGATGAAGACCACTGCTGTCACCACACCTGAAGGGCAGCAAGGGAAGATATCTTAGTATTTGCAATCTGGGTTTTGGCTCACATAACATAACAGATGAGAAAACCATTTCAAAAACAAAACTGCCACTGGGTAATGCTGGTTATGACTTATAATCCCAGATTCTATGACTATGAGAGCAGCTCTCTGAGATAAATTGTAAGTTTATTCTGCTTAATATATGTGCAGTGAAAAGAAAATTAAAATTTTGAATTTTAATGTGTCAATGCCCACTTGGTGTGTGGCCTCCTTATTGCTCTCATTGTGTCTGCAGATCGGACTTAAATAACCATAGTCATTCTGTCTTCCACAGCTGAACTTAAGATATTTCAGAGAGACAGAAGCAAGTTTGGAAGTTGAAGGGGTGATGTTCAATGTTGTGAGTGGTTATGCCCCACAGGTAGGATGTGAGTTAGAAGAGAAGGAGAAATTCTGGAGTGAGTTAGATGAAGTGATGCAGAGCATCCCCAGAGGTGAGAGAGTTGTCATTGGTGCAGATTTCAATGGGCATGTAGGTGAAGGGAACAGAGGTGATGAGACAGTTATGGGCAGGTTTGGTGTCCAGGACAGGAACGCAGAAGGTCAGATGGTGGTTGACTTTGCAAAGAGGATGGAAATGGCTGTAGTAAACACTTTCTTTCAGAAGAGGCAGGAACATAGGGTGACGTACAAGAGCGGAGGGAGAAGCACTCAGGTAGACTACATCTTGTGTAGACGTTGTAATCTGAAAGAGATCAGTGACTGTAAAGCATTGGTAGGGGAGAGTGTAGCCAGACAACACAGGATGGTGGTGTGTAAAATGATACTGGTGGTGAGGAGGATAAGGAGGACTAAGGCAGAGCAGAGGACAAAGTGGTGGAAGTTGAAAAGGAAGAATGTCGTTTAGTTTTCAGAGAGGAGCTGAGACAGACTCTGGGTGGTTTGGAGGTGCTTCCAGATGACTGGACTACTACAGCTAATTTGATCAGGAGACAGGTAGGAGGGTACTCGGTGTGTCATCTGGAAAGAGGAAAGCGGACAAGGAGACTTGGTGGTGGAACGAGGAAGTTCAGGAGTGTATACAGAGAAAGAGGTTAGCTAAGAAGAAGTGGGACACTGAGAGGACTGAAGAGAGTAGACAGGAGTACAGGGAGATACAGCGTAAGGTGAAGATAGAGGTGGCAAAGGCCAAACAAAGAGCATATGAGGACTTGTATGCTAGGTTGGACACTAAAGAGGGAGAGGTGGATTTGTACAGGTTGGCCAGACAAAGAGATAGAGATGGAAAGGATGTGCAGCAGGTTAGGGTGATTAAAGATAAGGATGGAAATGTATTGACAGGTGCCAGGAGTGTGATGGGAAGATGGAAGGAGTACTTTGAAGAGTTGATGAACGAGGAAAATGAAAGGGAACGAAGAGTAGAAGAGGTGACTGGTGTGGAGCAGGAAGTAGCAAAGATTAGTAAGAGTGAAGTGAGGAGGACATTGAAGAGGATGAAGAGCGGAAAGGCAGTTGGTCCTGATAACATACCTGTGGAGGTATGGAAGTGTCTAGGAGAGGTGGCAGTAGAGTTTTTGACTAGTTTGTTTAACAAGATCTTGGAGAGTGAGAGGATGCCAGAGGACTGGAGGAAAAGTGTACTGGTACCAATTTTTAAGAACAAGGGAGATGTGCAGAGCTGTGGCAACTACAGAGGAATAAAGCTGATGAGTCACACAATGAAGTTGTGGGAAAGAGTAGTGGAAGCTAGGCTAAGGGCAGAGGTGAACATTTGTGAGCAGCAATATGGTTTCATGCCTAGAAAGAGTACAACAGATGCAGTATTTGCTTTGAGGACGCTGATGGAAAAGTACAGAGAGGGTCATAGGGAGTTGCATTGTGTCTTCGTAGATTTAGAGAAAGCGTATGACAGGGTGCCGAGAGAGGAGCTGTGGTATTGTATGAGGACGTCTGGAGTGGCAGAGAAGTATGTTAGAGTGGTGCAGGACATGTATGAGAGCTGTAAGACAGTGGTGAGGTGTGCTGTAGGTGTGACAGAGGAGTTCAAGGTGGAGGTGGGTCTGCATCAAGGATCGGCTTTGAGCCCCTTCTTGTTTGCTCTGGTGATGGACAGACTGACAGATGAGGTTAGACAAGAATCTCCCTGGACTATGATGTTTGCAGATGACATTGTTATTTGTAGTGAGAGCAGGGAGCAGGTGGAGGAAAATCTAGAGAGGTGGAGGTCTGCTCTGGAAAACAGAGGAATGAAGCTTAGCCGCAGCAAGACAGAATACATGTGTGTCAATGAGAGGGACCCAGGTGGAATGGTGAGGTTACAGGGAGCAGAGGTGAAGAAGGTGCAGGACTTTAAGTACTTAGGGTCAACGGTTCAGAGCAACGGTGAGTGTGGAAAAGAGGTGAAGAGGCGAGTGCAGGCAGGTTGGAACGGGTGGAGAAAAGTGTCAGGTGTGTTGTGTGATAAAAGAGTATCAGCGAGAATGAAAGGAAAGGTGTTCAAGACGGTGGTGAGACCAGCAATGTTGTTCGGCTTAGAGACAGTGGCACTGAAGAAAAGACAGGAGGCAGAGCTGGAGGTAGCAGAGCTTAAGATGTTGAGGTTCTCTTTGGGAGTGACAAGGATGGACAGGATCAGGAATGAGTACATCAGAGGGACAGCTCATGTTAGATGTTTTGGAGATAAAGTCAGAGAGGCCAGATTGAGGTGGTTTGGACACGTTCAGAGGAGAAACTCTGAATATATCGGTAGAAGGATGCTGAGGTTGGAGCTGCCAGGCAGGAGGTCTAGAGGAAGACCAAAGAGGAGATTTATGGATGTAGTGAGGGAGGACATGAAGTTAGTTGGTGTGAGTGAAGAGGATGCAGAAGATAGAGTTAGATGGAGGCACATGATTCGCTGTGGCGACCCCTGAAAGGGAGCAGCCGAAAGGAAAAGAAGAAGAGAGACAGAAGCAATTTCTGCCTTAAGCTTGTAAGGTTGCAACCATAGTCACAAAATCTGGGTTTACAATATGTAACCAATGCTCTTTTTCCATATGGTCTTGGCCTCCGAACTGCATGAGGTGGTGAGAAACAGTGCAGTGTGACTAATTCTGACACATGATGATGCCAATGTTGTTAGTGGTTATTTTTTTGGAAGCCATACTGGTGGGACCTATCAGTGAGGTCGGTCTTCATATCTGTTCCTTCAAAGCCAGGATGTTACATTTTGTTCTATTCAACCATACCAAACTGGGATGGCTGGAAACCCATTGTTGGTGGAATCCTTGACCTTACATAATAAAGGTGCAGTGATGGATTAATACCCGCTATTTTTTTGCACAGTCCAAAAACTTCCATCTGCTTATCGGATTTAGGGTCATGGGGGGGCTGGAGCCTATCCCAGCTAGTGTGAGGGTGAGAGGCAGGGTGCATCCTGGAGGAGTTGATAGTCCATCTTAGGGCCAACACAGAGACCCATACACAGACAGACAATTATTCACACTCAGGCAATTTAGAGTCACCAATTAACCTAACATGCATGTCTTTATATGTGGGAGGAAACCCACACAAGCACAGTGAGAACATGCAAACTGTATACAGAAGCCACAATCCATTAGCTATGAGGTAGCAGGGCTAACTGCTTCACTACTGTGCTGCCTCAGTCCTAAGATATCATACACAAACCCTAAAGATTAAAATCATGTGTTTGTTCTCTTCTAAGAGGAAACAATCCTTAATTCCTTGTCAAACCTTCCAAATTCATTCAGTCACTGAAGTTAACTACCAGGGGCAGAAAATGAACACTAATAAAAAAAAACTTTGAATAAAAAAGGCTCCCAGTAGGTGTGTCTGGTGAACCACACAATGGAGCCACAACTTCAAGTGTGTACAAATACTGAATAAAGCAAGTGGTGAATAAAGCAATAAAAAGTTTATACTGTTAGTATCTAAATGACAGGTTTGGTGTTTAGAACAGAAAAATGCCCTTTTTTCAGACATTTCACTCTAGATACATTACTCATAAAACATTGTTTATTTAGTAAAATAAACCTCTGAGGTCTCACAGCCCCCAAATCTGAGCTATCTCTCATTTGACAATACTGGTGTGCTGTTTACCCTGAACTCATAATCTGACTACATCCAGTCATCCCAACAAACGTGAAATTGGCCGACTGCTCACATGGAGGAAGGTTAGGGGCTTTCTGACGATTTGTTGCTTATATTATTAGCTGCAAAACAATGATTCACTCACATCCTGGCCTATGAATGACAGAGACCATCGTATGTCAACATTTGTTCTCCCTGTCTATGGAGCAGTGCTGCTTTATGTTTGTTGTTAAATACATGTAGATAATTAAGCTGTTTTAAAGATCATTCTACTAAAACTCTGTATCATATCAACAGTATCAAATGTACTGTGTTTTCCCCTAAAAATATACTTTACAACTCTTCCGCAACTTAAATTTTTTTTTTTGCATTTACATTTTAGAAAATGGAACACTTCTCACAGCAGTTAGCTTAGATGTTTTCTCCTTGACATAAATTTTTACTGCCTTGTATCAAACACGGAAGTCGCTCTGGAAAAGAGTGTCTGCCAAATGGTAAATGGTAAATGGTCTGTACTCATATAGCACTTTTCTACCTATTGGCACTCAAAGTGCTTTACAATGCTTCTTATTCACCCATTCACACTCACAATCACACACACTCACACACCGATGGGGGAGCTGCTATGCAGCTGGCCAACACTCACCGGGAGCAACGGGTTCAGTGTCTTGCTCAAGGACACTTCGACATGTGACCGGAGGAGTTGGTCATTACCAAAATCATTGATAATGACCAACATTTTTCCATCCATTCAAGTCATTTTACTCAAGATCGAGGAAAATGAAACATTCTAACTTAAAAAAGAGTCCTCAAACAAATGTCTTGAGGTAGGCACTGTGGCACTTTTCTCATAGGATAACTCAAGCTAGAACTAATGTGAAACTCTGTATCAGTCCTCGCTCCTCTGTAACAGCTTTACTTCACTTGTTATTCTCTACCAATCTCTTCTCTGATTTGTCATTTAAAATGCTCATAGAAAAGAACGTCTTCACCACTACTAAGGCTGTTGAATGCGTTTATGTCAATGAAGCCTTAGACTGAACCTCTCCAATATTAAGGTTTTGTAAGTGTTGTTCTATTTATAAAATGTGAAAAACATTGCACACTGTAACTATAATGCGTAGATAAAATCAAACACCACACAATAGATCTACAATGAATCTCAATAAATTTAGCTACAGCAAATACAAACCTATAGATTAAATAAGCAAATCTACTGTGTCTTGTAATGCAAAGCAGATGTTATCATATATTAATCCTCCACCCAGGTTGGTAACCACCACAAGTATAATCACACTTTGTGGGAAATACTGGATTTAATTACTACTATGTAGCAAGCCCAAGCTACACTCCTTAAAGTCTCTTGGAGACTAGGAGCGGAAAACCATGAAAACTGTCACAATCTACTTTCTTCAAGAACCAGGCACAGTCCAGCAAGGATCTCGCTCAGAATCTGGCAGCTTCATGTGGATGTCAAGTTGATTTGACAGTCCAAAGAAGCGTAATAAATAATGTCCTTTGTGTAGGGATAGCAGAAATCACTTTTTCACAAGGAAGCAAGCAAAGAGGCTGAGATATGCAATAGCTCACAAATACTGAGTAAAGCTCAGTGAAAAAGAGAATTATGGAGTGATGAATCAAAGTTTGGCATTTTTGGGTCCATTCATCAAAAAAATGTGAGAAGAGTTGGCGAGAGGTGGAAGAATGAAAGCTTGTAACCTGGTTTGGGATTGCATTTCTGCCAGTGGTGGTGATACCATTGATGGCATCATTAAGATTAGAAAGTACAGGTACAGGTTTAATTCATCATGACCATCCTTCTAGAAAATGTCTGATTGGAAACAGTTTATTTTTTAGCATGAAATTAATCCTAAACCCCCTGCCACTGCTAAATTATTTAAAAAAAGAACTACAGACTTTAATATAATAAAAGACAGACTAAGCTTAAAGAAGAAGTCTGTGGAGTGCTGAAGAAAGCTGAAAGAAGATTACAACCAACAGAGACACACAAAGCTGACTGTCGACCACCAACAAGTGACGAGCTGATGGAGAGCATCCCGCATTTGGCCTAGTTGATTTAACATGACTACTAGTCTATTTGAATCATCTAGGCACAGAGCCTACCTGTCTTCACCTTTATTCTTTTGTTTATTAAGGACAGCACACATTTATTAACACCAGGGTGGTTAGACGTATCAGAATTAGACAAAGGCTACATTTATTGCAAGTTACCTTTGAAATAGGACAGAAGAAGATGAAGAGAACAACAAACAACAGCTTGGTGTTTTTCAGTGTGAAAAAAACAGAAAAACAAACCTGCTATTAGACCCAAATCATTATGGGAGTTGTTGCCATTGTTCACTTTATCTTTATTGGCTTTTCCAGACTGATCTGGAGAAAAATAAATGAGAAACAGACAAATGTATTATATTTCTATAATGAATGTGTGGCTAGTTTTACAGCTCAACAAGATCATTTTCCTGTAGCTGTTTCCTGGAACTGGAAAAACACTAATTCACAATATTATGTTCATATCAATATGATGTTGTTTCAACTTATTCTATTAGGCCTGAAACTGTGAATATTTCATAGCTGTGCCAGATTTTGTTACAACAGGCAAACAACTGTTGAGTGGTAGATAAAGTAGGTTAATGGTGAAAAAAGATATGATTGACTGGTTGAAAAAGATATGATTTGCTTGCTTTTCAAGTACCAAAGCACTGCAGAGGCAGCAATGCTAACACTGTGGTTTCTGCAGCAGGCACTGTAGAAGTAGCTACAATCAATAGACATCACACTACAGAACCCATGAAAATGTGCTAGTTTCCCACCTCTTAGTGTGTATGTGAGTAGTTTTGCCTGTGATACTTAGGCTCAGACTTAATAATAAAAGAAGCAAAGCAAGTCGTAATCAGCTGCAACACTTTGTCACCAAATCTATGAAAGGTGAACAAAATGTTTAAATGGGAAGCAGCAAATAATAAAGAATATACTTAAGGTCCAATTGATCCACCTTGTTCCTGATCATGATCATCTGACTGTTTCACTGATTGATACAGTGGTTTTACTGAAATGAATGTATCTTTTAAAACAGTGCTATTACCTTGCAGAGTATGTAATGAGGTAGCCAGCTCTCCACAGTTTGATTGAACCAGGGGACCACGGATGTTGACCAATGAGCTTCCTTGATTTAGCAGTGCTGCTTTAAGTGGAGCAACATTATTGAACTGAACTGATGAGAGGCAGCCAATGAAACCCTTTAAACCTGCTTCCATCACATCCTCACTGAAATCTTCCATTCCTGAAGATTGAACAGACAGATAAATAGATACAATGTAGAAAGAAAGATAACTTTTTGCTGACTAAAAGCTGAATGTCCCTGGATATCAGATGAGGACTTACTGATGACTTTGCCCAATATTAAGGATTTGATTAAGATAAGTACTGCATCAGACGACATGGTGTACTTCCTGTGGATGTCCTTGTCGATCTGGTACAGTGGAATGAGATCACAGAAAAAGCTGTTTACATGAAATCTAAACCCAGACAATAGCAGTACATGCACATTATAGATAAAGCCTGACTGGAAACCTCACACAGATCCACAGTTAGCCAGAGGTTATTCAAATCAGATGGAGTCATTATGAGGTTTGGTGATTGGTTAGTAAAGCTCCTTTCAGACATGCACTGGAATTCTGGCATTGTCCTTACTTTTTTAGTAGGGGTCGTATGTGGGAACGTCTGAGTGAAACACTGCCAGCCTTATCCAGACTTTATCCTTTGAGCCCTGTACTACAATGTCTGTACTATGTGCGTGAGCTCGTGTGCGTAGCAAGCTGCTCTGTCCCAAATCACTGGGAGGATTAAAAGGGAGTGGGTGTGCTGATGATGTTTCTATGACTCAACTGTTGTTGTAGTTGAGTGATTGAACCTTTTATTATTAGATTAGAAACAAAACACAGTTTCCCAAATTAAAAATTCTGTGCACGTGAGATGCTTCTGACTCGGCGATCTCCTGCTATAAGTTACGTGTCTGAAAGGCCACTCCAGACTTTAGTCCAGATAGTGGTAATAGTACTCTAATAATTGTAAGCTGCTTGGATAATATTTGACCGATAATATTTTACAAAATGGCTGATATTCCCATTAACCAATGGTGTAATTTGTGGTTAGTGATACTGTGACACACTAACTTGCTGAACGCAGATGGTGATTGAGGTGAATATTCTATCATACTTCATTAGCCTGTGGACTTAACCTCACACACTGCAGTCCCCAGGGTAGCCTGACAACAACCTCACAGAGGCTTTCATGTGTATCTTTCTCACCTGTACATAGACATTTTTGCCCTCCCGGTGCATTCTGATTCGATGGAGTTGTCCATCTGCCAGACTCTTGGGACTGGGGATGAACACGTCTGGTTTCCTGTCAGTTTGAAGGTGATACCAGATCTGCAGACTCCCTGGAAACAAAGAGTATAAAAAGGAATGAATGTGCTGCTCTGCTTTAAAGTAACCTGTAAAACCTCATCTAAACACTTTAGGTTGTTGAATTTCTTGATGCCATTTGACTGAATGTACCTGTTAATATATCAAAAACATTGATTTTTATTTATTCTTTTGGGTCCAAATATACAATGGCTCTGGGCTTTTCCCAGATGTACAAACTCTGTACTCTGTGTCTAAGACCTCACATATAGTTGCTTTTAACTATAACTTTAATTTAACTAACTTTAACGCATGTGCCTATGCAACATGTCTGATTTGATCTGAGTATTAATTGTGTATTCATTAAGGCTGCAGCTTATTTGATTATTTAATTAGTTGTGTTTTGATTAGTCCATCAATTAATCAAGAAATCAGATGAGTTATAGTAAATAAGAGTAATTGTAAATATGCAAAAGAGAAAATAAGACAGGTTTCATATAATGAACAACTAATTTGTTTTTAACTACTTTCTGAAAGCAAGTAAATACATAATTATACAACTTTTATTATTTGACTGGATTTGCATCAAGAATTTATTGTTTTTTTGCAAAGAAATAAAACTGTTAGATGAATGTAGTATAAAAGGTACACAATATCCCACTGGATTCTAGGAGAGTAAAAGTAACTTAAATAAAAATAATCGAGAAAAGTTTGAAATACTTTGAAATCAAACTTTACTGAGAAGCTTACAATTAATTTAAAATAGTGAGACTATCTTCAGAGGGGAGGGCTACCAGAGACCAATACTGTTTTTGGTGAATGTACCCCACCTCTTTGTCAAATAAAAACCACCCAGCCTGGGAAATCTTTTTTTTCCTTTTTCCAACTATTTTTCTTTTATTAAAGTTATTGGTAGTTATGTTGTATACCATTTTATCCAAAATACACATGGCCACAGCAACCCTTGGCAATCCCTAGAACTACCCCTACTGCCTAATATTAATTTACTTCAGTGCTACAGAAAAATAATATAATTTTGTAGAAAAATAAACAGAAATAAAAAAACTCTTCAGAGAAAATGATGCTGAAACTAAAATTGTAGTGACAGATTTAATTGTTAGACACATCCTGAACATACCTGCTATTTTTTACATATGGCATATGGTTGCTCTTTGTGCAACTGATCAGTCCGCTGAGTTTAGGCTTGTAAGGCTATAAGCTCAGTGTTGATTTACATACACTCATTAATGATATTACAGTCCCTGTGTGTACAAAACATACCTCACCTCTCAATGTGGTGACAAGTTAATTCTGTTGCAGTTGGCAGACACAACAATTTATTAAAGTCAAAGAAACAGAGCTACAATGTATATTACTTTGGTCAGAATGAGTAAGTAAGTGATACTGTGGTTCAGTTTTACACTGTAATGTTACAGTTTCACTTTTTCCAGGTTGGACTATTATTAACTCCAAGCACCACCAATGTTTTTCAGAGTAGAGAGTGAGTCATGACTCAGAAATCGTCTGTGCATTGTCTCAATAGTTGTCTCCATGACAAGATTGGGCACATTGTTCCCAAAAGTGTTCTCTGGACTTATGACAATCTGAACATCAGCCATCTCTCTGTTTTTGTTGATGGTGAAGCTTCCACCTTCAGTTGTTTCTTTATCCTGCTCCTGCAATTTCACTTTTGTCTACAACAAATCTGACAGCTGCTGTCTTGACTAAAAAAAGTCTCCTTATATGCCCTCCCTGACACTCATGTAATGAACCAGTAAATAGTTATTCACTTTCACTGATTGTGTTGTATCAGCAAATAAATAGGTGAGCAAATATAGTAGCACCACACATGCACTTGATTTGGGGGTTCTTTTAGTCTTTACTCTTTTACTGTTAGGTATTAGTGCTGCATTTGATACCATTGATTACAACTTTTTATTACAGAGACTGGAACATGAAATTGGGATTAAAGGAACTGCACTAGGTTGGTTTAAATCTTATCTATCTGATAGACCTAAATTTGTTCATGTCAATGATGAATCCTCCATGCACACAAAGGTTAGCTATGGAGTTCCACAGGGCTCTGTGTTAGGACCAATACTTTTTACTTTATATATGTCTCGTTTAGGTAACATTATTAGAAAACACTCCAGAAATTTCCATTGCTATGCTGATGATACACAGCTATATTTATCTATGGAACCAGATGAAAATAATCAGTTAACAAAGCTTCCTACAAGACATAAAGGCCTGGATGTCCCACAATTTTTTACTTCTAAACTCAGACAAAACTGAAGTCATAGTATTTGGGCCCAAAAATCTCAGAAATATGATGTCCAACCATATTGTTACCCTAGATGGCATAAGTCTGGCCTCCAGTACTACTGCAAGGAACCTTGGAGTCATTTTTGACCAGCATTTGTCCTTTAACTCACATATAAAACAAATCTCTAGAACAGCCTTCTTCCACCTACGGAACATTGCCAAAATTAGGAGCATCCTGTCTCAAAGTGATGCCGAAAAACTGGTCCATGCATTTGTTACTTCTAGGTTGGACTACTGTAATTCCCTACTTTCAGGATGTCCCAGTAACTCCCTAAAGAGCCTGCAATTAATCCAAAATGCTGCAGCAAGAGTGCTGACTGGAACTAGCAAGAGAGATCATATTTCACCTTCACTAGCTTCTCTTCATTGGCTTCCTATTAAATCTAGAATAAAATTTAAAACCCTGCTTCTTACATATAAAGCTCTGAATGGTCAGGCTCCATCATATATAGAAGACCTCATAGCACCATATGGGGTGACTGTAGCTCAGTGGGCACTGAACCCCAAGTTTGCTCCCGGTGGGTCAGGTCACGGTGAGCCTTGCATGGCAAGGCATGGAGTCTGTGTGTGAATGGGTGAATGTGAATCAACATTGTAAAGCGCTATATAAGGGACTATTTACCATTTACCATATCATCCCAGTAGACCACTTCGATCACAGAATGCAGGCCTACCTGTGGTTCCCAGAATTTCCAAATGTAAAATAGGAGGTAGAGCCTTTAGCTATCAAGCTCCTCTCCTGTGGAACCAGCTCCCAGTTCTGATTTGGGAAGCAGACACCCTCTGTATGAGCCAACCAAGGGGGTTAGTTTAGTTATTTGTTTTATGTAATGTTTGCCTGTGTGTGTAATGTAATTGTTTATGTAATGTGTGTTCGTGATGTGTCTATGTACTGATGATGTCATTAGTGACATCGTATGGCTTTGATAGTTTGCTTTTATGGTTGCCTTTGTAGTTTACCTTTAAGTTTGTTGACCAGTGGTCAAGGAAACAATGCAATGCTAAGGGTTTGTTAAGGAGAGATGCAGTTTAGCTCAGCTACTGAAGGGTGCAGACGTGACACAGTAACTAGAGCAGAGGAAGGCAACAAGGTAGAAGAAAAGGTTCTGTGTGTAGCTGTAGAGGCACATGGTTTCTTACCAAGTTCTGCGAGTCCTGTGAGTTCTGAGTTCAGACATACTTTGAGAAACTTGTTTGATGAAACTGCTAGTGAACGTGCTTGTGAGATCACTGTGCTTAAAGTTGTATGTACAATTGATATGTCATCAGCTAAGTTGTAGTACAATAAATGTTCAATGTTTGTCTAACAATGATCTGTGGAGTGAAGTATGTGCTGAAGTGTCAGGAGCGTCAGATTCGAGTAAGATCACCTCTACACCCTCTCTACTTTTAAGTCTAGGTTAAAAACCTTCCTCTTTGATAAAGCTTATAGTTAGTTATAGTCATGCTGCTATAGGCTTAGACTGCTGGGGGACCCACCCCCCAATGCACTGAGCTCCTTTCCTCCTCTTGACCCTCTCTCCTGTCCTCTCACCCTACAACTGTCACCACTGTATGTCATTAACTCTGTGTTTTCTCCCATAGTTGTCTTTGTCCTTCTTTGTCTCCCTTTCTGCAGGTGCCCGATGTTTTGTTTTTGCTTTTGTTGCTCTTGTTCTTTTCTCTCTTCAATTTCCACTAACCCCAACCAGTCAAGGCAGATGGCCGCCCACCCTGAGCCTGGTTCAGCAGGAGGTTACTTCCGTTAAAGGGAGTTTTCCCTCTCCACTGTTGTCTAGGGTTTGGCGAATTGTTGGGTTCTCTCTATACATCTTTGTAGTCTTGACTTTATTCTATAAAGAGCCTTGAGATGACTTTGTTGTGAATTGGCATTATATAAATAAAGTTGAATTGAATTGAATGGAATTTTAACATAGCATTATCTGTGGAATGCCCAATGTTCTATTAGACGCTGATGAACATGTCTCCAGTCAGCCATGCCTCTTTTGAAGGGAGAGCTGTCAGTTGACTTACCAACTGCAATGCATCCTGTGTGTGTCAATCTTGGCAACAGGTAAACTATTTTCTATTTTAGCCATCTTTGCACCAGAAGACTTTCCGTACTAATGGACTCTTTTGTTCAGCTTGGCATGCAAAAAACAACCTGGTGCTTACGATTGGGACATTTTTAATAATTGCATGAGTTGCTTCCTCTCCTGATTCTATCTAATTTCCTCTCCCTATTCTTTTTTTCTACTCTCTTCACTTATTGCTCTTGAATTATTATTATTATTAATTCTCCCTTCTTTTCTCTCAACTGCACTCTCATGTCTCTTCCCTGTCCTATTCTCTCTTTTCTCCCATTTGTCCCCTTCTCTCTCCTCTCTGCTCGTCTCCCATGTGGATACAATGAGCCTAGCTTAACCATGAACAAAATATAATATTACGAGGTCATGATTGATGTACTAAACTATATTACTAATGAGGTTTTAACATTAGTTATTATCAATTTAATTATTTTAATATGCAGGTGTGCAGTTTCTATAGCTCTTGATTTATTGCCCTACTTTGTGCTGTCTATTGATAATATACAGGCTATTTTATTATTGACATTTTTTCATTAGCTTTTGCAATTGAAATTAGTCTATCTGCCCTATTCCAGGGCAGATTTAATTTGGCATAAACCTGCATTGTAACTTTTCATTAACATGATTTAAAGACCAGGAAGTAACCTACCAGCAATAACCTACCAATGAGATACATTGGAGTGGTGAAGGGAGATGTCCAATTCACATGCGCTTCTCAATGTCATATAACATCTAACCACCTCAGTCTGCTCATCATTAGTAGCGTTGCCCACTACAGGCCCAGATTCGCCGAGGTACTGGCTGCTCCTACTGATTGATGGTGTCCCTCAAACAATTTGTCTGCTTTTTCGTTTTTTATATATTTAATGGCCTCTACTTCCAATGTCCACTTTTGCTTACACCTTTGAAATTTTTGGCTTATCACTTTTTTCTGTCCATCTCACTCTGCAGCACAGCTTTACCAACAATCCATAAAAAAAATATTACCATGCATTATACTAACTTAATTGTGATTGACTAGTGAGCCCGGAATATGCACACAGCACACTGTCATGCACTGTACATCACGCAAAAAAACCAAAAAAACAGACAAGCTGTGAATCAATTCAGGGGCTGCAGGTATCAGGTAGAGGCACAGTTACACAAAGGGCCAGTAACATGATAAAGTAGGTTGCTATTTTTTAATTTTTTTTTTTGGTCAGCCAATCAAAGGTTTGTTCTGGTGTGCCAGTAGACCACTGTGCACAAGCAGTCATAGGCTGATGTGCTTGCCATTTTCAACATCACCTTGGGATCACAGAAGCTCACTTATACACTGCCTATACTAGGCTTGCTTACAGCACTCACATACTGCCAATAAAATACACCAGGTCAGGTTTGGCCCTCCTGTAAGTCTTCTCAAGCGGTAATTTCAGAGGCATGGTGTGGTGTGTCACCTCACTTTAAACCACAAATCAAACCAAAGTCCTGCTTCATGGACATGGTCTGAGCAGATGCCACCATGACCCAGAGGGAAGCTATCTTAACTTTTCTTTGCTTCCTGCAAAGTATTATTATTAGTATTATAACTATTATTTTGAACTAAGTCTAAACTTTTCTAAACCTGCCCTACAAGAAATAGAGAGCATAAATACATTTCTCCTGAATGATTGTTTTAAGATATACAAAACAGTCAAAAAAATAAATGTATCATCTATTGGCGCTATATAAATAAAGTTGAATTGAATTATATATGTGCAGTTGTCCAACAACAATTTCAAAAGGATCAATAAATTATATAAAAAAAGACTGAGGAGACTTAAAAACATAATCTTAGCTGCCGTTTGGTGCATAAGCACAGAAGTCAGAGCCTTCCTCTCAAAAATTTGCATTCACACTGAGGTGACCCACTTAAGGCAACCACAAGGGGACACAAGCCAGTTTCTTCTCGAGTTAACAACGACCGCCACCGGTGCTGTTGACCTACAGGGTACCGGTGGAAATTGGACTACTGTTGGTCGAAGAAGGAGAGAAGGAAGGTGTGTTTGTAGGCAGAGAGAGAAGAGGAAAGCTAAGAATGTAGGACTGACAGTAGGGACTATGAGAAGATTGGGACTATGACGGAAGGCTAGAGGGTTGGTTGACATGATGCGGAGAAGGAAATTGCATATACTGTGTGTCCAGGAGTCCAGGTGGAAAGGTACCAAGGCTAGAAGCTTAGGAGCAGGTTTCAAGTTGTTCTACCATGGGTCAGATAGGAAGAGAAATGGAGTAGGAGTTATCCTGAAAGAGGAGTTTGTGAGGAACAATCTACAGGTGAAAAGAGTATCAGACAGGTTGATGAGTCTGAAGCTGGAAATTGAGGGCGTGATGTTAGTGGTTATGCCCCACAGGTAGGATGTGAGTTAGAAGAGAAGGAGAAATTCTGGAGTGAGTTAGATGAAGTGATGCAGAGCATCCCCAGAGGTGAGAGAGTGGTGATTGCAGCAGATTTCATTGGACATGTAGGTGAAGTGAACAGGTGATGAGAATGTGATGGACAGGTTTGGTCTTCAGGACATAAACGCAGAAGGACAGATGGTGGTTGACTTTGCAAAGAGGATGGAAATGGCTGTAGTGAACACTTTCTTCCAGAATAGGCAGGAACATAGGGTGACGTATAAGAGCGGAGGTAGAAGCACTCAGGTGAACTACATCTTGTGTAGACGCTGTAATCTGAATGAGATCAGTGACTGTAAAGTATTGGTAGGGGAGAGTGTAGCCAGACAACACAGGATGGTGGTGTGTAAAATGACTCTGGTGGTGAGGAAGATGACGAGGACAAAGGCAGAGCAGAGGACGAAGTGGTGGAAGTTGAAAAAGGACAAATGTTTTGTAGTTTTCAGGGAAGAACTGAGACAGGCTCTGGGTGGTCAGGAGGTGCTTCCAGGTGAATGGACGACTACAGCTAACGTGGTCAGGGAGACAGGTAGGAGGGTACTTGGGGTGTCATCTGGAAAGACGAAAATGGACAAGGAGGCTTGGTGGTGGAACGAGGAAGTTCAGAAGTGTATACAGAGAAAGAGGTTATCTAAGAAGAAGTGGGACACTGAGAGGACTGAAGAGAGTAGACAGGAGTACAGGGAGATGCAGTGTAAGGTGAAGGTAGAGGTGCCAAAGGCCAAACAAAGAGCATATGAGGACTTGTTGCTAGGTTGGACACTAAAGAGGAAGATGTGGATTTGTACAGGTTGGCCAGACAAAGAGATAGAGATGGGAAGGATGTGCAGCAGGTTAGTGTGATTAAAGATAAGGATGGAAATGTATTGAAAGGTGCCAGGAGTGTGATGGGAAGATGGAAGGAGAACTTTGAAGAGTTGATGAATGAGGAAAATCAAAGGGAACGAAGAGTAGAAGAGGTGACTGGTGTGGAGCAGGAAGTAGCAAAGATTAGTAAGAGTGAAGTGAAGAGGACGTTGAGGCGGATGAAGAGTGGACAGTTGGTCCTGATGACATACCTGTGGAGGTATGGAAGTGTCTAAGAAAGGTGGCAGTAGAGTTTCTGACTGATCTTGGAGAGTGAGAGGATGCTGAGGACTGGAGGAGAAGTGTACTGGTGCCCATTTCTAAGAACAAGGGAGATCAGCAGAGCTGTGGCAACTTCAGAGCAATAAAGCTGATGAGCTAAACAATGAAGCTGTGGGAAAGAGTAGTGGAAGCTCGGCTAAGGGCAGAGGTGAACATTTGTGTCTTGTACACATGCATTCTGTCTCTCTGCTTAACCGCAGTGAGACAGAATGCATGTGTGTCAATGAAACCCAGGGGGAATGGTGAGGTTACAGGGAGCAGAGGTGAAGAAGGTGCGGGACTTTTAAGTACTTAGGGTCAACGGTTCCAAGCAACAGAGAGTTTGTAAAAGAGGTGAAGAGGCGAGTGTAAGCAGCTTGGAACGGGTGGAGAAAAGTGTCAGGTGTGTTGTGTGATAATTGAGTATCAGTGAGAATGAAAGGACGTTCAAGACGGTGGTGAGACCAGCGATGTTGTTAGTTGGTGTGAGTGAAGAGGATGCAGAGGACAGAGTTAGATGGAGGCACATGATTCGCTGTGGCGACTCCTGAAAGGGAACAGCCGAAAGGAAAAGAAGAAGAAGAAGACTGAGGTGACCCACTTGTTCTCTGGGGAAAGTCCAGCACAACAATGTTAAGCTGGGAGCTAGTGAGGATCCCCGTACAAGCACAGTGCCTTTAAACCTGAGCAGTTCCAGAGCAAGATATAGTCCAGCTCCTGTGTGCATGGATTTAGTTGCTCTCAATTACACACTCTGTTACAAGCCGTGACCTATGCCACCTCAAAAATCAATTCCAGCTCCTTTACCACCAGAGCGCTGATATCCTATCAAACACAGGTAAAGTGGCTTTTAACATTAATATAATTATTGACAGTCAGTATATGACAGTGGTATATGACAGTCCGTATGTATAATAAAATCACCCTAAATGTACCATTGGAAGTCAGGATTACAGCAATGTACTGCTGGCTGAACGTGCTAACAGTCAGCAGCATCGCCGGCCTCTGGGACGTAACAAAGCTGAAGGTCATGTCTTCTCTTGCCCTGCGGCTGCTGCTTTCTCTGGAAACACTGGAGGCCTGGGAGCTTCTGTTCTGCATCACTGAGAAGGGCTCCTGGAAGGTGTAGGTCACTGAGGACTCCCTGTCAAAGGACACCGACACCTCTGCACACAGAAGGACACAGCTATTAATACTGTTTGTTAGCAGCTTAATTTGTTGTCTGTCTTAAGCCTGTGACAAACTGACTACATGCAGGGACAAATTAGCTGACAAGCTAACCCCTAACATGTCAGCTAGTCAATGACATACTGGGGCTAATCAGCCCAAAGCCTGCTTGCTGACTGCCATTTACCCCGAACACTAACTGATCAATAAGCTCACACAGTTTAATGAAGAGACCTAATGGTTCTGTCTGCTTCAGTGAACAAATGCACTGATTTTGGTCTGAACTGTCACTGTTAGAAAAACTGGCATCAACAACAATTTTAAGCCCTTTGTGTAGAAACAGAGTTCACCAGCTGGTGGCCAGGATTACTCACAACCTGACAAAAAGAAAGGAGTTTTTACATTTTGCATAATGCATTTTAAATTTGTCCATACTCACATATCTGTTTTTGTAGTAAAATAGATATTTACAATCACTGATTATTGCTTTTTTAAATGAACACAAATTGGTGAAAGGAGTAAAATGTTTATTTCCTGTTTTAACACTGACCTTGTTTACAGGTGGGTCCCCCGTAGGCTGACATGGAGCAGTCACAAACATAGCTGCCACTCTTTTCCATACACCTCCCTCTGTTATGGCAGAGGCTGCTGGCACTGCTGCAGTACCCTGGACACCCAGAGCTCACCCCTGCTCTCATCATGGCTCTCTCCTCCAGGTCAAACGTCACACCATTGATGACAAGAGACCTGATGCAACCCAGGAAACCCTTCTGCTGGGATACTGTCCCCCCTGATATAGAAACATCAGTTAATCACATGTACTGCTACATTCTGCATATGTCATGACTGTAAAATCACACTTCTCTTCCAAGCTGGGTCTTTATCTGGGCCACCTGCATGGGTAACATGGGACTAGTAGGAGTGTAGATATATTAATATGTTTTCTTGTAATTAAGAAAACATGAAGAATTTATAAGAATGGTGTTCCATCCCTGCAGTTTCTGATACTTAGAGATTCAGTTCCATGGCTACTTGAAGCTTTTCTGGTAACACAACCTCTTACTAAGACACTTCATGTTACTTTCTTCCTTTAGGTTGTCACCTGTCTGTATATTGTGTTATTCAGTCATTTGTGCCTGTAATCATTTATGTATGTAATGTCTCGTACACTTTATTTGTTCTTCTGGTCATAAAACAATAATTTTGAGAAGCATCTGCCATAAACCCTGCCTTATTATCCTGTTACATGGTGATTTGTGGTGATGTTGTGATTCTGGTTGGGATTTAGACGTAAGAAAAAGTGGTAGATCTTCATAGGTATTTTCACAGTTAGACTTAAAACCCAGTGAGAAATTCTGAGAAATTTTACCCAGAGTGCTTTAGGAATAATTGGAAAAATGGTCCCCAAAAAGAACAACAAACTCATATATGTAAGTACTATTTAATATTAATTTAATACAGTTACATACCATTTTCCTACTAAAACCATCATAGGAGGAGCTAGAGAAGTTGGCTGGGGTGAGGGAAGTCTGGGTTACTTTATGGAGCCTGCTGACACCACGATCTGACTTCAGATAAGCGAAAAATGCACTATTACCTAACAACTGTCATCAGCTACTTATGATGCACAGGAGCCTTAAGGGCTGTTCCTCTTGTAATTGTATCTGTACAGTAATTGTTTGCACAGAGGAATCCTGAAACAGAGATGAAAATATTCAGACTTTAAATATAAAAATATACTGAAACACTTTTGGAAGAGATACAGCCTGACTGGGATACAATGCATTTTACTGTATGTGTCACATATAACTGATGAAATATGGACTATGTAGAAAGAAACTGTATAAAAACATATATGATAATCATACATAGTTTTTTCATTTTAAGCATCTTAAGAAGATGCATAGTTTAAAAGCTGCTATTATACCTTTTATACTTAATGTAAAAGGCACTACTCCTGTTATCAGTACTGTCCATTCTGTAGTCTCCAATTCGTATTTCAAGCATCAGACATTTTCTTATTAACAGATAATGATGTGCGTTGATATTAAAATCAGATGTACAAGTGACATGACATGACCAGCCATTTGAATGGAGAAATGGCATCTAAAGGCTCCACTCTGCATTTCTTCAAATAACTCCAGATTAAAAATTAAAAATATACTTATGTGAGATGACAAGACATTTGACAAGACAAGACAAATGTCTTTCCCTTCACCTCAGAGAGATAACAGAAAAACAGTTTGATAAATTACTTGTTTAGTGTAGCTTAATTAAAATGCCTGTCTTTAAGAGTGTGAGAGAAAGCTTACCTACAGACAGCTGGCTGCTGAGCTGTAAGCGATTGTGTCCATCAGCCGGAACCTCCAGGATGCGAAGAGGGAGCTGGTCGACCTGCAGCAACGCCTCCTTCACGTTCCGTTCTGTCCTTACGTAGTGCCACTGCCTATCATTCAGAGGGAGGGGGGACTTCACAGTCAGGATTGTTGGACCGTTCCCCACGTCAAAAGAGAAAGTCACCACTGAGGGAGCTGGAAGGACACACACACACACACACACACACACACACAGACATTCAAAAATACAAACTAATAAGTAATAAAAGTCTTGCATCTGCTGCATCTGACACATTTCACAAATGTTTTTGCCATGGCTATAACAAGTAATTTAAAAATCCAGAAATTCTTATAATTAAAAAATATAATATAAAAAATATGCTGCCAGATATTTTTGAAGTACCTCACTTTTACCAACGCACAGATACACTCATGAAACTGCAGGTGCTGGTCCATCCAGATGGACCTCATAGAGTTCAGTGTCTTGCCCAAGGACAGGTTTACATGTGGACAGGAGGAAGCAAACTACCAACCCAGTGAAAATTGACCAAGCAGCCTTACTGTCTTTAACAGGCTTTAATGTTGCTTAGGTCAGTGAACCAAATAACAGAATGTAAACTTAGGACAAAGTCCTCCAGATACCTACATGTGTGCTGTGTAGTGCATTGCAACTTTGCAAGATATATTTGTTTTTGCTTATTATTAAGTAAAATGTAGAAAATCCAATTAGTAGGTTATAAACCTAAATTTAAATGAAAGGTCATGTATAGTCCTTTGTTGTGAAGACATTTAGAGCTGTCACTTTTTGGTCATTTAGAGTCTTTTTGTATCTTCTTTCTCTCTCTCTTTTTGATTTCTCTTCTTTAGAGCAATAATGTCCACCTTAATAACCGCCCAACCTAAATTTGCTGGATTCATGTATCTTTATCCAGCTGGTGTTTTAACTATGTATTTACATTTTACTAATAAGGTGAAAATCTAAAATATTCTTGGCTTTTAAAGTTTCCTGTGACAGCACAAGTTTATTGCTGTTGACTCCTTCATAAGAGAGTAGTTGTCAAGCTCTGCAGACCTGACAACTACTTTCCTGGGAAATTGCTGTGATTTATGGACAGTATTTCTCTGTGAGAGTAGTAAAAGAAGAGAAAAAAATCACAGACTTTGTGGGTTTCAGAATGTATGTCCATGTCCTGTTTCAAACCTGTTCCATGTGATTTAGTATTACTGCACTTCTCTAGCGAAGTTTCACTTACAGCTGAGCTCCACTCTGATGAAGTCTTTGACCCCCAGGTTCTCTAGGAAGACTCCTGAATGAGCACTGGTCTTAAAGTAGAAGAAGCTGTCAAAGCTGAGCTCAGCCTGCAGACTGGGGAAGAGGAGGGAGGAGGAGTCCTGGTGGAAGGAGGCTGCATTCCAAATATATTCTAAGAGGCAAGTAAAGGAAAATTAGATAAAGGAGAGGACGTGTAAGTAAGGTTGAACTGGTCTGTTGGGAGTCTACATCAGTTGCATTTGTTGTATTGCTTATTTTGCTTTCTTCTCACTTCATTTCCTGGCATTTTAGTTCCTGTCATTTAATGAGGAAGTTAAAGAAGGAGAGGGTTATTGTCTGTTTGTTGTTTTTGCTGTGTGTCTTACACTGGTAGCACTAGTCGGAAACCCTGTCTTTGTCTTTTTAGCATGTCGAATCACCTGCAGCCCTCTCTGGAGAGAAAGATCACTCTGATTGTGTAGCTTAGTAAATCAGTGCATTAGAAGAGAAACTGAAGTGACAACAGAGACAAGAGGGCACATGCTGAAGCCTGAAAATGCCAGTATCATTTGCAACTTCCTCTCTGGCAAATACGCTGCTTTGATTATGGTTTGTAAAACAGCAGTCCTAGGTCATCTGTTTTATATTTTTGCTGGTTATAGAGTTATTTCTTCTTCTTCATGCAGGCAAATGTGCTAGTTAGCAGTTAGCTGTAGTTTCTGCTGTAGGTTCAATTGCAACTTGATGATACGGGATGATATGGTAATAGTTACAGGCAATTTGTTTGACATATAAGTTATTTCTTACAGTTTCTTCAATTTATGTTTTGTTTTCAGATTTTATCTGAATAAGGTGTCTAAGGACAGAGGGCTTTGTATGTTTTAGAGATTGTAAATCATCTTGTGGAAAATGTGTCATTTGTTTTCATTGGCTTTGCAGTTTAATATTATATTTGTTAACAAATAATCACAGTCCAAAGACCAAAGAATGTTAGGTTAATTGGTGAATCTAAATTGGTTGTTGGTGTGAATATGGATGTGAATGGCCCTGAGATAGACTGGCTACCTTTTCAGGGTGTATCCTGCCTTTTGCCCAGTGACAGCTTGGCATTAGCTTCAGCATTCCTGTGATCCAAACAGCTTAAGTGGTTTAGATAATGAATAGATGGGTGTGGCACTCAGAGTCCAAGTCACAAATGTATAAGAGACTTCATCTAAAAGTTTTGTACAATAAATAAAATGAAGAGTGTCTGTAGAGTCAGTTTGGACACAGTAAATTAAAATAACGAGCAATAAATGAAAAGACTCTTCCAGGGGATCACTGGGGCAGTGAGCATAGATGCTGAAGCCTTCAAGGATCAAAAACATATCAAATCTTGGTAGATAGTAAACCTCAATTTTATTTTATCCTTCACAAATAAATCAAACAAATAAATCACCTACTGTCTCCATAGCAACGCAGTGGCCCAATGTGGTAGACAGCTTCTGAGCCTGTTCTGTTGGTGTCTGCAATCACTATCTGGCTCAGTGGCAAATGCTCTTTATAGGACAGGATTCCTGAGTCATTGGCCCTATGACACAACAAAAGAATAGTGTCCAGTAAAGGAGTCCGTTCTTATGCACTAGCACAGAATACACAGCAAACACATATTAAAAGGAAGCAGTTTATCAGAGTGCACACAGCTGCCTGTGGAAATACGCCAACTGAGCTGAACAGCAGAGACGCTGAGCTATAATTTAACATTGTAGAAGGGTTAGGGGGTAATATATCCTTTGGTTCTTTAATGTCTACTTTTTTCATTATCAGTAATCTAAAGTACACACTGTATATACTGGGCATAACAGAAACTGGAATATGGAAAATTTTAGGCATTATAGTAAAATAAGCACCATGTGTCAGTGTCAGCATCACAATTGCAGAAATAGTCCCTGTCGCTGCAGTTGTCCTCCAGCCTGCAGGAGCACCGCTGAGCTGAAGGCACAAACCCTCCCCAGTAGTCGCGTCTCTCACCTTCCCGGTCCAGCCACCAGAACAGAGGGCTGCCATCTGCAACAAACACCACACCATCACAAAGAGCTGCTCCAACCTGAGCTGGTTACAGAATCCAACTAAGCCAAGGTTATGAGTTATATTATACTCTTGAAAGGTTAAGTGGTGCATCCTGAGATGCAGAGGGAAAGTTGTGTACCTTCACTGAAACTGTAATTATCAGTTCATGTTTCTCTTTCAGTCCAACCCTGCCTCTTCTCATGGTCATCTTAAACAAAGCAGCTGGTTTCACCCCTTTTGAATATTCTTTTACGCTCCCCCCTAAGCTGTAACCTAAGCAATTCAGTTCTTACATGAACTGCTACACAGCTGTTTTTCATACTATCTTGTGCACGTTTTTGGTCAATCCAAGTCCTTCCTTATTATTATGATATTACAATATCTACTGTTAGAAATTCAGATCTGACACTTATATTAACTTTAATGTTTCAAATGTATTGAAATGACAGCTGTAGCTCCCAAATTGGGCAGCTACTAAGCACAAGAACTACGTGTTTGTAATACTACTAAAGATGCAGCGAGCACACAAACAAACTTATCAGAGTTTAAGTCTTTCATCTTTGCTATGATAGGGTAATTAACTATCTCTCATAGTCCAACACAAAACACAACCTTTGACAATCAGAAAAAAACAGTATTGACCTTTTATATTGGAGAGGCGAGACTTCCTGCAGTTGTAAAGCACTTTTTGTTGGCACTGCTCTGACAGAGTTATGATGGCTTGCAGTTGTTTAGCTGAGGCACTGTAGTTGAACTTCATGATGTGAGGTTTGTAGAGAGAGGAGCCCTGGACTCTGACTGGATCCATGCTGTTGTGATTTAACACAGTCCAAACCTTTTCCTCTAAAGAGAAACACACACACACACACATCACCTTCCTTTCTTAACATTAACCATAAATTAACTAAAGCTTGCTACCACCACGTATGTACCATGAGAACAGACCAAAACATAATGCCCATTTTTTAGTTGTCCTTCCAGATGATCTGGGAAAATTTGGGGAGGGTTGCATCAGGAAGGGCATCCAGCGTAAAAACTGCCAAGATCCACTGTGGTGACCCAGAACTTATGGGATAAGCCAATGTGACTAAAAAAACCTTCAGTCATATCTTTTGACTCTCCAAACACATGAATGGGGAAGAATAAAATATCTCTACTAGACCTTTGAAAGCATATTCTGATACTATAAACTGACACTATTAATATTCAATTCAAAAGGTTTTTTGATGCTTAGAATTTTTTTTTCTCCACAATATTAGTGTTCCTTTTGTGATGATTCACTGGGGGAAAACCTGCTGTCCACAGCTTCCGCTAAATACAAAAACATTAGACTGCACCAAAATAAATAAAGAATTGTAGCTAGTATTTACAAAGTTTAAGGCATCTACTTGTGACAATATCATTTCAATGACATCCTCCATTTATTTAGTGGATTTTATTTGATGGAAAGATTTATTTATTTTTTTATCTAAACCACAAAGACATAAGACAGGCCAAATGTAAAAATGCTTAAAAGAGCAAGTTGGTTTAAAATATAAAACAAGAGTAAAATACATTAATTTGTAAGTAAAATAATAACAACATATGAACTGTTTAAACCGACAACTATTTGCTTATTTTGAGTCTGATGCCAGAACATATTTTAA
Source organism: Channa maculata (assembly GCA_020496755.1). Classification (NCBI taxonomy): domain Eukaryota; kingdom Metazoa; phylum Chordata; class Actinopteri; order Anabantiformes; family Channidae; genus Channa; species Channa maculata. The sequence continues at coordinate 897,710 of CM035609.1, forward strand.
AATAAGGATGGGAGCATGATTGTCACTGCATTTCTTCTTTTAACAACACTATGCTTGGGTACCGAGGAACTGCTTAAATTTTTTTTATTAATTTTTCCTTCATTCAAAGCATGAAAATGATGGCAGCATATACTCCTAAACCTGTACATATCACTGTGCAGTAATTAATTATCGAGCCTTCACATATGTGCATGTTACATATGCCATGCACATTAATGCAGCCCTTCAACATCACAGATGCTGGTTTTTGAATTGCTGGTTAATAGATGGGCTCTCTCCTGGACATAATATCCATGATATCCAAAAATAAAGTAAAATTTTCACTTGTCAGACCATTAGACAGTCTTCCACTTTACCTCAGTCTATTTTAAATGAGTTTGGGCTTAGAGAAGACAGCCACATAATTGAACAGCAGTAGATGGACAGCATTAACGTGGAACATACAGTATATAATAAGTTAAAAAACAGCAGTCAACAGAAGTGCAATTTTGTGGTTAAAGAAAAATTACAATTGTGGACACAGCATGGTCAGGAGGGACAAATGTCTTCTAATGTCAAGATGCCCCTACTAATATTTGGAAAAACATATAAGATTTTGGCATTTAAGTCCATGGAGTCCCTGAAATCATAGGAAAAGGTGAGAGGACAAAAAAAAAAAAAAGAAAAGAAAAAAAGACATGCAGAGTTGTTTGCTGTGAAAGTGTGAAAGAGCTGGATATGATTGATACATGACCAGATGTTCTGGCCTGTCTGAATAGTGATGACTACAGGTCTGAAGCTGTTACATTTCATAGCTTATCACTGCTGTAAGTTATCAGGCTGGTCTGCTTTGCTGAACTGAAAAATAAAACAGCTACAACACAATATTGTAGACATCATTATTGAGTCAGTGAGAGTTTCTCTGTGCTGCTTGTAATACTTTACAGTTGTTTGCAATTTAGCACCGGAAAAGCCAGATGGACACAATTGTTTCCAAGACACAGTATAAGTTATGTCTCCAATCTTTGAACACCACTAAAACCAGAAAACCACAAAGATTCTCAAGCAGGAAGACCCAGCTCTGAACGACTTTTGCACTCCATCTTCAAAAAGTGACAAGGGTTTGTAAAATTAAATCAAGGTCTTCCCGCGTCCTTTGTATGCATTATGTTATTTACTTTGCTCAGGGAAAATCCCTCTATGCTTGAGAACCATGTACATCAGGCTATCAGGCTGAGAGCTTTTCACACCTAATGGATTGTGTTAATCTGAGTGCTTCATATTTGTGTCAGGTGGAAACACATCTTGGACTAGACAGCAGTGATGACCTCTCCAAAAAATTAATGAATGCCTGCCATCCTCAAAGGCCAGTGGAGGGTGTGACAGCTCAAAGACCGATACTATCTCCAGAATGTTAACACTCAACTTAACCCTTCTTGTCCCACATGTCATGAGATGGGAACAGAGGATCATTTTTCTTATCCTTTGTGGCAGCAGATCCATCTTCCCATCTTGACAACATCACAAACTGTGAGTCTAACTGACATAGACATGGTTGCATGGCTATCTTGCCAATATTACATTCAAACTACACTAATAAATAAAGTATTTAAAAAAATCCATGTAAATGTTGTTAACTATGAGATATTATTTTGTAACGCGATGGTCATTTTTATTTACTTTCCAAGGAATCTTTCAACAATGGACTACTAAAAGCATGTTTCCTGACTCTCTGGGAAGCATATAGACTGAAAACATTAAGATTATTATTAATGAAAAGTACAAACTGTGCAATAACTGAGCATATTTAAACTTTGAAAATGATAAACTCTTCTGACTGCATTGTCTTGCTAAAACTTTACCTTTTAGAGACCTGCACTTGGTAAACATCCCATTTGAATGTATTTAACGAGCAGACTTCTTCAGAAAAATCAAGTTCTAAACTGTATAACACCCTGATTTATGAGCTACTAAATGTGAGTGGGAGTGTGAGCTGCTGTGGCACAAATCAATGTAGAGTGATCTGCAAGCAAGTGGTCTCTTTACTCTGAGCTCTCTGTCAGCTCCCTGTGGAAGTCTGAGACACTAAAAATGACGGCAGGTGGACTACCGTGATCTCACCTGTCATGTTGCAGTAGACCAGTGTAGGCCCCAGGGGACCACTCCCATCTGGATCAATGGAGTAGAAACCTGAGGAGCTGCCAGTCAGCAGGTAGGCCTCACAGGACATTTCATAGAGAGCTAAAAGCACAAAAGAAGCGTTCTAATAGTTTCCTAATGATACAGCTCAGCACAATAAGTAAGGATGAATGAGCAGTAATGAAGGAATAAAAGAACTGCTTGTCCAAGTTGGCATTTACTGTCCAGTGAACTGGTAAACCATGTGCAGCTCTAATTAAAATAATGTAAAACCAATAAAATGGTTTTAAATTGAGCTTATGAGCAGAGGATGCAGTGATTTTCTAAACATAGCATAAACCTTTAAATGAGCCATACATCACAAAACTTGGATATATACTGGATGAATTTATGGGGCATTGACAATTATAATTAATGAGATTAAGCAGATGAAAACCAATGGCGCTGTATCTGCTGTTCACCATCTTAGTTTTGTTGTTATCATGCTTTCTAACCAGCACTAAACCTAAAGTATTAAGGCTGTTGAAGCTGGTGGAAGAAGCAATACTTTAATATTTGGTCTTCGGGTATTTGTGATTAGTTGGAAAATACAGTAAAGTGTACAATTAAACAATCATGAAAAATATATTTGTTTCTCACTTTTCCAGTCCTTCGGGTTGTAGCACAAATTCCTGGAACTAACACAATAAATAGTGTATAGTACTTACTATACATGCTGTTTCAGAAAAGTTTTTATTTTTGTCTATATTTAACATCAATTATGGGACATATAACATAAGGTGCTACTGTCTTTAGATTTTAGCATTGGACAAATTGAAATTTAGACCTTATGAAAGCACTAGATGAATAGTTACATCATCACCACAGCAATTACAAATGATGCTAAAGGAAACATGAACGTCTGTTCATTGATTCATGACAGTCAATTCAAGCCCAGTGCCAAGAGATACAAAGAAATACAAACCTCACTTCTAGCAAAATTGGGATTGAAATCAATTGTAGGTGGCCCTGAGAACTCAAAACACTGCGGTTTGAGGTAACACATGCAAATAGACAAACCACAAGCAAATATACAAAAATAACTTTACCAATTTAACAACACAGGCGAAACATTCAGAAACATGCTGCAAAAAGCCACAACACAATGAAATTGAGAAAACCACAGCAAAAAACACAACACAATGGAAATGGCTCCAGGAGAAACAAAAAATAAATTTACAAATCTAAATGCCCTTCACTTTTTAGTGTCCCACGGAACCGTTGTAGACAAGTTTTATAGTAATGTTTCCAGGGAGAACACTAAAAGTGTCAGATATTTAGATTTGTAAATGTATGTTTAATTGCTACTGGAGCCAATTTTGTTGTGTTGTGGCTTTACAGCACTTTTCTCAATTTTGTTGTGTTGTGGCTTTACAGCACTTTTCTCAATTTTGTTGTGTTGTGGCTTTACAGCACTTTTCTCAATTTTGTTGTGTTGTGGCATTTGTAGCAATTTTTTCATTCGGTTGTGTTGTGCCTTTTTTCAAGTGTTTTCGCAAATTGCAGTGCTTTGAGGTCTCAGGGCCACTGTAAAATAGAAATAAAAAGAGGTGCAATGATTTGCAAAACATTTCAAACCTTTTTTATTGTAACAGGTAAAGGTCAGTATCATGATTTAGTGCAAAAGGCATCCCAGAGAAGTTGAGTTGTTGAGAAAATGCATGTTTATTTTGGGAATAACGTTTTTTAATGTAAAATCTAATTATCTATGGTTCCTAATAACATTCAGACAGTCAAGAGAAATCAAAAAACAGCACTGAATGGTGGAAATCTTCAGAACATCAAGCAGTAATGCAATAAAAAAGATCCCAAAATGCTGCCACCTTCTCTGAGCCTGAGCTCTTTTTAAAACTGACTGAGGTGGAGTGGAAAATTATCCTGTGGTCTTAAAATGTGGTAAAAATGTAAAGTTGTTTTTCAAAACAATTTGTTTGATTTGTTGGGTTTTCTCTATATATCTGTACGGTGTTTTACTTCCTAGGTAAAGTGCCTTGAGAGTATTTTGTGGTGAATCGATTTAAATAAAAATTGTCTATGTACTAAACTAACCTGCCTGCATTGCAGACCTGAAGACATTTGAAGTCTTGTGAAGTGAAAAATGACAAAAGGAGGATCAAAAATGTTAAGAAGCTAAGATCATCTATCAAGCAAGGATATGTAGCTATTTAAGCTAAAATAATTAGTCTCCCCAGTTTCTAAACACAGAGAGTCGTTAAAAGAAGAGGTGATGGAACACATGTCCCTGTAACCAACTTTTCTGAAATGTATCAAAGTCAATATAATACACTATATTGCCAAAAGTATTCGCTCACCTGCCTTTAGACCCATATGAACTTTAGTGACATCCCATTCTTAATCCATAGGGTTTAATATGACATCGTCCCACCTTTTGCAGCTATAACAGCTTCAACTCTTCTGGGAAGGCTTTCCACGAGGTTTAGCAGTGTGTTTATGAAATACATAATACACAGTGCTCGCAGTATTCGCTCTAATTCATCCCAAAGGTTTTCTATCGGGTTGAAGTCAGGACTCTGTGCAGGCCAGTCAAGTTCTTCCACACCCAACTCACTCATCCATGTCTTTATGGACCTTGTTTTGTGCACCTGAATTCATTTATTTGGATGGGTGAGCGAATACTTTTGGCAATATAGTGTACATTTGTTCATCTTTTTCAAGATTTTCATATATATATTTTGTCTGTAAACTATTTACAATCAGATACAGGTTTGAAATTATTTAAAAATCATTGTTGCCTCTCACATAAACAGAGGATAGCTGAGAGTTAATGTGTGAAGTACAGAAGGTAAAGAGGTGTGTGTTGCAACAAACGACACAGGTTATGAGACATAGACACTTGGGGAGGTGAAGAGAGTGTGATTTGAGTTTTCAGAAGAGCTTACAGTTGTGACAGGTGGCTCCAGAGTAGCCTGTTCCTGAACAGTCACAGTAGAAAGAGCTCCAGCTCTGAGAGCACCGGCCTCCATGTTCACAAAGGTTAGGAAGACATCTAAAAAACACAATTACAGTTGACTTCTAACTCACATGAGAAGTAAAAGCTGAGCCCAGCCATTCCTCTTTCTGTCTTGCTACACACTGCTATACTCTGCTATGACAGAACCTGACGCACAGATTCAAATATTAGTGGGATGAGAACCTAAATTCTCTAATTGACTTCCTCTTTTCGTGCCACGAAAGCTGTAGTGCCCTTTATTTAATTCTCTCATTAGCACCATTGGAAAATAATTATTCTCCCTACTACGGATATTCTTTAAATATTGTCCTTTTCCTTTTATTCTGTTCTCAAACGGCAAACCAACAAAAGGGCATTCCGTCTTACCTCTCCTTTAGCAGTCCCTCCAAGAATTTGTGATGTTGCAATCGCAACAATTAATTCAACCAATTCCCTGTATACTTTGCAGACCTTGCAATTTAAAGCATCATTGCAAACATCACAATTTAAAAAAGCTGTTGTGAAATCAGCCATTTTAGGCCACAACAATCACAACAATATTGGCTAAATCCTGGAGGGACTAATTTCCTACTTCCTCCCCATCACCAAAGGGTGTTCCATGTTTGCGCGTCTGACTCACTTCACCTCCAGCAGCACCAGCATCTGGACCCTGGAGAAATCTTATCAGCATCCTCTAGCTTATTTATTTCAAAGCTACAGTCGTTTTGTACATTATTTCGTGCATAATCCATCAACAGCTTGTTACTGTACATGTATGACAAACGTTAAAAAATGAATAATGAAATTATAACAGAAACGTCTAAGCAAAACATCATACAATATAATCAACAGTTCAGTCTTTGTTGAACCATATCAGATTTGTGCTGGTGACCCTAATGCCAGAATGTAGCCTGGTGACTACAGGCTTCAGGCTACATTAGCCACTTTTTACAGATTCCAAAAATTCCCTTAAACCCAGACATACACTCACAACACTGAAGGGGTGGTGTGTTGCATGGTTGCAAAGCAAGGGGCAATTCTAAAAGCTGTTTCCTCACAGAAATCTTCTGTCTTTGTGAAGTTTACATGTTTTCGTGTACAAGTGTTCAGGTTTACTCCACAGTCCACATGCAGTTAGGTTGACTGCTGACTTTAAATTGCCCATAGGTGTGAAAGTAAGAGTAATTTATCTGTCTCTATGTGTGGCCCTGTAATGGACTGGCTGTGTGTCCAGGATGAACTTTCCCTTTTGCCTAATGTCAGCTGGGACTGACTTCAGCCCCCCAGCGAATCTAAGCAGTAGAAGTGGTTTAGATAATGGATGGATGGGTAAAGTTATAATGACAAATAGTGGAAAAACAAAAGCTGCCTCAAACCTCTGAGGCATTCAGGTTAGGCCTAACTGCAGGTACTGATTTATCAGACAAACAAGAGCTAAGCTTACCACCAGCTATTTGTTTTGTTCATGCTATTACATCTGGCTTTGTAGCTCATCTAAAGAACTAATTTAAAACCTTCTGTATTTCCTAACATTAGAATAACAAACAGAAGTGATGTTAGGTGTCTCATGCTGTGATATAGTCTGACCTTGGTAGAGCAGAAATAGATTGGTGTTCCTCTACAAATAAAAGCATCACTGTCATGTCTGTTTATGGGATCTAACCACAATAAGCCCTTCACAGAAATGTCAAACCTCACTCTTGTGATTAATTGTCCCTTACTGAAGTCTCCTTCAGTTTCATATAATTGTCAGGATTTTAAGCATGATCAAGCTTTAATTTCATACACGTTCATCTATCACCTAGTAATTGCAGCAGAGGACTCTAACCACAACATGGATAAAGTTGCAGTCGCTGGTTTAATTATCATGGAGCTATTTTTTGTTGTTGTGCTCATTGTTGCCCTTACAGAGCCAGCAGCTCATAAGTGTTCATGCTCTATACACTGAGTAATAAAGTTTGATTCGGCACAGAGAAAAAGAGATAAACTGTCAGAAAGGTTAATTTTCTAATGCTCTTGGCAAAGCATAACTGGGGTCATTAAATAGGCCATGGCTAGAGTGAATCGTCATAAAGCTGAGGCTTAAGTATGTGCAGCAGTCACACCTAATATGCTATAGGAAAGAGACGAATCATAAATTCTTCAATGCCTGAATTTGTTTAAACCAAGTCTGTCTGCACAGCAGCAGACAAACAGTTAGAGACTAGCTAGTTAACACAGTGAAGCTTTTTGGTGCTAAATACGCTGACATTTACCTCGGGAGTGGCCAGAGACCAAAAATAACAGAGAAATTGAGCTGCTATGGTTTCATAATGTTACTCTGTAAATTAGGCAGATGAAGACTAAGGTGTTGGAAATGTTAAAAAATTGTGTGAGTGTAAGGTGCAAGATCATTTACCATTTACATTGCAAAGTGCTTTTAAATGACTCCTGCACCTGCTAACAGAAGAGACACACATGTTGCACCATGGGGTACACGTTTGACTAGTGTGGTAATATTCAATGTAATTACTGTAATGTTTGTGTTTGGTGTAATGTGTTATTATGATAAAATCAAAAACAAACATGTATTTTTTACATATTTTACATTGTTATTACACCATCATCTACCATCTACTGTAGATTCTGTAAAACCCACCTTTATTTCTACATCAATATTTCCATGATCCCCCAATTCCCTGTTATTGTTGTGATGTAAAGTTTTACCAGAAAGATGATATATTTGGTTCTTGTGTATCATTTTTATTCGTTTTTTAAATAAAGGGGATCATAGGCGCATGATATGGACCCATGGCTCATTTTGGCCTCTGGGCTGAAGATGGACCATAGTGATACCAACACTACCTTACATTTGTAGAGGATATTCTCAGCTGGGATAATGTCTCTTTCATCTCTTCTCTCAGTGTAACACCTCTGTGTTTTCATTCACTGACAGTGAACAGTCAGAGCTGAAAGATTAACTGTAGTTCTCTTAAACCTGTTCAGGGGGTCCACGACTGTGGATAATGAGAAACAGGGTGCACATGGGACAGCAAATACAATCTTGTTCACCTACTGATCCTATGCTGAGAAAGGTGTTAACCAGTACCTGCTGCTATATTATTTGATGAGTCTGTGCATATCTCGATTGATGTACAGGCTGCTTTAAAGAAAACACATTGTCATCTACAAAAGAATCTTGTGGCATCAACCAGCCTCTGCTGACTGCTTAGATCACGTTCTACAAAGTTCATTTTGGTTGAATGTTTCGTGTGTGATCAGTGACAATCAAAGTGTCTCTACCTGTCTCTGATGCTGCACATGTCAAACCATAGCTCGTTATAGTTTCCCAGTATTCCTTGCTGTACATGGCTGAGATTGATTGGCTGGCTGTTGATGAATATGAGCTGCATGCAGCCCTGAAAGGCTGGAGCCGAGGTCTGACAGTCATTGGAGGAACAACCTGGAGAAACATGACACATGATGCAACCTTTAGTTTTAAAGGCACTCTGAAGTTTTAAGGAGTATATTGTTACTGTGTGTTGGTGAGAGAAAACTGAGCTATACTTAGTCAGCATCCTCTGACCTCCAAAGAAAAAGTTGTTTTTTGATTCCAGGTGTTCCCACATTGGAGTGGTGGAGACTGGCTCATTATCCACAGTCAGAGTGACGTGCAGGTGTCTGGTGTCCACACTCACTGAATGCCACAGTCCATCACTGACTCTGTTGCCTACACAGGATTACACATGGGGCTTCACTGAAACTTTATAAAGGAGAATAATGAAAGAATTTGCTACATTATAATCTTAGGTGATGGCATTGGTGTAGAAATGATGTGAAAAAGAGAGCGTGAGAGAATCAGTTAGGCTGTTTGTTGTGCGTCTTTTTGAATCCTGTGACCATTAGGACCACACTGTTGGACAGAGGAAGACACACAGAGCTCCTGTGCACTTTGCTCAAGTACTGCACTCATTACGATATTGCTCCTGAAGCTTCTCTATTTCCTACTTCTTAAAAGGGAAAAGTTAGAAACCCTGTGTTAGTGGAAACCGAGATAAAGATGGTTAAATATAGAATCATTAAATAACTTTTCATTTGCCCTGAGCAGTCAAGAAAGGTTTAATGACTGGAGCAAAACACATTTCACATTGCCATGAGACTTGTGATGCTGTTGGTTGCTTTGGGGGAAGGTGGTGACTCAGTCATTGCTCAGAATCCGTAATGCAGACAGACTGTTCATTAGCATCTAACTCAGTTTGCGTTTCACATCCTTCCTCTTCTCTGAGCTTGTGTGTGTAAAACTTGGTGAATGCCTCTTTAACTTTTACCCTGTGTCTCTATCTCTGCACCAGACCCACATTCAATATGTGAGAATTGAAATGTCCGAGTGAGATGTTCCTGACATTATCCAGACAGATCCTGTGAGTACAAAGTCCATATTATGTGCGTGAGCTCATGCGTCCAGCACTCTGCTCTCTCCCGAATTGTTTGAAGGATTTGTGTTGACAACGACTTTTTTAGATGCTCCAGTATGTTGTACACTAAACATTGTTTCCCATAGTTCCCTATGATGTTGTGCCTCCTGCACGTGTTGCCCTGCACTAAAATCAAAAAGAGTTGCTCTCATAGGATGCTTCTGACTCAGAGCAATCTCCTGTGTTTTAACGGTGAAATGCAACTGACAATGTCAAAGGCTGATTTCTCCTGACACCATCAGGAGTTCATGTGTGAAACGAGCTAATGTCTACATTAAGCAGGGTACAGACTAAATTGCTCTTCTTAAACCAGAAGTGTCCAGGTTCAGGTTGTTTCTGCATTTACCCCTGTGCACATGAAACCACAATAGAAAGGAAAACAGGTGATTCCTCCTGAGCATGTTTGAAAGACTGATAGCCAAGCCAACCTCAGAAAATACGTAAAAAAGAAACTGTATACTAAGTCCCATTTCACTCAGCTCACTGTCTATGTAAAGTGAACTAAAAAGAATTTGAAGTTAGGGTTTGTTCACAAGCAAGCAGAGATCAGTACTGGAGAATAAGCAAATTGAACTTTGCAAAGCTGACCATTTCATATATATGGAACCGGAACTTGAAATTGTATATCATTGTTACTCTGTTTGTTTTCTGAGACTGACTTGGCTGTCAAGCATGGAGGCAGGAGGACAGGTGGTTTCTTATCTTTACCTAGTCAGAATTGACAGCGCAACATGCACCTACCCCCTTCTTCTTTCAGTTCCTGAAAAAGTGATTTAGTACTACTTCCGAAGGGGTGCTGAAATGCAGCTCCCGGAAAGATGTATTTGTGGTTCTTTAAATTACGTTTTTTAGTTTTTGTAGCCTCATTCCTTTCCTAAAGCAGCTGCTCAAACAAGTGTTTATCAAGCAAACATGGAGGAAACAGCATTTGCCAGAGATCACTTTCAGGGACAGATTAAATCATGTTTGGTGCTCTCCTGAGTATTTGGAGGAGAAAGACACTGGATGTGGGGCAGAGTCAAAGCAAATTACTGTGTGTGTGTGTCTGTGTGTCTGTGTGTCTGTGTGCATGTGTGAGTAATAAAGGAACATGTCACCCTGAGAAACAGTGTGTCTCACTGATGTCCCTTTAATAGTTTTTAGACAAAAATGGAGCTCTAAGGCACAAAGAACTACAGTATATCAGGCTTTAAGCCACAGACACACAATACTCGCTAGTAGAAGACATTTACTGTTGGTTTGGGTCTTTACATTTATTTTCAACTGATATAAAATGACCAGAAGGATACTTTTATATCAGTGGAAATGGATGGATGGAGATGTTGCTGTTAAATCTCATTAGCTATTTCATTCCACTGTCTCACCGTACACAGCACATTTCAAAAAAAGTTCTTGCACAGTAAATCATGATACAAATTTGTATAGTGGAATTTGACTGTCTTATTTATTATTTTTGCAATGACTTTGGCCCATTCACACTGATTCTTGCAGCTATCCTGCTGTAACACCACCAATACGATAACGTCGTAGATGACGTTTTTATACATCAAACTAACCTTGTTTTATCCAGATAAGCCTCTCTTTGGACATTAGCAGCGTATCTATATCTCTGCCCTACTATCTATCTATAGTAGTTGGAGTAAACATATTTGTAAAATATTGCTGTTAATTGCACATACTTAGAAAATGTAGACATTTTGTATCTATGTCTGTGTCAGTGGGTGTTGTAGTTCATTTAATTTAAAATTTTGATGGTCAAGTATCTCGACTTCATCTGTATTTCTCACTAAACCCACCATCTGCTGGAACATGCCTTCATCAATCAAACATCTGTATTATCTTAGAACAGCAATCTCAGACAGCGCATTGGATGGCATTTTCCTTCAAGTAATCCCAAGGAAATGAATACTGTTTTGAGATTACTGAGGACAAATGTGATGAAAACACAGAGCAGGAAATCACTTTCATAAATCGACATGTAGGATTAGGATCGTGCTGTGTCTCTTAGCCTAATTTAGAATGATGAAACCAAGCATGGCATATTGCAGACAGGGTGTTTTTCAGTGAGTATACACAGTTTTTTCTTTGTGTAGACAGAGAAAGGACAATGGACGTCACCCTCTGATGTAGGTTAATGTTGCATGAACTGATCATGATGTTCACAGATGTTCCTGCTGATTCAAATGCTGTGCGGAGAGTTAAGTTCAGATCTGGAGTCATCATATGTTGGATGTGTGTGTGTGTGTGTGGGTGGGTGGGTGTGTGTGTGTGTGTGTGTGTGTGTGTGTTTGAGTGTGTGTGTCCTCACTAGCAGAGAGCTGGGATTTTCTCTCTCCTGAGCTTTGGAGGGTCAAGAGCAGCCGGCTGTTAATGATCTGCAGCTCCAGTCTGTGGGGCTCTGGATTCAGCTGTACATAGAGCAACAGCCCATCTTTGTTCCATGTTCTGAACTGGAACTGAATGATGAAATCACTTTTAGTGGACGATGTCACCGGCAGAAGCAGGAAGCTGCTGCTGGAGCTTAGGAAGGTGCAGGTCATGAGCTGGGGCTGCATGCATGAAAAGCTGACGTTGCCCTGTAGGACCAAAAGCACAACAGTTGGAGGTTAATATCATTAGTATAAAGAAAATGGAGATATTGGACATTAAGTCAAGGCAAACCAGCTTCTAGATATATTTAATCTCATATCATCAAAGTGGCAGTTTAAAGTAAAAACAACTGAAAAACCTTATATGAGATAAATTACTATATAAAAGTGTAGTATTTAACAATATGTATTTCAACCTTTCATGGACCCCTTATATCAAAGTTATTGGTAAGAAGATACATTAAGTCAATTGGCAGATGCTTTATACAAATCAACAAACGTGCATCTAGGTCTTTTACTGGCTCAGAACTTTTGGACATTCTTTTCCTGTTTTTCAAATCAGTCATTCAGAGGGTCATGTTAGATTGTAGCACTGCTTGGTTTAACAATATGTCTGTGAGATGTGCATCTAAACCAAATAATACAATTTGCATCTGTTCAGAAATAACAGGCTGACCATTAGAAGCCTTTTTTAAGCAGTATGAAACAGCCTGCTTAAAGCCTACTTGGTCTTGCAAACAGCATATTTTTTAATCTTCACATGTCAACTTGGACTTCATTTACCTGGAACAGGCTAAAGAAGCTTGTATATCAGTTTATACTGCTGTGTAATCGACATCAGGGTGAGACTATGAGAACTGTGAGCCTGATAATGTGTTCTGCCACATGTAATCTTTGTTGGATTGGTTGTGTTCATTTTGATTGTTATGTTGATGGTTTTAAATGTCTTTAGAATTGAGCCACCCTTGGAACCGAGGATGAATTTGAGTAAAAATATAAAAGTATCATATGCACCCACTGACCACAGAGCAGTCCTCTCATTCCCAAAGGCTGCAGGGCAGCACACAGCAATCACAGCTCTGTAACTCTGTGAGTTGAAATTCCATCATGGCAGAATCTTTCAGTTGCTGCTGTGTGTTAAGACCTTTGAGTGCAGAAATCAGACTTTTAAAGCTCTGGTATTGTCAGATGAGATGTGGCTCTCTGACCAACCTGTCTGATTTGTGTGAAAGATGAACTAATAGGGTGTGTGTTAGGTTAAAACTATTCACACATTAGACAGACAGAAGTAAACCATTTATTCTCATCAGTGTCTATTGTATTAGAGGCAGCTCAAAAAACACAATTTTCACTGGCCAGAGGTATCAGTAAGCCTGCAATTTGGTCTACCACAGTCCAAAATCACAATGGACTCCTTCAATGTAGCCACTACATATATTTTTGGACATTAGAACAATGTCAGTATGGGCACTACTATTGCTTTTAATGCAGACAATAGTCTTTTATTCTGCCTCGGCCGCAAGAGTCCTGTGATATATTGTTGCTCTATGTAAGGTCATTTTGACAATGCCAACTGGGAAACCTGATGAGGGCCAAGACGGCACCTTTCAGATACTTTGTATTTCTACTACATTCTTTTAAACATAGATATCGGTTCTAACTTTAACATAAAAGAAAAAATTGTTGATAGTTGTTTTCCTTTTTTATCATTGAACATAATTTAATGTTATAACAAATATATGGTGGAATCTTCCAAGGGATTTGAATACTCATTATGGGACCTGTACAATCAAATTGTCAATCAGCTGAATAGAATACAGACCTGTATGAATGCTGCTTACCACACTGTGTATCTGTGGCTTGCGTCTCTTTGCCAGGTCTAAAATGCTGATGCCGTTGTAATAAAGATTTTCCATGCAGCCATGGAAGTTCTTCCTAAGGAAGGTACCAGGTTTACCAGGCAGAGGGATCCCTCCAAAGCTCAACTGTCATGAAGAGGTTGGAATACAGATACTAAATCAAAGGAATATTTATGGATTGTATTTTCTCTTTTACACCCTCAAAATGCAGTCACAAAAAGACTTGACTCACTGGATCCAAACAAACACCTCAGCACTATGTATACAGTTTTAATCGGGCTGCATTTTGAAAGATTTAGGTCTCAGTATTATAATATTAATAATACAATTAAATATACTGTAGAGCTATAGCAAGTTGAAAATTGTTAGAGCCACAACACAACACCTCTATATTAAAATTAGTTTATCAATGTTAAATGACTTGGGTTTGGTAAAACTGTTAATTTCTTTGGCAGATTTTCTTCACGGTTCTCCAGACAGTTAAATTCCAAATCACACAACAGACCCACCTACGATGAAGCTACATTTCAATGAATAAAGGAATGCTTGGAGCTTGTATTGAAGATCTCATAGCACCATATCATACCAGTAGACCACTTTGCTCTCAGAATGCAGGCCTACTTGTGGTTCCCAGAATTTCCAAAGGTAGAATGGGAGGCAGAGCCTTTAGCTATCAAGCTCCTCTCCTATGGAACCAGCTCCCAGTTCAGATTCGGGAAGCAGACACCCTCTCTACTTTTAAGTCTAGGCTTAAAACATTCCTCTTTAATAAAGCATATAGTTTATTATAGTTATGCTGCTATAGGCTTAGACTGCTGGGGGACCCACCCCCCGATGCACTGAGCTCCTTTCCTCCTCTTGACCCTCTCTCCTCTCCTCTCACCTCGCAATTGTCACAACTGTATGTCATTAACTCTGTGTGTTTTCTCCCGTAGTTGTCTTTGTCCTTCTCTGTCCCTTTCTGCAGGTGTCCCCGGCTTTGAAGCTGTGTGTCTTCCAATGTGCAGCTACTGGTCCAACCAACCTTCTCGATGTTTTGTTGTTGCTTTTTGTTGCTCTGTTCTTTTCTCTCTTCACTTTCGACTCACCCCAACTGGTCAAGGCAGATGGCCGTCCACCCTGAGCCTGGTTCTGCTGGAGGTTTCTTCCGTTAAAGGGAGTTTTTCCTCTCCACTGTTGCCTATAGCTTGCTCCAGGGGGAATTGTTGGGTTCTCTATATACATCTTTATAATCTTGACTTTATTCAGTAAAGTGCCCTGAGATTACTTTGTTGTGAATTGGCGCTATATAAATAAAGTTGAATTGAAAGTTGAATAAGGGGATCGTTTGGGATGCAGAAGGCAGCAGGCTCGAATCCCACCCCACTAGATGTGGCCCCACCCAGCCACCAAGGGCAACCTTGGTACCGGTCCCAAGCCCGGACAATAAATTGGAGGGTTGCGGCAGGAAGGGCATCTGGCGTAAAAACACATGCCAAATCAACGTGCGGAATATGTTCTGCTGTGGCAACCCCTGAAGGGACAAGCCAAAAGCCATTGATCCACGATACTGTACAGCTATAAAGTGCTTGAAAAGATAAGAAAAAATCACCAGCAAAAATAGGAAACTGTGGATTCAGTGTTTCGACTTTAGCTTTAAAAATGTCCAGTCAGATTTAATAGACCTCTGAATTCATCTTGGGGACAGCTGCTTTGTTGTTAATTACCACTAGATCCTGCCTGATTCTGTCACTGTGTTGGAGATATAAATAATTTAGAAAGTAGCTGTTGCTGAGGCCATCCATGTATTAAATTACAAACAGCCCCTCTCTGAAACCACATGTTGTAGATGGAACATTCGTATCATTTCTGCTGCTGTGTGATTAATCTACAGGTGTTTAACAACGTGTCTTATTATCAATCTGCAGTAAATAAAAACAGCAAAGTGCAGCAAAGTGAAGGAAGCCAAATTCAACAGAAATGGAAGGTGTTTAGGCACCAAAACTACTGTGGGTCTGTGCTTCACATCACAGTTTGCCTCATATCATCAAAATGACCACTGAAATTAACAAAGCCTCAGTGCAAAGACATCTGTTTGGATTACAATTGTGCTTGAGGAGCATGAAGACTAAAGACAACAAAACAACATTTGCAACTACACAAAAATAAAGCCCTTACTTTCCAGTATTCAGTCATCAACTTTGTAATGTACAGTAGACTCTGACAGATTAAAGTTATATTTTGTAACATTGTTTTACAGTTAATAACAATAAAACGTTTCTGACTACATAGCTACGTAGTTAGTCCATATCTTAACTATCTGACTACCCTAGTCTTTCTGTGTGTCTCAGCCAAAGACAACTGACTTACTTGTTAGTGTCCTACCTCATAGTCAATGTCCAGGGAGTGTCCTTCACCTTTGGTTTGAAAGTGCTTTGTGTGGGAGTCCACTGTGAAATTAACCTGCTTGTTGAAGCGTTCAATGAGGACTGAGTGCCAATGCTGGTCATCCAGCAGACTGCCCACAGTGATGGCAACGCGGCTGCTGCTCAACCTCAGTCTGCTGTCGTCTAGAATAATGCACATAAAGCAGTCAAAAAGGCACAGATTCAGGTTAGAAAACATGCTATATGAATACTTTACTTAGACTGAGATAGAGGTCCAGTTTCCCTCTGTGGAGCTCCAGGGTAATGTAATCTCCCCTCTGTCCCTCCCCGTGCAGTAGAACCCCCTCAGCCAGATGGCTCTTGAAGTGGAGAGAGATCACGTCTTTCACTGTTGACATCGACTTCTGATTGAATCGATACAGCAAAGAGCTTCTGCCATCAAAGTCCGCTACATATGATTCTGAAACAAAATCCATTCAAATGATTTAAGTAGTATATCAATGTATACTTCTATGGAACAATGAGAACAAAGCATAGTAAAAGATGAGCCTGGAGGTGATAATGTGCTTATTTACCACTGAAAACATTATTCAAATGTTATGTAGCAATTAAATGGCTTGATATCTCTTCCCAGCCCATACATATGGCTTTCTTTGTCTCTACTACACCTGCCTGTAGGTGGCTATTATGAGATAAAATATGGTGAAAAGCAAATTTTCTGGTTTAGCGTCATGTGTTCACACACACCTCCTTGACTACACAGCTTTTGTTGATTTTAGATGATGTCCCTTACTGCAACTCTTTATATTGTCATATTTACTACAGCTGCTAGATGTCCCCAAATTATGAAAGATATCAGTAAGGATAAACCTACTGGGTTACTTGTAGGTTGTAGTTGGCCTATTCAACAGTAACTATGGACATCATAATAACTGACAGCTTGCCACTGAATAATAACATTCAAATAATCGGCCTTCATTTCTTTGTGAGCATCATGATGTCCTGCTGTAATGACAGCTGTTTTGGCAATTGTAGCTATAGTATTTCAACCAATTGTAGATGAAAGAGACGCTTCAGGGCACCCAACTCTTATACTACATAAAGGCCGCTACTTACTTAGTTAATTATGAATTATGAATAAATTCAATGGTTTAAACTTTACTATTGCTGGCTAATGTAAAGATAAAAAGTAGAGACTGGATATGATGTTTCATTATATCATGAAAGATGTGGTTTCCCTGTTAGATCATCATACAATCCAAAAGTGTCTGGGATCATTTTAAGGGACAGTACAGTACAGTAGTTTCAGATCTATTATACTTAATATGACTCTTGCCTTTGCCTGAAAAAAACACCTTATAATATAAATAAACAGTGTAGATGATGGATGGATATACCAAACCTTGCCCCACTTGACTGGATAAAGGGTTGTAAGGGGGCTTGAGCCAATCCCAATTGACATAAGGTGAGAGGCAAACTACAGATTGGATAGATCAACATTCTGTCACAGGGCTGACAAACAGAGACAGATAACCATTCACATTAACATCCCCAGGCAATTGAGAGTCATCACTTAAACAGACAATCAAAGACTGCTTTTAGATTCAAGATTCAAACAACTTTATTGATACCATAGGGAAATTGAGTTGCCTTGTTCGGCTGCTCTCCAAGTCAAAAGTAGAAAAAACAAAGAAAAAGGCTTCCAGCAAACTAAGACAATAACAAGTACTACTACAAACTACTGATCAAGTAGGAAATAACTCAGATAGAGGAGTAAAAATAAATGAAATAAAACAAATAAATAAAATAAAAACAATACTAGTTGTAAATTATGACCATTTAGTCCCCCACAGTTTAATAGCCACTGGGAGAAGGATCTCCTGTGTCTTTATGTGGAGCACTTGACTGTGATCAGTCTCTGGCTGAAAGTGCTCCCCTGTTTAGCCAGCACAAAGTGGAGTTGGTGAGACGGATTGTCCATGATTGAGAGGAGTTTGGAAAACATTTCTCCTCTCAGCCACAACATGCAGAGTGTCCAGCTTCTCCCCCTGAACAGAACCAGCCCTCCTTATTATTTTGTCCATTATGTTTCTGTCTGCGGCCTTCATACTGTTGCCCCTGCAAACCACGGCAGAGAAGATGGAGCTGGCTACCACAGACTCCTAAAACACCAACAGCATGGTACTGTAGATGTCGAAGGACCTTAGGCTCTTTAGAAAATACAGCCTGTGTTTTTCCTGTATATTGATGTTGCATGAACTGACCAGTCCAGTTTATTGTCCAGGTGGACACCAAGGTATTTGTACTCCAAAACTACTTCCACCACCTCTTCCCATACAGAGACAGGATTGACAGGAGTCCCTGACTTCCTGAAGTCCACCATCAGTTCCTTTGTTTTACTGATGTTGAGCTGGAGATGATTGTGTTATACATGGTCAAGAGAAAGGGAGCTAGAATTGTCCCTTGGGGAGTAGAAGGACGTACTTGGGTAAGGTAGTCCAAAATCCATGCAACCATGGGGGTGTCAACAAGCATGTTCTTTCATTTCTCCCTCAGCAGGAAAGGCTGGATTGTGTTAAAAGCACTGGAGAAGTCAAAGAACATAATCTTTGACTTGTCCAGTTGGGCATAGATTAGGTGTAGCAGGTGGATGAGGGCGTACTCCACCCCCGGCTGAGGCTAATAAGCAAACTGGAGGGGGTCCAGAGGTGGTTTCACCAGGGGCCTGAGTAAGTCCAGGACCAGTTTCTCCAACACTTTTATGATGTGGGAGGTTAGATAAACAGGTCTCTACTCACTGGGGACACTGGGGTGGGTGACTTTCGGTACTGGCACCAGGCATGATGTCTTACATCTCACAGGCACCCTCTCGATTTGCAGGCTCAAGTTGAAGATGTGCTAAAGATGCCACATACAGTAGCTGTGAGGCACAGGCTTTCAGTACCCTGGGGCTTACTTCATCCAGACCTGCAGCCTTTGTGAGGTGAAGCGTGCATAGCTCCCTCCTCATCTGCTCTGCTAAGATGGTCATTTGTGCAAAGACAGGTGTTTGTCCAAGTCATGCAGGGATGAGACGTGGGTACCTGTGGTGAAGCTCCTTAGGGGGTGGATATGTGGTACATCAAATCTATTGAAAAAGGTGTTGTAAGTATAAAAAGTAGTGCTACTGCCAGTATCTGTTTGGGTACACATCCACCGTACACATTACAGCGTCAAGGCAGCGGTTTCAGATGTGCACCATCTGGAGGACTGTTTCGAAAGCCTCAAAACTAGGGGAAGATAACTGTAATTTAAATATATACAGAAAGCTAAATGGAAAGAGAAAGATGTGTTCCCAGTTTAATCCAGCTTCATGTAGATGTAATATACTGCATGTCTTTGAACCGCAAGAGGACACCAGGGTAGCCAAAGGCTGGACAGGCTTCACAAAAATAGCCCCAGCTTTTTAGCTTTGAGGTGATGGTGCTAATCATTGTTCCACTGCACAATTTGAAAAAAAAATTGTAAATGAACCATTTTTTTTGTTAAGATACATTCAGACTTGTTGATATCTGATAATTTCCAAATTGAGTGCATCAATTTTCTTTTATAAAATGATTTGGTCAGGGGCTAAATTTGGATAACCCTGAGGTCGCAGCAGTCTTTATTGTTTTGAAATGGACAGATGACCTTCTGTGTCCTATCACAGTGGCCAGAGTGAGAAGGTGGATCACTCGCTGCACCAGTCCAGTGCTGCACGGAGCCATTTTGATTGTTCATTGTGACAGTGCAGGGCTGTTTAAAGAATTCTGACATTGTGGCTGAACCTGCTTTTACTACTGATTGTATTGAACCATGCAGATGTGGTTGGTCTTATTAACTCATACCATTCTGTAATATCTGATATGCCATCCCACTTCCTTTGAAAGTCAGTGGGTCAGGTTTTCATTTTCAGAAAACAAAAACAAAAGAAGAAAAGTAAAATCTGCGATTTGTCAATTTGCATGAATCTTCATATAGTTGACAAAAGTACCAAGAACCAACTTTACTGTAGTTTGAAAATATAAGCAGATTTAGACTGGTTAGACTGAGTTTGATGTCTGCAATTCTCTCAGAAAAAAGTTAGGACGGAGGCAAAATAAGACTGAAAACCTTCAAAGACACTGTTCTGGATGATTCTAAAACTTGTGATGCAAAACTTTGATAGAAACTTTGCGAGAGAATTGATATTTAGTTTAAAAAGACTGTTTTTTGATCAGATGGATGGCAAGACTGTGCAATAATGTTGACCTGGTAATTAGTGTGTTCACTTCTCCAACATTGAAAAAGGAAACATGATGCACACAGTGTAAAAAATGCCTCTGTCCCAACCTTTTTTTGAGTATTTTGCAGGCATCAGACTTTACATTTGCTTATATTTACACAGTAAAATAAAGTTGGTCAGTAAAGAGACAAAAAACCTTCAATTCAATTAAATATTATTTATATAGAACTGAATAACAACAGATTAATTTTGATGCACTTTACAGTGTAAGTCCTTACAGAAATCCCAAAAATACTCTTGCAAACACTAGTCAACAGTGAAGTAGAGAAAATATATATTCATTTATATTTAAACAAGTAATAAATAATAGTTCAAACAAATACAAAAATCATATATTATTTCTTATTGCATTTTAGGAAACATCCTACACATTCAGACCACTGAAGCCTCATATTAACATTAGGTAAAGTTAAAATAAAAAATAAAATGTATTTTATATCTTTGTTTTTTTAAATATATTTTATTGCCTTAATAATTACACTTTTATATTTTTTATTAATTTTTTGCATTAGTCTTAGATTGTCTGGCTAGCGATTGACTGGAAAATCACATGTGCTTCCCACTCTGGTGTTGACTTCAGGTCGTGTCACTCACTGTATGAGCAGCCGTACACCTCCACTCTGAGGCCCAGCCAGCCACTGGGGCTCCAGTCCAGAGGGACAAAACGCAGGAAACGGGTTCTCACTGAGTGGGACAGCTTGTTCTGGATGACGGCCTCCGAATTCATATTCCCCACAAACCTCTGAAGGACAGAAAAACAAAAGATAGTGTCTATAATGGCAGCATTTTACTACTAAAAAACATCACCAAGGTTACACTCAGAAAAAAGACACAGCCTCAGAATTAAGACTGCAATAAGTAATAATGTGCACCTTATGTAAGTGCTTGTTTATCAGATTACTTATTATAAATATGAGCAAAAAAACAAAGGTCCTTGAAGAAAGTGGAAAACAAAGAAAACATCAGTCAGTATTGTGTCTTGTGTGTCTTGCACTTAAATCTATAAAAAAATAAAAATAAAATACTTTCTTTCTGCTCTTTCTTGCACTTACATCTCATGAAATGTAAACAGTTTTCTGATAGGACTTTGCTTTGATGTTTTCTCCTTGACTTAGGTTTTTGCTTCCTTGTACCTCACTTGTAAGTCGCTTTGGATAAAAGCATCTGCTAAATGACTAAATGGAAATGTAAATGTTGTGTAAACTGAAATTTAAAAACAGTGACTTTCTTTTGATTCATGTCACCATGACAGTGTTCACCACAGAGAGTAAGTAGACAGGAACAATCAAACACATATCTCTGCTTAATGACTTATGAGCAGCTACTTCATATTAGATTTCAGGCATATATAAGGTTTAATATTATTATTATCTACTGCTGCTTGGCAGTAAAGCTCTGGGGTTTGGTGAACAATTAAAAAACCATCAGACAACAGAAATATTTCTGTCATTTCAATATAAACACATGCTTCATATGGGAACCGCAGAGGCCAGGGGGCCGCTAGGCCTGTGCCAAGCCAATCCAGCAATTCACATGTTGCCAGGTGGTATTAATAAAAGATTATTTGGTTGGTTAACATGATATTCCATGGTGTTTTTAACAGTTTTATTTGAGTTATTAAAAGATATGAGGGAGTCCCATGACTTCATAATTTTAGTTCATTAATGTTTAATTTGAGCATAGCATCACTAAATATGGCTCAAACTGTGAGTTTGAAATGCACAAACACAACAGAATGAAGCAGATGTCTGGTGAGTTTTGCTTTTATCTTTAGCATGTATGTTCTGCAGTGCTGAAGAAACGTTCAACCAGTGTTTTCCTTGTGATTATTAGCAGCTGTTTTGGAATTCTGGAGTTATCCAAGTGTGATGTCTCTAAGGAAACTGGCCGAGAGTTAAAGAGACATGTTAAAACATCCTCCAGATGCTCAGATGAGCTCTATACTTGATGCTTTTAAATGGTTCAACCAATTTCTAGGTGTACACAGGTTGGTTGGACCATTTTAGAATATTATGTTCTTCATCTGCACATATGATGTACACAAATTTGCAGAACGCTACTTTTTGAACTCGCTCCCGAATTTACCCCCCCTTCCCTCTTCGGCCTCAGTACTGTACTGTACAGGCGCAGAACTATAACCCGCTACTACCTCACATGTAAACTTAATTCAAAGAACTGCTCTTAAGCCCTCTGCACTCTGTCACCTTTACCAGTCTGAATAAGCTGTTACCTGCACTGATGTACACTTTACTGGTTTGCACTCCATCTGCCATGTGCCTTGCGCTGCTTTTACTTATTGTACTTTGTATTGTACTTTTATTAGTATACTCACCAATGCCCTTATTGTATAGTTGATTTGTATAGTGTATTTTATATTTTTATATTTATGTAATCTAGATCTTAGGCTCCACAGTTAGAACTACCTGTAAGCACCATGGATCCGAGAGAAATGCAATTTCAGTTCCTTGTATGTATGTACTGTACATGTGGAAGAACTGACAAAAAAGCTTGACTTGACTTGACTTGACTTGACTTATAGGGAAATGTTCAAAGAATATACAATAAACAGTTGTAGAACTGATGGTAATAATTTAAGAAATTCTTTCTCTGCATTTAGCCCATCCCCTGGGAGGAGCAGTGGGCTGGTGAGCATTGGCCAGGTGCAGAGCAGCTGTTCCATCGGTGTGTGATTGTGAGTCCGAATGGGTGAATGAGAAGCAGAGTAAAACGCTTTGAGTACCAACAGTAGAAAAGCACTATAAAAGTGCAGACCATTTGCCATTTACCATTTAAATTTGTGTTTTCACCTACAAAGGGGTGACTGTGGTAGCGAGGTCATCCACTAATGCCCACAATTGTTGGTTCGATCCCCAGCTCCTGCGGTAACATGTTAAAGTGTCCTCGAGCAAGTCACTGAACCCCAACTTAGTTGCTCACAGTGACTGTTGCCTAGCTGCATAGCAGCTCCCCCATCGGTGAGAGTGCCAATGGGTGAATGAGAAGCAGTGTAAAAGTGCTTTGAGTACCATTAGAAAAGCCCTATATAAGTGCAGACCATTTATATGTTAAGATGAACCTCTTTTGTCGAGTCTCCATTTATTTTTTGTTATCACCACCAGTCACAGTGTCAAATATGTCCAGTACTGGTTAGACACTAAAAATATCTGCATTTTCTATAAGTCTTTTGTGTATATGTTAACATTTGGAGTTGGGCTGTAGACATTTAGTCCAGTTTGTGATGGAGCTTCATTATCCTCAACATTGGCTCAGAGTCTCTCTCCAGCTGCTGCCCTCTCATTATTGCCTACGGTTTCTGGCAGTGAGCTGTTACCTTTGAACCTGACTTGTTAAAATGCCAGACAGACGTCAGCGAGTGTCAGCCAAGGTGTGAGATTCATTAAAGTAGGAAAAATAATTTGGTGTCATTTATCCTTTCCAAGCTTTACATCCACATTCACATGATCACCCCAACAGTCCAAGAGTTGATACATTCAAAGATGTTCACCAAGTTGAAGAACACTGTTGTTTTAGCTGGTAGTATAGAGTATTATATATGACCTTCAGGACCACAGGAAAATGTCAAAGATCATGAAGTTGGAGTCATGTGACAACTGGAGAAAGATCAAGGCAAATGTTCACACACTAAAGATCATCTTCGAGCAGAAACAGTGCTCCACTCATCTACATTACTTGTTATCATGTGAGTGCACCTTTGTCAAAGAATGATGCTTAAGCTTCTGTGTGTGCTGTGATGAGATGCAGTCGAAAGATCTAGAAAAGGTGATAAGTCATTTTGTTTTATAAAGATTGTCTAATGGTATAGATCCCCATTGCACAAGAGAAATTCCCTGATCTATTTGTTTTATTGGGTACCAACAAAATCTACAAAATGTCCCAAACTTGAAAACAGGAAAAGGTAAGACAGGTCAAGATTCAGTTTTTAGACTCATGTAAAAGTAGGAATCTAATAAATTAACACAAACAAAAAAATGCTAAAAAAAAAAATGCTGCATATTCTCAGACTGAACTACTACATCTTTGCACCTTACTGGAATCAGTGGAAGTTTTTTTAATAATACAAATCAATTTAGTTCAATTCAACTTTATTTATATAGCGCCAATTCACAAGATAGTCATATCAAGGCACTTTACAGAATAATGTCAAGACTCTAAAGATGTATAGAGAGAACCCAACAATTCCCCCTTGAGCAAGCCCTGAAAACATGGGAGACAAAAAACTCAATTTAATGGAAGAAACCTCCAGCAGAACCAGGGTCAGGGTGGGCGGCCATCTGCCTTGACTGGCTAGGGTGATAGCATTTTAAAAATGAATTCTATATGATAATTTCAGGATCTTAACCGGACCTAAAAAATATGCATGGGCCAACTTGTACATGTAAATTGGTCTTGGGAGCTTATATTGAATGAATGACTCCAGCTGCTTTGGTTTACGTTTTTAGTAAGTACTGAAAGTATAAAAGGTACATTATGTACGATTTGGAACATAGATCTGAGAATGGTCACTTCACTGACCTTGTTGTTCAGCAACAACTGCTTGAGTGATGACGTGAGAATGCCGTGCCAGAGCCTTTTGGTCCTACTAAAATAGGATGATGCTGT
The DNA here is from genome assembly GCA_020496755.1 of Channa maculata. Taxonomy (NCBI): domain Eukaryota; kingdom Metazoa; phylum Chordata; class Actinopteri; order Anabantiformes; family Channidae; genus Channa; species Channa maculata. Next base: position 922,788 of record CM035609.1, read on the forward strand.
TAGCAAAAGAATTATCAGGCCTGCATGAGTTGTGACATTGATAAAAGGCTGAGCATTTTTATACTTGGCTTTACATACAAATATTAAAGTGTATAGTACAAACTATTTTGATTCCTGCCCTGTTTTTGTTCAATTGGCCTTTTGTTTGTGGTTTGGTCTGTTCATGCCCCTCTTTGCAGGCCTTGCATCTTCTAAGCCTTCCTGCCAGTTCTCCCACCTAACTCTGCTCCTTGCGCCTGTTTCTTGTTAGCCACAGTAGACCCACCAGTTTGTCCTACCGTGTTGCCAGATTGTTGAAGTACTTCATGACCTCGTGTAACAACAGGCAGTCACTGCAGCACTACGTGAAACTGACATTCTGGATACAGCTGACATCAACAATGCTGAGGACAGCACTGAAAGAAAGCAGCCACTGTGCTGTGTGAAAACTATCACCATACAAACTTTTGTATTGTGCCCCTCAAGTGCATAAAAGGAAAGAGCATGTTTGAGTGTGATGAGTACTACCACTCTCGCACAAATACAAAGAACCATGGATGGATACTAAGGTGAGGAAAACAAGTTTCTACAAGAAAACACTGGGTTGAAGCCCTGTTTCTGGACCTTGTACAAGCTTAACAGTCAGAGGGAGGAAGTTTGCAACAGACTGAAGGAAATATAAGGGAATATATTGTAGCTCATACAAATAAAATTTCTAATTTTATGTTTTTTAAAGGAATTTATCATGGCAATATGTACTGTGACTAGTATTGTCACATCCCAAATTAATATAAAAGCAAACTGGACAGACAGTGAAATTCACCAAAGTAATGAAAGAATAGCTGACTGCTTTAATGCCATTATGCATAGCTCCTGTGTGATTGTGCATCATTATGCCAACTTAGCTAACTAACATTAATTATATGAGCAGTCGGCAACCACAGGTGGTGAGCAGGAAGTTAGTGCTGAACTTCTCCCTCGAGGACACACCTGGTCATGTTCTGCATCCCAGACTGATGCTACCATCTCAAACTTGACCTACCAGGGGCAACCAGGGACACTTTGACATACATATATCAAGAGGACCTGGGAATCAAACCGCTCACCCTACAGTTAGTGAATGACTGCCCTACCTCCTGCTCCACAGCTGCCCCACTTATGTATAAAATACATGTTGCTTATCTTTATGTAGGATTCGAGGCACCTTTCTGTAATTCAAATCCAGAATGATGCAAACCCAAACACCAAGATGAAATAAAGAAAGTCCGTTTAATTTTACTGAATAATTTTTAATATATTTTGGCATAAGAGACAAGAAAAGGACAAGCAGTGAATACAGGGAGAGAGAACAAAGAGTAGAGGATGGAGAGATAAATGAACTGAAATAAAGTGATGCTGAAAACAAAGAGACAAAAGCAGATGAGACAGAGGGAGCAGATTATGGAAAGCATGAGGGATACAGAAAAGGAGACTGAAGGAGAGAAAAAGCACAGGAGACAAAAAGGGAAAAGACTCAGAGACCAGAGAAGCAGAACAATAGTGAGGCGACCAGACTGGAAGAGAGTTGACAGGAGGAGAGAGCTGATGTCAGTCAAAGAGGCACATTTCTACATAAATTTGATCCAGTAAAAAAAAATCTGCCTTCTCAAGACAAAGTGGTTTGAACATAATTAACCATAATTACCCTAAAGCAGTTGAAAATCAATTATGTTGTAAAATAAAGTGTGAGGAGAAATGTCCTTTGATTAGATATTCAATTCAGTCAATCTGAATTTTAATCTTATATTTTTTTCTTTTTAATTATAACTGACGGTCTGCTCAGCTAAACCGTGCCAACAACAACTTCTTATCCTGACTATGTTAGTGTGGGTCCTGCCAACACTACTGACTTCACTGTATCTCCTGATTCTGTTTTTGATGTTTCTAAATCTACCTCTAATCTCATGCCGGATTACAGAAATGTAATTTACATTCTGAAAACCCATTCACACTCTGCATAGAAATAATCTTATTACATTCTGTGTTCTCAGATGACTTCCAACTGTAGCTGTTTCTGATCTTCATAATTTTGTAACATCAAGTGGTCATAAAAATCAATTCTCCTCTTAACATTAACCTCTTGGCTCCTAATGCTGCATCACTGCCTGTGAAGATTCATTATATTGCTGTACATATGTTTCGGAGGGAAAGCCCATGTCACTGTCGTGTTGTCATCCTACTCATAAATTGATTGGTGTTGACCTGGTAGTCGTCTGGAATCAAACTTATTTCCGCTCCTCCATCTCTAGGGTATACATCTTAGCCCTCTATAACATCTGAATATGCTACCCAACTCATCATGGAGGCACTGCTCATACCTCATCTCAATGGTCACATCTCATCTCAATACTGCAATGATAGGGCCACCACCTACAAAATCAAACCCCTCCAGATGATCTAAATCACAGCGGCATGTCTCAATTTTGATCAGCCAATAAAAACATACGGCACACTTAGGTTCAGATCTCTGCACTCCACACTCAGCACTCTCACTCCAATATTCAACAAGCTGTTGAAGATGGAACTCTTCAACTCCCTATAGACTCCCTATAGATTTAACAGATTCCTTACCTGTCCTTTTTTCACCTACATCTCGTGAAACTAGAACATTTCTTCTCATATCACTTTAGTTTAATATCTTAACCCGATTTAGATTTTTTAAATTTATATTTGTACTTCTCTTGTAAGTTGCTTTAAATACAAGCATCCACCAAATGACTAAATGGAGATGTAAAACAAATTCCCTGGGTTCAACCACATTGCTTTTAGCTTATTGAACTAAAAACAAACTTTGATCCATTTACAGAGCATCTGGCATCGACTAGTGAAACCTTGGACAGCAGAAACACCATATGATCACCTTATTAGTAAAAGTCATCTGTTAAGATGTGTTAAGTTTTTAAGCCATCAATACATTTTAATGGAATTAAAAAACCTCCTTCAGACGACAATCACAACCTACTCTGCCTTAGTCCTGCTGTTACCACTGCACTGCTTTTACAATTCAGTGTTTTCCTCGAACAAAATTTACTCAGCTTGGGGGACTCCTCTCATTGCATAAAGGCAGTGACCCATTTGATTTCAATAATTTTCTTGTCTGTCCAAACCTCAAGAAGCATTAGTGAATTCTAAATGATGTGTTTTCTGAGATGATAACAATGTTCTTGCTTCTCAGCATTCTTGTTCCTGACCTGCCTACACCGCAATAACTGATGCGGTCAATAAACAACCTTGGTATCCTTACGCTGTATTCTAATGCACATTTTTATACTGATGGCACTATATTATGAGTACTCAGGGTTAATGCCAAGCAGGCCTTCTCTTGATTAGAAACTGGTTTGGATGAATTTCTAACATCTCTAAAGCTGAAAGCTAAACGCCAATAAGACCAACATTGCAGTCTGCTGTAGCACCTTGGATGCCCTAAATCCTATACATACTCTAAAGTTTCCAGGATTAAAGATATTTGGGAATTTGGTTAATTCAACTTTATTTATATAGCACCAATTCACAACAAATTCATCTCAGGGCACTTTACAGAATAAAGTCAAGATTATAAAGATGTAGAGAGAGAACAGACAATAGACAATAGGATGTCCTTAAAAGCCTCAGATTATGCATCAAACTCAAAACTTAAAGAGCCAAACTGGACTATGTTGAAATGTATCTACTTACCACACTGTATGTTGATCTATTACTAGTGGATTAACATTAACAGTGATTAGTCGATGCTTTTTAGGCAATATGATCCAATGTTTTTTTTTTGTTTTATTTTGACAATAATCATGTTGTAACATCACATCAGCACATTATTAGCCTAAAGCAGTATTTTCACTGTCAGGTATTTCAAAAATAAACCCAAGACCACTAGTTAAAAAAGGTAAGTTGATGGTGAAAGGAAGCTGGAAATAAGGTCAGGATGCACAAAATTAATGAACGACAGAGGTCCCTATGAGAAATCCGAGTCTAAAGTAGTCATGACAAGGAATTGGGTTCTTTATAGCATTACTTTGTTATTTGTACCTGATTTAAGCCAGGTAAACCGCGTGGATGGTTGTGAAACCCCAATGTGCACTAACATGTGTGCCCTGCTCTTCCAAGGGAGAAATGTTTTATACAGTATAAAGCAGCTGCGGACAATTGGGTCAATTAATCACATCACTTTATAAATCTACAGGGACCACTCTGCCACAGTTCTTTTTTTAAGGTCAGGAAACATTTGGAACACTGGTCATTTTAAGCACATATGAGTACACCCTTTATGTGACCTTTGCTCCCAGTAAGCACCTTGCATTGCAGCCACCACCCTGTGTGAGTGAGTGTGTGAGTGAGAGAATGTGTGAATCAACATTGAAGTGATTTGGATAAAAGCGTTATATAGTTTACCAAAGCACTTAATACTTCTTCCCATTCACCAATTCACCCACCGGAGGACACTTAGAACCAAGAACACTGGGCTTGGTGGACGACTGCTCTGCCTCCTGCGCCACAGTTGCCCACTGAGACACATATAGGGAACATAACAAAGGAGCAGCACAGCAAGAGTCTCATCAATGTGGCACAACAGTAGAGGGTGGGCAGAGTGGGGGTAGAGTGGTTTGTGCTGCTGCCTCACAGCTAGAATGTCCCTGTTTCGAATTTACCTGCTAGCTGTGGCCATTCTGTGTGGAGCTTGTATGTTCTCCCAATGCTTGTGTGGGTTTACTCCAGATACTTTGGTTGTTCCCTGGTTTAAACAAACACAATCCTCAGTCTGCTGTTTTGCGCTCAAACACACACAAAAACACATATTCTCTCAGCTCTGGCCATTTCTTCATGCAGACAGTGATCCGCTGTGCCAACCCCGAGCTCACAGGATAAAGGACAAAAAAAAACAAACAAACAAACAAACAAACAAAAAAAATAGTTTTCATGCCATTTAGAGAAAGAGTGCTTTGCCCGTGGAGCCTTTAGGCTCGGTTTATTTGGTTGGTAGCCTCTTCTCTTGGTAAACAGGACATATAAATGTAAACGGTCTGCACTTGTATAACACTTTTCTACCTATGGGCACTCAAAGCCCTTTACACTGCTTCTTATTCACCTATTCACACTCAATGGGGGAGCTGCTATGCAGCTGGCCAACACTCACCGAGAGCAACTCGGTGAGTGTTGCTCAAGTTCAGTGTCTTGCTCAAGGACACTTCAACGTGTGACCGGAGAAGCTGGAGATTGAACCAACAACTGCAGGATTGGTGGACGGCCACTCTACCTTCCTGCCCCACAGTCATCTTTAATTGGGTTGATCAATAACTGATTATTGGACAGCATGGTTCCTAACATGCAGTATGAATAGTTCCAGGGGCTGAGATTCTTTTCTATATCCACTGTATATCTATGGTCTACGATCAAGTCTAGAGGTTGGTGATGGGACACTCACCTCATTCACTCCAAACAGGTGCTTTTGTCATTGTGCTACAGAAATGTTATTTGTTGCTCCCTTTGCTAACGTGTGAGTACACATGTAACTTTTAATTCAAAGTGGTTAATGGTTTTAATTTTATCATACTTGTCCCTGTGCTTTTATAGGAGTACTGAAGGGAAAACTCTCCTTTCGGCCTCATAAAGGTCAACCTTGGTTGGAGTTAAAACCTTCTCATTGTGAAGTCATTGTTTTTAAATTTACCCTCAATTCTTGCATTCTAATGCAATCTAGATAATGCATTTTTAAAAAGAAAATAAATTATTCAAAGCATCTCACAGTGCTCGACCTAATGTTCAGACTCAAATCTCCCTGAACTAATTCAATCTAAACATGAAGAAACCGAGACCACTCTGTAGCAGTTTTATATAGGCCACTACACGGCTAAAAAGACTGATTAGTCAAAAAACATTTAAATAACAAGTGTAACATGCTGGTACCAGCCCTTAACATAACTGGGGCAAAGACAGGCTGTAAAGAATTAATGAGCCATGCACGCTGGCCTAACACACTGTGACATTACATGGAGAGTAAAAATGTTCTAATATCTGCCTTAACACCAGACATAAAGCTTGACTAAAGAGGTAAAAGTGACCCAGTATTTGACTGTGACTCTGTGAGAGTGTGAGTCACTACCTCATTTAAGGGGCCCAAGGAACAATGCTGGGAAAAAAAACATGCATTCTTAAATTAATACTTAAGTGGCTTTAGATGAATGATGATAAAAACACAACTTCTTTGTTGGGAGCATATTGTTCCTTCTTCTATTTGCATTATGGTCTGTATTTTCAATGATTAAAGGGACACACTGATCCAGAATGGGAGACACAAGGTGTTTTGTTGAGATTTCTCTATAAACCTGTATAGTCTTGACTTTATTATGTAAAGTCCATTGAGTTGACTTTATTGTAAATTTGCACTATATAAAGTTGAACTGAATTAAAGGCAGGTGGGCGTTTAGTGAACAACTGTCACACTACACATCCGTGATTGACTCCAGACTCCAATGTGCAGTTTAGTTAAGACAAGAAAAAAACTGTGGCTAAGGTTAGCAAAGAAATAATGTTGTTTTTTAGAAAGTAAATAAGTCTTTTTTCTTTTATAAAGCCATACCACAACCTATCACTAACCTTAACCAAGTGGAGTGAGAGCTTAAACACAAGTATACAAAGTTTGATAACGCTATAGTGACGAAATAGGATGTTGCACTGCTAAGATCAGATAGTTTGGTTGAAAAACGTTTGTACTAGTAAATTGTATTTTAATATGGAAAAATACGGACAGCCTCGTTGGAAAGTATCCTCTTAATTTTTCACATTTTATTGCATTTAAGAGAAAATAATTATTGATGACAATTAAAAAAAAACAAAAAAAAACAGAAATCTCTCATTGACATAGGGAGTAAATTAAATACTTTGTAGAAGGCCCTTAGGAAACAGTGAGAGCTTTGAATGTTTTTGGTTTCTCACACCTGGATTTAGGCAGTTTGTCCCTTTGCATCTGACAGATCTTCTAAGATCCTCTGATAAATCCACCCAGAGTCTGGTTCTGTTGTAGAGTTTTTCCTCTCCACTGTAGCCTATGGGTTGCTCAAGGGGGATTTGTTGGATTTCCTTTTCATACTTATATAGTCTTGACTTTATTATGTAAAGTGTCTTGAGATGACTTTGTTGTAAATTGGCGTTATATAAATAAAGCTGAATAGAACATTTAAATTGAAAAAAATTATGTAATAGTAACTGTCAGTGAACTGTCATTCTTAGGTCTCTCCACAGATGTCCTGTAGCGTTTGGTTAGCACCATGAAAGTACAATGCGAAAGCTGTCAAGAAGCCACTCTAGTGTTGTTTGTCTAGTGTTTAAATTTTTTTTCTGGTGTTGGATGTATTCCACTTTCTTTGACATTAATACCGCCACCACTAGGCTTCATCCTAAAGATGGTGTTAACCAAATGTCAAACAGTGTTTTGGCAAAACTTCAAGCATTATGTTTGACGAACACCAAAGTCTCATCCTCATGCTCTACGAACAAAATGTTGTTTGGCAAACTCCAAAATGGTTGTATCATTATCTAATCACTTTACTGTAAATTGCTGATGCAGTGTTACTGAGATATTTGTACTTCTGACACGTTATCCAATGTCGGCATAGCACTTCGAAAGTTCTGTTATCGTAAATGTTGGGTTTGCGGTCACCACCCTCAATAGGCTCCTTGTCCAGTTATTCAGTTTGACCTAATGGGCAACTTTAGTAAGAGTTGAGGTGGTTTCAGACTTATTCCATTTTAGAATTTTTACTTAAAGCTTTAGAAATGGTTTTATATGTTTGTCCTGTTCTGTACCTCATCACAAAATATTGTTAAGGGTCTATAGAAAGTTGCTTGGCCTTCATGATTTTTTTTTAATTCTGACATACTTCTCTGAAAGAATTTGAAATTTTGAAATATGTTGAAATTTGAAAATTTTGTACAAATATTGACTTTGTCAATGTGTTATTGTGCAAATATTTCATTTTAGAATAAATAACGCAATGTGGAAAAAAGCGAATGCATGGTTACCGTTTTTGGAACATTTTAGACTTTTAAGTGATGTCACAGTGGTGCGGTCTGGCTCAAACCTGTGTACCTCTTACTGTCCTGCTTGTCTGGCTACAGATTTAAGGACAATGATCTAAACTGTGCAGCACCTTAAATATGCACCAAAATTGACACAATGCCCTCTCACCAGAAATTATGAAATAATAACCTCTTTGTGTGTAGACTCACCCCTCCTCCGTCCTCCTGTCTGTACTGTTTCCAGGCTTGACCTGTGTTACTGTAGAGTAGCAGGTAACTGCTAACCCAGTCCCAGCTGTCAAAGCGTCCCTGTGTGGCCACAGCCGTAACCTCCATCTGCTCATTGAGATCCACCTGGAGCCAGGGCTGTCGGTCGGCAATCATAGGAGACCAGCCTCCATCCCCTGGGTGAGCACAGAATTACTGAGTAAATGCTTTTTCTGTCTATAAATGTAGGTTTAATGTGACTCCTGCAAAGAGTTCAAATGCCATGGTAAGGGTCCTGCAGTTCTTGACAACAGCATCTGATTTGTCTGTTTGTTGGAACCTATTTCTGTAAAGATGTATGTTAAGTACCTTTGTGGACACTGCAACTGTAGTTTTCTAACAGTAATAACAGCTGCAAAACAGTATGGGTGAACCTGCTGTAGTATTTGGGCCCAGTTTCATAAATCTAAAAGTACATTCTGTCTGCAAATGTTATGGTTTGCTGCCATGTACGGTATATTGTATATCCAACATCATGTGTACATAGGACAGATAGCATGAGCAACATGTTAGCACATATATACCCTGTATAATCTATAAGCTGTCACTATCAGGGGAGACTGTGGCTCAGGATTGGCAAGGTCAGGGGTTGGATTCCCAGCTGCACTAGCCCATAGTCAATGGTGTGTGAATGTGTGTGTGGAATGGGTATATCAGAGGCAATATTATAAAGTCCTTTTTCCTATAAGGTAGAAATGCTCTATATGCAGTAAGTGCAAACAATTACCATGTGGTTGGCTGTAGTTCAGTTGGTAAAGCTGGTTCCTTCACTTAACCCTAAATTGCCCTAGGTGTATGCTCGTTACTTCTAAGTTGCTTTCGATACAAGCATTTGCTAAATGACTAATTGTAACTGTATACGAATAATTGTTAGCAGAGCAGTAGTTTTAGCAGTGTGCCCCTGAATATTTCAAGGACAGTGTTGTGTTTATGGACATATAGCTGTAGCCTGTGTAGACACCTGAACAGATAGAAAACAGGAATCTATTATTCCATTTATACTTAATTTTAAAATGCATTTCAAATGGACAGTGCTAAAATACAAGTGCTAACAACCAGTAAGACAGACTGTGACCTGATCGGGACAAATCTGACCATATAGCTTTGGAAGTGTAAACAGTCATGTAAACAGTCATGTTGACAACATGACTGTGAGTGCTGTTGCAGCTGATGGCCCACAGTCGCTGTTCCTGTTGTGTTGCTTGTGTTGTTAAAAATAAAATACTACAATAAAATAAATGTGCCCAGGGAGTGGCCACAGACCCTGCAAAGGTAGCTGCCCTCCGGGAGTGGCATACCCCAGCTGACATCCGCAAACTTCACAGTTTCCTGGGCCTGGCGTCCTACTACCGCCGATTCATCAAGAACTTTGCCTCCATCGCCAGTTCCCTGCGTTGCCTGACCGACAAAGGCCAGCCCTTTGACTGGAGTAATGCCTGTGTGGCCGCCTTCAACCAACCCAGCAGTCGTTTATTGTGGACACTGATGCCAGTAGCATTGGACAAGGTGCTGTTCTCTCCCAGGCTGGGGAGGGATGAAAATGTGCAGTGGCATAGTTCAGTTGAGCCCTGAGCTGTAAGGAGAGAAACTACTGTGTTACTAAACGCTATGTTTCCGCCCATACCTGCATGGCAACCGTTTCCTCCTGAGCACCGACGATACTTCACTCAAAATAGACTCTGAGTTTTAAGAGCCCGAGGGACAAGTGGCACGGTGGCTGGAAATGACCTATCTGCCATTGACCAGGGGAGCCGCATGCAAAAGCTGATGCTCTCTCATGGCACCCTTGTACCACACCTGAGTGCCGCTACTTTCAGCAACATGAGGAGTGGGGCAAAGTGGAGGCATGGGTTGTTTTGGGATCTTCAGGACTCTCCACCACCTCCAGGACTGCTTCTACTGGTCCGGCTGCTGATGGGACGTTGAGTTTTATGTACACTGCTGTGTCTTTTGTGTGGCACGGAAGGGACCAGCTCAATGCTCACATCCCCCCCTACAGTAATATTTTGTGGGGGCCCCAATCAAGTGAGTGGGGGTGGACATCCTTAGCCCTTTACCTGTCACAGACTGCAGCAACCGCTATGTTATTGTCGCCAATTATTATTTTACAAAGACATTCAGTGAGGTGCCAGACCAAAATGCAACTACAACTGTTGAGAGACTGGTTTTGGGGCAAAGGTAGAGCGGATGTCCACCAATCTCGCAGGTGTTGGTTCAATCCCCTGCTCCTCTGGTCCCTTGTTGAAATGTCCTTGAGCAAGACACTGAACCCCAACACCAAGACATGTACCACCTATCTTGGTAAAGAGGTTAAACCCCACCTTCGCCACCTAGCTGGCACTCCTCATTGATCTGACATCAGCGAGACTGGGACTGTCTGCCTCTGGTACTGTGGGTCTACCAAACAGCTATCTAGGAGTCCAACCAGTGCATGCCTGCTGCCCTTATGTTTGGATGGGAGCTCTGGACCCCAGTGGAATTAGTGTTTGGGACTCCCCTGGAGCCAGAGATTGATGGGGGACTCAAGATGGACTACTTCAAGAATGTTTGGGGGTTGTCTGCGACTATACTCGCCTGGTGCAGGCTGACACTGCCATGCAGCAGAAAAGGTCCTACTACAATCAGTGTTGAAGATGGGCCCAAAGGGGACAAGGTATGGGTGTACTGTCCTGAGCAGAAAAAGAGTTTCCCCCTTTTTTCCCCCGATCTCAGAATGCAGGCCTACTTGTGGTTCTCAGAATTTCCAAAGGTAGAATGGGAGTCAGAGCCTTTAGCTATCAAGCTCCTCTCCTGTGGAACCAGCTCCCAGTTCAGATTCAGAAAGCAGTCACCCTCTCTACTTTTAAGTCTAGGCTTAAAACCTATAGTTATGCTGCTATAGGCTTAGACTGCTGGGGGACCCACCCCCCGATGCACTGAGCTCCTTTCCTCCTCTCTTCTCTCTCCTCTCCTCTCACCCTACATTTATTTGCCACCATTGTACAGTATAACATTAGTCCATTTTTTCCATTTGACCATTAGGGAGACCACTTTGCTTATGTGAACCTGCATTGCAGCATAAATCATTTGTAGGCCAAGTAGACTCCAGTCACATTGAAGAAACATGTAAGCAACTACCAAGAGAAATAGAAGGCATTGAAAAAACGGAAGGGGTCTGAATACTTTTTGACCGTACTGTATATGGACAGGTGTGAGCAGTGATGTGGTTCCACTGTCTACTTCTGATCACTTCCCTCAAAATGCATTTAAATCAAGTCTAAACGGGATCCATCTGTTCCCTGTTCAGGCTCACTTATGACAGAAACTCCTTCTGTGTACACGCACAGTAAGCCTCAGAAACAGTTGATAATTTTACAGCTGTCTCTTTAGACTTACAGGCTCCAGAAATAAAAATATTTTAAGTGCACAGACAGGTAAATTGCTTGATGACTGAAGCTCTCTTCAGCAGTATGTGGGTGTATGCAGTCTTGCACCTTTCTCACTCTCCTATTAGCTTTGTTAAGCTGCAATAGCAGGAGAGACATCACTGGAAGGGCTCTCCCAGCACAAATACGGCAGGGAAGTCAAATAACATACTGAAAATGTGCTCAGTGTATCATGTGACTTTTCTCAATACAATAGTTTAGCATTTATTGCCAAAAATATAGTAATATTAATATTACAAAGTATTAATTCATTGTAAAAGATTATTAATGTCACATGAAGAGTGGTTTCTTGTTCATCCTATAAGATCCTATAAGCTTGAAATTATAAATGAAGATGGAAGCATGCAGGGCCATCCTCTGTTGTACTCACCATCTCTTGTGTTGAGCTTTGCATTGTAGGCAGCCGAGCTGGCTGAGGACTGAGAGGAGCTCTGGAAGGATGACTTTGGTAACATGGACACCAGAGGAGAATTACAGTTATCTGGGAAATAAAAATAAAAACAGAGTCTAAATAAAAAAAATATTTTTTTATCCATGAACCATTCAGTGAACTGAGCCGTTTGTCAGGGTGCTACTGAACTCTTGCTACTCTTGCTAAAACTACAGTATCAGCTCTACAGTGGAAAATGGACTGTACCAGATGGGTTCCCATCTGAGTTTTATTAACAATTTGGGCACCAGCTGGTCTCATTACTTTTAGACTAGATTAGATTATGTATAATGAATCTCATACTGTAAGTCTCGTCACTTTCCCTAATTAAGCACAGGTATTTTTCTTCAAATTTCTTTTTAACACTTTATCACTCCACTACGGCGTGGAAACAAATAAATAAAAAATAAAAACAGAGAACTATCTCTTAACATATTTTGTAATTAAGAGATTCGGATCTTGTATTTATGAGTTATGTTTCTTGTAATTATGAGATACGGAATTTAGGGATCTTGTAAATATGAGAAAGTTTCAGAAATTGTATAATTTCTAAAGATACAGAGATCAAGATGTGTAGAAATGTTAGTACAGTTATTCATTTGTTGCTATTTGAGACAATAATGGCATCGTGATTCAATTCTTAACTCTCAATTTTATTTAGGCGATTCAAAGACTTTTAATAATAATAAGTTTCATTTTTGACACAGAATTTTAAAGAATTTTACATTAAAAGTTAAAGACTTCACTTGTGTGACTAACTACTACAGGAATCAAGAAGTATTGTGTTGCCATAGATGCCATAGAAGAGTCACACTGTCGGCTGCAAATTGAATTCCGCTTCATAGACTCAGTTTACGTCTATTTGTTAACATTTTAAAGAGCTAAATTCCCCCAAATATCCATCGACAGTTCTGTTTTACTACAGAGTTTTGGAAGTATTGGAAACTGTCACAGAACTTCTGTGATACTTAAGATATCAGTGCAGGCAACTGTGGTGCAGGAAGGTAGAGCGCTTGTCCACCAACCCTGCAGTTGTTGGATTGAGCCCTGGCTCCTGTCAAAGGGTCCTCGAGCAAGACACTGAACTCCATTCAGAGATCTTAGTTGCTTCTGGTGAGTGTTGGCCTGCCTAGCAGCTCCTCTATCAGTGTGTGTGTGAATGGGTGAATAAGAAGCACTTTGAGTGCCAATAGGTAGAAAAGCGCTAAATAAGTTGGCTGATTAATCTAAGGCAGGTAAATGAGTACCCTAAGTCCAACTTACTATAATTACAAGAAACATAACTTGTAAATAGAGATCCCCACCATACTCACAACTTTACCACTGAATGAGCACTGAGGTTTATGCAGAAAAAGGAGTAACTTGAGTTGGGTTATATTTTTTACTATCTGTAAAAAAATGTGGTTTGTTTTTTTGTTTTTGGGAATAAAAATTTCCCACAACATTGCCCCCTATAGAGATCTCAATAGATCTAAAAGTTTGGATCATACCCCATATCGACCCATGGAAAATGGCCTCAAATTTTCAAAAAGGGAAGAACAAATCCAAGGGAGGCTTGAGGACAAAAAAAGTTCCTCAGAACTAATTAGAAGTTATTAACACTAAAGCAGATTATTTTACAAAGTATGCATGCAGTAAAAGTTTTATTCCCACCTTATCCACAACATACTTTACTTAATTTACAACCATCTGTTCCATACTAATAGAAAAGGAGGCGTAAATCCCATGAATAAGCTGTTATTCTGAACCTAATCACTTAATAATTAACTTTTATTCCTAAACCCAATTGTATTCATTGCAGAGCAAAAACAGACATTAGTCTTGCTGTTACTTTTAGAGAGGACTGTATATGAAAAGCTGTGCTGGTCATGATCGGCATATGGAGGGGCATCAGTGAAGTTACCCCCTGGAGATCAAGAAAGTGTCACCATCACCATATCCAGCCTCATACACTGTTTTCTCGTCATTGTGCAACCTGACAGAGCATGAGCTTTTTTTTTTTTTTTGGCCTTTCAGCTTATCCCGTGAGTTCAGGGTCACCACAGCGGACCAATGTCCGCATGTTGATTTGGTACAGTTTTTACGCCGGATGCCTTTCCTGACGCACTGATAGAGCATGAGCAATTTTGCCAAAATGAATGGGACTAAAATTACAGTATCCAGATGTTTAAAGCTGACTGTGATCCCCACAGGCCCAATACTGGAACTGCTGCCAAAGATGACGTGAGCAAATTCTGTAAATAGTTGAGATATTAAACATCCTTCATTTAATTTAAAGCTCATAATCATGACACCAGATCACAGGAGAGAATCACTCTAAAAGTTCGTCATACTAGCTGTGATCTGGGGAAGACTGCTGTCCAGTATTATGGAACTGATTTTGGTGTTGGAGACAAACATTCCTCTAAGAGACTTTAAAATTTTATTAGCTCATGTTGCCAGTAATAGCTTCTGCCAAAAAGTTAAATGTAACCCCCTATTAGGGGGTGAGAAAACTTAGCTCCTCTCAGTTAGCACCTGGGTTCCTCGACATTTCTCCTGAACTATCATCTTCATGAAAGATACCATCTTCATATACAGTATGTGTATTTGTGTATACAAATAGTCACACAAAAGCTATTTCTTGACAGTTTTTCCTGGAAGAGGGGTCTCTCTTCTGTTGCTCTTCTAACGGTTATTTCCATAATTTCCTGTTAAAAGGTTTTTAATGGAGATTTTCCTAATCTGATTCAAGCTTAAATATAAAGAGCTTTAAAGAGCACAGTGCCCCGGTGCTATCTGTAACCCAGGGGCATTTTGAACGCTGGTCACTCTTAAATCTCTCATTAGTTGCATCAGTCCTTCTCTGATTCTCATAAACCGATCAGCCATAGCCACGACCTGATAGTTTTAATGTAAAAATATGATATGGTTTTATAAGAATATGAGGAACTAATAAATGCTGATGTATCATTACGGGTTAATCATCAACAATTTTGTCCTCCCCAGACAATAAATTCACAATACAGCCTCAGCAAAAATGTCCCTCTGGTACATTTTTTTTTCCATTTTAAATTATGGTGTTTCATTTCATGTTTTTGTCAAAGTTCAAGGGGTGTAATCCTATCGAAACTGTGAGTGACAGTGACTCAGCAAATTGAAAGCTGTTATTGCCATGGTAACAGACACAGTTTAATCACCTCATGTGATTAGCCTCAGAGACAGTTTACCCAATTTTTTTCTCCCTCATGATATACAGTGGAGACAAACACATGCACACACACACACACAGAAAGGACACAAAAACTAGGATCCACAATCACACAAACAACATAATAAAGCCATGTAGGTTTCTCAAGTGCCATTTGTGATTGACTGATAAACTATGTTGGTTATAGTTTCTCCTGCTCCAACCATGGAGGCTGTTTATCAGATCGGCCATTTTCTCTCCTCCTGGCAAAACATTTACATTTAGTCGTTTAGCAGATGCATTTATCCAAAGTGACTTGCAAGTGAGGTACAAGGCAGCAAAAATCTAAGTCAAGGAGAAAACATCAAAGCGAAGTCCTATCAGAAAAGTGTTTACATTTCATGAGATGCAAGTGCCAGAAAGCGTAGACACAGGCTCAGGTCAACATTTGTTATTAAATGCTAAATGTTCTGCGCTTTTCTACCTATTGGCACTCAAAGCGCTTTACACTGCTTCTTATTTACCCATTCACACTCACAATCACACACACACTCACACCCTGATGGGGGGGCTGCTACGCAGCTGGCCGACACTCACCAGGAGCAACTAAGTTGGGGTTTACTGTCCAACTCAAGGACACTTCGACATGTGACCGGAGGAGCCGTGGCTCAAACTAACAACTGCAAGATTGGTGGACGGCTTACCTTCCTGCGCCACAGTCGCCCATTACACGACTACAGTCACAGTCAGAGGAAGTTAATTAAATGCTGTAGAATATATAGAGCATTTAAATGGTAAAATACCTTGTGGGGAAGCCAATCTACAGTTGAAGTCCAAGCTCATATTACTGCACTACAGGATTTACACCTTCAAAATAAAAGCCTTACTGTTACTTGGTTTCAAAATAATATAATTTCAACATATTATCTGGAATTTCAATAAAATCCAGAATAGAATTTCAAATCCTCCTTATATACAAAGCCTTAATGGTCAAGCTCCATCAAATCTTAAAGACTTCATATTACCATATTATACAAAGAGACCAATTCGCCCTCAATGTGCAAGTGTACTTGTTGTTCATAGAATTTAAGTAAAGTAGAATGGGAGGCAGAGCCTTTAGCTATCAAGCTCCTCTCCTGGGGAACCCGCTCCTAGTTCAGATTCAGGAGGGACATATCCTCTCAACTTTATTAGGCTAAGGCTATTGATAAAGCGTATAGTTACAACTGGCTCAGATGACTCTGAAGTGTTAGCCAGCTTAGTTATGCTGATTTAGAGTTAAATTGTTGACCCCCTTCACTTTTTTTAATGTTATGTTGCAGCTGTTGTTGATACTAAAGTTGTTCAAATTAATTTTTCTCATTTATTTACAGACAATTTAAAAATTCTGTTTTCACTTTGTCATTATGGGTACTGATTGTAGATTTTTTAAAAAAAGGTGTTGAATTTAAACAACACCTGTATCAGGATGCAACATAACAAAATTGAAAAAAGTTGAGGTGTCTGAATGCACTGTATGTCACCATTCCATGACATTAACTTGAGCTTAGTAACCATAGTTCTGCTTCTTTCTTTCTGTCCCCCACTGCCTTTGCAACTGTACTTCTAATGTGCAGTTACTGGCCCTACCAACATGCCTAATTGTTGCTGTTGCTCCTTGTTACTCTTTTATTCTTTTCTCTCTCTCCACCTTTAACTCACGGCAACCCGTCAAAGCAGACGGCCGCCCACCCTGAGCCTGGTTCTGCTGGATGTTTCTTCAATAAAAGGGAGTTTTTCCATTCCTATCACTGTCTTGTGCTTCCTCCAGGGATATTTGTTAGGTTTTCAATGTAAAACTGACTGTCAGGATCCCCGACTTCACTTCCTTCCTCAGGAATTATTTTGCAGCCACTTCTTGTTTCCTGGTCCCTTCACATTGTTCCCGCTTTACTAATCACCGGTAATCAGTTTCACCTGCTCTCATCACTTTGCTTATATACCTCCTCAGTTCCCCTCACCAAGCTGCCAGATGCGTTATCACCGTGACTTTCCAGCCTTCATGAGAAATAATCGTTGCTATCCACGGTTCGGACCACGCCACGATTATTGACTTGACTCTTCCCGCTGCTCTGGTTTAGTGAGTAACAGCTCCCTATGGACTTTCTCTGTTGCCAACTTTGTAAATTACACTAAGGTTATTGAATATTATGAATATTGCTACATACCCGTACAGAAATCAAGTTTTCATCACCGACCACTGTAACCATGCCATCTCGAAGAGAATGTTTTCCATGTCATGCCCATGTTTAATTCATGCCATGCAAAGTGTTTATCACTCCATGTGATTTCCTACCTGTGAAACTCTGACTGGCGTTTGACTACGCTCATGAGAAACACTGATTACCACGCCAAGAGTCACAGATTTCCTCTGCGTTACCAAGTGTATATGTTCACTGAAAGGGATTTTGGAGTTATTGAATGTTTATCACCAAAGGGATTTTGGAATTAATGGATATTGTGTCAATATCTATAGGGGAGTTAGAATTTTGAACATTCTGTCCTTTTCACGTCAGGGATTGGAGACCCACCACGACTATGTTCCACTTACACACTGCCAGGACCATACTCCACTCTTCCCGTAAGACCCCTACCTCCCCTCCAGACTCCGCTCATCTCCTCTCGCACTCCAACTGGAGATCAGTGCCACCTAGCGAGTCGGAGGGCTAAACACATTGTCATGCTGCCTTGCCAACAATAACATGATATAATAAACTATATTAAAACTGAAGTTGTGTTAAGCACCTTATCGGGTTCAACCCTAAACTAGCCCTTTACACTGTCAGGTCTTACCTTTCTATGTAAAATGCTTTGAGATTTTTTTTTTTTTTTTGTTTGTATCTACGACTTATGCTTAGAGGTGAAGGGGCGACAGTAACTAAGCTATTAATAATCATTAATAGAAGAAAACAAGAACAACCCCCGGTTTCTGTTCAGCACTGTAGCCAGGCTGACTAAGAGCCATAGTTCTGTTGAGCCTAGTTTTCCCTTAACTCTGAGCAGCAATGACTTCATGACTTTCTTTATGAATAAAATTGTAGCTATTAGAGAAATAATTCACCAGTTCCTCTGCTCAAATATTACAGATAGATCTTCACGTACAGCAGTGCTAGAATCGTCGATTAGGCCCCAATACCTCTTAGACTGCTTTTTACCCATAGATCTCTCTGAGCTAACTTCAATTATTACCTCATCTAAACCAAAAACCTGTCTGCTAGACCCTATTCCAACTAAGCTGCTCAAGGAAGCTTTACCCTTAATAGATATGTTCATATAAGATATCATCAATCTATCTTTAGAAACAGGCTATGTACCACAGGCCTATAAGGTAGCTGTAATTAAACCACTACTTAAAAAACCCTGTCTTGACCCAGGTGTTTTAGCCAATTACAGACCAATATCTAATCTCCCCAGGAAGCAGACACCCTCTCTACTTTTAAGTCTCGGCTTAAAACCTTCCTCTTTAATAAAGCATATAGTTAGTTATAGTTATGCTGCCATAGGCTTAGACTGCTGGGGGACCCACCCCCCAATGCACTGAGCTCCTTTCCTCCTCTTGACCCTGTCTCCTCTCACCCCGCAATTTTCACCACTGTATGTCATTAACTGTGTGTTTTCTCTCATAGTTGTCTTTGTCTCCTCTGTCTCCTTCTCTCTGTCCCTTTCTGCAGTTGTCCCCGACTTTGAAGCTGTGTGTCTTCCAGTGTGCAGCTACTGGTCCTACCAACCTGCATGTTTTGTTGCTTTTTTCTTTTCTCTCTTCACATTCCACTCACCCCAACTGGTCAAGGCAGATGGCCGTCCACCCTGAGCCTGGTTCTGCTGGAGGTTTCTTCCGTTAAAGGGAGTTTTTCCTCCCCACTGTTGCCTATGGCTTGCTCCAGGGGAAATTGTTGGGTTCTCTCTATAAATCTTTATAATCTTGACTTTATTCTGTAAAGTGCCCTGAGATGACTTTGTTGTGAATTGGCGCTATATAAATAAAGTTTAATTGAATCAGAGTTGGGAATATTTAAGATACAGTAGAAGTTACACTGTTAGAATTTAGGATCATCTTGGACACAGTCTTGAAAAAATACCTTGAGCCAGCAGCAGGAGACAAATTTCCCAGTTTCCCTGTTTGAATATACTGTACCTTTTGTAAAATCCCTCTGGATATCTTGAAGTGCAAATTAAAAATAAAATTGTCTTCTAATATTTCATTCATACCTTACTACACATAGTAAACATGCTTGTGGTTCTGTTCGTTGTGCTAATTTTGCACTCTCCACCTCCAGTGTAGAGATTCTGTGAAACGATGACAGCATATATTCGGGTGCCGACTTTTGAGCCTCTTAAAACTTTCTAGACCAGATCACCCTGTATAACATGACGTGCCACAGTCTTGATTTGTGGTATTGGCTTCTCCAAGACATATACATTTTTCTCTAAATATTATCAGCTCTAGTGATTCCAGATTAAAAAGCTGATTTATTTTGTTACAAACTACAACCTTTTCCTAAACCAAACCAACCTGTTTTTCAAAGTCAGGAAATGTTGGTAGCACTAGTCATTATAAATGTGTATCAAGGCTCTTCATAAGTCTCTTCTCTCTCATAATTTATTAAACTATAATGAAGCTTCAAAGTTCTTTGTGTACTCTAGGTTGGATGTTGTCTTGTACTGTCTGTCTTGATGGTTTTCTACTGCTGCACAATTAATTACCCATTGGGGAGAATAAAGTTACTTTTCAGTCTTGAGTTTAAATATCTTTTTGAAGGTGTTTACAAGTGTTATTGAGTTAAAGTTTAAAGAACTGTTATACATTATTTTTATTTTTTGGCTTTCATTTAATTGCATATCATTGTCCGCATGTTGATTTGACAGTTTTTACGCCAGATGCCCTTCCTGACGCAACCCTCCCCAATTTCTACCAGGGTTGGACCAGCGCTGCACAGCTGGGGATGAGAATGGGCTTTTGGGGGTTCAGTGTCTGGCCCAAGGACATATAGCTAGGACAGGGGATCGAGCCACTGACCCTGTGGTCTGTGGATGAGTGCCTTACTAAGCTACAGCTGCCCCCACCCCGGTGTATAAAAATATAGGTTTCCATATGGCTCCATACAGCCATGTACAGTACAGGCTTTGTAATTGACTTTGTTCAAATCTAAAACCGGCATGCTCAAGAATTCCTGCACAGTGCAAATTCCTGCAATTTCGACTTTATTTATATAGCACCAATTCACAACAAAGTCATCTCAAGGCACTTTCCATAATAAAGTCAACACTATAAAGATGTATAGGGAAAACCCAACAAATCCCCCTTGAGCAAGCCATAGGTAACAGTGGAGAGGAAAAACTTCCTTTTTATGGAAGAAAACTCCTGCAGAACAAGGCTCAGGGTGGGTGGCCAAAAAGCAACAACAAAATATGGGGCAGGTTGGAAGGACCAGCTGCACACTGGAAAACACACAGCTCCAAAGCTGGAGACACCTGCAGAAAGGGACAGAGAGAGGGAGACAGAGAGGGAGAACGACAACTATGGGAGAAAACACTAAGTTAATGTCATACAGTGGAGTCAAGTAAATGTGGGGATAAAGGAGAGAAGAGTGACTAGAGGAGAAAATGAGCTCAGTGCATCAGGGGGGTCCCCCAGCAGTCTAAGCCTATAGCAGCATGACTATAATTAACTATAAGCTTTATCAAAGAGGAAGAGTTTGAGCCTAGGCATTAGCTGAGTCGAGAAGCAAGAAACTGTGAAACTGTGTCTTTTAGATATGCCTAAAGTTTGAGTAAATGATTTGTGTCATCTGGTAAATTGATAGATATAATGGAAATTTATGAAGTTTTTACTAATAATGCTGCCTAAAGGTGATTTGTATAAAGTAATGGTATTGGTCCTTACACAGATTCTTGTGGAACTCCATAACTAACTTTTTGTGTATGTTGAAGATTCATCATTAACATGAACAAATTGGAATCTGTCTGATAGATTTAAACCAACCTAGAGCAGTTCCTTTAATCCCAATTTCATGTTCCAGTCTCTGTAATAAAATGTTGTGATTAATGGTGTCAAATGCAGCACTAAGATCTAACAGAACAAGTATAGAGAGGAATCCATTATGTGAAGCCAAGAGAAGAATGAACTGAATAGAGGGTCTAAATACTTATGTACATCGGATATTTAAGTTTTTCTTTTTAAGAAATTTACAGATATTTCTAAAATTCTGTCATCATGGGGTACTGAGTGTAACTAACGAGAAAGAAAAATGTTAAATGCACTAAGATCTAATAGAACAAGTATATAGAGACAAGCCCGTTATCTGACGCCAAGAGATTGACTTTTGCCAGTGCTGTGCTCCATCTGACATCAAGAACTTATTTAGTTCAGGTATAAGTTTCACCTGACCTGATTTGCCACTTGTCAAGATAGGTATTTGTGTAGCTAACGTGGATCAGCTTGATAATAGGTGGTAATGTCATTTTTTTAGGATACAAATGGGTAAGGTGCACATGTTCCCTTTGGAAATGCAAATAAGTGCGCTGGCCAATTAGTTACTAGGCAACCAGCACATCAGGTAAAAAAGAAAAACTAGAATGTGAGACACTTTTAAGAACCACTTATCCTTCCAGCTGTGCTCTGTTTGTATGTCTATTATAGCAACTTTGATGATAAAGCTAATTAACCAACAAAAGCTAATGTGAACTTGTATTAAAGGCTCAACTTGTTGCTTCGCATCATTATCATATATACATTTTGTTGCAGCTCAGTAACATCAGGTGCTGCATGACTTGTTTTCCGATTGAGCCATTACTTTCTGATCCTGACAGTGTAAACTGTGTCACACAGATGCAGTTGTAACTTTCAGCCTCCATCTGCAGGCTTGGTGTTGAGCCAAATGCCTGGATGTCAGTCAGGAAGATTTACAGTGATTTGTGCATAAAGCTGTGACTGCTCTGCTCACTTCTTGCTTGGCCCATCAGATAAGTGGAAATCAGCAAGAGCTTTGATTTTGTTTGCTCTGACTCCGTCTTGCACGGCTCAGGGGATTTGTGCTTATATTGGAGGTGGTGGGTTCACATCGACCTACATGAGTCCATGCACAGAGCTACAAGGGAGATGGAATTCTTAATCTCCTTAAATCATCAATGACATCAACTGTTGGAACAGAGTCAGTGCTTTCCACTACAGTAATAGGAAAGATGGATGCTGTAACATGCTCCATTGATGCTGTGGTTGATGGACAGCTGCTCTACCAGCTGAGCCACAGCTGTGGCTTGTTATAATGAAACACAAAGCAGAGACTGATAAAAATGTCATTTGTAGATATTTGGCAATAAAGCAAAGTATTAGACAACACTAAACACTAACTTGCTGATGATGACAGTGTCACGATCTGGCCTTCAATTACACTTCCTGCCTTTGGACTTTCATTTTGTAGCCCCTTTTGCCCGCTTCCTGTTCCTAGTCTTTTCCTTTAGCTTTGCCTTTCTTTATCCCTCATTATTGTTTGCATCTGTTTCCCTCACTATTTAGGTCCAGATTTCCCCACAGTTCCCTGCCAGATCCTCATCTCACCCCCAGCCTGCATACTGAATGCATAATTTACCTGACCCTAGCAATCCTGACTCCTGTGTATTGGACTCTGTTTTCCAGCAACTTTTGGTCCGAGGTTTGATGTGCTTTCTGTTCGTTTATCCCTTTAGTTTTTCCAAGTGTTAGTTGGGTTTCCCAGTTGGTAGTTTAGGTTTAGTGGCTTGCATTTTGGTTTCCTTATAATGTGTCTAGTATTCAGTCAGGGTTGTGTTCTAAGTTGTTTCTCTGGAATCGTTGTTGCTCAGTATATTTCTGTTGCCTGTCATGTTTTTCCATCCCCTGTTAGGAGCAATTTCTATTATTGATTTTTTTTTTAACCAATAAACGTATTTGTTAGTTCAGTCCCTCACAGTCTCCTCACTTGAGTCCGCCTTTGCACTAAATTGTGATAGACAGTAGATGAGGAGTCAGAAAATCATTAATGTCTGAATCATATTAAATCTGCTGGAGCAAATGTCTGTACAAAATGCTGTGGAGGAGCCATCAAGGTGCTGAGATATTTCACAGGATATTAAAACCTTCGACCTGCTGGATGAACCTGCGCCACAAACATCTTCACCAAATTTTATGTCTGTGCAACCTGGGAGGTACAGTTTCAAATAAGAACACGGTAGCTGGAGCACCATGACACCGAAATAATAAGGCACATACTGCAGCATCCCTGACGCAAATCCAGCTGGGGACCTTTGCTGCTTGTCATCTCTCTACTCCGTTTCCGCTCAACTCTCAACTAAGTTGAAGAACAACAAAAAAGTAACTTCATAGAAAATAAAATAAAATGGCTTTCAGCTTGTACCCTTTGGGGTCGCCACTGCAGAATGTGTTCAGCATGTTGATTTGGGTTTTTATGACTGATGCCCTACTGCTGCAAGTCTTACCATTTTTATCCAGACTAGAGACCAGCACCAACATAGCCCTTGATGGCTGGATGAGGCCACACCTAACGGGGTGCGATTTAATCTCGCGGCCTTCTGCATCCCAACCCGATGCACTACACATTGAGCCACCAGGCCCTAAAACGTTATAGAAAATGTTGAAACCATGCTTTATTGTTTAATCTGGCCTCAGACCTCTTAGCCACATGTCTCATTTGTAGGTATTGAAGGTTGTTTCCATCACACATCAGACTAAACTACTGAGGTTTAAGTTGTTGGTTTAATGATGTGATTTATTTCTATACATTGTTTTTTCCTTGGTGACCCAGACTAAAAGACAAAAAAAAAATGAAGGGATCAATAAATTATCTGGCCGACAATGTTTAGTCTGGAAGATGGGGTCGACAAGGAGAATATTTAGCTGGAATTTTATCTTATCTATGAATAGAGCCTTTACTACTTGACTAGGAAATGGTTCATCTCTCAAGCTGGTCTAAATAGAAACTTAAGCTATTTATGCATATGAAAAAAAACTCTGGTTAAAACTTCTTTCGCTTTTTACTGTGTCCACAAATGTGTTCACATAGAACGCGACTACACTGTAAGAAGATTGGCCAACACTGTACAGCCCATGTTTTGTGGAAAAAAATCAATTTGAATGTTCACTCATAGACTCATAAGAAATTTCAGGAGTCTCTATAATCTAAATCAAATTCGAATCTGCAGGCTAGTTAAACCGTTCCAGATAAGAATTTAACATTTTTCCACTCCCCAATAGTCCCTTGTTTAGTTGGATGTTGCTCCAGTGACAGGGTTCCTTCATACGTTGCGAATGGAGGTAACTTTATATGTATTTTGCTGATTTAACAGCTGGAGTATTTTTAGAGGATTTCAGAAACAAATGATTAGATAAAACTCACTCCTAATCAGCATGTGAGTGTGTGATTTGGTCCAGCATTGCTTCAGTTGCCATCCAGATAGCATGGATTTGTTCCTGCCAACGTGGATCATATGTTTTAATCAACATTGTTTTATGAGACAAGCCATGGGTAAAAGTTCTTTACAGATTCCCCTTAGAGATTTTGAAGGTATAAGGTCATGGCTGATAATGATCAAAATGGACATAAATAGACAATTTGCAGACTGTTCCTTTTATGTGGAGCACGTGAAACATTTCTCAGGGGGCAATGCTGTAAGAAGAAATCCAAAGGCTGTAACATCATCAGCTAACAACATGGTGAGGTGTGGAGACAAATCCACTGATCTTAAAAATGTTGAACTTTGATAGGTTCAGAATCGATGTGGCCCAGTGCAGCTGAAGTTTTATTTGAGTATCAGGTTAAAACAGAAGTTGATTTTTAGACAGAATGAGGGCTGTAAACTGGTGCCCTCATTTCTTAAAGTGTCCAGAGTGGAACTATTAATCATTTGTGGACACTGTAGAAAGCAGGAAAACATTTAAACACAGTCTTTCCTATATATAAATAGCAGTCAAGTTTCTTTTAGGACCAGCTAAAACGTCCAAACCTATTCCTTTAAGGTCTGCCTCATACCAAGTCCAATGGTGGAGAGACCACAGTTGTGAGCCGCGGATAGAATATGGACCCACAATATGGACTAACAATGTTTGTACATGTATAATAGAGACACCCATTATCATTACAGTCAAAAATACAAAAATAAATATCAAGAGTGTGCATGTGAATATTTCCTTGTAAAGGTGGTCATCAGTCTGGAAGGAGTGCTTTAAAACAAGTAAGGAGAGTTTAGTGAATGTGACTTGAAGAGTCAGAGAAATTTTGGAGAAAAACATAAATTATTCTAACACAGGGCTCATTTTGTTTAATTTGTAAGAGTGTATTCAACCTTTTTCAGTCATCTCATGTGCTCATTATCAAATCCACCCTCTGAAAGCATAGAACAAACATCGCTCGTCAAAGAAATCAAAGTCATTATCAAAACAAAGTTCTCCTGTGGCACACAGGGTATTTTTAGCTTGTGTTATCGAGGTGCCAGCGCATCTAAAGACAAACACACCAAGACAGACAAGTGCTAAGGTGAAGCCAGACAGGAGAAAGCCTGATTTCCTCTTCTGATATCCAGTGACAGGAAGCACGCTGGATATAAAAAAGACGGAAAAAGATGATATCTGTCTTTTGTTAATATATTAACTAGAGCCTTTACATAGTCTAAATTGTTAAGTCTCAACCTGCCGGTGCTGCACACTTTACAGTCAGGCTCTACGCTGCAGCATACTGCAGCAGAGTAGAGTATGAAAACTATAGCGAGAATGTTGCAAGACACTAAGGTTTGACTTTCATTATCAAATAAACAATTCATTCTGTGAGTAACTTGTTGGTTAAGGTGTCTCTGTTGCTGCTTACTGTATTCAGCCAAAGATTGATAAGAGTTCCACGACATGAAAAAATAGGTATCAGAAAAAAACCTGACAAGTAATAAAGTGAGATCAAGGGCAAAAAAGCCTGATCCTGCACATTAAAAAGAATCAAGGCTTAGACTACCATCTTCTCAAGTTTATATAACACTATTAATGCCCTGTCATATAGCCTGCTAGGAACCCTTAATTTCTGTACTTCAATCACATCATCAACATGTAATTCATCCATTAACGAACTCAAAACCTAAGGTGAACAGTGCGTGCTAATACATATTTATAGATACAGGATCATACCAACAACTGCAAGATTGGTGGACTCTACCCTCCTGCGCCACAGTCGTATTTAATGCGGTATATTCATGGTAGTCAACTGATGCATTTGGTCAGGAATGCATGGGTTTTACCTCTGAAACAGGCTCATAAAATCCAATCTGCAGATCTCATTTCAGCCGCCAGATCTGTCAAACTCTCGTCCCCAGTCAACAATAATAAATTGTGCTGTCTGGGGGTACAGCACCAACTTGTTGGTGTAACTAGTTGTATCAGCCAACCAACAGTTTTAACTCCTCAGCGTTAGTTTTGTTTTTGTGTATTGTGTATTGTGAACTGTACTGTATTGTGTGTTGTCTTAGGTTTCTGTATGCTGATGATGTCATTAGTGACATCATATAGCTTTGATAGTTTGCCTTTGATGGCTGCCTTTGTAGTTTACCTTTTAAGTTTGTTGTGCAGTTGTCAAGGAAACAATGCAACGCAAAGGGTTTATAACAAAAAAGGCAGTTCAGCTCAGCTACTGAAGGATTCTGACGTGACACGGTAGCTGGAGCAGAGGAACTGACCACAAGGTGGTGTGGACCACAACAAGATGAAAACGGTTGAGTGCGTAGCTGTGGAGGCACACGGTTTCTTAACGAGTTCTGAGAGTTCTGCGAGTTCAGTGAGTTCAGCCATACTTTGAGAAACTTGTTTGATGAAGCTCTTTGCGAACGTGCTAGTGAGATTACTGTACTTAAACCTCTATGTACAATTGACCCGTCATCGGCTATGTTCAATGTTCGTCATACAAAGATCTCCGGAGTGAAGTATTTGCATCAGATTCGTCAGATTTGAGTAAGATCGCTTGTACACTAGTTTTAAATCTGCTCTATACCACCAGCTGCTGTCATAACCCTGTGTTCATGTTGACTTGTCAGGTGATGATTTTCTATAGCTTGTGTCTCTGTTTCTAACTTTGAGTCATTACTTTTTGATACAAGTTCACTTACCATGTCTCCCAAAAAGTTTCTAGGTAGCTATAATACACAAATAAAATAAAATAAAAATCATTTTATAGGGAATATCTGATGTTTGGATTATTTACTGAAACATTTTTCTACAGTACATTTCCTTTTTGACATGTAGACATTTACACAGGAGTATATCTCAGCAGTAGTTTGGTGAACTGGCACTGAAATACCAGAGATTTGAGTTAAACTTCAACATTGTTCCAGAAGGTACTGTGCTTTTTTTTTTCTAAGACATAACCAGCGATAATTCCGCTTTAAAGTATCTTTCAATATTTATCTAATTAGTTATCCTCTCTCACTGTAATTATTGGCCTACAGCTTACCAGTGTCTTGCTGAAAAAAACTACACACCGAAAAGCTTACGGGTGGAAATTCTATAGAGCACATTGTGTGTAAATATTGTTAAATGTTACGTGAATTATTTGGATTTTTCTATCTATTAGTTCTTATAGTTTTTTTGTTTTGTGCACCTCATTAACATGCATGATTTTGTTGTCAGATCAGTTTCGCAGCTTTTACTCTGTAGCCTAATATTAGAAGCTGCTGTAGCTTAAGAAAGTGTCTCTCTTTTCTCCTGAAGTGACCATGGTTCCACATGTTCCCTCTAAAAATGCAGGTCTGACCTGAGCATGCATTAAGTTTTAATGCAATGCTGTTTTTGTCTATACCATCCCAACCACTTCACACTGTTCCCAATGAGCCTTTGTATTATCAGTTTTTCTTTTAATTTTACAGTCATTAAATGGGATCCACCTGTGAATGTGCTGAATGATGTTATCACTGTCTGTAGAATTGTTAGATTAGCTGTTAAGAAGCAATAGGCCTTATTTAAGAGTGCAGAGAGGCAGAATGTCGGCTTGTCTTTAAATCAAAGTCCAACCCCGTCTGACTAAATCCTTTAAAAAGCCTGTCCGGTCCTGTCTTAGTGTCAGACTATTCGATACTAATAATCTAATTAAAGAAGTTATCGCTATTCTGTGTGGATCATAATCTCTGCTGCAGTGTGTCAGTGTTTCTGCTTTCTTTCTGTTTTGTTTTACTCAATAACAAATGTATTGTCATGGTGAATTACCCAAAACAAACTTCTCGGAAAAAGTGCTGGGCAGGGGGCAGGGTAGGTAACCATGGAGATGGTCCAACACCTGAGACGTGTGATTCACAGTGACGCTGTTATTAAAATACTAATTAAAATCCCCAACCTCTGCCTACATCTGTATCCATCTATCCAGTGTGTTTGAATTCTTTATATCTTGTAACAGAAGGAGCAACTGAATAACTGAGTAGCAATTTTCCACCTGATGATGACATCTGATGAGAACTCATGGGATAACTAAAGGTTAAAAAGGACATTAATATGCATTATTAAATTGCATAGTAGTCGCTTCGAACATTGTTCAGACATTACGCTGTGAACCACTTTGTGTTATTTAGCACGGAGGACTGTGGCCCCCACATGCCTGCCCAGTAAAACATCTGGGCAATAAACCAAGTCTGGCAGCAGTGCCTGAGATTGATTGATTGATTAGCTTTGTCCTCTGCCTCTGAACATCTATTCTTCTTTTCAGTTCCCTAAATATAGTAGATAAACACAATTACTTGTCAGTCTGTGTCCTTTAAATCTCTAATTTTCATCATTGGCTCCTATAGCATTTTGATGACTCTGTCAATAAAAAGTGGAGGATAAGAATCACCTCCAAGCCTGAGAATACAGTAAATAGTGGATAAAAATAATACACGTTCCAGCTATTTTCTCTCCAAAGAATATGGATATCTGCAGCATCAATGCGCGAGTAATACAGTTGGAAATAGAAAAGGCTAACACTGAAGCCCCACTGATCAAAATAGATGTTTTTTTGGTTTGTAAGAGACAAAGTGAAATGATTTCTCTAAATTGCCTTGTATTATGTATCTATCATCTTTTGTTCTTTCCTTCTGTCCTTCAGCCATAAAGCATTGTGTTCTGAATACTGAACTTCCAAGAGTCAGCATATCACTATCTACATATACTTGTACATACTCTACATATCAGTATTGCCCACAATAAACTACATTATTTTGTATGTTTTGCTTGTCCTTATAACCCATGTTCTTTGAAATAAAATGTGTTTTAATAGGAAAAAAGAAGTAAAGAGTGTTGTTTTGTCTTTCGCTGTTGCGGAATGTTTGTACGACATATAAATTAAACAGAAATGTCGTCTTTTCCTTTGGGCTGTTCCCTTTCAGGTGTCGCCACATTGAATCATGTGCCTCCATCTAACCCTGTCCTCTGCATCCTCTTCTCTCACAGCAACTAACTTCATGTCCTCTCACTACATCCATAAATCTCCTCTTTGGTCTTCCTCTAGACCTCCTGCCTGGCAGCTCCAACCTCAGCATCCTTCTACCAATATATTTGCAGTTTCTCCTCTGAACATGTCCAAACCACCTCAGTCTGGCCTCTCTGACTTTATCTCCAACACATCTAACATGAGCTGTCCCTCTGATGTCCTCATTCCTGATCCTGTCCATCCTCGTCACTCCCAAAGAGAACCTCAACATCTTAAGCTCTGCTACCTCCAGCTCTGCCTCCTGTCTTTTCTTCAGTGCCACTGTCTCTAAGCCGAACAACATCTCTGGTCTCAGCACCGTCTTGAACATCTTTCCTTTCATTCTCGCTGATACTCTTTTATCACACAACACACCTGACACTTTTCTCCACCCGTTCCAACCTGCCTGCACTCGCCTCTTCACCTCTTTTCCACACTCTCCATTGCTCTGAACCGTTGACCCTAAGTACTTAAAGTCCTGCACCTTCTTCACCTCTGCTCCCTGTAACCTCACCATTCCCCCTGGGTCCCTCTCATTGACACACATGTATTCTGTCTTACTGCGGCTAAGCTTCATTCCTCTGTTTTCCAGAGCAGACCTCCACCTTTCTAGATTTTTCTCCACCTGCTCCCTGCTCTCACTACAGATCACAATGTCATCTGCAAACATCATAGTCCATGGAGATTCCTGTCTAACCTCATCTGTCAGCCTGTCCATCACCAGAGCAAACAAGAAGGGGCTCAGAGCTGATCCTTGATGCAGACCCACCTCCACCTTGAACTCCTCTGTCACACCTACAGCACCTCACCACGGTCTTACAGCTCTCATACATGTCCTGCACCACTCTAACATACTTCTCTGTCGCTCCAGACGTCCTCATACAATACCACAGCTCCTCTCTCTGCACCCTGTCATACGCTTTCTCTAAATGTACGAAGACACAATGCAACTCCCTCTGACCCTCTCTGTACTTCTCCATCAGCATCCTCAAAGCAAATACTGCATCTGTTGGACTCTTTCTAGGCATGAAACCATATTACTGCTCACAAATGTTCACCTCTGCCCTTAGCTGAGCTTCCACTACTCTTTCCCACAACTTCATTGTTTGGCTCATCAGCTTTATTCCTCTGTAGTTGCCACAGCTCTGCTCATCTCCCTTGTTCTTAAAAATTGCCACCAGTACATTTCTCCTCCAGTCCTCAGCATCCTCTCATTCTCCAAGATCTTGTTAAACAAACTAGTCAGAAACTCTACTGCCACCTCTCCTAGACACTTCCATACCTCCACAGGTCTGTCATCAGGACCAACTGCCTTTCCACTCTTCATCCTCTTCAACGTCCTCCTCACTTCACACTTACTAATCTTTGCTACTTCCTGCTACTTTAGTGTCCAACCTAGCAACAAGTCCTCATATGCTCTTTGTTTGGCCTTTGCCACCTCTACCTTCACCTTACGCTGCATCTCCCTGTACTCCTGTCTACTCTCTTCAGTCCTCTCAGTGTCCCACTTCTTCTTAGCTAACCTCTTTCTCTGTATACATTTCTGAACTTCCTCGTTCCACCACCAAGTCTCCTTGTCCACTTTCGTCTTTCCAGATGACACACCGAGTACCCTCCTACCTGTCTCCCTGATCAAATTAGCTGTAGCGGTCCAGTCATCTGAAAGCACCTCCAAACCACCCAGAGTCTGTCTCAGCTCCTCCCTGAAAACTACACGACATTCTTCCCTTTTCAACTTCCACCACTTCGTCCTCTGCTCTGCCTTTGTCCTCGTCATCTTCCTCACCACCAGAGTAATTTTACACAACACCATCCTGTGTTGTCTGGCTACACTCTCCCCTACCAATACTTTACAGTCACTGATCTCTTTCAGATTACAACGTCTACACAAGACGTTGTCCACCTGAGTGTTTCTACCTCCGCTCTTATACTTCACCCTATGTTCCTGCCTCTTCTGGAAGAATGTGTTCACTACAGCCATTTCCATCCTCTTTGCAAAGTCTACCACCATCTGTCCTGTGTTCCTGTCCTGAAGACCAAATTTGCCCATCACATTCTCATCACCTCTGTTCCCTTCACCTACATGCCCATTGAAATCTGCTCCAATCACCACTCTCTCAGCTCTGGGGATGTTCTGCATCACTTCATCTAACTCACTCACAGAATTTCTCCATCTCTTCTAACTCACATCCTTCCTGTGGGGCATAACCACTAACAACATTGAACATCACCCCTTCAATTTCCAGCTTCAGACTCATCAACCTGTCTGATACTCGTCACCTCTAGAACGTTCCTCACAAACTCCTCTTTCAGGATAACACTCCCTTTCTCTTCCTATCTGACCCATGAAATTAAACAGAAATGTATTAATATTATTCAATTCAAATTGTTTGTTTAGTGGCAAAGCCAGTGCAATTTCGCAGAGACAGATGAACTTCTCAGTGATAGATCTCCTGCATGCGAAAATGCAGGTTCTGTGATCTTGCACTTGATCACACTGAACATTTGAGCTCAATTAGCTGAATTCCCATGTTCTGTGTACTCAACCAGTCTACCACAGATAAATCCACTTTGTGTTTATCTGTGCTGTCAAGCCTTATTGAGAAGACAACGTGTGTCCACATTCCTGAAAAACAGTAAATTGTGTTGTGAACTCAAGCTTGCTTATATGTTTGCATATTTCAACAGTCCTGATGCTGTGTTTTGATGACTGCTCCCTTAATGTCTGAAGTGGCAGAAAGTGGTAGTGGCAGTATGTCTTCAAAAGATTGCTTGCTTTTATGCAAAAGCTGCCCATGAGTCTAAAGCAGTTTGGTGTTGAGCTGTCCTAAAATATTCTCAGCCAGGAATGCCATGATGGCATTAAAGCATCCGACAGAATTCAAAACTCTTTTACCTGCCTGCCCCCTGAATGAAGATGGATATCTTTGTTTGTGGAGTTCATGTTCTCGAGCAGGGACTAAGACTGTTAGTGTGTCAGACCAGATCGTTAAAGAGTGAAGTTAATAACCTTTATAAATGTAGCCATAACCCCATGAAGATCTGAATTTGAGGTCTTTGCACAGAGGTTTTCTTGCAGTGGAGTTACACGATAGGCTGACCGACCTCTTCCCTTAATTAATCTGACAGCTCCCCTCTGTTTCCCCATCATGACAGGGGTACCATCTGTTGTCACTGCAAAACTCCTGATATCAATTTCTCACTCTTCAAAATGACCTATTAACACCTTGGTTAT
The DNA here is from genome assembly GCA_020496755.1 of Channa maculata. Lineage (NCBI taxonomy): Eukaryota > Metazoa > Chordata > Actinopteri > Anabantiformes > Channidae > Channa > Channa maculata. The sequence continues at coordinate 955,822 of CM035609.1, forward strand.
GCTCTTACCTTTTGTTGCACCAGAAGCTCGCTTTTAAAAGCAATGCGCCCTTCTGACAGTCAAATCACAGTATCTTGCCATAACTACTAAAGTGGTGTGTCATTTATATCCATGATGAGATCAAAAGCAATGCCTAAACAGTATCTTTTAACCCAGCTGTTGCTGCACTCTTACATTTTCTGACTTTTCTCCAATGCCTTCAAACAGCACATTTGTGCTTTAGAGAGAAGCCTCTGATATATTCGCCATTAGTAAATGATTTTCCACATTTAGCAGTGCAATGCATAACAGAACAACTTGCTTCATTCATTGTTTTTCACTGCATCAGTTGCTTTATATGGTCAGGATTTGCTTCTCATACCTGAACACAGAACGTTTGAATGATTCTGTACTGTCTTCCCAATCTTTGAAAGTGTTCTTCATGCTTACTTCCTTGCTTTGTTCAAAATGGCATTTAACACTTGAAATTCAGTAAACAACATTTTCAAAACAAAGTGCACACATTACTGTCTTTCTGAAAACACAACCAAAATCATCTGCCTAAACAGACTGGCATGCTGATTCTGCTGCTGTGTGCCAAAGGAGACATGCGTCAGGGTTGCTGACCACTGATCTAGATGATAGTTGGAAGTTATACTGATGAAATCTGAGGCAATCATACTTCTTCGTTATTCCATTCAGTCTTTGCGATGCATCAATTCCACTGGCAGCAAAACAGCCTCAGCTCATGAGGCTACCACTACTGTGCTTAACAGTAGGTACAGTGGGCCTCATTCAAGCTCTTCCTAAGTTTTGCCTTAAAGTGGTTCTTAAGAAAAGTCTACATTGGATTCATGACATGTTCTTACTATTATTATCTTAATGATAAACATATTGTAATATAAAGCCTATAACATTATAGTATAGGGGAAGTGAAGAAATCTCATTAACCATAAGTTTTGCTCAAACACATCACTACTCAAATTTGCATGTGTGGTCTTTACTGTGTGTAGATTCTGTTCTTTCCTAAGAACAAATTCCAAAATGGTAGAATCTTTGTGAAAATAGTGTACACAAGTTTTAAGCAGAAATTTCCTCATAAGACCAGTTATTGAATGATGCCTAGTGTTTTTAGAGTTGAAAGAGTCACCTTTACTCCTCCAAACATATATCAGCTCATTGTGGGCAGACAACTTAATCTTTGTGTCATCTGACAGTAAAACGTTACTCCAGAATGATTTTTGTTTGTCCACGTGGTCAGTTAAAAAAACTTTAGTCAAGGTTTAAGGTGTTTCTAGGTCATTTTAAAGCTGGTTTTTCTTCTTTCAGTTAGTGGCAATGTAAAACTTGCCTCACTTAAGACAGTGACTAACCTTCTCAGTTGACATCATTTGCAGGAGATTGTCAGGCTAGATGATTTCATTTGGTTGCTCATTCTGAGGAGGTTGTAGTCTTGGTTTGCCTGATCTATATCCTATGTATTAAAGCATTTCATAAAAGATTTCTACTTTCTCTCAGAATTCATATAAACTGCTATGTGCAGTGCTAAAGTGGAAAATTTGTGCAGCAGCAGTAACTAAAGTAGCAAGAGGTCAATTCTGACAGAGGAAACATATAAACATTGTTAAAGCATCACATAATAACAACTTCTCCATGATGTGTAGCAGTACAATCTTTTAATTTACCACCTTTCACTCAGTAAAAAACTAAATTTCCTAAATAATGGAATGTGATCACTTTCCTGACCCTCTGTGTCCAAAGCAAGAGGGAGGACACAAGAAGCTAAATGTTGTGACTGAGATAACATAAAAAGGGGAAGTGCTTCTTCACCGTGTCAGTGCAGAACTGCAGGGATCAAACACCAAACATCACATAGTTCTCTGCAGGCTCCTGAATTCTCCTCAACAACCTCCAGTGCACACAACCTCATGTGTATTGGCTCAAAGTGAAACCTAAGCCCTCTGTTTTCTTCAACACAGCCTGTTCATTTGGCCAATCAGTTAACTCTAATATAATCAATACTGTCTATCCTTTTACTCTTGCTCTTCACAACCATCAGCACAGCAGCAACCTCAGCAGATTGCTTTCTAGAGACTCGGGCCTCTCAACCTCTGAGTCCTTTCATTAAAGCTTCAGTGGCTGAAACCTCGCTGGGATCATGAGACAAATAAAAAACACAAAGTCAGTCACAGTAAAGAGGAGAGAATTTATTCAGTGAGTCTCTCTGTGTTATTACTGTTATTATGCTCATAAAGGTTCTGTGTACATAAATATATCATATACAGTTGAAATGAATGTGAAATGTATTGTTTACAACTTCTATAATTTCCTACTGGCCACTTTTATTAGGTACACCTGTACAATCTAATGCAATCCGATATAGCAATTCTGCCCTAAAATCTACTTTTACAATGTTATAATTTCTCAGTTTTTAAGTTGAAAACATCAGAAAGGTGATAATTCTACTCTCTGTTTATTATTAAGGTCATAGTGGGTAAGGTAAAGTGCTTTATTTGTCATTATATATGTTCTATATAAACTCCACACAGAAAGGCCTCGTCCGTTCCAGGATTCGAACCTAAGACCTTCTTGCTTTGAAATAAATATTATTAATTGTCTCTGTGAAGTACCTGCTTCACAGCCACTGAATTTCCAAAATATATAAAAGTACACACAAACACACACACACACACACACACACACACATAACCCTTTTTCTGTGATTCTAAATGTCACTTTTGCTTCAGCTAGGAAATAATTTGTTGTGAACTATCACATTTCTGCGGTAATGTGAAACCTGGAGATTTGAAGGAAATACATGGGTGTGCTTCAGAGGCACCCCTATGACTTGCAGCTTCAGAAAAATGGATGCTCAGTGCAGCAGGCTCCACCAGCAATGAGGGAGACACAGAGAGCAACAATCATCCACCCACAGAGTCTGGCTGAGGAGTGTCCTGGAGTAAGCTATGAATTAAATCCCCTGCTCCTTTCTGCCAAAAGCCAGCTTGAAACAACTCTGCGGGAAACAAGACTTTAAAAGCAATCTCACACTGGTCTGAATAAAGGATATGATGAAGAGACAAATTGTAGTTTCAGTACTTTTGTGAATAGCTCCATTTACTGCCAATCTCTCATCACTGAGTGTGTGTGGATGTAACAGCGCTGCTGCTGAAATGACAAACCGAATGCTGCTCAGAGTGGACAAGAGTCGGAAAAAGTCACTGTGTCTTTGTGAAGCCAGGAAAAGAGCAGAAGGTGTTCTGAAAGGACATAGCTGTCATCTGACACACCAGCCATGACACATCTCTGCCCCCACTCCTGCTGTCTCTCAGGGGTAAATATGAGAGCAGCTGTTTATTCTGCAGGAACGTCTCACAATTTCATTCCGATGCACCATGTCTGATCATTGCATGCATTTGAGGGCCACAGTAATGTCAGTGTAACTACAACCCATTTAAATGTACATCTCAAAACAAACAAAAAACAAACAAACCAACAACTGTTTATAAACAATAAAATAATGTGCTGCACCCACCTGACCCACCTGGCTCCACTACAATAGGCTGCAGCAGCCAAAACCCACGTTACCAGGTACAATCACTTCCAGCTAATAAAGTGAACTGTGGATAAAGGTTCTACAGGAAAACAAAGACAATTGGTCAAACACAGTGGGTGGCAGTAGCGAGTGGCTTTATAGTTTGCAAGCCACCATAAAACGGATGACCACAACAATACAACCAACTATAGACCTCGGTTCTAAAAACGCAGTGTGTGCAAGCAAAAACATGTCCCCATATGTGTGAGGTGTCAGTTGAGAAGTATCAAAAATATACTACCACATTTCCAGCTACTAGTTATCTTTAAAAAATAAAAATAAAAATCTTTTGTATACAAGTAAACAATAAACATACTGTAATAATCAGGCATTACTATGAAGATATACAGCTGTATCTTTAGTCTTTCAAGAGGCACTCGCCTGCTGTACATATCTCCCAATTGACTAAAGATACAGCTGTATAATTTTCTTAGTTATGCTGCTCATTTTAGTCTTTCAAGAGGCACGGGACTGCTTTAAATATTATTACATGGGGCTGCAAAGTAGTGGAGTGGTATAACCCTGATATATTTTTAGGAGCCTAACCCTAACCAAAACCTAAGTTTTTGTTTTACAACAAAATGGGAGGATAAAACTGGCCTCTATTTTGGGTGCATATAATAACAACTGTATCCATTTCCACAGATCTCTGCTTGCTCCTTAGAAGTCTCATTATAATGCCATAAAAAATAAATTCTGGGTTCTGGAAAAAGATTATACATATAAAACCTCCAAGGATAAATAAAATCTTATTAAAATCTGACCCTATTTGTAGGAAGAAGGTATCCTGTCAACAGATTCAGATGTTCCATTTATCAGTACAGCCCCTTTGGGATTTCTGGTTGCAATACGACTAGTGACCACAGGGCGAAATTGGCTGAAGGGCTGAGGATTGCTGTGTATCCAACTCTCTTAACACATCTATTATTAAATCAAAGCTAATGTTTGTCAGAAGAGAGAGTCTGGAGTCAAAAGAAGGTTCTTTGGTCTGATGAGACTAAACCTGAGCTTTTTGTTCACCAGACTAGACATTATGTTCAAAAGAAACCAAACACTGCACATAATCAGAAACACACCATGCTGCAGGGATGCTTCACAGCAGCAGGCCCTAGAAGGATTCTTAAGGTAGAGAGTAAAATACACAGAAATCCTTAACGAAAACCTGAGGCAGGCTGCAAGGGAGCTGTCTAGCAGGAAAACTAATTTTCTCTCCAGTCAATGACCCCAAGCATGCGGCCAAACCAGCACAGAGGTGGTTTAAAGACAACAAGGTTAATGTTGTAGAGTGGTCAAGTCAGAGCCCAGACTTTATTCCAGACTGAGAGTAAGAAATGAAAGTACTTTATTAAGTCTCCTACATTTACACTTAGTGACGAGTAGGACTACTTCTAGGAAAAGGTTGTATGAGCCAACCAGGGTTTCCTCTATATGTGTTCACTTTGTGTATTGTAAGGTTAGTTAGATTAAGAAGTGTATGTATAAGTGTACTGATGATGTCATCAATGACACGGCTGCCTTTGAAGTGTTTGCCTTTGAGTTTGCCTAACCAGTTGTTAAGGAACAATGTTTTCTTTTGCTACTAGTGCAGCAGTGCTGAAAGACATTAGCAACGAGACATTACGAGACATTAAGGTTTTGCACGTTTGTAGCAAATAGGGTGTCAGCTATTCAGTCCACCTCAACAGTCTCACAGTGGCACTTAAGTAAATTCTCAGCTTAAACCTGCAGACTGTGCATCAAGGGGTCTGAATGTGAACACCTTTCTGTGGATATTTGAACCTGACTTCCTCAAACGGGCAATTGAGAAATGGCCAAAGAATCGAGCTGCAAGAGCTTAAAACAGCTAAACCTGAAGTGAAAAGACATGTCACAGTGAATGTTCTTGCAACTGAAGAAAGCACAGATACAATGCAAAGGTTGACAGAGTACCACTCATCATGGACACACCTAAAACAGGCTGTAGCATGGCTCCTCAGATTGAAGGATAGGCTTCTAACTTTGTTATGAAAGAGAGAGGCGCTATTTGAAAGTATTGCCCAAAATGAATGGGACAAAGATAAGCATCAATATTTTATGACATTCAGAGCTGCAAAGTACAGATTGGAGTGACGTGTTCATCGTTTTAGACAGTGGGAAACTAAATTGCTAAATTCAACACCTTTTCAAGTGAAAGGTTTATGATTACAGGCAAAACTTGTTGACAAACAGTTGTAGTTGACAAAACAGAAGCATTAAAAGCTTTGATATATGATTTACACCAGACCAATTTCTGTAGAAAGGTACATTTAGTGGGAAGTCACTGTAATCCACTGCGTGACTTGACTTTGTGAAAATATCCTCATTAGGATATTTTCCCTTTATCACACACTGGGTAATATGATTAAAAAATAAAGGTTTTAGCTTCCACAACCATGACTGTTGTTTTCATTCTCACATTATCACTAGTTCTTATAGGGTTTTAATGACATTTGTCTTTAATGGCCTCAACAACACCAGTAAAACTAGTGATTTGTGGTGTTTTTGTGGTGTTTTTGTGTTCCATGTGGAGAAATGAAAGAATCCACACATTTTCTGTGCTTGTGACAAGAGCATTTAGAGTTAGATTTTTATGGGAGAAAGTGTCAGATGTGACCAACCCAAATCACCCACATCTTCTCTGTCAATAAAGAAAGGTGCAGTTTCAGTTTGGAGCCCCACTGTAATTCTTGATGGATATAGCAGTGATTTTCTAAATTAAGAATGCTGAAAAATTGCTCTTACTCCTGCTACTAAAAGTAGGGCCAAATATGCATCATTCTTAGACTTCTTCTAGCCCACTTAGAAGTGTTTTCCTACTCTGTGACGCTCAGTTAATACAGGCCCACATGTTTAAAGCTGATTGAAACCTTTCCACATAGACTCGGTGTCGGAACTGCTGCAAAAGATGTTCCTACATCTGTTTTCATTTTGACATGATAGCATAATACAACAGCTAATCTGATGTATTTAAACAGCATTTTCAAGGATGTTCTTTACAAAGATCATCAAAATCATGTTGATGTAAAAGAATCATCATCACACTGAAAACTGCTTGAGTTCTAAAAAATACTCACTGCCCTATTTGTTTGCCATAAAATACAGTATCTTATTCCAAGTCCTATATTTTAGGTGTTTGTTGGCATTTGAATATCTACAAACTGAATAAACAATTTATTATTTACTGTATTATGCAAGTTCACATTAGTGAATTTGAACCCACAGTAGTTCGATTACACCTGGAGTACTCCAACTCAGTGCTCAACTGTATGTGCTGATAAACAAGCAATCAGACAAATGTGCAACTGGAAGGATGAAGTAGCAATAAATTAAAATAGTAATGTACCTCAACATTGTACCTGAGTTCAGTATTTCAATGAAGGTAGCTTTTTATCACCTTTGAACTCTCACATAAAACCATCCTGTAATAAATAACTGAAGGAGCAGCAGATAGAGTGAAATGAACCTGATGTTCATCTTACTGACAGCTGGCTGTGTTCCACAGTTACACACAGGGGAGGTAATACCTCTCCCTGCATGCCGCTGAGACAGAGGAGACTGTCTCCCTGCTCCCTGGCCAGCAACAGCATAAGCTCTATTACAGCTTTGTTAAAACACAGCGACATGCTGGAGTCCACATGGTCTCAGTGGGAGTCTCATGTATTAGAATGGATTGTAATACATGAGAGGCACAAACTGGATGAGGGGTCCACAGGAGCTGGACTGAAACGTGGCTATACTCACAGAGAGAGGCGGCAGTCGCTGCGCTGAAGACACTCAGAGTGTAAATGGTAATTATATGCAGCAGAAAATCCATCTTCTCAGCAGTGGTTAGTATATCCTTCAGTCCACAGTGGGGTGAGCAGTGTCAGAGAACAGGAGAGTCTCACTCCTCTAGGATAGAGAGATACAAGGAATGTGATCTGGAGGAGCAGAGCACTCCAGTGTCGCTCTCCCCTGTCAGGTGCATCCCAGCTCTCTCTCTCTCTCTCTCTCTCTCTCTCTCTCTCTCTCTCTCTCTCTCTCTCTCTCTCTCTCTCTCTCTCTCTCTCTCTCTCTCTCTCTCTCTCTCTCTCTCGCTCTGTTCCTGCATTCATTGACAGACAGGACAACAGTCCTACTAAAACATACAAATCACAAAGAGAAAACTGTGCAGCCAGAATGTATAGATGCTTCTCTCAATCCATAAGAAGCACAAAGTTAGTTCAGACTTTTTGTCAGACTTAGTCTGCACTCATATATTGCTTTTCTACTTATTGTTTCCCAAAGCACTTTATACTGCTTCACATTCACCCATTTACACTCACAATCACACACACACTCATACACCGGTGGGGGAGCTGCTCTGCAGCTGGCCAACACTCACCGGGAGCAACTAAGTTGGGGTCCAGTGTCTTGCTCACACTGTGTAATTTTTAGTAACAACAGTGTACCTCCACAATACCTATAGATACATATTTGTTGGTACTAACAGGATAACAAGATGAAGTGTAAGTACAGTGTAAGTTATGGGGTACTTATTAAATATTACATGATAGGTGTGAATTATTATGGTGTAACTACAGGGTAACCACAGAAAAAAAGAGGGTAAGAGGCTCCACTTTAAATTGCAGCCATCATTTTTGGTCTTATGGTGTAACTGCTTTGTAACTGGAAATAAGAAGATGGTAAAAGGCTCCTCTTTAAAACTATCACACGTATCCCACCTATTATGTAATATTTATTTATTTATTAATGAGTTGTTTAGAATACCAGTGTTCAACTGATTTAAAATGGTTTTCCATGGTTTGAGGCAAGAAAAATTAAAGCATAATTGCTATTTATTTTGTCAAAAATAATTACATCTAAACCCCTTTTTTACTTGTAGTTTCACTTTAAGTACAAAGAATGAGGGCTGTAACTTAAAGTTGAGCCTCTCCCTGTCCCACACACAGGACAGGTGATGCAAGCAGTTGGATCACAGATTTTGAAGTCTGTTTCACTGTGATATGTAGTTACATTTCTGGGGAGGTGCACATCAGGCACACCAGGCTAGGATGTAGGTAAAAATGTGGCATAACGTTGGTGTAGAGTGACAGAGAAGCATTTAAATCTGCCTTTGTGTCCAGGGTCTTTGTAAACCTACAGTGATCTCATTTTAAGGACCACATGGACCTGGAGTCTGTTGGGTGTTGTAGTAGAAACAGCACGTAAATACACCCCTGGTTGCACTTGTCCTCCGTCACCTGTTCCTCCCTGTGTGTGCTGCTGCCCTCTCACCTAAAAGCACCTAACATTAAGCACCGATAGGTTTAAGCTATCGCTTTAATTGTCATGTTTTTTATTGGGTTTCTTAACATATGTATGCAAATTTATTAAAGCACACGGCTTTTTAATTAATTCGCTTCTACTACAAATGTGCCAATTTTAAGACTTAAAATCCAATATGAGCCGACTGGACTGCAAAATACTGAGACAAGTGCAGATGTTTTGAAGGCAGCGGTAAGTTAGTTATAGGGTGATGGATAATCTGGCCACTTACCAAAACGATCAGTAGTTTCAGCAGTGGTGGATGTGGCTACACATTGAGCAGGATATTTAAGTATTTTAAAACCCTTAGGGCTCCTTTTCAGTGTAATAAATCTAAACCCAGACATGATAACATACTCAACATTCTGTAACTTACATACTGTGAATCCACCATGCATTGTTAATAACTCATAAATCTGTTCAGGAAAAAAATGTTCTATAGACTTTGACTGATTGAAAAAAAAAAAACACTTTGATTGTAATGCAGAGTCAGAGTAATCCAGGAATAGTTATCTTTGTATCTGTGGGTACTGTGCAAACAGGAACTCCTACAACATAGTCCTTGAAAAGTATTTGCCTACTCATTTAAAATTCTTTTCATTGCTGTCACCATCCCAAATTCATATTTAGGTTATCTCTATTAGTTTCACATGAAGGCAGAATTTCCTAAATAGTCAAGTTTATCATCAAATATAGTTAGTTTAGCTTATGTTTGAAATGTAGAGAAGATAAAGCTCCTTTGGAAAGACAAAGACTGGAGACCTGTCCAGAGTGTACCTCACCTCTCACCCATTGATATCTAGAATAGCTCCCCAGAGATCCTGAATGGAATAAGAGGTTAAAGAAAATGATGGGTGGCATCTGTAGTAGCTAAAAATGCATTAAATATTATGTTGATGAAAAGTTATGCAAACTTCTGCACCCATCTATACCTAATTTCTATAAAACAACTCAGTTTTCAGCTATGAAAATGAAATTCGTCTTTGTGGTTAGTTGGGCACTGGCTGTGGAGGAGCACCCTCCCCTCAAGGACATTCATAGACAGTCCTTTGCATGTGAAAACTCCTGCTCATCCATCATTTCACAGCTGACAAGTGCACAAGACCCCTGCAGGTGCAGAGCTAGAAGAGAAACCAGGCTCCCATTTGATGGTCCTCTGTCTCACTGTCTCTGTGTCTACGTAATGCTAACAATATTTTTTTTTTCTTTTGAACTTTTATTTTTTTATTTTATTTCTAATTTAATTTGAGATCATGGCTGGTTTGTATTGAGTATAAACAACCAAACATAGGCAGTTACCTAAAATGCGGAATGCTTGATGACTCAGGTAATCTGCTTTACTGGGACTGTGTGGGTGTGGTTTGATTAGAGTTGACTGACAAACATCACATTTTGATTCCAACATTGCTGCTGTACACTATATCATTGCTGGTGTACAATGTTTTATGATGTCAGAACATTCACTTCAAATTAGTAGGCACTTACTTCCTACAAATGTATCACAGGACCAATTGAACTCTGGTAGTGTCCACATAATGCTGCTTGTATTGTTTCTTGTGGCAAGTAATGTTTAACACACATTTGCTATCCTGACCGATGAGGCAAATTATGTAATCCACAAAAGACAAGTTTGGCTGCAATGAACATGACATTTTAGAAGCAATGCCATCCTGGTTTTAATGTTCTCTTTTAGGAGTGAAATAATCATCACCACACCTTGTATAAGCAGATTTGTGGTCAATGACAATACAGCAAAGTTCTAGACGTAAACAATTAATTAAAATTCACCATAAATTCCAATATCCACATTCAGTTTATAAATATGTTTTTTTTATATAATAATATGAATTACAGCTGTTTTACTCAATATAATTGATTTTCACACACTATGCAACTTAAGTTAGGACTGAAGTTTTAACACTATAGCACTAGATAGTGTTAAAACTTCAGTTCGCTCTGATCCTCCAAGTTGTCCCTCTCCATGCTCTGTTATGCTCTACTGGCATCTGCACAGCCCTTCAGGTGTTAGTCATTATCAAGAAGAAATTGTTAAAATTTTCTAATTGGTCCGAAGGATGAGCCTCTGATCAGCCTCAAAAGGATGATAAGAATTTTAGAAATAAATATATCTGTACTGCTTGTCAGTGTTGTTTGATGAGTTTGACTTTACACTACGATGACTTCTGGTGCATTTTTCTACCAAAAACATTTTTGAGCAGAGTTACATATGGTTTAAACTGTTATTCTTCATTAGAATCACAAAGTAATTATTGTTTCTGCAGCCTTTGTTTTGCTGTAGACAAAATAAGAACAAAAATGTAATTGTCTGCATTCATTAATATCATGAGCTGACAGTCATTGTGTGATTAAAAATAAATGGATAAAAATCATTGATGAATAATGCAGGCATGAGTGCTGATCATTTATCACTCTAACACATTCTAACTGTATGCAGCTGCAGTCATCTGTGTAAATATGCTCCACTGCTGTGGCTTAACTCCACACAGTTACACAGGGCTCAGAGGAATAAAACAACCCTACAACAGCACAGGAGAAATGCTATCATTGTCAGCTGTTCCATTCTGAGAACATGGATTATGAAGCTTTTTTCCTGAGCTAATTATTCATCTTTCATTGGCTTTTCAGCTTCTTTCCTGCTCTAACACTTTAAAAGCTTTTCTTTGCATTGAAAAGTTCCCTTTGTGCTTCTACCTGAATCCATTGGTTTTTCATTCAGTCCAAAAATGTCCACATGGGAAATGTGGAACTCCCCTTCATCACTGACAAGAATCCATCATACAGAGAATGAAAGAAAATCATGGTCGTTGCTGTGTGAAAGCGGCTCCACAGAGAGTACAAAAGAGGCATGTATTGTATGATGTCTCTTTCTGAATGAAAATAGAATTATCTCACTTCTCTTCTAAAATCAGAGGAAATAATAATTGTAACAATAAAACTGAATTAATCTTAATTCGAGGGACATCATGCTCTGGCACAATATACAGTGTTCGCATTTTGATAGAAATCACTGATTTTGTTTGTTTGTTTGTTTGACAGTCATAGTTTAGGTTTGGGGAAAAATAGGTCATTTGAAGCAATTATCATTATTAGTCTGACATAAAATATTATTTTTTTGTGGAATTAATGTTTTTATGTTAGGGTTAGGTTTACGTTTCCATTCCACTACATGCAGTTTCAGTTTGAGAGGGATGCAAACCTAAACCTAAACCTAACACAATAGCAATGTACATTCAGCTGGTACAAATGTTCTTTTATAATCAGAAGTACCAAAAAAGGTCAAGGTGTGTTTGTGTTAAAAATGTAAAGGTGCAAAAGTTTGCATTCCTCTTATGAAATTAATTGAAAATCAACTTTGTATACAAAACAAATTGTAATAGCTAGTTGTGTATTAAATATTATGTTGATGAAAATATTGTTTGGCAATAAAAAATAAGTGGGTACTAAGTTTTGCCCATGAGTGTATTGCAGTTTTCTCAGTCATTTTAGTAAATATCTCACATCAGAAATGAAATTCCCCTAAAATGGTTGTTCAACCTCCACTTCATCTCATTACTTGTACAAATCATATTAAACAATATCTCATTATTTTGAATTGCTAATACTTTGGCACATTCATGCAATTTATTCTGTACAACAATTTTTCTACATTTTCAATTGCTTATGTCATGTTAATCCAAATGTATTATTATAAGTTCTCTGTTGAATAGTTCCACAAAATGGAATGTCATGCGTCACATGAACTTTTAAAAGACAAAAATATCCATATCTGGTGTTGTCGGTTGTCAAACTTTCCTGGTGGAAGAAACTAGACCCAATGGGTCAGGCCAGTACTTTGCATAGCAGCTGCCACCACGAGTCTTTGAATGTGTATGTGACTGGATAATTAAGAAGCAACTGTACATCACTGTGGATAATAAGGTAGAAAAGTTCCATATAAGTGCAAGCACTTTACCATTTGTGAAAATGAAAGAACACGGAAATGAAAAGGATCAACTGCTGGAAAGAGTAAGGAGATTCAGCCCCTCTCTAGGAGTTCCTTTCCAAAACCAGTGCTGTGTGTGAAAGTGAGCCCAAGTGTATCTAGTTGATATGGATCTACCTACTTTGGCTTATTCCCTGCCAGAGGTTACATTCCATGTTCCAAGACACAGCCTCTACAAAGCCAGGAATCAGCACACCTATAGGTCAATGACCCCTCCCACTGCCAGGCTGGTATTGTACCCAACCCTGATGCCACTTCTTGCAGGTCTATCGGGAGTAAAAAACAGAACAATACTAAACCCTAAATTTTAAACTTAGAGTTTCAATAATAAATATTATGAGGTAACATTGTGAATACTGTTACTGATTCAAGGACAGTGCTGCTTATGGAATCTATTAGAAGCTGATAATTCAGATGATTACTTATGTAGTTCTTATGTTTCTCAACTGTCTTGTGCAGGGACTAGAAAAACACTTTGACTTGACTCATCACAAGATGTTTCTTGTGTGATAGTTTAATAACAAATGACGCATTCACAGATGGCTGACTGTTTTTACTTATTTTTCCTAATGTCCAATACCATTCCAATTTAATTTACAGGTTTTTTATAAACTCTAATATTAGGACCTTGTTAGCTTTGTTATGGCTGGTCTTAATTTCATGTAAATAGTTGCATCGGAAATATGTTCTGACATATTATCATTGTCTCTTCACTACGCTGAATGACCACTCATCAGGGTTCATAGATAGTTCTTGAAGACATGCTGGCTTGCCCGCTATGCCTCCCTGGTAATCCATAAAGCAACCTCCCTGGACTGTTCCTCTTTTTAAATGTGTCTGCTTGCCTGCGTTTCAGTTGCAGAAAAACATGATGCCATTGCTCTAGATCTGTGTTTTCAAGGTTCCCAGTTTATACTGTGATGGTTCCCCACTCTCAACCTGTTGCTTCATGTAGATGGAGTAGATGGAGTGTCAGTATTTGGTAAAGGGATCCAAATCGTCTGACCTTGGTCAGCTTCACATAAGCATGTATTGGTGTTTTTTCTGTGGCAATTCTGTTCATAGGCACAAAGGGAAGTTCAACCATGTGTATTGCTGGCAGGCTGCTAGTTTACACAAACCACAACACATCCCTAAGCTAGCTGTCATTCTGAACCACATTCAACCTCTAGGTCTCAATCTCAGGAAGTGAGATTTCTGGGCACAGCTGTTTAATTCTGGATGGCCTCCTTTAATCTGACACCACCGAGTTAGCAGGGTTTTTCCACCTGCCCAGTGGTTTCCACCCACATGACCAAGTTTCTTTGGGCCTCTTCCTTTGTCTAATGGGCCTCATTGCAGCAATTGTGCAGGTGGTACTCTCCAAAGCTGCTTGCACTGGGCCAGTCACCATAGTTCCTGTTAGGACATGGTTCATGGATATGTGTTGGAATTGCCTTGCCAATATTTAAGGATGCCACAACATTGCCTGACAGAGAGCACAGTGGCAGCAGCCTATATCAACAGGCAGGATGGGCTAGGCTCCTCCGCCCTTTGCAGGCTGGCAACAATAATGTGCTGATGAGCTCAGTCTCTCTTTTGTTTTCTCAGCATAGTTCATGTGCAAGGTCTAAGTAACAGGACAGCGAACATCATGTCATAAGGGGTTGCACCCTCAGGTGGTCGAGTCAATGTGGGGCCTTTTCAGCAGGGTGGAAGCTGAGTGATTATCCATCCTCTGCTTTCCCTGTAGAATGACAATCCATCACTTGGGTGGGATCTGCGGACCCACCCTTGGCCACAAGGCCTGTTTTATATCTATTCACCATTCCCTCTTCTCCAGCCACTTCTTTGGAGGCTCAAGAGAACAAGGGTCATTCTAGTAGTCCCATTCTAGTCCCATTCTAGTCCCACATACTTTGGTTTTTGAAGATTCCACCTTTCCTGCTTGTTTCTATGTGGGAGCTCCCATTCCAGCCATGGGGGACATTGTTCCACCCCTTTTTGGCAAGGCTCAAGTTGATGCCCTGACACGGTGGGGGTCCTGGCTCTGGGGCTCCTGGAGCTCTGCATTTATATCATACTGGAGGTCCAGGCAGTGACCACAAGTAGAGCCTGATGGTTGTTTATCACACAGTGTTGAATTTCCATGTACTATAGAGCTCTGCTCAGCTACACCTGACGACTTTGTGCCATTCCTTCAGATACATCTGAGAGATGGCAAATCTGGGGTTACTTTGTGAGGAATGATTGCTTTTGCATCTTGCAGGGCCTCACCTTGATTTGCTTGAATATATGTATAGAGTTCACTGGCGCCTTCAGTCTGGGATTGGAATTGATTTTCTCCAAACAGGGTGTCATAAAGACGTCTCAATACATACAACTTTGTTACATAATGTAACAAAGTTGAGAGGTACGTCAGATACGTCAGTCAGTATTGATATTTCATATTCTGGTAAGACAAGTAACTGGAGTGAAAAGACAATCTCTCCAGCTCTTAAACAGTTGAGATTGGCTCCATTAAAACTTGCACACCTGCACAGGTGCTTTATAGATTACCTGGGAGGCATGGCAGGGCAAGCCTGCATATCTTGAAGAAGTATTGATGAGTCCTGATCTCAGGAGGTCATCTTAGTTACATATGGAATGTGTAATGAAGTGGAGAGATAGCCTTAAAGTACTTAAAGAACCCCAATTATTTAAGGCCAAAAATTACGTTGTTGAATACTTATTTCTTTACTATGTTTGTATAAATCACACTGCAATTTCTTTTGTTTTCATGTGGGTCAACGTGTATATGGTGACTGATTTGGGCTCATAATGCTGGTGCCTTACGGTCCTTAGAATATAGACGCAGTGAAAGATACAGATGAGTGCTGACCTTCCTAATTACTTTCCCCTCTTATCAGCATACTGCAGTGGTTTTACCCTCTGCAATCTATCAGAGTGTGTGCTCTTTGAGAGGGACTGTTGAACGTACAACCTGAGGGTGAATAAATGGTTATTGAAAATCACTGCAGGGCAAACAGTGAAGCCAAATGTTTGTTGGAATGTGATCATGGGGAATGAGAGGCTTCATTATAAATACAGATGCTAATGTTGCTGTCTAGTGTAACAAAACTGCATTAGTTATACATACTTTTACACTGATTTTCAGGTTAAATGTCATAATTTATATTCAACATCAAATCATCATGTCTAAAATGTCTAATATTAGAAAGGTGTTCGGGAAACATTCCTCATGTTCTTGAAAGGTTTTAAAATAGCTGTGGTATTTTCTTTACGGATTACATTCATCATTTTTTCCTATTTTAAAAATATAAACCTGATTTAATCTGAAGTGCTAATTTTTTGTATGACCAGATGAAAAAAGTCCACAGTAAACTGTGTTGTCTGATGAGTAGGAGTGTTGGACTTAAGAATTAGTAAGTAAAGAAAAGAAAAGAAAAGAACTTTCAAACTGTTTTGGACTCTCCGTCTACCTTATTAGTGCAAAACCATCACTACTGAACTGGGGGGTTAACATCTAAATCATTAGTTTTCTTTCTTACCCTTAAAGCAAGACACTGGCTACAGAACTAATAAAAAACCTACCACCATGTACAGCTGTGTCATATGTAGGCAGGAAAGAAGAATCTACAATTTGGGATTTTCATTATCTGGTTTTCAACTCAAGTAATCCTTTTAAAATACTTTTCATCTTCGTATTTGTATATTTCTAGATTTGTAATGTTAAAAAAGGACATTTTCATTTCAGGAGAAAGCAATATTATGTGGAGTAGATAGTAGAGGAGAAAGGCAAGCTCCCGTCCAGCATCCTGAGAGCCATTTGTCATAATACCAAGTCAGCCACACACATTTCCCTGATGTAAAATCTTTTCCTCACCCACTGGCTCATCCTGTCAAACACAGACAAAAGTACTCTTTGTCATAGTTGGGCTTCAGCTCCTTATGCTTACAGAAGTGGCACAGATGGAAAGAGCTTGGCTGAGGAAGTTGCAGGTTCATGTGCAACTTGGTATGTATATCTGTATATAATTGTATGAGTGTGATCTCACACAATAGAGAAGAGGTAAAAAAAAGACAAAATATAAAAAAACAGAAGTGATTAAGAGCTGTTGGTTTTGAAAATCTGTTCCTCATTATTCAGTGAAGACAACACTTTAACTTTAACACAGGGCAGGTGTCTGTGCTTGTGCTGGATTCTGCTCTGGTCACATTGTATAGTTTCTCTGATGAGCTTGTTCCTGTGAGACTGTTGAACAATACATCAACACTGTAAGCTCTTTCTTTTTTAGTCTGGCTTCAAGATCTTTCTATATTTTTGACAACCTTCAACTAAAAGTGAAACGGTAATAAATGAATGCTAATGTGAAAATTGTCCCCTGTATTGATGAACCCATAGAGAATAATGATGCTGACACATGCCTATTTGAATAAAAGTCTTGTGTTTTTCGGTGTACTAAAGATATTAGTGTGTTGTAACTAAGTGGAGATCAACAAATATTTCAGTCTTCTGATTATCTAAATTTGTACATTTTCTGGTTAAAGGTCCAGTTTGGTGCCCAACACATATGGACACATGTTTTTTTCCTGTTAAAAAATCAATAACACTTTAAAAAGTCAGCAACATTATCTAAAGCCTATATTCATATTAAATATCTGAATTTCAAATATTACCTGGGATGCAGTTATTATGTGTACAGCCTGTCTCAACTCTGCTGCTGAAGCTTGCATCTCCTTCAGAGTCGTAGGGGTCTTGGCAACCTTCCTAGCGAGGCTCTTTTATGTACGGTCAGTCAATTTTTGAGGATGACCTGCCCTTGGCAGATTTACCCTTTTGCCATATTCCTTCCATTTCCTAATGATGAATTTCATGGTGCAGATTTTGGCCACGACACTGATTCATAAATAACTGGACCTACCAGATACAGGTGTATTTGTAGTATAATATAAACAATACTTTAATTACATTCACTGCACTTGGGTGATGGCTATTTACCTAACTGCAGGACTTTAGAAAGCAATTGGCTGCACCAGTGTTGATTTAGTTGAGTTAATTTCAAGAGGGTGAATCTTTAAGCAATCACTTATTTTCAGTTTAATATTTTTTAGACATGAGACTCTTTGTAAAAACCAGTAAGTAAAGTCGTATTCCCTGGAAGATATCTGTAATTGTAACATAAGGGATGATTGAGAAAGTGTCCACTAGATTTGCAAATAAGACGAAGACAATGTCCCTATCTCATAAAAAACTGGCCACTGTTCTTTAAAGTACTGTATGTTACTGCGGTTTTACATTTTAATAAGGTCATGTCAATAGCTAACGTTAACCACTTCCAAATTTAACCTTTATCTTTGCTCTGCTAGCCTAGCAGTTAGTTGTTAGTTTCTCCGTCTCCCTCTGTCTGTCTTTCTCTAACTTGCTCAGTGTATCACTGGTATCTCTATTACATTAGAGCAGGTGCTTAAGTGTAAATGCATTAATTCATATTTGAAACTCCTGACTAAAGATAAACATAAATAGAGTAAGATTATTATTCACATAAGAGTTAATGACGCCCGATTACGCAAATCAGAGGTCACTAAAATGAACGTTGAATCGGTGTGTAACTTTGCCAAAACCATGTTGGATTCCATAGTTTTCTCTGGACCCCTGCCGAATCTGACCAGTGACGACATGAACAGCCGCATGTCATCGTTCAACCACTGGCTGGTGTCCAGCAAATGATGTGGACTACATAGATAATTGGAAATGTTTTGGGGGGAAACCTAGGAGAGATGGTATTAATCCTACTTTAAATATTGTCACTCACTTATCCAGAAATATAGATTGTTTCGATAAGAAAACAAGAGAATGACATTCCAAAGTTAAGCCTAGGATGCAGAGAGCTAATCCTACACACCTCTCTGCAGTGTCCTTACAGCCGTCACCCCCACAACGCAGTTTTATATAAAAGATCTCATTCTACCATATCATCCCAGTAGACCACATCAATCTCAGAATGCAGGCCTAATATGAAGAATTTTATATATGATGGAGGTTGACCATTTAGAACTTTATATGTAAGATGGAGGGTGATTGTCTCCACTAAGTCAGCCAGAAATCTGGGGGTCATCATCAACGACCAATTGAGCTTTGAGGACCACATCTCCTCAGTCTCCTCAGAGCAGCAGATTTGCCCTCTACAACGTCATAAAGATCAGACACTACCTCACTGAATATACAACCCAACTTATTTTACGGGCGCTGATCATATGTCGTCTTGATTACTGCAATGTTTTGTTAATGGGGTTAGCGCTGTGCACAATCAAACCCTTGCAGATTATCCAAAATGGGGGAACATGCCTTATTTTTAATCTGCCAAAAAGGACTCATGTCACACCACCCTTCAGATCTCTACACTGGCTTCCTGTAGCTGCCTGCATCAGGTTCAAATCCTGTCTCTTGCCTACATGGTGATCACCTCAACAGCTCCTGCGTACCTCAACTCCCTCATTCAGGTCTACAATCCCTCCCGTCCGCTGCACTCTGCCAATGAAAAACTCCTGGTGTTCCCAGTACCGCACAGAAGACATCAAGCAAAACTCTTCAGCTCATTGATCCCATGATGATAGAACAAATACCAAACTCTACACGCTCAGCAAACTCACTCCCAATATTCAAAAAACTGCTGAAAACTGAACCCTTCCACACCTTCCTATGCACTTAAATCTATTTTTTAAACTTCTTTTCTGCTCTTTCTTGCACTTCCCATTTCAAACTTTTCTAATAGGACTTTTGCTTTGATGTTTTCTCCTTGACTTAAAGAATTAATGCTAGAAGAATTTCTTCTTCCTGGCAAATGTCAGCTCCGGCATCTAGTACGGAACTTCATTTATGCATTTTTAAGTGAGACTTTAAAAATGGTGTATATTTGGATTTTATCTAGGTTTTTATTGATAACATTAAATACTGCAGATGATTTCTTCAAAATGAGTTTGGTGATGTGCATCACAGATCTGTTTGAAATATTGCCAGCCTGTGAGTACCATGGGTTTAAAATATTCAAATTTGTTTGAAACTATCTTTCTCAACTACATGAGTTGGCACCAGTGCCATGCTATGTAAGTGGAGACTAGTTTGTTTGTACCTAACCCTCTTTTGCTTTTCTTTTTGAATGGCATGGAGCTTCTGCTACAGTTTACAGTGAAGTTTTGTGCTGGCTCTTGGCTTCTTTAGGTCTCTTATGGACAGCTGACTTCTGAAGCTTTTCATGTTCCATTTTCTGTGTAGTTGTTAGTCCGCAGCTGTCTTTCTACCAGCATGCAAACCATCTCCATGTTAGTGACAATGATCTATATCTAGTAATTAAATCTAACAACTTAGATTGCAGGGCTTGTGGTACTACATGCTAGGCTAAATGATGCAGTTATTGTGTGGACTCTCAAAGTGAGATGCTGTTTTTGGCAAAGCGAGTAACATAATCCATAATGTCTGCTCGCACTTTAATAAATCTTTTTTTATGTGTGAATATCCACTTCTCAAAGCTAAGATCAGTGCTCTTCTTAGTCATGATTCCGGAAAGTCAACTCACAACAGACATCATTAATGCACAAACCACAAACATTCAAATATTGGTTATTTAGCAAAATCATCAGATAAATCCACAGCTACAAAAGAATGCAGTAAATATTTTATTTCAACTTAATAAAAATACATCACTAGCAGCCAGGTTGTGAGTCCAGCAGACACTGTGCAGCTAATGAAGCCTGTCTTTGGTTTGGAGCAGAACCTGACATTCAGCTCAGAGTGTGATCCCTCACCGGTCACATGCTTGCTTAAAATGACCGTTCCAAGTCAGAAAATGCAAGGTTTTTTCCTGATGACTACAGTATAAAACTTCTGTTATGAAAAGATGCTTCTTCAGCTGCTCTAGTGATGTATTCCCAGTTGAGAGCTTATTGCAGCTCTCAATTATATCTCAATATAATTTATAATTATATCTCAATATAATTAGTATATTAGTATATTATACTACTGTTTTACAGTGAAAAAACAGGAGTCAGTCTACAGCTGTGCCATATTGTGTTTTCATATTTTACATGGTTCTAATGTTCATGTACACACATGTTACAATTAAGTTATTTTTTTTTTGTAGTGGGCAGCTACAGGGGAGCGCCCAGGGAGCTAGTGCTGAGTGTGTCGCTTAGAGACACACCTGCTGGGTAGGCTGGGAGTTTATCCTGCTGCTCTCCCCTTTAGGTTACCAGCCTGCCAAATATTTGACATTTTGTGTAACAACATACGTTTGCATACATGCTTTAAAATGTAAAGCATCTTGAATATGCTAGCTCAGCAAGGATGGTTGATTCAGAATAAAATAACTTCCTCAGCCGTTTGGAAATAATTCAGCAGAGAGACTTGAATCAAACATCTGTGATTTGCAAGTTGTGTCAGAAACCCAAAGAAACAAAGGTTAAAAATGCAAAATTAGTTTTACCATCTTAAACACAAACAGCATCAATAAAAGCAGTCGATCAGGGCAGATGTCAGAGCAACAACAGTAACAAACCATTTTAATGCAGAAGGGTTTTCTTTGCCAGAGACCTTCCCTATAATAAAAGAAGTAAATGCTCAAACTGGGAGAGATGGTGCCACTGAACTAAACACGGGGTGCTAATCCAAACTGTTGACAAGTAATTAATGTTTCCCTAGACACATTAATTCGTATTGTACTGGTTAGGTTTACTATTTTAAGTGAGTATTGATAATAATCAGACTTTTTAGATCAGTCTTTGTGTTTGTGCAACTCTCAGTATTTTGTGCCTAACAAGATATGGTCCTATTGTTATTTCGCTTTCCTATCGCTATTTACAGTAATATTGCAAAAAATATTTTGATAATGTGAAATATTAAGTTTTCTATTGCCACCACTAATACACACACCACAACAAAAGTCGACTGTAAATGTTTTGAATGATAGTCTGCCGCATACCTTTACAATGTCATATGGTCTCCTCCAAAAGACTCCACAGTGTAGGAAGAAGGAAAAATCTGAGCCTTTGCACAAATATTGGCCATAGTCTATAAAACAGTTTGGAATGTCCTAAAGAAGACAGAAACCATTGGTGTACTGAGTAACAGGTCGGCAATGAAAAATATCAACTGATAACAGAAGCATTGTAGAAGCTGTGAAGAAAAACATCCACATCTGGAAGTTTTATTGACTAATGATGTTATTGCAATAGGCTGCAGTAAACTCATTAGTTAGGGATACTCAACTTTCAGGTGAAATTTATGGAAAGTGTAAAAAGTTCATGCTACAGTGATATTATATTACGAACGTACAGCATTTAAGTAGAAGCATGCAATTTCTTCATCTCAAACAATTTATTGTTTACCACAACAAAAAAATTCAATGTCTTAACTTGCAAATTATTATGTGTCTCATGATGTCAAAATGTGAAAAATACTGTTTAAATACATACTGTCCTTGAACCAGAACATTTAGTGGTCAATTCATGGATCAGACATGACCCATGAATGACGTAATGATGTTTCCAGTTAATCACCTTGTTAGAGAGCAGCATGTAATGAAATAAGTACGGTAAGTTCACCTGTAAAGGTTACAGTATGTTTTAGGTGCATTCTGAAATTTCACTCGAAAGTCAAGTATCTCTAACTTTTTGGGAACAGTCGTCCACCAACCCCCAGGTTGTCGGTTCGATCCTTGGTTCCTCTTGGTTCCACTTCACATGTTGAAGTGTCCTTGAACTAGACACTGGACCCCAACTTTGTTGCTCCCGGTGAGGGTAGACCAGCTGCAAAGCAACGCCCTCATCGGTGTATGAGTGTGTGTGATTGTGAGTGATTGTGGCTGAATGAGAAGCAGTGTAAAGTGCTTTGAGTACCAATAAGTAGAAAAGTACACTATTAGCACAGACCATTTACCATTTACATTTATCTTTCGATTTGAAAGATAACAATGAGCACTTTTTACCTGGACTTTGATTTCAATTTAAAGCCATCACATGATCATTATATATGCTCCTAATAAAACTTATCACAGGATCCTAGCTGTCCAAGGCATAGTTTAGTGTTATATGTTCATGCATTAAATACTACAAGATGTAAGCTGAAAATGTACAAATATAAAATCACTTGAAACCTACTTTTAAAGCATTTTTACATATATATTTCCCAAAATACCAAACTATTCCTTAAAGTTAGTAAAAAAGACTTTGACATTTAAGCTATTATTCTGCCCTTATATTTGTAGTGGAAAGACGCTTATGAAGTCTCCATGTCACCAGACTAATATTGGCATTGACTTCAGCATACTGGATCATTACAGGATTAATGTGTGTTGTGGCTGCTTGGGGACATCTCTAATCTGATACCTCAGCCCCAGAACTGATAGTATTTGAACTCTAAATCTGTGCCACTGCCAACATCAATATTAAGTGAAATATCTCAACCCCAAGTGTGATTATGCCAACATCATCATTGACTTCCTGTCCCTGACTTTGTGAAAGAACAGTGGTCCACATGACAGCTGTCCTCGTCAGAGCATTTGCTTCCATTTTCAGTGTCTGGTGAGCTCAGACAGGGACCACACAATGATACACAATGAAATGAAGTTGCTGCAGCTTCTCCAAAGCACATTTCTCTTCTTAAAGCAAATGTTGTCTTTACTGTAATACCTTTACAATATGAAGTGGGTCATGACTGTAACTAGATGCACACAATGTGTAAGGGTACAGTGGTCATAACTAAATGGTCTGCACTTATATAGCGCTTTTCTACCTATTGGCACTTGGTACCCATTCACAACCACACAAACACATACACCGGTGGGGGAGCTGCTATGCAGCTGGCCAACGCTCACCAGGAGCAACTAAGTTGGGGTTCAGTGTCTTGCTCAAGGACACTTCGACGTGTGACCGGAGGAGCTGGGGTTTGAGCCAACAACTGCAAGATTGGTGGACAACCGCTCTACCTTCCTGTTCCACAGTCGCCCATGTCCAGTTGCCATGTAGGCAACTGTAACATTGTACACATTACATAAATAAAACTTTAAAAATTTTATTTCTGATTCACAAACTATTTTTGGCAAATGGTATCAAAAGCAAACATTTAAAATTTTAATTACTTTGTTACAATTACAATGTTTAAATTGTAAAAGTAAACATGCTCTTTCATGAACTTTTGAGTGCAACTGACAGGCCTTACATTGAATACAGGACACAGTTTTATAGAACCTGAACTGTCTTTGAAGTCAGTTGGTGCCTAATGTGTTTTCAAATATTTTTTGCAAAACCAGAAACTGATGAACATGCTCAGGTTTGAAAGCACTGATCTAAGCTTTAACTATATCACCAGGCAAAGTCCACTTTTCCTATTTTGCATGGTGGGGACAGAGATCTTGCAACACGCTGCTCAGGTACAGTGTTCTAAGAAATTACAAGGACACAGATAACTGAAATGCCAGAAAAGGCTTTATTGTGGACTAGTGTGTAGTGTGTTGCAGTATATTATATGTCTAATATGTCATAACAAAAGATTACTCAATATGTTGTGTAATACATGTATTTTAATAGGTTTATGCACAATATATGTATATATTCACTATAAATGGATTATAAATAAAGCATATATTTATTGATAAATTATTTTAACTTGCTATTAGGCCATGTGGGTATGTTTTTATGTTTTAACAACACTTTAAAACAGAGGACACATGGCATCAAAAAAATAAATATATAAATAAAAAGCTCACCTTCTGCTGTTACATTGGTAAATGTTTTTGTGACTCTCTGCCTCATTGATGAATGGCAGCATTTTAAACAGGAGGTCTAATGCAGAGGCCATGTAAAGAAAGTGTTGCT
The DNA here is from genome assembly GCA_020496755.1 of Channa maculata. Taxonomy (NCBI): domain Eukaryota; kingdom Metazoa; phylum Chordata; class Actinopteri; order Anabantiformes; family Channidae; genus Channa; species Channa maculata. The sequence continues at coordinate 980,553 of CM035609.1, forward strand.
TTTGTACCGTTTCCCCAGGTCCTCAGTCCTTCATATATAACATCATAGTCATTACAGTCATACAAAACAATAAAAATGATCTTATAAATGAGAATCTTTTGTCATGGCCTGAGCACTGTGGATCAACTAAGAGTGCAGCAGTGCACTGATGGACAATGTGGGTGGCTTCTCCCCTGACATTACATTTGTTTAAGGGCTTTTGCAATATTTTCATGATGTCGGCATCAGTCAATGTCCACAGCTCCTCGTCAGAGCACAGCACATATTCAGGCTTCTGCTCCACAAAGCTCTAAACACTATTCAACCTCATAAAAACATCAGACATCAGTTTGTGTTCTAGCAACGTAAGAAACCTCTGTCCTTCTATTAGTGTTTGGCTTGCAATTGTGCTTTTCTGAAGAAAGAAACAATGGAGTGAATTTGTCCTAGACGAGCAACTAAGTTGCAGTTCAGTGAGTGTTGGCCAGCTGCATAGCAGCTCCCCCATCGGTGTGTGTGTGATTGTGAGTGTGAATGAGTGTGCTGTAACTTAGTTGGCAGTCATCCACGGACCATAGGGTCAGTGGTTCAAGCCCTGGTCCCGGGTATATGTCAAAGTGTCTCTGGCAAGACACTGAACCCCTAACAGCCCACTCCCCTCCCCAGCTGTGCAGTGCCGGTCCAAGCCTTGTATAAACTAGGGAGAGTTGCATCAGGAAGGGCATCCAGCATAAAAAAAAAATAAAAAAAACTGTGCCAAATCATCATGCGGACAATGATCCGCTGTGGCGACTCTGAACTCAAGGGATAATCCAAAAGAACAAAAAAAAAAAAAACAAATTTATATAAACGCAATATTTTCTTACATTGAAATGACAAGTTGCTGCAAAAGTTTGCATCCCCCTTGATTAATTATTTAAAATAACAGACTAATAATAAGAGGATGCAAAATTTTAACCCAACAACTCAGAAGGAATCTGCAGCACCCACCAGAAACACCAACAATACACCATTTGCATTTGATTTCATTTTCTAGTGACATATGCAGCCTTCTGGCAATAATAGAGCTCTCTAAACAACAGGACACTGAATGTGGGTGTAACATATTCATAGGAGCTAAGAGGCAGTGAATGTGCTTTCCCCTGTGTGGACGAGGTTGCATCTGCAACACTAACACTAAACAGTGCGGAGCTCTATCACAATAAAAACCTGATGTCCTTAAGGAATGTATAATGAAATATTGATCAAATCTCTCTCACGGGTCAAAATCATATACATGCTGTGGATAACAATACAAACAAAACTGCACAGCCCTTTTTCTTTTCAAGTTTCTAATGTTAATTAATTTTGCTTTTGCACATCATCTTATCCCTCATTCTGCATTGGGGTTTCATATACATAAATGTATGTGTCCCTTTTAAATATAATAGTTTATTTTATTCTTTCAGTGCTTCTGCCTTGTTCTATTGTAATATTTCTAAAAATTAATTTGTTTTTAGGGTTCTTTTTGTGTTTTTCATTGCACACTTATTAACTATTTAATGGTAGGCATAAATTATGCTTTGAAGCTGTTTTAGTTTATCTGATTCTTTTTTAGATTTATTTTTAAACACCTCATTTTGTAAGAGCACACAGTGACAGTAACAGCCTTAATAACAGCACTGGGATTTCAAGAACAAAACACTGATACAACCACTGAGAAAATATCCACATAGCTAGAAATAAGGTAAGGACGCACAGAAATCCCTCAACAAGAGGAAAATCTGAGTGTAAAGGGCTGTATGGCCTTTGTAGCATTATTTTTGTTTTTTGTACCTGATTTAAGCTCAGTGGATGGTTGCATGCTGCCTTCCTTCAGAAAGAGAGAAGAACAAATAGTGTCGGTCAATCGACTATGAATGAATTAGCAGGAAGAACTCTTGTTACCATGAATTCAGTAGCTTTGTGTCAAGTAATTTTTAATTCATCATGTGGAACCCAGTTACTTCCAATGGTTCCCTCACTATAACTAGCCTGTGGCAGCAGCATTTTCCTTAATAAATGTCAAGTCGGGAAGTGTAATCAGCTTCCTATTTTTGAGACAAGGATAAAGCTACCTCTGGACGTAGTGTTGGGTGACATTAACAGCAGCTGCTACAAACCTGAATCTGACCTTTAACAGTGTGAAACACCCAACCCAAATACAAGTGAGCTGACTTTTCTCAAATATGACACAACTGACACACCTACTCATAGAATCCCAAATCCCCCCTGTCCTCCAGGCTTACTGTTGATGTTGAAGCTCAACTCATTTTCTGTGGCTTCAGAAAATCCAGTGAACTGGTGTGATTGGTACCAGTGTGTGGTGGTGTATATAACAAATTCAGAGTCTAACAAGTGTCTGACTTTACACTGAGGTTTGATTGCATTTCTGTTACATGGTTGCTGCTGTAAGCACATAAACTATACAACCTTGATCCAACAAATTCGTCTGCCACCAGGAATGCCAAAGTCATGTACTGGAACTGTATGCAGCATTAGTAAGACACTGTCTCTGTGACTGTCAACTGTCTCACAGTGTTTAAGATTCAAGAGCTGTTACCAACTACACCGTTTTCCCCATTTACTCTTTTGTCTGAAATCAGAAACAACAAACATGTAAATGACAGCCAACAACTGTAAAAACATCAGAGTGTGACCTGCAACAGAACAGCTGAATTGAAAGTCAGCACTGTTTTTCAGGTTAGGAATGAGTTGCTGTCCCAAGTTTAGGAGTTTAAGTATCTTGGGGTCTTGTTCATAGGTGTGGATTAGCAACATTGACATTGCATCAAATCGTTGTGTCAAAGTGACCTTGAGCAATACAATGAACCCCAACTTAGTTGCTTCTGGTGAGCGTTGGCCAGCTGCATAGCAACTCCCCCATCAGTGTGTGAGTGTGTGTGTGATTGTGAGTGTGAATGGGTGAATAAGAAGCAGTGTCAAGCGCTTTGAGTGCCGATAGGTAGAAAAGCACTATATACGTGCAGAACATTTACCATTTGGAACCAACTCTAGAAAAATAAGAACTGATGGATATACCCACATACACACACTCAGTAGGCTGCTCAGTGTATCTATTAATTAACGTTCATGTCCAGGTTTATTAAAAGTGGTGTAGTTCTCTCAGGTGAACCTTAGTTGCTTTGAAAGCTCACTCATGAAAACAGTGGTAGGACTTTTTAGCAGCATGGCTTCATATGCACTGACCATAGGAAACATCTATAACCCAGGGACCAACTCCTTCTCATCTATCTTACTTGCACTTTAACACTGACACCATTACTGACACAGGACTACTGAATCCTCTTCAATGCCTGTGCTTATGAGCAGCTGTGCTCATCAATAAAGCTATTTTAATATTAATTATCCAGTCATTTGGATTCCCATTAAATTGTGCTTAAGGGTTCAATTCTGCAGCTTGTACACTAACGGAAGAGAGGAAGCACAGGATATCCTGTTCTGCATTTGAAGCATTCTCTCTTTAGGTCACTCATACATTCAGGTACTTTTACCTCACGCACCAGAATGTACTATGAATATATACTGTATTTGGTGAACCAAATCCCTGTTTGGATTTTGTTTGGACATCACCATTTACCTGTCCATATACATGTATCTCTGAGGTGCCCAGCAGACTACTTGTGTCCAGGTGTTGTTACTGCTGCATCACTTCTGCTAACGTACCGTAAAACAAACAGACCATCAACATGCCCGAGACAGTTTTTAGCCAGCTGAACATACCCTGTCAGAATCAGGGTGGGGGGTTTGCAGGCCATCGAACCATGAGTCATGCCCGGTGTGTTCATAACCATCATGCAAGGAGAATGCATCAAGACACCTTAGAGTTCACATTAGTAAGTAAGTAAGTAAGGTACATTTATTAAATAGCACCTTCACAAACTGCTTTACAAAATGTTTTTTTTTTTTTTGTCCTTTTGGCTTATCCTCTGAGTTCAGGGTCAGCACAGCGGATCATTGTCACAGTTTTTATGCCAGATGCCCTTCCTCACGCAGCTCTCCTCAATTTCTACCGGGCTTTCTACCGGGACCGGGGATCAAACCACTGACCCAGTGGTCTGTGGATGACTGCCTTTAGCAACAGTAGCCCCCCGAGCTAAAGCCGCCCCCCAAACTGCTTTACAAAATGTAAAAAAGAGAAAATAATACGGACAATAAAACTTCAAATATAAATTAAAACACAACTACAACAAAGATGCAAGCATAAGAGTCCAGTCAGCTAAAACCTTGTCTGAAGAAGAACGTCTTCAGTTGCTTTTTAAAAGATTCAGTAGAATCAGCCATAGGCAGAGTCAGGGGCAGGGTGTTCCACAGTCTGGGAGCCATAGACTGAAAAGAAAAATCCCCTCGAGGTTTAAAATGGGTTTTTTGGGACCATGAGCAGATTTTGACCTGATGACCTCAATGCTCTAGGAGCAATAAGGTTTCAAGAGCTCAGAAATGTACTCTGGAGCGTTGCCGTGAAGGGCTCTATAAGTGAGCACCAGAATTTTAAAATCAATTCTATGTTTGATTGGCAACTAGTGAAGACAATATAAAGCCGGTGTGATGTGGAATCTTCTATTGGTTCCTTTTAAAAACCTCGCTGCTGTGTTGGGAACAATCTGAAGGCTTCACTCCCAAATAATAAGTTTGTTGAGACAAGTGAAGAGTGAATTACAATAGTCCAAACGAGATGAGATAAAAGCACATATGATCATCTCTAAGTCTACTTTGGAAAATATTTTCCTCATTTTAGAAATATTCCATAGATGATACATTAACTACAAGAGCTATGTGGCCAGATGTGTCCCAGACCTCTTCAGAGAGAATTTCAATGATCGATTCACAATCAGTCTCTGTAGTTGTTTACATTTGTATTCAGCACTTTCCACTTTTGACCTGTTTACCTGGGGTGCATTTTGAAGTCAGGTCTTGTCGGTAACCTCAAACCAGACATACTGTACCTTTGGTGGAGACAGGGTCCGTTTAGTTTTTGGCATTTAAGTTCTCTTTTAAAAACACAAATGGAAGTTATAAAGGAGTAATATTTTAATTTATATACATATGCAGCTAAGCAAAAATTCTGTGGTCAGACCTTGGGCCCTATTTTCCAGTGCAGTATATGCAATATTTATATCACTCAAATGCACGTGTTATGCAATTTTCCTCAACACTAGGCAGTATTTTGTAAGCTGTGCCTACTCTTGTAATTTTCCTGACTGGATGAACTTGATTGTGGTGTGGGAGAAAAAGTGTGGCTTATATGCTTGGTTTATGCTGATAAGAGGTGCAGTGCAAAGTTCTGCGCCCATTTTGGAAAGAAATGGCATTTGCAATTAAAAACTATGACCAAATTTTATCACAAAGACAGATGTAATGCAATTATGGTGTCATTGAGACTTCTCAAAAATTCTCTTTTAGAAACTTTTTTAGTTATGTCAATTGTGGCTTCATTCCATTTGCTGCTTTTTGCCATCAACTTTTTATATAGTCATGTGCAAAAGTTAGTACCCCCACTTTGAATCCTATGGTTTTGGGGGATAAAACCAATTAAAATCATCTGATCATAGCAGGTATTAGTAATAGACAAATATAACCTCAGACGAACAATAACAATTTTTTTTCACCTTGCCATTATTTAGTTTACAATATTAAGCTAAACAGAAAAAACTGTCAAACCTGAACTAGGTTTGGCTGTTGCTGCCTAATATGCTGAATTCACAACAGCTTTTCTGGAAATATTATGACGTTTTAAACTGAAAGGTTTTCGGAGAATTCACTGGGGAATGGTTGAATTAATTATGATAAACATTAACATTGTGGGACTGATTGGAGGGACTGATTATTATTAGTTGTTTGCAGTAGTGCATTACCATGTTCAGAAACCATACTCTGGTTGTTTTTTAATGTAATTATCTTGACCAACCAAATCTTTTCAAAACTCTCATCCATTTTCAGGTCCACTTGCAGGTTATACTTACAGAAACTCTCATGATGGGCATCTACCAACATCAAGTTTCAAAGCAGTGAACATTGGAGCTGCTATTTTCCACATTTAGACCAAGTGGATTCAGTGGAAGCATGAAGAGGTAAGTTATTAACTGGTAGCTGCTCGGGTGCAGCTAATTGTGCATATAAATGAAGTTGGTTTAACTTCAGGTTCTGTGAGGACACATGAATGTTTGGGTTGTCTGTGAGAACGATGATGTTATGTTGTTTGTCAAGCATAAAAACCGTGAGAAAGTTTAAGTGATATTCTAAAAAAACAATTATATTTAAATTTAGACTAAATTATAGTCTGTGTATGTATAGTGGGAGTAAACTTCCTAACACATGATGCTGTTTGGAGTTGTAATGATAGCATGTGTTATTAATTATTGTATCAGAAGAAGAAAAAGCATCTTTCAATTGACTGACCTGTTGTCATACTTTACAAGGACTGGACTTGTATGTATATGTACTGTATGTTTTTATTGTGGTTGTCAGTTCCAAATTGGACAGCAGAAGGGGTTTCTGACAGGTACATCCACAAAACATGAATCTGCCTCTGAATGGGAGTATTCCCAACTTTAAATGAGATTCTGGTATTGGGGGCCAGGTTGAATGAATGAATAAGTTAGCATACCTGTTTCTGAGGGAGTAAAATTGAATTTATGGATGTGGACTGAGCTGCAATCCTTTCCCAGAAAGAACTGGGACACCCTGACCGGTCTGTCCTACTTGTCCCTCATCCTGTTCTCTGCTATTTCAAAGTATTCTCAGAGGAACGGGTTTTTCCTCATTCTAAAACAAACACGTTTCCATATATATTTCTTTGGAGTTTAAACAGGTACGGTGTGAACTGAGATTTCCTCTTTCACAAATTAGGCACACAGCATTATTTGGCCAATAACATGAGAACTTAAAAGATTGACAACTAAAACTCAACTCTGGTCATTTATTATAAACAGTGATTTTATTACAGTCTCCTATGTGGAAACCAAAGCCATAGCATAATATTAGCTGCATTACAACTTAATTTGCAATAATGTGACTACATAATTTGTTTAGCAACACTATGACCAGTCACTGCTGTGTCTGCCTAAATGTATCAGGGTTTTGTGTAAGAGTGGACCCAAGTGCAAAATGGGAGGAAGTGTGTCAAAGAAAACTTTATTAAATATAGAAAATACAAGAGAAGACTAGCAGAAGTTCAATCCAATGAGGAAGACAAACACTGGCATAATTTACTGAAGGTATGGATACAAGTCGAGGCAAAGAATCTAACGCAGGGACTAAAGGTTAGAGGTGGCAAGCCAAATAATCTGAACTAGAAATAAATATGAACCATGATGCTGAAGCTAAGGAGTTAGAAAGTTAATACAAACACAGGAACTAGGAAGTAAACATCATGGCTAGGAAAACAATCTGAATATGAGAAAACATTAAGGAATTTAACAAAAACGAGGCAATTAAGTAGAAAGTAAGTGGGCTTACAAGAACTGAAACTATACGTTGGGATACTACGATAACCGAAACAGCTATAACGTAAATATATAAAAGTAGGAAAACATACACAAGAACGCTAGCAATATTGAACACGACTATATAGGGAAAAAAGAAATAAAAATTTCTGAAAATAAAATCCACACTACAGAAAGCAGCTAAGGGCAGATACAAACTACTGTATAAACCAAAACATGTATGCAAGAAAGAAAGGCAGGGAGCAGGAATGAAGCAATGTGCACATACCAACGAGCCTAAGAACAGAGATTACCCATAAACAAAAATTAGCACAAAGAAAATACCTGAGACAGAATGAACAGCAAACCAAACCTCAGACCAAATAAGGTAACAGAGCTCTTGAAATAGAATCAGGGACTGTGCATAAAGCAAGAAGATAAACGGCTATGACAGGGAGTGACACTTGGAAGCACAGGTGAAAACAATGAGAACTTAATGAGGTGTGTAAAGTTGCTGGAATGCAAAATGGGAACAGGAAGTGGGGAAGGGTAGCTACAAAATTAAAAGTCCAAGATGGGAAGTAGAAACGTGCAAACGAAGTCCAGGGATCATGAAAAAATTATCTTCCACATGTCTCTGTCTGCTCAAAGCATAAAGTTTATATTGGACTTGCCCTTACCTGGAGAGGACTAAAAGTGTGTCATGCAGTTGGTTACCAATTGTAAAAGGAAGGATGGGCAGAGAAAAGTACCTGGCATAGAGACTGCCTAGAAACCTTAATTGTTCCTTCCACTTTGTGAAGAGATCAATAGCCGATATTTAAACAATAAAGATTTTGTGTGTAAAAGCCGTCATGCTTAAACATTCTCGTCTTCTGTTCTCATAAATCTAACACAAGACCGAATATGAAAGCAGAAAATGGCCAGCTACAGTAGTACAATCTCTTAGCTACTCAGCTTCCCCAAAGTATATATAGGACTTTTCCACAGAAGATTCTGACTCTACTGCAGAAAATATTGGAAGACTCTACTGCAAGATCTTATTTGCATTATTGATGATTGTTTCACAATGTGGCGCACATGGTTACTATATTAAGGAAGCACGTGTGTGTCATTGTCACTTGTAATGTTTTGTTTGTTTATGTAATTTTACTTCTAGCGTAACCTTACCCGGAAGTTTTTGTGCCTAACCCTAACCTTAGTTGTTGCTTAACATTAACATGAAGTTACCCTCAAGAACGGGCTAAGCCTACAAAATGGCACAATTTTGACACCTTAGAAGCATCAATATCTAATCCTGGGGGATGAAAACATGTTGATATATTTGCCTATCACTGTTTATTATATTTGTAAAATATTTTCTGTCCTACTTAAAGTAAAGTCAGTGCTAAGACGATGATGATAAAGGTGCTGTGAATAACACTTATTATTATCAGTAACTAATTCATCGTCAATTTCTTCAACACATCAAGTACACCTGTAACTAAATATTCTGAAAAAGTAGTAATAATACCCAAATTATGTGTACAATAACAGTTGCTGTGTGGCTCTGATTTTTGTTTTTTTGTTTCTCTACAGATGTGAAAGCTCTTGCCTCAGAATTGTATATTATTATGGGGCGACTGGGGCGCAGGAAGGTAGAGCGGTCGTCCACCAATCCATCAGTTGTTGGTTCAATTCCATGAGCAAGACAGTGAACTTAGTTGCTCTGATTGGGTGTTGGCCAGCTGCATAGCGGCTTCCCGTGTGCGTGTGCATGTGCGTGCACAAATTAGTGAATAAGAAGCAGCGTAAAGTGCTTTGATTGCCAATAGGTAGAAAAGCGCTATTATAAGTGTAGACCATTTTACCATTATTGTATAGATGTAAATATTAAAAGAATAGAATTAGATGAAACTATCACAGTAAAACATTGGACAAAGATGTTTTTTTTAGAACCCCAATTCCAAAAAAGTTGGGATGATGTATAAAACATCCTATCACAATTAGTGCAAGGCGGACCCAAGTGAGGAGACTGTGAGAGGGACTGAACTAACAAACACGTTTATTGGTAAAAAAAAAATCAATCATAAACAGAAGTTGCTCCTAACAGGAGGGTACAAAAAAAAACATGACTGACAATGGAAATATGCTAAGCAACAAGGATTCCAGGGAAACAACCTTGAACACAAAACCCGAATGAAAACAAACCTGTCTCCTTTCTTCCATTTCTGGCCAAGACAATGGAACAAGCAGTCTTCAATCAACTCTCAGACTTTCTTTCCAAGAACAACTTCCTTGATGTCAACCAGTCTGGCTTCAAGAGCGGTCACTCCACAGAAACTGCAATCCTGACTGTCGTGGAATCTCTTCGAGCTGCAAAAGCCACAGGTCAGTCTTCTGTCTTAATCCTACTTGATCGATCTTCAGCCTTTGACACTGTGAACCATCAGATCCTCTTGTCCACACTCTCTGACTTAGGCATCTCTGGATCAGCTCTAGCGCGGCTTCATTCTTACCTATCAGGACGAACCTTCAAGGTATCCTGGCGGGGGCATGTTTCTCAATCTCAAAGCCTCTCTACCGGTGTGCGGCAGGGTTCAGTTCTTGGTCCTCTTTTTTTTTTCTGTCTATACTGCATCCCTGGGTTCTATCATTCACTCACATGGTCTTTCCTATCACTGCTATGCTGATGACACACAGCTCTTCCTGTCCTTTAAAGCGGGCGACTCCACTGTCTCATCAGGCATTTCTGCCTGTCTCTCAGACATCTCTACCTGGATGAGAGAGAGACATCTTCAGCTCAAACTCTCCAAGACTGAAGTCCTTGTCTTCCCAGCCAGACCTTTGATGCAACACAACATCAGCATCAACATTGGATCTACAGTGATTGTCCCCAATAAGTCGGCCAGAAATCTGGGGGTCATCATCGACGACCAACTGAGCTTTAAGGACCACATCTCCTCAGGCTCTAGGGCAGCAGATTTGCCCTTTACAACATCAGTAAAATCAGACTCTACCTCACAGAATATACAACCCAACTCATTGTACAGGCGCTGGTCATGTTTCGTCTTGATTACTTGATTAACGCTCTGTTGATGGGGTTACTGATATCCACAATCAAACCCTTGCAGATGATCCAAAATGCAGCAGCTCGCCTCATTTTTAATCACCCAAAAAGGACCCATGTCACACTACTCTTTAGATCTCTACACTGGCTTCCTGTAGGTGGTCTCATCAGGCTCAAAGCTGTGTCTCTTGCTTACAGGGTGATCACCCCAGCAGCTCCTGCTTACCTCAACTCACTCATTCAAGTTTTCAATCTTTCCCGCCCGCTGCGATCTGCCAACAAACGATGTCTGGTGGTCCCAGCACCGCACAGAAGACACCAAGCAAAACTCTTCACCGCAATGATCCCACGATGGTGGAACGAGCTACCAAACTCTGCAGGCTCAGGAAACTCACACCCAATATTAAAAAAACTGCTGAAAACAGAACTCATCCACATCTTAAATAAATAAAAGCGTCTGCTAAATGACTAAATGTAAATGTAAATATAAAATGAGCTTTGGCCCAGAGAACACGGCGGCATTTCTGGATTGTGTTCACATGTGGCTTCTTCTTTGTATGATACAGGTTTAACGTACATTTGTGGATTGCACAGCAAACTCTGTTAACAGACAGTGATTTCTGGAATTGTTCCTGAGCTCATGCAGTGATGTCCAGTAGGGAATAATGCCTGTTTTTAATGCAGTGCCGCCTGAGGGCCCAAAGATCCTGTGCATCGAGTTTTGAACTTCAGCCTTGTCCCTTGCGCACAGAGATTCTTTATGAATCTTTTGATGATATTATATACTGTAAATGGTGGGATCGTCAAAGTCTCTGCAATATTATGATGAAAAAAATTATTCTAAAAATGTTCCACAATTTTTAGATGCAATTGGGGCGACTGTGGCACAGGAAGGTAGAGCAATTGTCCACCAATGTGATTGTGAGTGTGCATGGGTGATAAGAAGCAGTGTAAAGCACTTTGAGTGCAAGTAGATAGAAAAGAGCTATATAAGTGCAGACCATTTACCATTTCGTTTGTCGCATATTGGTGAACCATTACCCATCTTTACACTGGAGAGGTAAAAAAGAACTGAGGTTCTTTCAGTTCTTTTTCTGTACGCTCAGAATTACACCACAACCATTCTGCCACTCATTACACACCTACCAAAGCTCAGCCAGTAATTGTGGGTTATGTCATCAGTAAGCGCAGGACCCTGAGTCAATCTGATACTTACCAGTGCCAAAATGAGCACCGCTTTTAATGACAAATGAAGCTAATATCCCTTTGACTGTGTAGAAATGACAATCTCTCCGCAACCATTTAGATTTTCTACAGAACCCCTTACTGGTTTCTTTACTCCAAACTGCAGTAAAGTACATCAGAGGTGTTTCTCATTACAGATTTTGATAAGTTAGAGATTACACCTAAACACAAGTGAAAAGTAGTTGTACAGTGACAAAATAACCTGTTACAAAAACTGACTTTTTCAGCAAAAACAAAACCAACTGATGGTGGTTCTAATAAACGTTAAATTCTAAAAAGTTGTAGGCTGCATGTGGCCTATATATTTTAAAAAAAATCCAGTTTTCATTGCAATACTAGTTTATTTTCATTTCTATAACCCTTTATATGCATAAATTATTATTAAATTGTGTGAGTCCAAGGTCATTTATAATATCCAATTAAATGTATACATTTCCTTCAGACAAACTGGCAGCAACATATTTCAACTCTAAGAGGTTTTTGTCTTAAGTGAAGTTGTAAGGAAATTGAAGAAAGAAATTGAAAAGGTTGCAAATAACAGAGCTAGTGGTAAAAGTACAACAGCTTACTAAGATAAGTCTGTTGTCTGGAGATGATGGTGCACGTTATCCAGTCAGATCTTTTCAGAAGCTGGGCAGCAGGCTGCTGACATGACCACTGTCTCATCTGATAGAACAATGCTTACAACATAGAAAACGTTTGATCACATTTACAAACAGACTTAATTTAGCTAAATTGACCACACATGTTAATCCTTAAGGAGTATGTGTTTGCATGAAAATAAATTAATACTTAATTAAGTGGCATAATAGTAGTACTAAGATTATTTTTTATCAACTTTGAGCTTAGTTTAAACTCTCTACCAAGACTGCTGGTTGCCAGGCAAAGCATTCTGAAATACCTGGCTATTGCAAGTTCACACAAGTCAACTCTGTGTTTTGTCAGATGCAAACTTTGAATTGGAACAATACTCTGGCTTTGACAGATGTTGTTTCCCAAGTCCAAATGAACAAAGAGATGAATAAGTGAATAAGATTACTTTATTTAGAAATGCGTGTCAAGTTGACATATTTCTCTACCTCCCAATTCACACGTTTGCTTTACCAAGTTCACAGTCTGATCAGCTACTATACTGTTCATGGCAGATTTGCAATAAGTCAGTGAAAATGTTTTTATCAAGCAATCGCTTTTCTCATATGTTCATTTGCTGTAAAGACACTTGTCTAGAGCCTTTGTCTCTTAGACATGATCATTTGGCATCTTAGAGCACAAACTTGCTCATCCAGCAATGCAGCTCAGACTAATAGACAAATAAATAAAGCCTAGAAATACATCAATTTAGTCCTATCAATATTTCCAATTTAACCTGAGCTCTTGTTTATCATTTTATCAGTTAGACATTTTGCTTGATTATGTGCTGATATTTCTGTCTGCTCATATTACCTGTTGGGGTGCTCCTGCCTTTCACTACTAATCATATTTGCCCTAATCTGCTGTCAGATCTAAATGGGCCCAAAGTTATTTCTACTCTTTTGGAGAAAGAGGCCAGTGAAATATCCTCTTCACATCGTAGCGAAGAAATGTGGGGAAATGAGGCTGATTGTCAACAAGATTGCTGCTTTTGCTCAAGTCCAAGTTATCAATTTTATGTTCAGTCCATCAATAGTGTTATCAAGCTAATCAAAGTTCAGAGTCAGTGCCTGACTCCACAGAGCCAACATTTCAGGCCTATTCAAAGTCATGCCAATTCAAAACTAAATGGTAAAACAAGATTTTGCTTTGCTGTGTGCAAAGCAGGTGCTTTGCCCTGCTTCCATTCACAATGCTAGAGCTGCCTTCACACAGTCCCTTTACAGTGGTAAAGGGTGGGTTTTTGAAGAGTGCTGCGATGCCAGGAACACCATTCCTTCAGGATTTGTTAGAGGAAGGCTTTCTCCACAATTAAGGTCTATTTGGCAGCTATGTCTGCTTGTCATGTGGGTTTTGGTGACAAACCAGAGGGGCAGCTTCCCCTTGTTTGTTGATTTATGAGAGGTGCTCATTGCAAGCTTCCAGTTTCTAGCCCGCTTGTCCCACTATGGGACCTGACAGTTGTTTTGGATGTCCTCTCTCACCAACTTTTTGAGCCCATTGACATTGTGGGTTTGAATGTTTTTCTATTAAAACTGCTCTGATATTAGCATTGACCACTGCTAAGCGGCTGAGTGATTTGCAACCTCTGGCCCGATCCAGCCTTTGTTCCTAAAGCAGTGAATCTGTCAGATCAGTGTCCCACTGTGGAGCTGTTCGCTTTTCCATTTTCCAAAACCTAGCACTTTATGCCCCGTGCGGGCCTTGTATGTTTACGTGGGTAGGACAGCAGGTTTTAGGAAGGCAGACCTAACACCTCACTCTGTTATCAAAGAACCAGGGATTATGTCAAGTAGCCCAACGTTCAGGAGTGGTTTGATACTAGGAACCCAACAATTGTAGCCCATTTACTGAAGGCAACTTAGAGCAGTGGAGTCCATGGAGTGGAGTTATGAAGCTCTTTCAAGTTCCTTAATGACTGTTGCTTGACAATCGTCTTAAGCCTGCAGTCATCCCTGTTGCTTGTGCACCTTACTACCATATTTGTGTCATGTTCACTTCCTGTTCAAGGCTTTTCTTTTGTACCCCCTGTCCTGTTCCCTCCTGCAGCTAATCATCAATGACCATTATTGTTTGCACCTGTTCCCCTACTTTTTTAGACCCAACTCTTACCTTAGTTCCCCGTCAGATCCTCGTCTTTTCTCCTAAGATGGAACACTCTGCCTTCTGGTTTGTCTGTCTTGTGAGACTAACGACTCTGGTAATTAGACTCTAATACTGTATAGTCTATTAGGGTAAAGCATCTCTAATCAGGATGGGGTTTAGGAGACATGTTATTGGTATAGATAAGACAATAGTTGAAGTAGCTTCAGCAAGCTTTATGGGGGGGAGGCAGTTTTAGTAGGACTGAGGTTCTCCAAAAGATTCTAGCACTGTTGTACATGAGGATCTAGGTATGATACATTTTTCTCTTACACTTATCATAATCTCAAGTCATTGGTACTGAAAGTTAATGGTATACCAAGCTTAAGAAAGCTATTGACTCTTTGTCATCCAGGCTATGGTAATGAAATGAAACCTGGTTGGTTGTTCCTACTTTTATGTGGGATATGAAACAAACCAAATGGACCATATGAAACTCATTTCTGAAATTGATTTTGAATACTGTCTTTAGTGTCAAAGATCTGTAATGTTACATGTTTGTTACATTTTCATTTATGGTTAAGTTATTCCTTTATTTGAAAATAAATAAGCTTGACACTCTTTTGCTTTTACTTTTCAGATTTGGCTTTTATTTGTAACAAACAATTATTTTCCATATATGTTTTATAATATGAAAATGTGGACAAAACTAAGTAACACTACCTTATATCTCTCTTTTTGACGGTCTATTGTAACTATAGAAAACCAACCAACATACTTATTTATGCAGCAAACATGAGAAAACGAAATGTTGAGCCTGGCTTCAGTCTTCAAGGTATCCTGGCAGGGGCATGTTTCTAATTCATAGCCTCACTACCAATGTGCCGCAGCGCTCAGTTTTTGGTCCTCTTTTTTTCTTCCATCTATAATACATCCCTGGGTTCTCTCATCCACTCACATGGCTTTTCCTATCACTGCCATGCTGACAACACTCAGCTCTTCTTGTCCTTTGCGGGGACAGTTAACATGAGCTTAGCTAAGTTGGTCCACACTGGCTACCTAGCTTATTTTGGTGCGGAGCTGTACCAATTCTGTGATCTTTACCTCCCAAGGCTTCAAAACACTACACTTGTTACAGACACAATTATCACTAAAGGAGGCTGAGGAAAACCAGTGCTTGAGTGACAACACAACACATTACCCTAATCATTCTTCACAACTCTTTATTCGCTATATTCTTAGAGAAGCTATCTTGTTTTTTAGAGTCTTTAGCTTTTTGGCACCTCTGTAAAGCTGACATTGTATTTTCTGCACTTTTCCACCATTTTTTTCTGAGCCCATGTAAATGTCCCTCCAACTGCTACTCAGCAGCATAGCTGCATTGTGCTATATGGGATCATTAGATATGTAAATAAAGAGACTTTTTCCAGTAGGAGCATTTCTTTAGTGGTGTCACCATAGGCTTTTGTGGGGGAAGAAAATAAATTTAGTCATATGGTTAGATAATTGGCAAACAGTCAACCAAGATGGGCTTATTGAAGAGGTCACAAAGAGGACAAGAAGTCACAGGTTGGGTCGTGTTTAGAGGACTGCTTAAGATCACAGTAGGCACTTTGTTGTTACAAGGCCCAAAGCAATGTAGCAGATAGTGAGTCCTGGGGTCACAAGATCTAAAAGAGGGTGCAATAAAAGGGTTTTATTTACTTCACAACTGATATCTTCAGATAACCTAGAAAGGGACAAGAGTGATGACTGTCAACTGCATGCACCTGGTTTCTTCATTCATGTTTTGTGAGGGTGGTTCCTTTCTTGGGTTTGAGTATAAATAGAAGGGGTTTGAGAGATACAAGTCAGAAGAAGACACCAACATCCATGTGTTCTTCTCCATGCCGGCATGTATTAAACTGAGATGGTTCATCACGCTGATTTCTGTCTACAATTCTTCCAAGAGGAAAATTTCTATCACACTTTGCCTATTGACTCACATGTATCTGGTGTCCCAGTCCAAACATATTACATGCTTATTCCATTGCTCTTAAGTTGCAATATTTATTCTTACTTTTTAAACCAAAAAATAATGACAGCATACCAGATCTAACTTAAGGGACAACATGAGGTCTAAGACCGTGTCGGTGCGCCGCTCTACTGCTTAGCTTTTACCTTAAGTCCCTCCTCCATCATCTCCTCCAGGTGGAGAATCTTCTGATTACTAATAGTTAATATATTTCTTAGTAATTCCTATGCTGAAGCAAATGTTTGTATTCTTTCAGTAACTGAATTCATATTTTAAAAGACACCAAAAATGGCTCTAACAGCAGCAATGTTGTGCTTATGTGACCAACATTACATAATTATACAGTGCCTATAAAAAGTATTTATCACCAATGGAAGTTTTCAAATTTTCTTTACGTGGAACAATGAAAAAGTAAGATACAGTAAATGAATCAAACATATACAGCAGAAAATAAGTGATTTTCTAAGTCTTCGCTGCCTACAAACCTAAAGCATGATTGGGGCAGGCGATTGGTTTCCAGATTCACACAATTAGTCGATTTGAGATTATCTAAATGCAGCGAATGTGTTTGAAAGACTGTATTATAAATACTCCTGTATCTGGAAGGACCAGTAACTGGTGATCAGTACACTGCCCAAACGTCAATTCAACTTTATTTCAATTCAATTCAACTTTATTTATATAGCGGCAATTCACAACAAAGTTTTCTCAAGGCACTTTACAAAATATAGTCAAGACTATAAAGATGTATAGAGAAAACCCAACAATTCCTCCCTTGAGCAAGTCATAGGTAACAGTGGAGAGGAAAAACTCCCTTTAACGGAAGAAACCTCCAGCAGAACTAGGTTCAGGGTGGGCAGCCATCTGCCTTGAATGGTTGGGGTGAGTGGAAAGGGGAGAGAGAAAATAAATGAGCAACAACAAAACATTGGGCAGGTCGGTAACTGCGCACTGGAAAACACAACTCCAAAGCTGGTATACACCTGCAGAATTGACAGAGAGAGGGAGACAGAGAAGGAGAATGGACAACTACACGAGAAATAACACAAAAAGTTAATATCATACAGTGGTGACAAATAAATGTGGGGTGAGAGCAGAGGAATGCGGTATGAAAAAAGCATAGGAGTGGGGTTGGGTCCCTCAGAAGACTAAGCCTATAACAGCATAAGTATAACAAACTATAAGCTTATCAAAGAGGAATATTTTAAGCCTAGTCTTAAAGGTAAAAAGGGTGTCTGCTTCCCAAATCTGAACTGGGAGCAGGTTCCACAGGAGAGGAGCTTGATAGCTAAAGGCTCTACCTCCCAGCAAAGGTAGACGTTTGGAAATTCTGGGAACCACAAGTAGACCTGCATTCTGAAATCGAAGTGGTCTACTGGGATGATATGGTGCTTTGAGGTCTTCTATATATGATGGAGCCTGACCGTTTTGGGCTTTATTTGTAAGAAACAGGGTTTTAAATTCTATTCTAGATTTAATGGGAAGCCAATGGAGAGAAGCTAGTGAAGGTGAAATATGATCTCTCTTGCTAGTTCCAGTCAGCACTCTTGCTGCATCATTTTGGATTAATTGCAGGCTCTTTAGGGAGTTACTGGGGCATCCTGAAAGTAGAGAATTACAGTAGTCCAACCTAGAGGTAACAAATGCATGGACTACACCATAACAAGGTTATTGAAAAACTGAAATCTAGTGATAGGAAATGGAAGGAACATAGCACAGGTATAAATCTTCCTAGAGTGATACAAAATGGAGACTAGTGACCACCTACACACATATGACTCCTCTGAAGGAGTTACAAGCTTAGATAGGAGATACCTCTTATCAGGGTTTTTTAACTAAATGAGATTATATGTTAGCATGTTACCTGTCATTGTGCATATGAAAGTCTGTTAGCAGCTCTTCTGCTTTGTTGTATATGAGTTACACTGCAATCACACTGAACACTGATCAGTATGATTGCTGTATATGTTTGATTACACTGATCAGCCACAAAATCCATCTTGTGATTTTAATTTTGTGGTGAACAGATGTAAGTTTGGACACTTTTACCAGTTAGGTAGCTGCATGCTCAGGAAGATGTGTGAACTGTGTGTGTTGTCACCTGTCAATCCAAGAGGATTTCATGTTGTGCCTGATTGGTATATATTTTCCTTTTTGCACTGTTGTGGCTTGATGTGAGCTCAAAATCCCTGCACACCAACATGACCTTCAGCTGCAGCAGTTATCCTCTCCCTCTTAGCCTGTTGTCATAGAGAGCAGTCCCTAGAGCACAGGAACAGTCTATTTTGCTACTGAGATAATGCCCTGCATGTTGTCACATTAAAGCCTGTGGAAAACCAGAAAAGTCCCACAAACTGAGACCATGCGTCATGAGTTATCTGTGTAGGCACTAATCATAATTCAGTTAGAAATAATCATCTTCTGGGTAGGTTATTATCTTTTGGTTTTAGAAGTTTTTTCTTCAATAAAAAAAAGAATGTAACATTAAAAAATGTAACAAAACATTCTTGGCATTTCAATGCGGAGTAGATATATTTTATTTTTCACACTTAGACTCAAATTGTCTGTTATTTCTTATACTTACTAATGCAATCAATCAAAACCAGATAAAGAATGTTATCCCATCAAATGACAGACAATTCTGAACTGAACAAGCTGAACAAACCACAAAAGATGTGAATGTTATTTGTATATTATGATTTTGAAAAGTGCCGCCCTGCATATATTGTATAAAAGTCCTTAATCTGTACAGGAATAATTTTTTAACATTTCTAAGAGGGCAATGGAACACAGGCATTTCTTAAAGGTCAAAGTGCTCTATTTAAAGCCTAGCTTCATATCATTCTGCAACTAGATCAGAGTCATTGCATCAAGATGATACTGGCTGTAATTATGCTATTAATCAAGTGCAAATGCTGGTGGAAGCACTTGCAGTGAAGGCAAGCCAAATTAGCATGTGTCAAGATGAATAACCTTATTTTCTACATTGTTCATTTTTCACCCTGAATTGTTTAGTTTGCTTCAGCAGCATCAATGGAGTCACATTTGCAGTGAACTGATCACTGCTTTATTATTCATAGGTGATTATGGCACAGGGACAAGCAGAGTGGAAGCTTGGAGCACAGCTGCAGCTCATTCACATCATAAGAAACTGGGTAAGACAGTTTGGACATCTGATCAAGATGCCTCCTGGGCTGGTTTCATTGGTGCCACTGCTGCCAGTTAAACAGCAGAAAACGGACTGATGGGCTTTTCAATGATAGACTTAGAGCAAGCTGTGAGGGTAATGAAGTGCAATACACAGTTTGTTTGTTCTTTTCTGTGCTCATTCTCCAATACTATCACTTTTCTCTCCACTGTCTGTCAGTACAAAGGAATCTCATACAGGTGTCATCAAATGTTGATGACGGGGCCAAATGTGGGGTTCAGTGGGAGATCGTTTCAATGGGGGTTCACCAAAAATAAGTCAGGTAGTATTTATGAGATCCCTCCATATTTTTTATACAGAGAACTCCCCTGCCTCAATCCACAGGGCCAGCAGAAAATGACATCCTGGCAAATTGCTGTAGCTCACAGACTACAACTAGTCCTTCCTGGTTTTCGCTGCCCCCAGGAACAGTCAGGCTGAGAGAGAAGCTGAGCCAATGTAAGTAAAATGTACTACTATTATGGCTTTGTTGTTTTAGCTTGTTTTAGCCAGTGTTGTCTTTAAGGGTTCCTGAGCCCAGTTATGCCTGTTTTCAATGCAGGGCACCTGAGGGCCTGTAGATCATGCACATCTAGTTTTGACCTTTGGCTTTGTCCCTTGCACAAAGAGATTCTTTCTAAATCTCTGAATCTTTTGATGATATTATATATTGTAAATAGAGGGATCTTCAAAGTCTTGACAAATTTTGCTTTGTTTTTTTTAGATGCAGTTTGTCGCAGATTGGTGAACCTCTGCCCATCTTTACATTTGAGAAGCTCTGCCTTTCTGAAATGCTCCTTTTATTACCCAGTCACTGAAATAAATGATGAAAATTATATTAAAATTTGATTTGCAAATCATTGCATTCTGTTTTTATTTACGTTTTACACATCGTCCCGACTTTACATCCTGCAGGTCAATTCCATAATCTTGAGTGCTACTCTGTTCTATGCATCCTGGACCTTTGTCTTCTTGAAGTTACTTTAAACTGAAGACAACTCCAAACTGAGCAGGGTTAATGGTGAAAATAGAATAAACTTACTGCTAAACATGGTGTACAAATAACAGACAGGAGGACTCAAATGCAGAAACATAAGCTCACATATAAAACAAATCTCTAGAACAGCCTTCTTCCACCTATGGAACATTGCCAAAATTAGGAGCATCCTGTCTCAAAGTGATGCCGAAAAACTGATCCATGCATTTGTTACCTCTAGGTTGGACTACTGTAATTCCCTACTTTCAGGATGCCCCAGTAACTCCCTAAAGAGCCTGCAATTAATCCAAAATGCTGCAGCAAGAGTGCTGACTAGAACTAGCAAGAGAGATCATATTTCACCTTCACTAGCTTCTCGCCATTGGCTTCCCATTAAATCTAGAATAGAATTTAAAACCCTGCTTCTTACAAATAAAGCCCAAAACGGTCAGGCTCCATCATATATAGAAGACCTCATAGCACCATATCATCCCAGTAGACCACTTCGCTCTCAGAATGCAGGCCTACTTGTGGTTCCCAGAATTAACAAAGGTAGAATGGGAGGTAGAGCCTTTAGCTATCAAGCTCCTCTGCTGTGGAACCAGCTCCAGGTTCAGATTTGGGAAGCAGACACCTTCTCTACTTTTAAGTCTAGGCTTAAAACCTTCCTCTTTGATAAAACTTATAGTTAGTTATAGTTATGCTGCTATAGGCTTAGACTACTGGGGGACACACCCCCCAATGCACTGAGCTCCTTTCCTCCTCTTGACCCTCTCTCCTCTCCTCTCACCCCACAATAGTCGCCACTGTATGAAATTAACTCTGTGTGTTTTCTCCCGTAGTTGTCTTTTTTCCTTCTCTGTCTCCCTCTCTCTGTCCCTTTCTGCAGGTGTCCTCGGGCTTTGAAGCTGTGTGTCTTCCAGCGTGCAGCTACTGGTCCTACCAACCTGCCCGGTGTTTTGTTGTTGCTTTTGTTGCTCTTCTTCTTTTCTCTCTTCACTTTCAACTAATCCCAGCCGATCAAGGCAGATGGCTGCCCACCCTGAGCCTGGTTCTGCTGGAGGTTTCTTCCGTTAAAGGGAGTTCTTATTCTCCACTATTGGCGCTATATAAATAAAGTTGAATTGAATTGAATTGATTTAAATAAGCAGGTGCAATGACAACTGTGTGCAAATTAATGGCAAAGGTTTATAGACAGGTAGGAACAAAAAAGTACAGGACAGGTGGGGAGAAAAAACAAACCAACAAAACATACAATCTGGTCAGTAGTTGGAATGTGCTGGTATAAATACTGACATTTATTTATCCATAACATCTTACTATTTGTGTGTCTTATCTGATGGCTGTGTGTAATAGTGTTGGATGGACGCTGCCATCCTAATACCAGTGGCTGACAGTTGTTACATTGTGGAGCCAACATTGAGATGTAAATCCCACCTCCAGCCCAGTGGCTTCATGCCAGTACAGATCCACTGTGACTCCTGTGGCTGAGTTTCTTGCTGTTTGTTTAAACACTGTCCTGTATAGTGACGAAACTGCCAGTGTAATAAATGGACTGCACTTATATACTATATCACTTCTACCATAACACTCATTCACACACTCTCACATATTGATGCCAGCAAAGCTCCCATGCAAGACACTGGCTTGAACGACCAGAATAAACTTGAGGTTCTAGGTCTTGCTTAAGGACCCTTCAAGATGTGAAGCCTGTAGGGGCCAAAGTTTAACCCACCGAATGTGTGATCAGTATTTGACCTGCCAACTCCCTGAGCCACAACTGCCTGTCAGTTTATGCCTGTGAAATTGGTGATGTACATTTGTGTTTTGTCGGTGTGCAAGATGATGTTAATACACACACCAAGAAATAAATGTCAGTCAGCAGCATGCACTGGTGCATGACACTGTTTACAAACCCTGACTGGCATTTTAATCACTGCCTGGTGACATCAAGCTATATTAAAACCTCCACTGTGTGTTGTCTAAGATGTCTTTAATCTGTTTAACATTGTACCTATGGGTATTATCGTACTTGCCGGATATTATTCATGTGCAAGCCCTTACAGATTTAGGCACTGAGTGTCCCGTTTTGCCACAATAATTTGCCACTTGAGACTTCTTTTGATTTGTCCCACAGCATGGCATGTGATTAGAGTTTAATGTCAGTAGGTGGCGCTCAGCTTAGACTTAGCTGAGCAGAGTCCAACCTGAAGCCGGGAAGCTGCAGGGAAACTGAAGTAAAGAAAAAAAAGTTGTCAGGTTTTAGTGTAAACCATGATTGCAGTTTTTCTCATTGGTCACATTTCTTGAAATGATGCTGTTTTCCCCCATATCTTAACAAAACAAAAACAAAAAAAAAACAAAAAAGTGAAACATATATATTTACTGTGCTGCAAGATTTATACTGCAGCTGGATGTAAAAGAGTCACTCAAATGTATATGTAAATAAACACATAGTTGCAGTAAACTAACAAAAACATTCACTTTTTTCCATGATGCATTAATTATGACTATAACAATTTACATGCCCAACAAGAGAAAGACATCCAGTAACAATAATGGTTTTTTGTAAAATAAATACATAAATAAAAAGTCACAAATTTGTCAAAACCATAAGACAAATAGATTAAAAAATATATATATTTTTCAAAACATGAAAGGAAAAAATGTAGGAGTGGGGACTTGAACCAATAACTCTATGATCACATTATTTGAGCTCTTAAGTATTAGACCACTGTCTCTATGAAGTAAGTGCATGTTGTAGGGACCAAGGTTGGCATGGCGATAGAGGATACTGGCTAATGGTAAATGCTTATATACCACTTTTAGTAAAAGCGCTTTACAATGTTGCTTTTAATTCACAAATTCACACATGTATCTTCTTTATAGGGTTTATCATCTCATCAGGGAGTAAGGAAATGGACCCTGGTAAGGTGAGCGCAATGAGGGACTGGCCAACCACGGAATCACACAAGCAGCTGGAGCATTTTCTGGGGTTTGCCAACTTCTACAGGCGGTTCATTTGGGGACATAGTACCATTGGCACATGCCTCATCACCTCACCTCCATTAAGAGACATCTCCACTAGTCCTCCTATGCTGAGCAAGCCTTCTCCATCCTCAAAGACCTGTTCTTAGTGGAGGTAGATGCCTCAGATGTGGGTGTAGGGGCTTTACTCTCCCTAAAGATCAGATAATAACCAAAAGATTAATCTGTGCCTTTTTTCTCCCACCACCTCACTGAGGCGAAACATAATTATGACATTGGCAACCGTCAACTCTTGCCTTAGAGGAATGGAGACATTGGTCAGAAATTCCCGTCAAGCTCACTGAGCCTTCTTCTTCAACTGCTTCCTTTTCAACCTAGCCTACCATCCAGGTAACAAGAACACCAAGGCAGATGTCCTGTTAGGTCTCACTCCACCGGAGATTGAAGAACAGGTATCTAGAGCTCTTAATAAGGTTCTAATTAATCCCACCTGCCCTGATGGTTTCTAGTTTGTTCAGGCCCAGCTCAGGTATTACTTTTAGGTATTAATATTAGATTGTTGTCAGGACTCACCTTTATTCTGCCATCTTGGCATCTCCAGTCTTTTGTTGTACATCAGCAGTTCTGGTGGCTGACTTTGGCGAAAGATGTCCACGAAGGTTAGCTTGCCCTGTCTACGCCCAGCACAAACCCATTCACCGCCCCCCTGCCAACCATTCCATTCCCAAGCGTCTATGGTCCCATATACTGTATCATTAGATGTTGTTACTGGTCTTCCCCATCCTTGGGGTAACACGGTCATTCCCACAGTCATGGACAGATTCTCTAAAATGGTCCACTTTATTCTTAGAGCAGAAAGCTGGCTCCCTGTTTCATGGGTTCAGTTCCCATTGCAAACACTGTCAACCCTGTGGTGGTAAGACTGCAAATATAATCATATTTTGAAGTGGCCAAACTGTCAAAATTTCTGTCTGTGCCCAGCGTTTAAACCTCATTACCAAAGGTACCAATGTTGTAGCTTTGGGACAGATAATTTGGTCCCCTAATAAAAATGGCACCAATTAACATCAAAGTCATTTTAAGGCACTTCACATAATAAAGTCAAGACTATACGGATATGTAAAGAAAACCCAACAAATCCCCCTTAAGCAAGCACTAGGTAACAGTGAAGAGAGGAAAAACTCCAGGCTCCAGGAACCAGGATCAGGGTGGGTGGCCATCTGCGTTTACAGTTTGGGGTCAGTGGAGAGTGGAAGAAAGGAAGAAGAAAAGAGAAACCAAAAACAACAACAAAACTTTGGGCAGGTTGTAGGACTAGTAGCTGTGCACAGGAAAACACACACCTCCAAAGCTGGGGACACCTGCAGAAAGGGACAGAGAGAGGGAGACAAAGAGGGAGAAAGACACAAAGTTAAGGTCATACAGTGTTGGCTTATAAAAGCATGGTGATAGGAGAGGAGAGAAGGAATAGAAGAGGTGTATGAGGTCTTTTAGGTATGATGGAGTTTGACCATTCAGACCTTATATGTAAGAAAAAGGGTTTTAAATTCAATAAAGATAGTCAAATTTATATATAAAATTGCTGATTTGTGCTGTGACTCTTACTATGGATCATTGTGTGGTTTTTGTGTGTCTCAGTAGATTTTTTACAGCAAACACTGAGTTTGGAAAAGCATTGACTTAAAGTGGCTTTTCTGTTGTAGCTGCTGGCCAGTGAACAACATTTTCAGCGTTTGAGTGGAGGACCCTTCTTTACGTATGGCTGATTGTTGCAATTTTCAGACTCTAAAAGCACAAACATTTCCAAGATATTTTTGACATTTGATGTTTTCCATTTCCACATGTATTTTGTATGGGACTAATGAAATGAGAGATCTTCAAACCCTCTGGTGCAGACCCTACTCTGATTTGTTCTCTAAATGCTTTTCCACTAAAAGATTCATATGTTGGTTTTATTGGTAATTCTAT
This sequence comes from Channa maculata, assembly GCA_020496755.1. Taxonomy (NCBI): domain Eukaryota; kingdom Metazoa; phylum Chordata; class Actinopteri; order Anabantiformes; family Channidae; genus Channa; species Channa maculata. Next base: position 1,006,134 of record CM035609.1, read on the forward strand.
TATTCAACTAGTGGGAATGTCAGTAGTATAAAAGCTTCCTTTTATCAGTTCAGATTTTTTTCATCTCATCCTTTTAAAGCCATTTCAGAGTCTTATACAGAAAGAGGCAGAATGAGTTTCTATAGAAAGTGCTTGGTGTAAGAGTAAGATGTCACTGTCAAAGGGTACTTCATAGATGTGAAGCATTTCAATTCAAATGGAGACATAAGGTATAAAACAAGCACATAAGTTCACCTTTTCTAGCTTTGACAAAGCCAATGCCATAACTGCACCATCTCCAGGTGTTATTGTAATAGAGATTTTTTTTTTTTTTAACTTCCTCACTGATGGCACTCGAGCTGTATTTCTTTGTGTGAAATGGATTGGTGGCTGCTACAAGCTCTGGTGCAGGAACAAAACTCTCAAATTCACTCAGAACATTCGCAAATCTTTTGGCAAAAGACATGACCATGTCTCAAAACACAGACTCCTCACAACAGCACCAGCCATTCTGATACCTGGGAAGAAGCTAACTTGATTGGAGGACAGCTCAGCTACACTTGATTAATTGTTCCTGGAAGAGGAAGTACTATGACAAGTTCATATTCACAGTGCAAGAACTAGTGGGGCTTATATTTAGCAGGTAGCTGCGTCACATTCAGCAGATAATCCTCAAGCAGGTGGCAGAAGTCAGCTCTGTGGGCTGCTTCTAATTAGAATAAAGTTATTTTCATGGATGTGTGCGACAAAAGCATTTTCAAATGAATTTCCCAGTCTAACCATCCCCAGGGTTCAACTCAAAAATGAGTGGGTGGGTACGGTGGGGTTCTAGAAAACTGCATTTGCATTTGCAATATCCAGTCATAATTATAAGTTAAAGGCAATTACGTTTAGTTTAGAGTGGAATTACCATTTTATCAAGAATAAAAATGCACTCACATGAAAAGTAGGGCACGCCTGCTTATTAGAACTTGTCAAAAAGGTTACTTATCAAGGATTACTGTTACCTTTCAAAAGAAATATTCATTTAAAAGTCAAACTCTAAAAGCATTGCTTTGTAGAGAAAGCAGAGATAACTGTTCCCAAACTAAGAATTGTGGAGGTTATTGAACTTGAACATCTAGACTGTTCTAATATGCACAAAAGTTTAGAAACAGGAAACCATTGTGAAAAAAGTATAGTGACAGTTAATTTTATGACTGTTTTACATCTAAGTGTGAAATAGTTCTAAACTGAACTTTGACCAACACAAAAAATGAACATACATCTATATTGTGAGTTTAGCAGTGATGTATTGTATCCACGCTTTCGTAGTGTTGTTTTAATTTCCTGTACAGCATGAACTTTTTATATGTTGTAGCAAAGTTGTGACAACAGCCACAGCACTTCAGTAGGCAGCAAAGTCCACAGTACAGTTATATTTAGAGGGAACAACTATTGACTGCATTGACCCTTTGTAACACAAAGTAAAATATTTACATTTATTTTTAATACAAAGTGCTTATTACATTTTAATTTTACTATACCAAGTCCATTCTAAATGTGTCTCAGAATACACAGCTCAGTGGAACTTCAGCCTGTTGTCATGGCCATCTTTAAGTGAGGCAGCATCCCAAGTAGCTCTGCAAGAAAAGTTGCACATATGCTTAATTTAACACTCCTGGCAATAGTGGAACCTAGTTCTGAATTACCTTCATTTGTAGTTCACTGTCTGATGGTTACTGCATAAGTGTCATTATATCTTTATCGTTATTATTTTATTGATTTTGTTGTGCTGAGACCTAAGACTTTAATTGCACCAATAACCCAAATATACTGTAGTAGGTAAATAGTTCGTTTAAACATAAACTTGGCCACAGTAGAAAATACATTATTATTATTATTATTACTAAATATGGCTTTAAGTATATTATCAAATGCATGAGTCTCAGGTACAGAGTAACTTTGGAAGATAACAACCACTTAAGTGGTTGATCACTGGCAGCCGATGCCTCACAGCAGCTTCAGGTGAAGTTTACAAAGTACTTTCACAACACGGAGTGTGATGAAATCTGTCACACTTACTTAAGTATAACATGCATCAAATTTTAATTGCATTTCTGCTGGGACAATAATGGTCACTGTAACAATGAGTGCACACAAAATTCCTTACGCTCAAATGATGCATTTAATGTGTGTGCCTATTAGTTTATGTTTCAGCACTTTGACCACATTGCTATCTAGCTGGAAATAAACATTTTATTTGACAATAAAAATGTTTCTGTGCATTACTTAATGTCCTCCTCCTTGTTTTTCTCTACTGTGTGTTTTCAACAAGTCAATATCAGCATTGTGTCACTGATCTGAATTGCAGGCTTCTCTCTCATTGCAGGGCTTTAAGTTCTCTAAATTTTAAAGTGTATGAGTCATGTTAACAATAATAGTTCAGTAATGATGCTCCTGTTATAATCAAAACACAGCCTCAGCACTTTGTAATATTATGTAGCATCTATTTAATCAAATACATTTCTGTACACACACATAAGTACACATATCAGTGAAAAGAAACAAAAGAGGCAATATGTGTGGTGTATGAGCTAAGGCATCAATCATGAACCACAATGTCTTTGTCCTTTTTCTTTGTCATTTGCCACCAACTCAGAACTTTACAATATTCTCAGCACCTCTGACACAATTTCCATGCTAGCCTGTTGAGCTTCTTCGGTTGTTGTAGACCTTGAAAACAGAGCTAACTGCCGTTAAGTTTGAAAGCTCTAGAACAGGGTTGGTGAAAATCTCCAGCATGAAGACCTAAGAAAAAAAAACTCACACCACTGCAAAGAGACACACAGTACATTGTGCATCAATTCACTTCACTTGATTATTCAGTGATATGTCTGACAGGTTTTCCACAATCCTTTAAAGCTGTTGTACCCCTGTAACACAGATAGGTGTAAAACTGTAAAACGCATTAACAACGTATGGCTCATCAGCTAAGGGTTTGCAACCCAAGATCTAGAACAAGGACTCTAGGCTGAGACAGTTTTGTCAACGATGGTTTTACAAGCTCACGAATGGACTATAAAGCTTGATTTATTTTGTCATTTTGTTTGAATGATTAGAAATGGCCTCAGTGAATTATACCAAAACTGCTGGACAGAAATCTGTAAGATTAACCTGATCTTTGTGAAGTTGTGATGCTGATTCACCTTCAAGGAAGTGACGGAGCTGCAATGGAGAAGCCAAGTTTTCTAATGCCTGTCAGTAAAAAGGGAGAGTGTTACCTTGAGGGGTTGTAGTCATATAGGAAAGGTGAAGGAAAAATGTGTGGGACAGTGGACAGTGTTCTGTCCCAAAGGACTTTCTTATGTTAAAACAAGGGCATCAGAGGTGTTTATCAGGCAGATGATCTGCCCTAAAATGCAATGGTGTTGTTTTCCCTTGGTTACCTGCCCTGTTTTCTTGATGTGTTGTTGTGGCTGTAGGGATGTAAAGAGAAGACTGAGGGCCTGATAAGTATCTCAACTCCACTGTATCTTTTTTAGGAAACACCTACAATTTCAGTCACAGTTAATATTCTTTCATAAAGATGTGACAAGATTAATATAAGCCAGAGTTAATGATGCATAAAGCTCTGTATTTCAGTATTTCAGATCTAAATTTGAGGATAAACCTTTGAGACAGCGGGGAAATAAAAACATGCAAAAGAACTGGCATTAAACTAAAAAAAAAAACAATAATACCACCAACAAGAACACACAAAAACCCACACATCATCATCATAAAGTCTGTGCTTCAGTCACCCTATGGTCATGAGAAATGGGAGGCACCTGAGTTAAACTTCAAGTTTTGTTGCAAAGCCAATGTGATATTTCAGTTTTCCTTTTTCATAAATTTAGAGGCATTTCAAAATGTGTGCTATCAGGCTGCAACATAACAAAATTGAAAAAAGTAAAGGACAGTCTGAAAACTTTCTGAATACCCTTTAAGTGCAGACCATTTACCATTTGTTATACAATGTTGCCCGTAAAGTTGGAATAATTTGGTATTCAGACACATCCTGTAAAGTACTAGTTTTAGGGTTGGACATAATAAGGCCCTTGACACAACTATTCAGTTTAAAATAAGGTTTATTCTAAAATATAATAGTTGGCAAAACAGGATGGAGATGTAGTAAATCCTCCGACTCGCTAGATGGTTTTGAACTCCAGTTTATGAGAAAGGACACGAAGATCAGTATCTTGACAGTGACTTGTGGGATATGGTGTCTAAACATGAAAACAAAACTTACTAGAGTCAGTGGGATGATGAGCGGAGTCTAGAGGAGATTTCTTATGGGGAAGAGTTAAGTATGGTCCTGGCAGAGTGGACAAATCTTGAGATGCGGTGGGGTTGAGTAACTTGAAGATAGGGTAGGGAAATGGTGAGAGGAGGGACCACTGAGGAAGATGTAGTGGTCTGGATCCGTAACTCAGAGGCAGACCTGGTAGTGAGCCTGTGGTGAATCTCCAATCCCTGATAGTGAAAAGAACTCCAAAACCCTAATTTGTGATATAATATGCAAACTCCAAAATCCCTTTGGTGATTCAATGCCCTAGTGCAACAGTCTTATAGCTCTGGATTCCATAAATCCCTTACGTGACACACACATGGTTCTTATCATGATAATTCTTACAGTGGATATTTACTTGGCGGAGTCCTTGATACTTGATAATGTCATGGTCCACAAATGGTCCACATGAAAAAACCTTCAGTGGATATTTATTGGTGAAGTCCTTGATACAGGTAAATTGAACATATGATGGATACTAGTCTGAGTTCCGTATTAGCGTAGTGATAGATAATCAAAAACGTAACATAGCATGATCAAAGTGTAGACATGACGTGGTAAATCTTCACCTTATAATCACGTGGTTAAGGGCTTGTGAAAAACATGATCCCCCATGTGCAAATAACATTACTCATAGTCCTGGTCATTCATTAGGTTGGCAACAGAGAGTCAATTGGGAGCAATTACTCAGATAACCAGAGTAGCAGCAGAGTCAGGTCAAAAACATAGCGTGGTCCGAACCGTAGATAGCAAAGATGATTTAGATGAACGCTGGAAAGCTGCGTTGAGAAAGCAGATGATCTGGAAGCTTTATGAGGGAACTGAGCAGGTATATAAACAGAGTGGTGAGAGCAGGTGAAAAATGTGACGGGACCAGGAACAGGAAGTGGCTGCAAAATAAAAGTCTTGAAGGGAGAAGTGAAGTTGTTGATCCTGACACATTCCTCTTTTTACAAAGGTTAATTGTGGTTAATTTTCACTGTGATATGTTTGGAAGCAATTGATCAGAAGTTTTAAGAAGATATACACCTTATCTTTCAAGAATTAATCATATTGTCATATTTCATGAGAAGAGGTAAAAAATATTTTATACTAACTTTATGGCCAACAGTGTAGATTGTTAGCTTTTCTTGTTGTGCAGTTCCCGTTTATATCTACCTTGGTACAATTCTTCGTGTCCATAAATAGACAAATTTTTTTAGGCATTTGCATTATAGTACACGGCAGTAAATCTAAATAGGATTTGGAATATTTGAAACCCTGGTGGACAGCACACCTCAGTTTCTTTCTAACTCAGGGAGTTATTGTGTGGATGCAGCTTTTTGTCACCCTCAGTGCACTGGAGTTGACAATGTTTCCTCCCTGTGAGGCTGTCCTCAGTCATATGCAGAGAGTATAGGGACAGGTCATCACTCTTAATCTCCTCTGAGCCACTGCTAGGCAAGCGTGTGCAGTATGCAGTTTGGTAATGCACGGCAGATCTTCAACACTGTGCTGCTGCATGTCAGATAGACACAAAAGTGACATTGCCTTGTGTGGGGTGATGTGGCCTATCTGGAGAGGGAGAAAAACTAGAAGAACTGAGTAGAGTAGTGTTGCAAAACTACTGGAACCTGACAGAGTTGCATCTGACATAATATTAAACAACAGTGAGGAACTACTGACTTAAACCCTAAGTAATGATGTGATTAATGTTTAAAGTGGGATATTACCATCCTACAACTCTGTTATTAAGGTTTCTTAAAACTCTTTGTTATCTTTTTCTCATTGTTCAGCTTGACCGGTTAATTAATTATCCATCTGTTATCTGTTGCTCTGTGTTACTTTGCAAGGCAGCATGTACAACTGGATGTGTTCACTGTTTCTTCTGTGTAAATTGTACAGTTTTTTAAAATTATTATTTATTTTTATTTATCAAAACTATTACAGTTGATTAATATGTATCCACACAGTTACATTTGAAACCATGTACATAGGACAAGAAGCCGACATCTTTACATGTCACTGGTCATATTTTTTTGTTTGTCACATACGATTATACTGTACATCTGCAGTAAAACTAAACTACTCTGTCCCTCTTTCACCCCATTGAATTTTTATGTGAAGATTCTGGATGTAAATCAAACAACGATTAACTCATGCATGACTCTTCAAACATACTGTATGTTCCCATTCAAAATGAATTAAGACTGAGTGGAAACATTTACATACACTGTAGTTGTAATGACCAAAAGCCTGCGTCACATGAACAAATATCACTTGGGTTATTTTGACTAAGAAATCTAAATGCACCAAACTAGACAACAGTTAACACAATATGCAATATTTATCAAGATTATTTATTATGTTAAATTTAAACATGGCAGGGTGACATGGCTAAGAAAATGTAGCATAATTCATAAGTGATACAGTTCTGTGTGTAAGACTTGGTAAAATGAGTAAAGTGAAATACTCCTGCAAAGTATAAGTACCTCAAAATTGCACTAAAATGCATTACTTGAGTAAATGTACTTAGGTCCCTTATGACCTCTATTTAAATGATACAATTACAAAGACTGCCCCAGCACAGACAAACACATACACGGTACCACCTCTCTGCACAAGGCCACCTTCAGTATACTCTCTGCGGACTCGAAGCATGGTAATTGATTTCCACTTGAGTGCAGACCTTGTAGCCGTTAGAGGATTTATGGAAGTGTGTGTTTGTGTTTGGAGCCTCTTTGCTGTTTTCCACAGGGAATGTTAACATGGTAGAGTGTAACGCTGGCATGCAGAAATACCAGCTGCCTTCATTCACACTCACACACATACATACACACTACCCTGGAACACTAAGCTTATTATGGTGCCATCCAGCCAGAGTTCCACTGAGATTCATTGGCCTCAGTAATTTTCCTTGATAGGCAACAAACTGCAGTCAGTTTAATTCAAATATTTAAATGCTGTCAGAGCCATGATGCATTTGCAATCAAGTCAGACAGTCCTCACCAGGGAAATGTCATTAAAAAGTGTGGACATGAAGCTTTAAGGAAAGCTAGCTGGGCAGAGCGGGTCCTTGTAAAATGTGTGTGTGTCAGATTGGCTCTTTACATACATAAACAGTACCACAGAGTATATGCTTATCTACAACAACTGCATTGCACCCACTGAAATGAAGCTTTATTAGCAGCAGGGACTAGTTTGATGACTTGTTTTGCCCTTCTGTGTGCTCCCTTAGCTCTAGGAAGGTGTAGTAGTTTTCCACAAAGTTTGTGCTTTTTCACCATTTTCTTTGTACAAATAGCCCACAACCCACCGAATGCTACAGAAGCCCCCGTCCCTGTGAGACCTAGGACTCTGTCTAAAGCAGCGTCTAGAGCAGATTGTTGAAGGTTTCCTTTCATTAGTCTGTTCAGGGCTCTGCCATCTCACAGTATGTTTGTGTATCCATGTAAAGAGCAGCTCCTGCAGTCACAGTCCGTTCCTGTGTGGCTCAGTGATACCCTTGCAGATGAATCGGTAGTGCAGGGCAGAAAGTTGTTGGAAGTCATTTCCTGCCTTTTTATCTCCTTCTGTGGTGATATATGCAACTCTGTCACTGAGACATTATTTTATCATTTGTTTAATAACTGATGTGATAAAATCCAAATAGCATAAATATGTTACAAACCCCATTTCCCAAAAAGCTGGCATGTTGTGAAAAATGTAAATAAAAAGGGAATTCAATCACTTACTGATAATCATTTGACACCTGTTTTTGATTGATAGCACATCACAAGGCAACACAATACATCAAATGTTTAAACTGATAAATGTGATTGTTAAAAAATATTTGTTTGCTTACTTGCAGGGTAAATGCAAATCCAACTTTACCATGCAAAGAAAAAACATATATAAACAAAATCCAGAAACACCACCACCTAAGGCTGAGCTTACTGAAATGGACAGAGGTGAATGGGTACAATCTGTGTACAGTTTAAAAAAAAAACACACAATCTGTGATTACAATTGTTGTTTAGTTGCAAAATTGCGAAACATTTAGTTACAAAATAGCAAAACAGTTGTGGATCCCATCTTTTACAGTTCATTATATTTAAACGTTCAGAGAATCCAAAGAGACCTTTGTATGCAAGGGGCAAAGCCAAATGCAAATCACACAAATACAAAAATCTCCATTAATGTTGGACAATTTATACAGATTTTGGGGCAACAAAATCTTTTGAGCGACACATCCTACATGGATACAATAATATCGTTCAGTAGTAAAAAATCTGGGTGCCAAACTGACCTGCCTGCAGTCCAGACCAGTCACCCAATGAAAACATTTGTACCATTATTAAGTGAAAAACATTTTAAAAAAAAAGGGCCTTGAACCACAGAGCAGCTGGATTCCTATTTCGAGATGGAAGAGAAAAATATCCAAGTGTAATAAATGATTAAAATGTTGGTGTCTTTAATAATCATTTATACCAGGGGTGCCCAATACGTCGATCGTGATCTACCGGTCGATCGTAAAGGAAGTGTGGGTAGATTGCATGGAATTAACAAAGTAGATTTCAGCCCATCATCCGTCCTCACTATGATGTTTGTCACTTGATTGACGTACAGGGCAGCCAGTCTGACATCTGACCTTTTCTGACACATGGGTCACCACGCATGCACATGCATACAACAGTGTGAAGTGCTGCAAAACTCTAAGAAGCTAGCGAGATAGCCCCCAATTTATTTCTTTTAAACTTGAGAAAGCGTATAAAAATGGGTGGGAGAATTTGGACTAAGTAAGAAGTCAAAAACATACCACTTCCATACGGATTGGTGGGGTGGACTTTTTTTTCACTATGTCATTTTCGAGGTGCGTTTGCCTCATCAGCCAGTCTGTCATCGCTATTCCAAGAAGGGAAATATGGAGCAGCATTGGGTACGTGTAGTTATGCAAGCTATACCAACATATATTGTGCATATAAAGAATTGTCAATATATTCATATATTTAATACATATATATATAATATATGTTTTGTATTTTAGATCCTTTTGATCTACCTACTCATTTTATCTCATTTTATAAGTAGCTCACAAGCGAAAAAAGTGTGAGCACCCCTGCTCTACACATTACATTAGGACTAAAGTTCTTCTTTTCTCTAAATGAGTGGAAACTTCTCAAACTTCTCAGTGGCTGCTAAGAGAAAGGACAAATGTCCACAACTGTAAAGCAGTGATCAGGCTTTACAGTAGTGGATTTTTGTCCTTTCTCTTAGCAGCCACTGAGAAGTTTCCACTCATTTATAGAAAAGAAAAACGTACCAGGCACAGTGACCAAGGTGTTGTAGAAGTTTTCTAAGTGCCACTGAGCAGCCATGCCTCACATTTCATTTGGCCTCTATTCAGAGTTCTGCTGAGCATATACTCAGCTCAGCATCTACTAATGCACTCACCTGTATCGCCAGACGCATCGGTGGCCAGAAAGAAATGCTTCTAGATGAGTTTCCTTGCCACCTCATCCATTATACAGTAGGCTCCACATTTCTAAATGACAGTTGAGGTGATTCTGGGGGAAATATTTCTTGACTTTGTAATCAGCGTAACCTCAGTTCATGTGGTTCAAGCTTCAAGGTTCTTTGTTGTCATTTCAATCCTAAACAGTTGTATAGGGAGTAAAACGAAGCAACGTTCCTGTGGGATCACAGTGCTACAACGAAGACAGACATAGAAGACAAGACAACACATTCTTATTTGTACAAAAATTATAACTATAACTAAAACTATCAAAAACAGAAGAGCCTTACTCTAGCTGTAAACAAAATGGAAAAGGTAAATAAGTTCTAACATGTTCTATTAATGTGAATACACTGGAGAAATGCCTAGACAAAACAAACAAAACAAAAAATCTAATATTTTTGAAGCAGCTTTTAGGTGTTGGTGGAACTTGGTGGTGGCGGAAGAGTCCATTCTAAATGTATTGGGATGATAAGGTGGGTTTGTTGTACACTAAAAACAAATATTTGTAGCTTTTATTTTCTAGTATAGTTATTGGAAACGACAACAAACATAGAACCTTTTGTATCAGATGATCGAAATATTAGGTGAGGGGGTTCTCTACATGTTCAGTTGGGTTAAGGCCTGTCATTGACTCAGTCAGTCTAAAGTCCTTCCACTTTGCCCCTCTGATGAAGTCTAAAGTTTGGATTGTCTTGCTGAATAATGAAGCTCAGCTTTCTGTTCACCTCAAAATCCATTCTGCTGCTACCATTATGAGTTATATTATCAATAAATATCAATAAATCTGGTTCAGAAACAGCCATGCAGACAAAGCCATGACACTACCTCCCCTGTGCTTCACAAATGGACTTGTATAGTTTGGATCATGAGCATTTTTTTTTCTCTACACTTTGATAGTTTCATCTTGGTCTCATCATTTTGGGAAAATTTGTTTCAAAACTTTGTTGTGAATAATCTCTTGTTCTTATTGTTCTTGTTTAACCTGACTGTTTGATTCTTAGTGCTGATGAGATGATTACATTGTTGGTTCGATCCCCGGCTCCTCTATTTACATGTTGAAGTGTCCTTATGCAAGACACTGAACCCCACTGAGTGTTGACCAGCTGCATAGCAACTCCCCCATCGGTGAGCTGGTGTGTGATTGTGAATGCAAATAGGTGAATGAGAAGCACTTTAAGGGACCAGTAGGTAGGAAAGTACTATAAAACTGCTGACCATTTTCCATTTTCCATTCCAAATTCATGTTGATCTTGTTGTTCTGCCACCAGATCAGCGACCTCAAACCTCGCCAGGAGCACGTTTGTTCTAGGTTTAGGCAGTGTAAACAAGAAAACCCGTCAGATTTGAGTGGTTGGACCTGAAAGTTCTTCCAAACATAATAATAGCAAAGAATTGAAATCAGGACAATAATAAAGAGAATGTGTTCATCAGTCATCATCAATAGCCCAATGGGTGTGTGCACCAGTTTACAGAATATTCTTTTAACTTTACTTTCACGTGTTCCCAGGTACTCATCAAGCTTACTTACTCATAGTGTAATGCAAATATAACACAAATGATTCACCATCAGATCAGATCAGACATTCAATCATAGTTTGGACACTTTGTGCCTCTTTCTGCAATTTTGCATCATCTTTAAATTTTTCATAGCCAGTCTAAAAATGCCCTCCTGCTTATTTTTTCTCCAGTTTCCCCCTCATCATCACCTTTTTTAGCCTCTACCTTTCTCTCTGTCCATCTTTCGTCATTAGCACACAGCGAAAGACAGACATGCTGATCATGGTCAACCACAAGATCATGCATTTATCTCAGATGATAAAATCCAGGTTTTCTAATCAGTTCTTATGCGAGTTTGAAGAACTGACAAAACCAGATAACCTCATCTAGAAATCTGGAAATGTTAAGCCATGTACAATGAACAGGGTCCTACTGATGAAGTCTTTATTGAAAGGCAATCGTGATACTTTCACCCCTGCTGTTTGTTACCAATGTTACCATTAGGTGCTGACCTGTTCTGTGCACGTTGTTCACAGAGTTTTTTATTTTAGGACATGACAGTTGTTGTGTTTCTGGAATGCCCCTGATTGATTTCCCTGCTTTTCTCATGTAGACACCCCTCATCTTATTGTGTCCTTTTTAAACAGCAAATACCATTTTTTACAGGGAAAACCCAACGTCATGTACAACTACTTATTGTTTTTAAACAACCAATCTTATTGCACACTACTTGGTAACAAGGAACACTTATCACTCAGGTGTTCCAATATTTGTATTATATTTTATCATATAATACAAAAGGTCCTATGCTCTAAATTGTTTAATCTGTCCAGATGTAAACACCTGGTAAAATTCAGAAAACGCTTGGAAATTCAGATCTTTTGTTTCATATTCATCCTTTTGAGCACAGACGAATTAAGCTTGTAATCACAAAAAGACAACAAAAGTGGCTTATTTTGTTGTCTCTGACTTGGCTTGGTCTCAGGGAAGTTCAGCCCCTATCAAATCCCTACTTCCAGTTGGCTTATCTCTCCTTTTTGTGCTGTGTGCCTGTGTGTATTTGTGTGTGTGCCTGTGTGCCTGTCTGTGTGCCTGTGTGTGTGCGTGAGACCCTTCCCGTTTCTGCTGGCTTCCCAGCTGTAAAAAATGTGAAATGTGTCCAGCGCTGCCTGAATGACACTGCATTTGCAGTCATCAAAACCTGCATTGATAAAATACGCCAGCGGCACTAAAAACCTCATGACTCATTTATCAAGAACACGAGACGGTGAAGTAGCCAGCAGGAGCAGTGTACCTGAAGCCATTGCACCGGCATTAGCATCTAATGCACAAACTCCCCCTGGCTAAACTAAGAAGTGAATCCATAATATGTTTTATTTAGAAGGTCATGTGTCCATATAGTACTGCTGAAAATATCCAATTGAAATATATGGGTGACACTGACCTGGGAACAGGGGTAAACAGTGAACTGTCTGCAGCATTTCAGTGATCATTCATGCCCCTAAAGTTAGCTAGAGGCAATGGTGTAATGGTGTCAATACTGAGGTGTCAGTGTAACAAACTTTAAATCTAACTAAATCATTACTAGAATCTACAAAACCTTGAGATCAACTTGCTTGTAAATGGTCTGTTCTTATATAGCGCTTTTCTACCTATTGGCACTCAAAGTAGTTTACACTGCTTCTTATTCACCCATTCACACTCACAATCACACACACACAGTCACACACCAGTGGGGGAGCTGCTATGCAGCTGGCCAACACTCACCAGGAGCAACTAAGTTGGGGTTCAGTGTTGCTCAAGGACATTTCAACATGTGACCGGAGGTGGGGATTGAACCAACAACTGTGAGATTGGTGGATAACCGCTCTACCTTCCTGTGCCACAGTCGCCCTTGTGCATCTGATGGTAAAGGAGAAGCTTGTGACTTCCAATACTTTTATTTTGTTAACAAATCCCATAAATACATAAATATCCAACAACCTCTAAATTGAGAACCTGGTTTAGCTTGTTTGTCTGTGCCATAAAACTCCATTACATGTGTGATTAACATACACAAGAACATAATTTTTAGGAGACAGAGTTGCTTTAGTGGCTTTTTGTAACTGACTTGCGACAAACTACATGATTTTCTTTGGGCAGCCTTTAACAGCTTTTACTTGATGAATGTCTTAACTACTTCTCAGTGAATGTCGGTTGGAAATGATTGTTCTGGCACAACAAACAGCAACCTGCAGCTGCAGCAATAGGTGATAAACCTTCTTCCCAGTGCTATTGAGTGTCAAAACAGTGTTACAGTCCAAATATTTATGCATCTGCACAATAAAAATATCAGATTGAAGGAGACACACGGTTTCCTGCTGTAGCTCTTATGTCACAGAGGTAAAGTGAGAATAGTGATGTTCAATGGGGGGTATTGCAACAAAAAGGCAGCCTTTCTAACTTTTTTTTTTTTAATTCTTGGTCTTGTAGAGTTTTTATAATGTAATGAGACACTGTTTACAACATTAATATGATGTGCTCAAAAAGTATATTAATTACATGGTTCTACATTACAGTTTTTTTTACAGAATCAGTAATAATCAAAAAATTGGGTGTACATGTGGGTGCTGGGTGTAGAAAAAAGGGTTAGTTAATGTTGTACATTAAGTACATTTACTGAAATACTTAAGGACAAAATTATGGTATTTCTTCAACTAAATTTCAGAGTGAAATATTTTACTTTTATTATATTTGACTAATATAAAAAAATAATATTTTACTTAACAATAACTAGTTATTTTTCAGAATCCCAATAGCAATACAAACTACAATATACTTTATTAAAACATATGTAAATCAAAGTATATGAATAATAAAACAGCATATACAGTACATACATCAGCTCCACCAGTGACACTCCCTCTGAACATGCCTATTAATATAAGCAAGAACAAACTTTAGTGTTGGACACCAGTGGTTGTTCAGTGGTGGGAAAGACATGTACAAAGAAAACACCTGTAAATGACAAAACCAGTTACTTCAGGTTTATTTGACCACTGGTCAGCCGATCAGAATAGAGAAGAATTATCCATAGTCGTGTTTCTATTTTCTCCTCAGTACATGTGTAAATGTATGTGTGGGTCAGCGCTCTGATATGCGAAGAGTGACACCTACTGTATCCTACTGTATCTGTTCATGTAGACACTGCAGGACATTTTTCTTCAGACAGTAGCAGCTGAGAGTGCTGCATGCACACTGTCAAAAGCAATAATACACAGATGGAAACATTTGTACTTTTTCAACTTGAATCACACTAAATATAAATCATCTCAGATTTGACATGATTCTGCATGCTAACAAATGAATATCAAAAAATGTTATATTCTTACCTTAGAACACATGTATTAAAGAACATGAATGGAGCTCGGAGCAGGTTTGTGGATACATGCTGGAAGGAATAATTTGACACAAATAGTCTAGGAATAGTACGTTTTTGTCTGATGTTTAATGTAGGTGATGTCCTTTTGATCATCCTGGATCTGTCACTGGGTTTCCTGCACACAGTACAGTTAAAACCACAGGGAGTGTCAGATCCACACATATACAGGAGGTGTGTGGGCCTTATCTCTCTGTCCAGCAGACAGTATATTCACAGCTGATGAGGCAGAGCTGCCAGCTTTTGTTTCAGGAAAAGGTTGAGCACTACCATCTAGTGGTTATGTGTTGCATGCACACCTCCACATACACTGATGAATCCAGTTAGTCGCAGCCATACAAGTCACCTCTGCTACATTCCTGACTTTGGAGACAGCAGCTTAACTAAAACCCTTTACTTTATGTAAAATCTTCTTTCAGCCACATCCCATCACCCTTTGCCTCATGGCCATGAGTTGCATGATAGCACACAGTGTTAAGAATGTTACTTTAAACATGTAATAATTTACTGATTACTAGTTAGCCTCTCATATGGCTAATAAATAGAGACTGTGAGAATGTGCTGCTAGACTGCTTTACACTGTACAATCATGTTAGAGCCCATCTTTGATTTTAAAAAGATAAAACACTGTTTCCTGTGTTGTTGGTGTGGTGTGGCTGGTTGCAGCAGGGCATGGTAATGGCCATTGATTTGATTTGAAAGTCAAACAAGAGAACCAATCACAAATGTAGCTAAAAAGTTGAGCATTTATTGCAAAAGAAATAGTCTTGATGGTGTTTCACTCAAGCTGTTCCAATAGCTTTAGTGACCTGCATTGTCCAGAAATGTGACACTCAAATGGAAACTCCTTCATGTTACAAAGATGCAAAGTAACAAAATTAATTGTATATACAAGCTATAGGTTTTGACTGTAAAGAATATATTCAGGTGTAACTCCAACATTTTGATTAGTTACTAAATTATAATTAGATTTTCTTTTCAGTAACTGAAAGTGGTTATAATGCCACTCATTTTGTCATTTAATTACATGTAGCTATTAACTTGAAACTAGCTTCTCCTCAACAATGAGAATATCTGGTGCCGGTGGTGTATACGGGTGGAGATGGCAAGCTCTGCCTTAAAGATGAAAATTGGTGCCAGATGTGAAACTTATTCATACTTCTGCTCCATGACCTTTGACCTCTTGCAGCAGATGCTGTGTGGTTTGCTCTGGTGTTCACAGACAGCTGATATTGTGTGTTTCCAGTCAATCAGCCCCAAGTTTAAAACAGAAGGCCATCCTGACATTCAACAACAAGGTGCGCACCCATAACTGATAGAAACCAGTCTTTTCTTCCATAGTAGACGCCTGGCAAGAAGTAACTGATTCAATGAGCAGCAAAGATGAATTTTCTGTACTGTACATGGGGGTAACAAAATTACCAGAAGCATGGGACTTTATAGAAAGGAAATCATCTCTCTGCATCCTTTTCTGATGCCATGATCTGAGACCATGTCCTCCACCAGTCAGAAAAGGGTCACCCACCAGTATGACTGTCTCTAAATAGTAAGACATGCCTGTCAACAACCAAATGCAAAAGATTTCTGCTGGTCATACAAAGCAAGAGTGGAGATAAGGCAAAACATGAAGGCAGATGTGGATGTCTGGACTTTCTGATTGGTGTATGGTAGAAGTTGACACACACACAAGCACACACACAGAGTGACACTGTGTATGCAGCCAGACAGGAACTGTCACTTTATCACTTGCTCTGAATGCAAAGAGAACAGAGCTACTGTAAACTGTCAATAGTTTAGCAATAAACACTCCCAGAGATATGAAACTAAACCATTTAGTTCAGCTACATTGTGAGTTTACGGTTTCATGCATTACATGACCCAATAAAGTTTAACAAGTCATAACAATTAAAAGCTGAACTACTAAGGAATGTGACTATTTTATACCATAGAAAAGCAGCCGTGTCAAGACTTCCACTTCCAATGCCATATGTCTTTACCCACATATGAATTAAATGTATACTTACTTTATCTCACCTTATTTTCAAGAAGCTATTTGATCCAAGCAGGGGCCATTTTTATATCTTGAATTGTAAGAAGTGTGTCTTCTGGTAAAAGCAATAATTACAAATCTCAAAATATGGGTTCTTGTTTTTATGATATACCAATAAATAAGTTCACATCTGTAGATGTAAAGAAGTGCTCCATTATGCAAGTACTGCGACAAAAGAGATCAGCCACAATATATTATTGTGGAGGCGTTAGGAACAGGACAAAAAGTCTCATGTAAATTTCTACCATGGCAACAACCTGGTGTAAAAGTTCAGAGAGCTTCACTCCTCCTTTAGTCCTCTTGTTTTAACAACCATTCACTGAGCTGGGTGGATGGCTGGGTAACTTTAGGGGTTAGGGTTATCATTTATTGGAAATGGTCTGCACTCATATACCAATTTTCTACCTCATCGGTACCAAAAGCACTTTACACTGCTTCTCATTCACCCATTGACACTCAAAATCCCACTTAGTGTGTGGGTCCTCCTAGTGGTGCAATGCTGCAAGATTTGGTATTGATCCAAAAGCCAGTAACTATAGGGCCTCTCCTCTTCAGTGCTGAATAAAATTGTTAAATGTAAAAAAAAAATTTGTGCAAATAAAATAAATAAAGTGTAAATAAAAAACAACCCCCAAAGCCTTACGTTCAAAGAAATACTACCAGAATAGGCCCCTGTGGGCCCTTACCCCCCTGTGCAGAACAGAGGTTTTGGTTAGAGGTTTTTGTTCTGGAACAGCATCATGTTCGCTTTTATTGCACATCACCTAATCCTCCTGGCTGGCACTGATCTTCCAACCACTCCCAGGTATAGCAAGTGGTTTGAGCATTTATTACATATCCCAGATATCAAACTTTGATTTCCTTTAATACTTTGCCATGAGTGCACTACTTGGATTTGTAAGTGCACTAGTTCACAACTTGTCCAGCTCAACAAAAATGCTTACTACTTTACTAGTGAGAGCCAAAAAACAGCACTAGTTAACTAGTAAAGGCCAAAAAGTTAATAGTTGACTAATTGAACCCTTTTATACCTTACTAGTTAACTCAAAATGTTTACTAGTAGTACTAGTGAGGTCTAAAACCTGCAAAAGATATCTAGTTGATGCCCCTTTGCCTTACTAGTTAACTAGTGAAGTCTAAAATGCTTACTTGGGGCGACTAGTGGCGTATGTCTATTGGCACTAGCTCTAGTGCCACTAGTCCTGCTTGTAACGCTAAAAGGTTTTGTTTGATGTAATGATTTTTTTAAGCCACAGTATATTATCTGTGTGATAACTGTTTATCTTTCAAAATGGAGCCCAGTTAAAAGGCAGTTTCACCGTTAAAAAGGCAAAAAAGTAGAAATACATCAAGCACTGTTAATGTAATACTTTTTTCATTATTGTTAAGATGCAAAATTATTTATGAGATGGTTTCATGGACCACTTAAGCAAAGTGAGCACTTTCAAAGGACACAGAGGACAGTGCTAACTGCCTCCTTTTGCTCAGACAGTCGTTCCCACATGTAGAGTTCATACAGTTCTCCACCTTGTCTCAACTGCTTGAATTAGTTTTTGTTGAGGGAACTTCTGCTGCTTCTGAACTTCTTTGAGCTTTCCTGCAGCTTTTGTACTTTGTTAAAACAAAGCAACAATAGCACTGCTTTTTGGCTGAAACTCAAGCAAGTCAAGGTAGGCCTTGAAGAGTGTTTCATCACCAAATTCAAAGCGTGTGCAAAACATGGGTAGTGTGAGCAGCAGCAGCCATGTTGGGGCCATTATTGGTTATTACAGCCAGAATCTTGTCCGTTATGTCCCATTCTATTGCAATTCTGCAGTGTGTTGTCCAGGAAAAGAGCATGTGAGCAGTGGCTCAGTTGGTAGAGTGGCCATACACCAACCATAGGGTTGGAAGTGTGTGCCCTACTTTTCCTTATCACCAGGCTGCTGGCTCAATAGGTAAAGCATTGGGATAGGTTGCAGAAGGTGGCGGGATTGATTCCCACCCCACCAGGTGTGGAACCGCCTACCCACCAAAGGCCACCTAGGTGCCGGTCTGGAGCCAAGTTAAAAGGGGATAGTTGAAAGTGCATCTAGCGAAAAAAGCTTATGCCAAATCAATGTGCGGAACATGTTTCGCTGTGGCAACCCCTGCATGGTCAAGCATTTGATCTTTTTATTGTAGCTTATGTAGTTTACTTGTAGTTTATGTAGGAGCAAAGTGTGCCTGGTCTACACTGTTACAGGAGAGGCACTTAAAAGCAGCAATCCCATCTTCATCTTCTTCTTCAGCGTCTGTATTTGAGCCATCTCCTTACAAAAAGTGTCATCATTAAAATCAACAGTCCAGAGACTCTCTGGTACACTGATGTCACTGACCTGCTCCATTAGTGTATAGTGCTGCTGCCACCGCTGAGAACTGCATTCTATCACTCACTCTGCTGAGATAATTGGTTGTATTCTGCCCTTGTCGCAGGACATGCACCACTACAGGACCTTGAAACATTGTAGCTGACCCCTCCCACACTGAACAGAAACTATTTAAAGACGCGGTTCTGGGTAGAGGGTGCACTGCATCAGGAGCAAAACTTCAACTGTCACAAGAACAGCTTCTTCCTGACTGCTGTTGGCCTCATCAACAACCAACAGGCCCCCTGAAACTGACACACATTGACCCCACAGTCCCTAAATATTGAGAATACAACTTTTTCTGTTTATATTTTTTAAGACTCAGGACACATCTGCCTAGATTTATGGCCACTGTCTTTTTATGACTTTTGTGCATCTTTGTCCTCTGTTGTCTCAAAATGTTTATTACCTGCTTGGTGTACAGGTTGAATGCGTGTGAGCAGCATGTGCTGCTGACACCTGCTCGGCTAGTACAAAGTTTACTCTTTTTTTTTACATATGCAGAGAAACTTATTGTTATGCCTCTGGTCTAGGGGAACCTAGACATAACAAGATGTGCTCCACCACTGATCCCATTCCCAAGCAAAACCAGACAAAGTGTTAATAAAGGTTCCATAATTTATGGGCCACCAAAAATGGCTGTGTGTGTATAAAAATAATTTGGGCAGTAATTCCTAAATGGCTAATGTCACACATTTATCAAACCCCTTAAATCTTTAAGTCTTCATTTCACTCATGTCTTTAGAATCAAAATCAGGATCTGTCAGAATCTGTCATTGGTTGTTCCCAAGAACATGTTCAAGGAGTAACAATAAAGGCAATGTGAAAATGACAAATAAGGGGAAAAAACTGTCACACAGTTTACAAAAATTGTTGTCTGTTATTCCCCAGGACAACATTGCAGGTTATCCGGTCAAATCCTCTAAGAAGCTGGGCTGCAGCTGGTCAACATGGACCTATAGTGTTTACATAAAGTAGGTTACATGGAAAAATCAAAATCAAAAAGTTTAATTTGTGGAGCCGCTAACATATTCACATGTGAATGGTGAGAAGTAAATTTAAGCCAGACATTAAATGAAGTTTAGAAGTGCTGGTTAACATGCTGATTTATATTGGGACACACAGCACCATGTGGTCACGATGTGTATAGTAATGTAAAAAACCTTACTAATCCTACAAATATAATGCAGTTCGTAGTTCACCTGTTGTAATTTAGTCAGAAATGTTCAAATCCAAGTCTGTTTGTTGCTGTTTATATACAGTGTAAAAGTGAAAATGCTTGTTTTCCAAGTAGCAATGTATTGTCAATATTGTGGCCATAACTTGGGAAATGTCAAATTCTGTTGATCGTGTAGCAAAAATATTTTAAAAATAGTTTTTGATGATGTTGATGACAAAAGTAAGTATTTAAGTTGATATCACAAAACAACGCTAAGGTTTACTACCAGCTACTCTATAAGCTGCAATATAGATAATTACAGTGGAATTCTGCCAACTACTAATTACTGAACATTTTATAGATGAATCTCTTCAACACCAGGAAAAATGGATATGTATTTAGTTTGCTAATAATGAAACAATACTTTTTATTTAAGTTTTATATTTAGTGAAAACTGGACAGCTCACTGTTGATCTAGTGTAAGATCTTTCCCTCTTCCTGCTATTTTGTTTATCGGGGCCATTTCAACAAAACATTACAACCAAAGATTTCATTCAGGTCTATTTTAGAGACACTTACTCCCATAACATAGTTCTAGACAAACAAAAGATTAATCTCACAACTCTTATATCCGAATTAAAAAAGACAAAAAGGCCAGTCACTGCTCCCAGAAATTATCATTCACCTTTGGCCTTGGTTTGTGCTGCAATAATAGAAGAGCAGAAAGGACCTGGTCGATATTAATGCTACTGTTCAAAGTGGCAGTGAAAAGGCATAGTATCATGTAATGGTGGCAGACCTTAACAAGACACAAGTTTGTAGGAAGAGTATATGATTCACGTTGACCATACTTGGCATGTTGAGGGTTATAACAAATTAAAGCCATATACTTCAACTATCAGTGGTTGTATTGATGGCTATTCACACACAGTATTATGGTTGTTTTCTGGAGCAGCTAACTACGACCTAAAAGTCATAGCCCAACACTACGTTCAATGTGCTTCAGAGTCAATCCAATTTAAGTCTCCTCCAGCGCCACAGTCGCAGGAAGGTAGAGCTGTTGTCCACCAATCTCGCAGTTGTTGGTTTAATGCCCGGCTCCTCCGGTCACATGTCAACGTATCCTTGAGCAAGACACTGAACTCCAACTTAGTTGCACCCAGTGAGCGTTGCTTTAATGCTTTAATGCTAAGAGTCATGGGTGAGACCTTAACACACTGTCTAGCCAAGAATATTAACATGCAAGGTATAAATAAGAAAATTGGCTTCTAGCACCTGCAGATAAAAAATGTTATTCGTAAATTTGCCTTGAGACTTACTGACTCCCTCACAGACTCACTTTGACTATGACTACCATTATTCATTTTTATGGCTGGACTTACACTGCAGGAACTTTTGCCTATATCCAGTTTTTGTTTTGCGGCTGTGTGGTGTAATCATCTGAGTTCAGATGTCATCTGATGTATTTTGAAGAAAGATAGTGTTCCACTGCCCTTTTGCAGTCTTTAATTCAATGCAGTGTTTTAGTGTGTTTCTCAATCCACAAATTTCAGTGTTTTATCTGTTAAGGACTTACTCTTGCACTCTTTCCATTCCTGTTTCAGTTTGTTTTTTAATTTGACCTCTGGCAAACCCAATCTGGGCCACCAAAGGGCCAACATTTTTTCCAGTTTGTGGGCCGAGTGTAAGTGCATTGTGTGGGCCAGAACTTGACCAGATCTGTTTTACCATGTGGGAAGAGCAAAGAAAATACATACCTTCATAGGAGTATCCACATAGAAAGAGGAAGCACAGATCATTAACATGAAAGTACAGAAAATTTTCCTAAAAAAAAAAAAACATCGTAGTACTTCCAGTTATAGAAAAACATTTCCTCGAAATCACATCATATATACAGTACCACACATATTGACAAGGTCCTGTACATAAGCTTGTCTTAACTGTAGATTATGTCTACATGTTTGCCCAGCACATGAAAAGCCACACTTAACTAAAACCACAGTATGTATGACAGAACCTACACACACATATATATATATACACACACTAGTGAAACTTCAGGGCCCTAGAGATCGTATTTGCACAGTCCATGCCCTGGGCAGATACGTGACGTCATTTCCGTAGTTTCGAAATGGCGGTCTGTTCAAACTGTGTACACGTTTTCACGCAGTTGCAAGAAACAATCAAACTTTTGGAAAACGAACTAAGAAAAAAAAATGAACTTATCTTGGGGTTTTCCAACGTTGCCGCCACACAAGCGAAGCACCTCGCAGCTCTTAATACCTCGAGCTACATGGAACAAACAGTTTCTATCCACCCAGCTGTTTGTTCAGTGACCCAGGACACCGATGACACGCTGCCGTGGTCTGGCCCTGTTGCTACTACTGGAATAGCGATGCCAACCCGCGGCCTTCTGGCCCTGTCGGATGACCAACGGCCTGTCCCGACACGGGCCTGCTCCTCGCCGCTGACAAAGGAGGCCTGGATTACGGCTAAAAGGAGACATCGGACGACACCTGCTGCAGCTAATCTTGTCAACCAATCCATTGGACCACCTTCCCCGGTCCAGATGGAGAACCGTTTCACTGTTCTTGAAGAGCTGGAAAGTCCGACTTCCCCGGCGGCGGTTCCCTGTGACTCCCTGCCTCGTGAGATACCACACTGCTCCACCTCCCGCGGGCAGCGCGGTCGGGGCCTGCTGCCGGGGCCTCGCCAGACCAGACGTGCCACCGCCACCAACACCATGCCTCCAGAGAGGAATCCACATGCTCCTCCTCGGCGCACCTCTCCACCGCACCGTCCTCCCGGTCCGACCATGCTAATTATTGGCGACTCCATCGTTAGAGAAGTCCGCTTAAAATTTGCTAAAACGTTTTGCTTTCCTGGAGCCACAGTCACTGACATAGCGGAGAAAATTCCAAACCTGATTGAAAGACATCCTACAGCAACAAAAGTAGTGATACACGTTGGCACAAATGACACCAAACGCCAACAGTCTGAGTTGCTGAAACGTGACTTCGTGTCATTTTTCAACTCACTGGAGAGTTTCCACGACAGACGGTTCTTCATTTCCGGCCCAATTCCCACGCTGGGTCGCGGTGTTGGCTGGTTCTCCAGACTCCTCAGCCTGCACACATGGCTTCAACCACAAGTCTCCGCACACGGACTCTTCTCGTAGACAATTTCAATCTTTTTTGGGATCGTCCTCAGTACTTCAAGCAAGATGGACTGCACCCGAACTTTCTGGGATCACGGATGTTGACTGAGAACATTGTCCACAGCATATCAGTCTCCGGAGACTGACTGACCATTGAAAACACCTGTGGCTCTGATGTGCTCACCTCTCCTGCATCCTCCGCTCCAACACCCGACAACATCCACAGGTATAAACAGTCCGAGATATTTATAGAATCTGACGTTACCAACAGACAAAATGCAGCTCTTATGGACTCTAATTTTTCACACAGGAATATTATTATTTTGCTGAATGTTATGATCTTAACCACACTGCTATTTGCCCCATAGAGACTATGTCTGCTCCACGACCAATTAAACTTTTTAAACCAAAAATGAACACAAGGGGAGTTAATCATAAAAATCTAATACAAGTTAAGACTAATGCTCATACTGAACCAAAACCCAAAACTATTAAATGTGGATTATTAAATATTAGATCTCTCTCTTCTAAATCTCTGTTAGTAAATGACTTAATAAATGATCATCAAATTGATTTACTTTGTCTCACTGAAACCTGGTTGCAGCAGGAAGAATATGTCAGTTTAAATGAGTCAACCCCCCCAAGTCATATTAATTATCATGTTCCTAGATGCACAGGCCGAGGTGGAGGAGTAGCAGCAATATTTCACTCTAGCTTATCAATAATTCCTAGACCTAAACATAGCTATAACTCATTTGAGAGTCTTACTCTTAGCCTTTCACACGCAAACTGGAAAACTCAAAAACCACTATTATTTGTTATTGTGTACCGTCCTCCAGTTCCTTACTCAGAGTTTTTGATAGAATTTTCTGATTTTCTATCTGATTTAGTGCTTAGTACAGATAAAGTCATTATAGTGGGTGACTTTAACATTCATGTAGATGCTGACAGTAACTGCCTGAGCACTATGTTTAATTCATTATTAGATTCAATTGGTTTTTCCCAAAATGTAAATAAACCCACTCACTGTTTTAGTCACACATTAGACCTTGTACTTACATATGGCATTGAAACTGATAATTTAATAGTATTTCCTCATAACTCTCTTTTGTCTGACCATTTTCTAATAACATTTGAATTTACGATAACGGACTATACAGCAGTTAGGAAAAAATTCCACTACAGCAGATGTTTATCTGAAAATGCTGTGAATACATTTAAAGAAATTATTTCTTCATCTTTTTCACCACCATGTGTCAATACTATGGTGAGTAGCCATCTTACTCCTGTACAAATTGATTACTTAGTTGACAATTCTGCAGCCTCATTGCGTATAATACTAGATACAGTTGCTCCTCTGAAAAAGAAGGCAGTGAATCAGAGGAGCCGACCTCCATGGTACAATTCACAAATGCACAGCTTAAAGCAGGCGTCACGAAAATTAGAAAGGAAGTGGCGTTCCACTAATTTAGAAGAATCCCGGTTAGCCTGGAAAAACAGTTTAAAAGTGTACAAAAAAGCTCTCCGTGATGCCAGAACAGCATATTATTCCGCACTAATAGAGGAAAACAAGAACAACCCCCGGTTTCTGTTCAGCACTGTAGCCAGGCTGACTAAGAGCCATAGTTCTGTTGAGCCTAGTATACCCTTAACTTTGAGCAGCAATGACTTTATGACTTTCTTTACTGATAAAATTGCAGCCATTAGGGAAAAGGTTCACCAGATCCTCCCTACAAATATTACAGATAGATCTTCATGTACAACAGCTCTAGAATCCTCAATAAGGCCCCAATCCATCTTAGACTGTTTTTCACCCATAGATCTCACTGAGCTAAGTTCAACTATCGCCTCCTCAAAACTAACAACATGTCTTTTAGACCCTGTTCCAACCAAATTGCTTAAAGATGTTCTACCTTTAATAGACACATTCATATTAGATTTGATTAACCTATCTTTAGAAACTGGCTATGTACCAAAGGCTTATAAAGTTGCTGTAATCAAACCATTACTTAAAAAACCCTGTCTTGATCCAGGTGATTTAGCCAACTATAGACCAATATCAAATCTCCCGTTTATTTCTAAAATCCTGGAAAAAGTAGTTGCAAAACAATTATGTGATCACCTTTACAGGAATAATTTGTATGAAGACTTTCAGTCAGGATTTAGAGCTCATCACAGTACAGAAACAGCACTGGTAAAAGTCTCCAATGATCTTCTCCTGGCTTCAGATAATGGACTTGTGTCCGTGCTGTCTTACTAGACCTTAGTGCCGCATTTGACACCATTGACCACAACATTTTATTACAGAGACTAGAACATAGATTTGGGATTAAAGGAACCACATTACATTGGTTTAAATCTTATCTGTCAGACAGATTCCAACTTGTTCATGTTAATGATGACTCTTCTTTATGCACCAAAGTTAGCTTTGGAGTTCCACAGGGCTCTGTGTTAGGACCAATACTTTTTAATCTGTACATGTCACCTTTAGGCAAAATTATTAGGAAACATTCCATAAACTTCCACTGCTATGCAGATGATACCCAGCTCTATTTATCTGTGAAACCAGAAGATACTAACCAATTAGTCAAACTTGAAGCATGTCTAAAAGACATAAAGACCTGGATGTCCTACAATTTCCTACTTCTAAATTCAGACAAAACTGAAATCATCCTCTTTGGGCCTAAAAACATGAGAAATATGCTGTCTAACAATATAGTTACTTTAGATGACATAACTTTGGCCTCCAGTACTGCGGTGAGGAACCTTGGAGTTATTTTTGACCAGGATTTGGCATTTACGTCACATATAAGACAAATCTCTAGATCAGCCTTCTTCCACCTACGGAACATTGCTAAAATTAGAAGCATCCTGTCTCAAAGTGATGCCGAAAAACTGGTCCATGCATTTGTTACTTCTAGGTTGGACTACTGTAATTCCCTACTTCTGGGGTGTCCTAATAACTCTCTAAAAGCCTTCAATTAATCCAAAATGCTGCAGCAAGAGTGCTGACTGGATTAGGAAAGAGAGATCATATTTCACCTTCACTAGCTTCTCTTCATTGGCTTCCCATAAAATCTAGAATAGAGTTCAAAACCCTCCTCCTTACATACAAAGCTCTTAATGGTCAAGCTCCATCATATTTAAAAGATCTCATAGTTCTGTATCGCCCGATTAGACCACTTCGATCCCAAAATACAGGCCTACTTGTGGTTCCCAGAGTTTGCAAAAGTAGAATGGGAGGCAGAGCCTTTAGCTATCAAGCTCCTCTCCTGTGGAACCAGCTTCCAATCCAAATTCGGGGAGCAGACACCCTCTCTACTTTTAAGACTAGGCTTAAAACCTTCCTTTTTGATAAAGCTTATAGTTAAACTGCTCACTCAACCTGAACTAGCTTTTCTCTATACATTTACTTGTCACTACTGTATACCATTAATTCTATATCCTACAACCGCACGATGCTTTGTTGTTGCTTTTTGTTGTTTTGTTGTTGCTTTTCTTGTTGTTTTGTTGTTGCTTTTTGTTGTTGCTTTTTGTTGTTTTGTTGTTGCTTTTCGTTGTTGCTTTCGTTGCTCTTTTCTTTTCTTTCTCCACTTTCCACTCACCCCAACCGGTCAAGGCAGATGGCCGCCCACCCTAAGCCTGGTTCTGCTGGAGGTTTCTCCCATTAAAGGGAGTTTTCCTCTCCACTGTTGCCTAGGGCTTGCTCAAGGGGATTTGTTGGGTTGCTTCTACATACTTGTGTAGTCTGGACTTTATTCTGTAAAGTGCCTTGAGATGACTTTGTTGTAAATTGGCGCTATATAAATAAAGTTGAATTGAATTGAATTGAATTGAAAATATATATATATATATATATATATATATATATATATATATATATATATATATATATATAAATTATATATAAATTAATGGTAAGGTAGAGTGGTCGTCCACCAATCAAGTTGTTGGTTCGATTCCCGCCTTCTCTGGCCACATGTCAAAGTGTCCATGAAAAAGACACTGGACCCCAAATTAGTTGCTTCAGGTGAGTGTTGGCCAGCAGCATAGCAGCTATGTGTGTGAATGTGAGTGTGAATGGGTGAATAAGAAGCAGTGCACAGTAATATTGATACAGTATGTTGTGGTTGGGACTATGATGTGTGCATGCACCAGGTGTTGTAACTCTGAGTGTAAGCTAAGCTCCACTAACAGACCATATACTGTCATCACACGCCTTCCAGCGGGGCAAGAAACAAGCAATCAGCGTAATAGTGACAAACTCACATGGCAAAGACTGATATGGATACATCTGTAATAATATTATTAAGAATACAGGAAGAAGGAAAATACATCTAGCAATATGAGTATTAAGATTTGCCATGATGTAACTTTGGCAAAGGGTTCAGGCAGCAGATCGAATAATCTGCGATCTAATCTCAGACAGACACTTAATTTCTCACAATTTCTACTTAAAATAAAATGTTAAACCCAAAATAATTCAACAAGGAACAAGCATAGAAAAATGTTATATGCTGTGCTAAGAAACCTTTTACAAAGTTGGAAAAAAAAAGACTGGATCAATACAAACCAAAAAAGTAAGGTTTAAGGTTTGGCCTGAATAGAATTAGTATGTTTAGTGTTTTTCCTAGTATCAAAGCCTGGGCCTGATTTGGATTTCGAGCCACTGAGAGAAATACACAATTTTTTCTTTGTCTAGGACATAGATGTTCTGCATATGCATCATGCAAGATGGTTTTCTTATCACCATATGCTCAGAGAAATAAATCATTAAAAGGACCCAGAATCTAAAATGATCTAATCACATTCAAGCTGCTCATTAAAGCAAGATATATATTCAGACATAAACATCATGTATGAAATTATTCTGCAGGTTTAAGTAATGATACAGATAATATAACTACTGTCACTACTTAACTTATTAGTCAAAATCATGTGTAAAAGGTCAAGAGTCAATATATTGTAGTGCACACATAAAGTCATGTGCTATAAAAGAATAAATCTCAAAATATTACAACTTCTCTGTATTGCATCCAAGTCAGGGTTTCCTGAGTTTACCCTGAATTACATCGTTATACATCGTCAGAGGTGGTGTCTTTGTAGAGGAGTGTTTATAATTAACAGGTATAAAAAGTTTGCTTCTCATTTTCCCATCCAGATTCACAATTCACAAAGATGTGGAATTTCAGGACAATTGGTTGTCGGATGGAGGACTGGGAGTTTGACTGCACAAACAGCAGTGGTAATGGAAATGCAGAAGTTTGGATCTTGGCTGTGTAGACAAAGGAACAGGCTGGACAAAATAAATACACATTGATCAGATTCATGATATAAGGGAATATTTCTGTGAGCTATACGTGAAAAATGATTTCACTTTTGATTTTTGACTCACTTTAGTAAATAAGATTGTTAGCACTGACTACAAGTACTGACAAACATCCAACCAGCTGTTGTGATAAAACAGCAAACGCTGTTAGATTATCACAACGCTGTAGGATGATGATGGTAATATCCCACATTACATTAATTCACTATTTTACAAGTGATATTTTATGGATAATAATTCACAATAATCTGCTAAATTAATTCAGGACAATGCACTTAAGTATATTTGTTTTTCTTTTGTTCTTGTTATTGAATGTACTGTGAAAAAACCAAACTTTTATTTCTAAAAAAAAAAAAACATTAGAAAGATTGTGGTTCACAATTTTCCAAACATGATTTAGTTAAATAACACTAAGCCAAACTGAGCAACCACTTTGTTGTGTCACCAGAAACAGGGAGAGATCAACTTATAATGGCAAGTAAAAAAGGAGAAAGTAGAACGTTAGAAGTAGAGAGAGTTAAAAAGAGAAAGTGCTGAGAGTAAAGATGTGATGCAATTAGCAAGAGACAGAAAAATCAGTGCCTACGAGAGAGAGAGAGAGAGAGAGAGAGAGAGAGAGACAGGTGAAGGTTAAGGCAGAAATTGGTAAATCAGTCTGACAGAGTCAGAAGCTGCCAGGGCTGCAGCATCTCCTCCTCCTCTCTCTGATGATGGAGGACCAGGACACAGCAGATCTCTGCTTTCCACGACTCCTCAATGCTTCCTGCAGGAAACCAAAGCTCAGTCAGTCTAAAGCTGCCGTAATGTATTATCTGTTGTCGATCATCTTTTCTGTGATCTCTGTGGTTCTCAACCTGCTCGTCATCATCTCAGTCTCCCATTTCAGGCAAAGATAAACTCAGCAAAACTTGACTGATTAAGTAACATTTAAATCAGAATTTTAGCACTTATAAAAATAGAGTTAGTTTATAAATCTTGACACAGATGTATTTTCTATTTTGTTGACAATGTTTTTGAAAGTTAAAGCTCCAGCTGTGTCACATATAAGACATCACTTTACATTCATGTCTGATATTACATTACGTCTTTGTCTCCTTGCAGGCAGCTGCACACACCCACTAACCTCCTCCTCCTCTCTCTGGCTGTGTCAGATTTTCTCCGGGGGCTTGTGACAGTGTTCGAAGTTTATCGACAAACAACTTGTTGGTTTTTTGGTGACCTCATGTGTTCTCTATATGTTTATTTGAGCTCAATCATTCTCGGTGCCTCAGTAGGAAACATGATACTTATATCAGTGGACCGCTACGTGGCTATTTGTGACCCTCTTCATTACCCCACAAGCGTCACAGTGACGAGAGTTAAAATGTGTGTTTGTATGTGTTGGACCTGTTCTGTTGTCTACAATGGTCTGATTTTACAGGACTACTTGACTCATCCAGGCCATTATAGACCCTGCTATGGACAGTGTGTGGGGGGCACTGACAGCATTTCACTAATTGTTGACAATGTTTTGTCTTCTATTGCTCCAGTCACTGTGATCATACTTCTGTATATGAGAGTGTTTGTGACGGCTGTGTCTCAGGCTCGTGCCATGCGCTCTCATGTTGCAGCCATCACACTCCAGCATTCAGGGACTGTAATGACAAAGAAATCTGAGCTGAAAGCAGCGAGGACTCTTGGTATTGTTGTAGTAGTGTTCTTAATGTGTTTCTGCCCAAATTTCTCTTGTGCTTTTGTCCCCGCTGACTCTGTTGCTGGTTTATATCTGGTTGGTTACTTTCTGTTGCATGTTAACCCCTGTCTAAACCCTGTGATCTATGCCTTGTTCTACCCCTGGTTCAGAAAAGCTATTAAACTCATTTTCTCTCTTCAGATACTGCAGCCTGGCTCCCGTGAGACCAACATGCTGTAAACAGAGACTGTGGATGGACTGAAATTTGATCTGCTCTATGAACGAAGAAATTAATTTGTACTTGTTTTTCAGTGAAACAGTGAAAATGTGCAGTTCTTAAAGTTGTTACTGTCACATAATTGGTCTGTATTTTCTCATGGTTTAAGTGATGCTTCATTATTTCTAATGATGGTGTTTATTATTGGCAACCAGACACACATACTCCCTGCTGCAGATATCTAAGATAGATATTTTCAGCCTGTCCTATTTTTCATTCATCTTTTAGTTGAATGACTGTTTTCACAAGCATCGCACAGTGATTTCTGTTACACAGAACTAAATAAAAGTAAACTTGAGAAAATGGAAATTATTTGTTACATTTTGTCTCTCTTCTTCATGTCAGGACATGAAAAAGAGCATAAGAGTGAGAATTAGTTTTTCAGTCAACTGAAGAGAGGCTACACTGATTTCCTTTAGTTTAGAATATTGACTAATAATAGTAATAAATATAATAACAATTTCACCTTGATAACATGCAGTTTGTTCCTGTGGCTGCAGTATAACCATTCTGTTAAACTGTCTTATACCAGAGAACAGAACATAAAGGTGTTGATCCAAGTTTTTAAACACTCCTATTGTTGATGCTAATGATAACAGGAATGTACACATCTAGTGCAGATTTGTTCCACATGTGCCCCATAAATAAGGTTTCTCGAGAAATTTAAACAATACTTAATAAAGCAATACTTTCCATCCTGTCCACAGCTGTGCCCACCTACAAAATAGGGCATTGAAACGTTTGTCCTGATGTCCAAAATTCACTGTATAGAGTAAAAAAGATCAAGGTGCCCTTATTTAAAATAGAAATCACAAATATTTTTTAACGTTTACCCAAGCGTTAAAAAAATACAAATAAATATTAATATTTACATTTAGCGGACCTTTTATTCAAAGTGACTTACAATTGAGGTACAAGGCAGCAAAAATCGAAGTCAAGGAGAAAACATCAAAGCAAAGTCCTATCAGAAAAGGGTTCACATTTCACGAGATGCAAGTACAAGAAAGAGCAGAAAGGTTTTTTTTTTTTAAATAGATTTAAGTGCATAGGAAGATGCAGAAGAGTTCTGTTTTCTGCAGTTTTTTGAATATTGGGAGTGAGTTTGCTGAGCGTCCTGTTTGGTAGCTCCCTCCACCATTATGGGATCATTGCACTAAAGAGTTAAAAATTATACTAACATTGTATATAACATTTTTCAACTGACATTTTGAATACACCTTAAAAAAATTAACTGGTAATGGTACTACATTTTCTGTAAATATAGTTCAGCATCTTTTAGGAAAACATAATAAAATTTTCTACGTGTACTTGAACTGTTTTCGATTTATATATTTTTTAAAATATGCTTGAAATTATCACTGTGAAAGTGTACTGAAAGGATACATTAAAATACGCATTTTAATATTGTGTAGTTTTACTATAAGTAAAATTGGGTGGTATTTAATGAAGTGGACCACAAACCCTAGGCTAAGTGGTTCAAAGTGTCCCTGGGCAAGACACTGAACTCCAAAGTTGTCCCTAGTGTCAGCTACTTGTAAGTTGCATTTGAGAAAGGCATCTGCTAAATATCTAATTGTGACACCGCATTACCTGCACATTGTACAGTATTTTTTTAATCCCTTTAATCTATGAGAGGAAGAAAAATTCAGAAGTAATGTATGAGTAACTTCACCTTTACAAAATAAATGCCAAATAAGACAGTATTTTGATACTGGCCACTTGATAAACAGGCCACTCAGCTCAGTCAGGACCGTCAGGCATCAAACTGTGTCGACCTGAGGCCGTTTATCAGGTCGGCCATTTTCTCTCGTCCTGGCAGAACAGATCAACATTTGTTATTACAGTGGTTCAACACTGTTGAAAGGATTTCATGGCCAAAGACACCAGAGTGATTGGGTCTGTAGTCATTTAGTCCTATAATTTGTGTTGCCAAATGTTAAATGAAGAAATACTGTATAGTTGCTTTATAATTATCGTATTTTGACCCAAACTATTTTTTGTACTAAAACAACTTGAAAAAAAAAATCAAACTAGGACAGTGCATTTTAAAAGAAAACTATTCCTAGGTTTAAGAAAGTTTTTTTTGTTTTGGGTGCACGGAAATGCTAAAAATATTGTAGTACATTTTAGTACATATAGGCCCTAAAACTATCATATCGATATGATAATTATCGTATATCTGGGAACACTGCCAATGATTTTCTTAGGGAATTAAATTTTCTGGGGGAGGTGTAAAAAAAAAGCTTCTTTACTATTTGTTATAACAATGCTAAAATTAGTTGTATGTACACTAACATTTCATTTGGGAGAATAGATCTTTATTCTGAAATTTCAAAAACACAAATATTAAAACTCTATGCAGAAAGAGGTAGGAAACAGGTGTGGCAACAGACAAACTAAATGAAACCCCCCAAAAATGGGCTATTGTGAACTAGAACACAGGATATAACAAAAATTAACTCCTCAGAGGAGGACAAAACTGACTTGACCTTAAAGTGGAATTAGAATACTGAAAAGAGATTAGACTAAAACAGGCGATAGAGAGCAGCTGAACTGTTGGCTAGCTTGGTAACAGTATCAGCCGAGATGACAATTCAATTCAACTTCAATTCAACTTTATTTATATAGCGCCAATTCGACAACCAACTAGGAGTCCACCAGTCCAGAGACAGGACCAGAACAAGACTCAGAGACTTAAACAAGAACAGAACCAGGCTAGGTACAGGAACAGGACGACAACTAGGCCAGTCTCAGGACTGGTAGTGACGTCAACCCTCTCCAAGACAGGAACAGGAGCAGAATCAGAACTGGTGCCGGTGTCAACTCGCTCTGAGACAGGAACCGGAAGGCCAACCCAGAGACAAGAGAAGGACCTGGAACAGGGGAAGGATCAGCTGACCCAGAGTCAGGAATGGGGGGAGAGAGAGTGTTGCTCGACCCTGGACCAAAGGCAGGCTCAGGGTCAAAAAATCTGAAGAGGTGAGAAGTCCTGGACTGGAAGAGGTGGTGCTCGTCCAAACTTTGCCCTGAAAGCCCATAACAAGGCCAGTATTTGGGGCATTTTCTCATGGTTCAACAACCAAGACCTGGACCTAATAATCTCCTCTGTTTGACAAGCCGTGGCACAGTACGCCTCGGGATATCTTGAGGTCTCCATCCTACTTTAAAGACTTACAAGTATCTAAACTGGAGAAAGGGGGTACAAAACAAAAGTCTAAACAGGAAGTGAGTATGAGTACCGGATCATGACATAATGCCCATTTGTTAGGAATTTAAGTGGGGCTATCTTTTGACCTGTAGCATGTCCAAAATAGATGAGAAGGACTACAACTTTATTCTCAGAACGAGATTTTATTATTTTACTTCAATCCTGGTTACAATTAATCTATATATGAATAATATGTGAAAATAACAGTGAATATATAATCGGAGCTCTGGGTCAGAGTTCTTCACTAGCAACAACCCTAAGAGTGTCAGGGCACAAAGTCTGAAAACTGACTCTCCCTCGAGCCAACATTATATAGTCAGTCTGTTTTACTGTGCTGCAGCTTCCTCGGGGAGTGTCGCTTTCAATGTTTTCTTCCTTATTTGGAGATATATACGTTGAGGCTGGTTCCTGTTCTTCAGCTGCCCCCTGCTCTGCCATTCAAGTAATATTTTCCACATTTCCCCTTTTGGAGATCACCATTCTAGACCATTTCCACCATGACCTCGTCCTCTCCTGTCATTGCTTCTTCATCTGAGATGAGTCCTTCAGTGCTGAGGAGGGGCATCTGTTGAGCTGGATACCCCACCTTTCCCTCTACAGCTGTAATGATGATTCTCTGGCACAGAGCAATTATACAGGGGATACAACAACGGCCACACAATGCAAATAATGCAATAACTGTAATTAAAGAAATAAACGTTGATAAAAAGATTCCCTTCCATCTCCCTAACATTCCTGTTAACCATGAGTCTAATGGGCTGTCAATCCCTGACTTGTCATGTATCTCCTGAGGCAGGGTTCTCAACCCTTTTGTACAGATCCATCTGGAGCCGTGTTGTTAGGGATGAATGTACAACAGTAGTCACCAAACATGGAGCAGACTCCCCCTTTTTCAGCCAGCAACATGTCCAAGGCTAATCTGTTTTGAACGGCCATGAGGTAAGTGGCTCCCAATTGTTCTGCTAACCCTTCTACTGCATCCCTGATTAGGTTAGTCAGGCGAAGTAAATTATAATTTAGGTAGGTAATGTGATCTACATTTTTATTGAGCGTTACTGGGAAGAGGGCTGACAATATAGGAATGTTTTCAAAACCTGCGGCCACCTGATCTGCTAACTTGAATTTGTCTGGGACACCTCGAGGGACCCCAATAGAGTGGATATAAGTGGGGCCATGAGTGTCCCATGAGTCTGTGCCTCTTCGAGCATGCATATGTTCTACTACGTGATCACGGTGGCCTAACAGGGCTAAGGGCATGACAAGTCTAACCATTGCGCAGTTCCCAGTCCACCTTTTAGGCAGTTGGGAGCGGAGTTTGTGATCCCCACAATACCAAAAGAGATCAGCGTGCATTTTTGTCCATGGGTTGGGTGTGGGTACCTGAACAGTACGCACACACCACGAAGATGGGAGCATCCCAAAGGTGTTACGAGAAGAGTCACTGTACCTAGAGTTAAAACTGTCGTGGCAAAAACTGTAAGGCAAGTTAGGAGGCAAAAAGGCAACTTACAAGTGAATGTTAACGGTGAATTTAATCAGCAAATAGAGAAACATGCAGAGCAGAACAGAGCTACACTCTAGAGTGGGCCAATCTGATTGACCCAGATGTGTAGGTTGTTCAGCCTTTTATACATACAACTCAACAGCTGGGTTCACACAAAGAACAAAGGGATGAGTCAATGCAAATCAACCTTCATACAATGTGGTCAGGAGTCTTAATTAACAAGTTCATGTTACTTTGTCCTTTTGTCTTCATTGTCTTTTAAGTCCTTGAGATTGATTATTTGTGCTGGTTCCCGTGGGCTCCCTTCTGGGAAGCAAATGTTCAGGTGTAGGTAGTTTTATAGTTGATATCTACCTAACACACTTCTTTGTGTGGCCAGAGACATGATGTCTTGCTGGGGCGCAAACGGTGAGGAGACACTGGTGTAAGCAGGTTTGATACTGGGTCTGCCAGAAGTGTGAACCAGTGAAACAGTGTTACCTAGATTTTGAAATTTCCCTCACACATCCCCCCTTTTATCATTTTATGATAATTACATGATCAGGATTTATTAAGGCTGAGCAACAGTAGGGACAGTTCATCAGAAATGTTAATTCACAAAGATTTTTCAAAACATTCCTTCATTATGTTCCCAGATTGTGGCCAAATCAATTTAACTCAATGCTATCAGTTTCATTATATAGAGGTTCCCAGTTGGGGATGTGAAAGGACTCAAGGGAAGCACTGTCTCTAAGTAAAGGCATACTTTGTATAGTCGTTTGGTGTGAGATGGAATGATCAATTTCACGCATTATTAGTCCACGTGCACACGGAATAAGGCAACACCCACACAGGGTTAGGGCAGTAATGCCTATAACAACACATGCGAAAAGTGACAGGATGAAGACCTTCCATTTTCCAAACACGACGTCAAACCAGCCCCAGGGGCTGGTGTCATCTAGGCCAGATTTCTCCATCGTTGGGCACCAGATGTCGCCTTTGTCACCTTCCTGTATTCACCCTTCTTGACGTTTGTTGGAGCTTGAAGTGCGGGCTGAGCCCAATCGTCTGTACCTTGCTGGTCGTTTTCCACGGTGGTTGTTTCCTTGTCTAGTCGGTGTTCTTCTGGGTGTAATTCCTTTTCTGATTCAGGTGTGGGGATCTTCTTGCAGTGGCTGGCGTGGACCCACGTGGCGCGTCCCTCCACCTTCACAGCTGTACTGGAAGTCAGCAGTACTTGATGTGGTCCTGTGAAACGTCTCTGCCTCCAGTGTTTCCTCCGGTGGTCTTTGATGAGCACCCAGTCACCCGGTTTGAGATTGTGCAGGCTGGTGTCTGCAGGGGTAGGCAGGGTTGCTTTCACCTGGGGACAAAGGACTTGGAGAGAGGCAGAAAGTTTTGCACAATAATCCAGCATCATATCTTCATGACGCCCAGTCATCAGACTTTGTTTGATGGGATTAAGCCCTATACTAGGAGGTTTTCCAAATATGATCTCAAATGGACTTAACCCATGTGTTGTTCTTACTCGTTCTTACACATATAGAACAGTACTAATGGTAATGCTTCAATCCATGTCAAACCTGTTTCTTCACAGCATTTTGTTAGTTTTGTCTTGAGGATGCCATTTTGTAGCTCTATTGCACCTTCACTCTGAGGGTGATAAGAACAACGTTATTTGAATTCAAATCCAAAATAATTTGACAAATCCTTCAACACTTTGTTGGCAAACCCAGGACCATTGTCGCTACTGATCTTTTTTGGAATACCCCAGCGAACAATGATGTCTTTTGTTAGTGCTTTTACCACTGAGGATGCATCCTGTTTGGAAGAAGAAAAAACCTCTACCCACTTGCTAAACATGCAAACCATGGTCAAGCAATATCTTTTGTTTTGGCATGGTGACAATTCAATGAAGTCAATCATCCAAATTTCAAAAGGCCCATCAGGTTGGGGGTGACGTTGCAATGGCATTTTAATGGCACCAGAGGCATTGTTTGCGGCACAGATTATACATTTTCTGCAGTATTCAGCTGCATATGTTGAAAACACCCCCTTGCAAGCATGATCTTTACCATGAGCCAATTTTGCATACAAATGGAAATAAGCCTTAGGTAAGCAAGGAAATATACAATATAATGTAATTGTAGTAAATAAATAAAATAAATAAATCTAATTTATTTCTAATTCTTCTAATTTGTCACCTAAGTGTTATGTGCTTTGAAGATTGCTGTTGATATTTTGTAAAGAGTAGCAAGACTTACTGTGGAATTTAAATCATAAGCATATGTTCCACATATTTTTATGTATTAGGAAAGACAACAGGTTCAACAACTGAGGCGTATGAGGGAAGGAAGCAGAATTGAGGTAACTACAGCCCTTGTGTATTAAGCAGTTGTTTCACTTATGCATTTACTTGTTTTGGTTATAGTTTCGAGTGAATAATTGCAGCATTTGCATTATACAGGCTAACATACAAACATTTTTTAATTATGTTTAGCTTCCCACTAGGTTCATGTAAGAAGTGGGTATTACGTGCCTCTTTGTTCAGTCTAATGGTTTTTATTAGAATTTGTCTTTAAAGTTACTGTTAAAAGTAACAAATGAGGTCGTAATTCCTCTCAAACTCAACCTTTTCTGTAAAATGTCCATATATTGTGACTTACACTTGCTTGTACTTAATTAGTTCATACACTGTATTAAAGAACAACGCATCTGAAACATAACAAGGCCTGTTTCTAATACATAAACTAATTGGCCACATTATTAGGTTAATTTAATACAATCCAATAGAGCAGCTCTGCCATGAATTCTACTTTGACGGTGTTATAATTTCAAATTCTTTGTTGTGCTAAACTGTCAGAAAGCTGACAATTCTACTGCCTGTTTATTATTGACGTCATAGTGGTTTGTGAGACCACTGGAGCGCATTATAAAAAGAGGTGGTTCTAAAGTTTTTGCCCCCTCATTCATTTGAAAGAGGGCAGGCAAATGTTTACAACCCACCACCCACTATGACCTCAATAATAAACAGAGAATGATCACCTTTTATTTGTAATAAAGTTGTACCTAATAAAGTGGGCAGTGAGTGTAACAATTATAGGAGTCACTAAACCAGAAATACAAATATTTGGAATTTGTGTTGGTATATTTACAGAGCATTGAAGATAGAAGAATGCAGGTGCATCCAGAATTGTCACCATTGTCACAGTTTCATCATGTCTTCATAATTTAAAGAATAATGTAGACATTGTTTCCTTTTTTGAAAAAACTAACAATCTTTTCTTATGCTGAACTGCTAAAGTGGGATGAAATTCTCTTTTACTTATTTCTGGAAATGCTTTTATCATCAGTATTAATATTGCTGTAAAGGTTCTCCATATCCATTATTGCAGAATATTGGCAGTGTGTAGACTACATGCATATACCCTTTACCCTTTGGGCTTTGAGGACAAATGTTGAAAACTCTGTTATCACCCACTTTTGTCCCGTAAGCTAAATTTTTTTGTTATTACAGTTTAGTTCTTGGCAATAAAAATAATTCATACATTGTCAAGCATTACTACATTCTTAGCTTACCATTAAAAATAGATTACCACTGACAACAGTAAAACGTATGCGGTTAACCTACTAGTAAGTTATGGTATTATAAATTGACAGAATTTTTTTTATTATGCATAGGATGAAAGGATGTTGCAGACTTTGCAGGGACTGTGGAAGATGCCCCTTCCAAAGCAGGTACTTCTTTTTACTTGTTTCCAATACATTTAGGACAAAATTTGACAGGGTATAATTTATTGACACTGTTGTATACAGTTAATGCAAATTCGTGAAATTTTATATGTCTTATATATGTCTTTTATACATATATGTCTTGATTTACATTTACTTTTACTTACTGTAAATGCCTAAATCCTTATCCTTTGCAGAGTTTCTTCACTTGAACAAAGTGACGCAAAGTAAAAATTTTATTTATTTTAGCATATTTTGAGCAGATCTAGGAGGGGTTCAACCTTATAACTTTTTACCTTGTCAAGGTTTGTGACCTCTGCTCAGTCCTAAATGCCTTGATGGCACAGCTTCAGAAAACACAAAATTCCACTGCCAATATGATCAAAGTAGTGAGGGACAATGTGTTCAGTCGGGCCGGCAGAGCATTTCAGAGGCCTAGATTTAACTCCAAATTTGGGCTCAACATTGTGTTTGTGGACGAGGATGGAGTTGGCAAAGGAGCAGTGAATGAACGTGGCCCAACACGGGAGTTTTGTCGGCTGCTTTTAAAGGCCCTGCAGAACAGCAGCATGTTTGAAGGCCCATTATGCAGTCGCAGCCTTGCCATGGATACATATGGTAAGTTCGTCAAGTATATGATAATGTCTTTAATACACATTAAAATAGACCATTTCAAAAGTTTAATCAATCTATCCATTATGTTAAACATCTCTCCTGTGAACCGTAGAAGGGGTGCCAGCGCTTAACCCTGATATCACTGGGCAAGAGGCAGGGGACACCCAGGGTACAACTTCCCAGTCTTCCCAGGGCCACAAAAATGAAAAGTTAATTGTGAGAAAGTGATGACACATGATATGGGTTTAAATTTTTTATGTTATAGCTTCTGTTAAATGCATTCTTAAAGATGAAACATTAAAACGTACAGTAAAAAATCTTTTAATCTTCAAATATTTAACGGTGCAGACTGAAGTTTAATATTTGAACAAAAATTTAAAATATAATTTCTATTCCCAACCATTCAAAGACCACAATGCCTACTGATTACATTTTTAAATACCACGTATAGGACAAGGTAGTCTCTATGTCATCATCTGGTCCTTCCTATTCAGGAATTTTATTTTGTACCCCTTTCCCCTAGTTGTTTCCAGCTCACTCCTCCAGCTTTAGCTCTCATTATTCTTCACAATTGTTTACACCTGTTCCCCTGCCTTTTTAAACCCAGCTCTCCCCTCTGTTTCCTGTCAGATCATTGTCTAGATAATTATGTAACATTCTTTCTTGCAGTATTTGGACTCTGTTACCGGTATCTTGGTCTAAGGCAGGGGTCACCAACATGGTGCCCGTAGTGCCATTTACCAATGAGCTGCATCTAATTGTTTTTTGTTGCTATTCTTTTTTAAATCACATTTGATAGTTATTGTGAGAAATCATTAACATGATGCATGTCTTCACATAGATGAATATCATTCATTTAATTAATTATTATAATAACATATAATTAATGGTAAAATGAGCAAATTTGTTATTTCAAAAGTGCGTATTAAACTGGTAGCCCTTCAGATTAATCTGTACCCAAGAAGTAGCTCTCAGTTTCAAAAAGGTTGGTGACCCCTGGTCTAAGGTTTGGTTACTGTGTTGTTTTATTTTAGCTCTGTTGCACTGTTTAGTTTGTTAGGTGTATGTCATCAGGCTTATCTTTCATATTGATTCCCCACCTATTCTGTTTGTACACAGATTCACCTTCTACTCTGTCCTGTGACCATTTTAGGTAATTCATTTGTATTGCACCTAATCGGTCAGTCCTCACCTACGTCTGTTGGTGTTCTGCCTTCCTTTTTTCCTTAGTTGCCCCGGTCCCATTCCTAGGTAGTCGCACCAGTAATTGAGGCCCCATCTTGTATTTGTATTGTATTATTTGTATTGTACTCTTAAATCCAAGTCTGCATTTCGTACTTCTAGTAGGAGTGTCTTTTAAACTATCCCGTGTTCGTGTTTAAAAATAAAATGAACTTATATTTCACATCCCTCACTGTGTTGCTTTAGGGTTCATACACAAAGCCTTGACAAACGAATAAAATTGGTAATTGTATGGTCTGTGGAAATCCACCCCTGATGTTTCTCATCCTTAAGCTGTGTTTTGTTCTGTTCAGCCTTACTGTGGTTTTACACAGTATTTCACCATTGTTGAGTCCTATGAGATGGCTATGCTGTATTGCTTCCACCCCTACAGAGGTCCAGGACCAACCTTTTTTTTAATATATAAAATAAATGAACTTGATTTATAATTTATCATCTAACAAGACCTCAACAAGCAACACAACAATTGATCTCTTGGTCCAATGTCCCAGTAGGGGTTTTACAAAGGTTTTTCAAATGCAATTTACATGTGATCAGCATAACTTTCAGGTGCTTATTACAGATGTTTTGTCTGGACAACACCTGAATTTTACATTTGCAAACAGACGTTTTCAAGTGCTTTTTACATATGTTTGTGAAACACCTCCTTTTTCATTTGTCATTTAGTATTTACACCTGTTTTTTCATGCGTAAATGTAGCATGTGACATGTATAGGTGATCTGCAAAATAATCATCTCATAATAATCATCTTTTTACACATGTATGTGGTTGGGGCAGATTCATGAACAGGAGATTATGACCCTTTTGGCTTGCCATAGAAGGCCTCCAGGTCCAGAGAGCAGTGCAAAGATCCAAAACATTACCAAATCATTGTTGCACCAGCCACTGTTGATATACAGATTCCACCTCCCTTTGTTTTCACAACGGAAATGAGAAACGTACTGCAAATGCTACAGCACAACCAAACTACGGAACCTTTGTATACAATAGTCATAGCAACGGTGTTTCTTTAATTTGCTTGTGTTTTGTCTATTTGAAGTGCTGTGAGCTCTCAGGGCTACCGAAGATTTAAAATGGGTCTTTTAGACAACACGTCTGTGATATAATATAATGATGTTAATACATCTCAAAGTATTACAACTTTAAATTAGTTCAAATATCAAATTAGTCAAGCAAACATACATTTTGAACAGTGTTGTTATAAACATTATTTCTCTGGGTGGCACATGTCCATCATTCATTTACTTTAGAATCCAATGGAAAATCAAAAAGATATTACTTATTTTTGGCTAATAATTCACAATAATATGACAAGTTACTTCAGTACAATGCACTTAATTCAGTGTATTTGTTTGCTTATCTTTTTGTTATTTAATGTACTAAGAATAAGTGTTGTTCTTCTAACAAAGATTTCACATTTTAATGCTTTTACCATCTTATTGTGAGTTCTAAAAATTTACTTAAATAACAGTAAGCCAAACTGAGCAAACAACCACTGTGTTGTATCAACAATCTGTCTGACATTTAATACCATCATATTGTGAGTAAAAGAAGAGAAAGTAGAACGTTGGAAGTAGAGAGAGTTAAAAAGAGAAAGTGCTGAGAGTAAAGATGTGATGCAATTAGCAAGAGACAGAGACATCAGTGCCTACGAGAGAGAGAGAGAGAGAGAGAGAGAGAGAGAGGTGAAGGATAAGGCAGAAATTGGTAAATCAGTCTGACAGAGTCAGAAGCTGCCAGGGCTGCAGCATCTCCTCCTCCTCTCTCTGATGATGGAGGACCAGGACACAACAGATCTCTGCTTTCCACAACTCCTCAATGCTTCCTGCAGGAAACCAAAGCTCAGTCAGTCTAAAGCTGCTGTAATGTATTTTCTGTTGTCGTTCATCTTCTCTGTGATCTCTGTGGTTCTCAACCTGCTCGTCATCATCTCAGTCTCCCATTTCAGGCAAAGATAAACTCAGCAAAACTTGATTGATTATTTTTATAAATGCTGAAATTCTGATTTAAATGTTACTTAGAGTTAGTTTATAAATAACTTTAAATCTTGACACAGATGTATTTTCTGCTTTGCTGACAATGTTTTTGAAAGTTAAATCTCCAGCTGTGTCACATATAAGACATCACTTTACATTCATGTCTGATATTACATTACGTCTTTGTCTCCATGCAGGCAGCTGCACACACCCACTAACCTCCTCCTCCTCTTCTCTCTGGCTGTGTCAGATTTGCTCTTTGGGCTTATGATATTGTTAGAAGCTTACAAACAAACGACTTGTTGGTTTTTTGGTGACCTTTTTGCGCTCTCATGTTGCAGCCATCACACTCCAGCATTCAGGGACTGTAATGACAAAGAAATCTGAGCTGAAAGCAGCCAGGACTCTTGGTATTGTTGTAGTAGTGTTCTTAATGTGTTTCTGCCCATATTTCTCTTGGGCTTTTGTACCAGCTGACTCTGTTACTGGCTTGTATTTGGCTGGTTCCTTGCTATTGTGTATTAGCCCCTGTCTGAACCCTGTGATCTATGCCTTGTTCTACCCCTGGTTTAGAAAAGCTATCAGACAAATTTTCTCTGTTCAGATACTGCAGCCTGGCTCCCGTGAGACCAACATGCTTTAAACAGAGACTGTGAATTCACTGAAATGTTATCTGAACTATGAATAAAGAAATTCATTTGTACATGTTCTTCAGTGAGTGAATTCACAAATAAAAACAGTGAAAATGTGCAGTTCTTAAAGTTGTTATTGTCACATAATCTGTTTTGTATTTTCTCATGATTTACTGTAAGTGATTTTTCATTCAGTGATGGTGCTTATTATCAGTAACCAGTCATACACACTCCCTGCTGCAGATATCGAAGCTGTGTATTTCCACTCTGAGTTTGCCCTGTTTGTCATTCAGCTTGTGGTTACAAACAGTTTTCCTCTAACAATTTAATATTACTGAGGTATCTAAACACCACCTCAGATGATAGCAAACCTAGATTCGTATCAATAAAACATGAATGGAGGTGGGCTTTTGAAAGGTAACAGGTCTACAAGTACCTTTAGGTAGAAACATTGAACAACATGTATTCTATGTGTGTAGAGGAAGTGCAGTTCCTGTATTAAATCAGAAGAAAATAACTTAGTTCTCCTTTTAACTGTTTCCAATCAATTCAATTCAATTCAATTCAACTTTATTTATATAGCGCCAATTCACAACAAAGTCATCTCAGGGCACTTTACAGAATAAAGTCAAGATTATAAAGATATATAAAGAGAACCCAACAATTCCCCCTGGAGCAAGCCATAGGCAACAGTGGAGAGGAAAAACTCCCTCCAGCAGAACCAGGCTCAGGGTGGACGGCCATCTGCCTCGACCGGTTGGGGTGAGTGGAAAGTGAAGAGAGAAAAGAACAGAGCAACAAAAGCAACAACAAAACATCGGGCAAATTGGTATGACCAGTAGCTGCACGCTGGAAGACACACAGCTTCAAAGCCGGGGGACACCTGCAGAAAGGGACAGAGAGAGGGGGACAGAGGAGGACAAAGAAAACTACGGGAGAGAACACACAGAGTTAATGACATACAGTGGTGACAATTGCGGGGTGAGAGGAGAGGAGAGATGGTCAAGAGGAGGAAAGGAGCTCAGTGCATTGGGGGGTGGGTCCCCCAGCAGTCTAAGCCTATGGCAGCATAACTATAACTAACTATATGCTTTATTAAAAAGGAAGGTTTTAAGCCTAGACTTAAAAGTAGAGAGGGTGTCTGCTTCCCGAATCTGAACTGGGAGCTGGTTCCACAAGAGAGGAGCTTGATAGCTAAAGGCTCTACCTCCCATTCTACTT
The DNA here is from genome assembly GCA_020496755.1 of Channa maculata. Lineage (NCBI taxonomy): Eukaryota > Metazoa > Chordata > Actinopteri > Anabantiformes > Channidae > Channa > Channa maculata. The sequence continues at coordinate 1,050,954 of CM035609.1, forward strand.
TTGGAAATTCTGGGAACCACAAGTAGGCCTGCATTCTGAGAGCGAAGTGGTCTACTGGGATGATATGGTGCTATGAGATCTTCTATATATGATGGAGCCTGACCATTCAGAGCTTTATATGTAAGAAGCAGGGTTTTAAATTCTATTCTAAATTTAATGGGAAGCCAATGGAGAGAAGCTAGTGAAGGTGAAATATGATCTCTCTTGCTAGTTCCAGTCAGCACTCTTGCTGCAGCATTTTGGATTAATTGCAGGTTCTTTAGGGAGTTACTGGGGCATCCTGAAAGTAGGGAATTACAGTAGTCCAACCTAGATGTAACAAATGCATACAACAGCTGTTGTACATCATATTTCACAAAAACATTAGAATAATTTTCCAAATCATTAATCTTCACTTTTTTAATCTCTTTAGGCATTGAGACCAGCCTAATTTCACATGTAGAGTTCATACAGTGCTCCACCTTGTCTCAACTGCTTGAATTAGTTTTTGTTCAGGGAACTTCTGCTGCTTCTGAACTTCTTTGAGCTTTCCTGCAGCTTTTGTACTTTGTTAAAACAAAGCAACAATAGCACTGCATTTTGGCTGAAACTCAAGCAAGTCAAGGTAGGCCTTGAAGAGTGTTTTGTCACCAAATTCAAAGCGTGTGCAAAACATGGGTAGTGTGAGCAGCAGCAGCCATGTTGGGGCCATTATCGGTTATTACAGCCAGAATCTTCTCCGTTATGTCCCATTCTATTGCAATTCTGCAGTGTGTTGTCCAGGAAAATAGCGTGTGAGCAGTGGCTCAGTTGGTAGAGTGGCCATACACCAACCATAGGGTTGGAAGTGTGTGCCCCACTGCAGAAGGTGGCGGGATTGATTCCCACCCCACCAGGTGTGGAACCGCCTACCCACCAAAGGCCACCTAGGTGCCGGTCTGGAGCCAAGTTAAAAGGGGATAGTTGAGGCTGGAAGTGCATCTGGCGAAAAAAGCTTATGCCAAATCAATGTGCGGAACATGTTCTGCTGTGGCAACCCCTGCATGGTCAAGCATTTGATCTTTTTATTGTAGCACATCTACTTGTAGTTTATGTAGGAGCAAAGTGTGCCTGGTCTACACTGTTACAGGAGAGGCACTTAAAAGCAGCAGCACTTACACAGTCACAGACAACCAGGTCGCCTCATTGATGAAACTGCAGCAGTGCAAACAGGAGAACTACTGAAACTAAAGTAACTATCTAATTACACTGTAATCAATCAATATCAATACCAACATATTGATATTATTGATATCAACATTTACATTTTACATTTACATTTAGTCATTTAAGCAGACACTTTAACTTTTTTGACCTGCTCCATTAGCGTATAGTGCTGCTGCCACCGCTAAGAACTGCATTCTATCACTCACTCTGATAAGATAATTGGTTGTATTCTGCCCTTGTTGCAGGAAATGCACCACTACAGGACCTTGAAACATTGTAGCTGACCCCTCCCACACTGAACAGAAACTATTTAAAGACTCGGCTCTGGGTAGAGGGTGCACTGCATCAGGAGCAAAACTTCAACTGTCACAAGAACAGCTTCTTCCTGACTGCTGTTGGCCTCATCAACAACCAACAGGCCTCCTGAAACTGACACACATTGGCCCAACAGTCCCTAAATATTGAGAATACAACTCTTTCTGTTTTTATTTTTTAAGACTCAGGACACATCTGCCTCGATTTATGGCCACTGTCTTTTTATGACTTTTGTGCATCTTTGTCCTCTGTTGTCTCAAAATGTTTATTACCTGCTTGGTGTACAGGTTGAATGCGTGTGAGGGACCAAAAGCATGTGCTGCTGACACCTGCTCAGCTAGTACAAAGTTTACTCTTTTTTTAACATATGCAGAGAAACTTATTGTTATGCCCCTGGTCTAGGGGAAGCTAGACATAACAAGATGTGCTCCACCACTGGAGCACGGCTCCGCACCATGGAAAACAACTCAGCTAGTCAGGCCCCGGTAGCTGGTGCGGGCCGACCTAGCGTAGCCCCTGCTAGCTGTCCCCCGGCAGTTCCCGAGCAGCCGGGAAGCGACGGTTCGTAAGAGATCTAATGCTAAACAGGCGCCCGAGGTTCACCACCAGTCAGTTCACGTTTCTAATCGATTTTCCCCACTCAGCGACACACCCGCTGAAAAACCAACTCTGGTAATTGGCAGCTCTATAGTCAGTAACATGAAGTTAGAGACTCCAGCGGCCGTAGTCAAATGTCTTCCTGGGGCCAGAGCGGGCGATTTTGAATTATATTTGAAACTCCTGGTTAAAGATAAACGTAAATACAGTAATATTATTGTTATTTACGTGGGAGTAAATGACGCCCAATTACGCAAATCGGAGGTCACTAAAATGAATGTTGAATCGGTGTGTAACTTTGCAAAAACAATGTCGGACTCCGTAATTTTCTCTGGTCCCCTGCCAAATCTGACCAGTGACGACATGTACACCCGCATGTCGTCATTCAACCGCTGGCTGTCTAGGTGGTGTCCAGCAAACGATGTGGGCTACATAGACAATTGGAAACGGTGTTGGGGAAAACCTAGGCTGATTAGGAGAGATGGCATCCATCCTACTTTAGATGGTGCAGCTTTCTTATCCAGAAATATGGCTGGTTTTATTAGACAACCAAAAGAATGACAATCCAGAGTTTAGCCTAGGATGCAGAGATCCAGTCCTACACGCCTCTCTGCAGAACAAAACCCCAAAACTATTAAATGTGGATTATTAAATATCAGATCTCTCTCTTCTAAATCTCTGTTAGTAAATTACTTGATAAATGATCATCAATTCGATTTATTTTGTCTTACTGAAACTTGGTTGCAGCAGGAAGAATATGTCAGTCTAAATGAGTCAACCCCCCCAAGTCATATTAATTATCATGTTCCTAGAAGCACAGGCTGAGGTAGAGGAGTAGCAGCAATCTTCCATTCTAGCTTATCAATAATTCCTAGACCTAAACATAGATATAACTAATTTGAAAGTCTTACTCTTAGCCTTTCACACCCAAACTGGAAAACTCAAAAACCACTATTATTTGTTATCGTGTACCATCCTCCAGTCCCTTATTCAGAGTTTTTGATTGAATTTTCTGATTTTGTATCTGATTTAGTGCTTAGTACAGATAAAGTCATTATAGTGGGTGACTTTACCATTCATGTAGATGCTGACAGTAACTGCCTGAGCACTGCGTTTAATTCATTATTAGACTCAATTGGTTTTTCCCAAAATGTAAATAAACCCACTCACTGTTTTAGTCACACGTTAGACCTTGTTCTTACATATGGAATTGAATTGGAATTGGATTTAACCATATTTCCTCACAACTCTCTTCTGTCTGATCATTTTTTAATAACATTTGAATTTACAATAACGGACTACTAGATTATCTTATTGACAATTCTGCAGCCTCACTACGTACAATACTCGATAGTGTTGCCCCTCTGAAAAATAAGGCAGTAAACCAGAAGAGGTGATCTCCATGGTATAGTTCACAAACACGCAACTTAAAACAGGCAACACGAAACTTGGAAAGGAAGTGGTGTTCCAGAAATTTAGAAGAATCTCATTTAGCCTGGAAAAATAGTTTAAAAATGTACAAAAAAGCTCTCTGTGATGCCAGAACAGCATATTATTCATCATTAATAGAAGAAAACAAGAACAACCACCAGTTTCTGTTCAGCACTGTAGCCAGGCTGACTAAGAGCCATAGTTCTGTTGAGCCTAGTTTTCCCTTAACTCTGAGCAGCAATGACTTCATGACTTTCTTTATGAATAAAATTGTAGCTATTAGAGAAAGAATTCACCAGATCCTCCCCCCAAATATTACAGATAGATCTTCATGTACAGCAGTGCTAGAGTCATCGATAAGGCCCCAATCCCTGTTAGACTGTATTTGGGCCCAAAAATCTCAGAGATATGATGTCCAACCATATTGTTACTCTAGATGGCATAACTCTGGGCTCCAGTACTACTGCAAGGAACCTTGGAGTTATTTTTGACAGGATTTGTCCTTTACCTCACATATAAAACAAATCTCTAGAACAGCCTTCTTCCACCTACGGAACATTGCCAAAATTAGGAGCATCCTGTCTCAAAGTGATACCGAAAAACTGGTCCATGCATTTGTTACCTGTAGGTTGGATTACTGTAATTCCCTACTTTCAGGATGCCCCAGTAACTCCCTAAAGAACCTGCAATTAATCCAAAATGCTGCAGCAAGAGTGCTGACTGGAACTAGCAAGAGAGATCATATTTCACCTTCACTAGCTTCTCTCCATTGGCTTCCCATTAAATCTACAATAGAATTTAAAACCCTGCTTCTTACATATAAAGCTCTGAATGGTCAGGCTCCATCATATATAGAAGACCTCATAGCACCATATCATCCCAGTAGACCACTTCGCTCTCAGAATGCAGGCCTACTTGTGGTTCCCAGAATTTCCAAAGGTAGAATGGGAGGTAGAGCCTTTAGCTATCAAGCTCCTCTGCTGTGGAACCAGCTCTCAGTTCAGATTCGGGAAGCAGACACCCTCTCTACTTTTAAGTCTACACCAAGCTAGGACAGGAGATATACTCAACTAGTAAGTACTGTTTGAAATTTGTTTGTTGGTTTCAGAGGTAGCTGATTTTCTGTCATTTTTCTTGAGTCTGCTAATTTAGTCTGGTTGTTTGTAATAGTTAAGAACTGTAGGTAGAAAGTTTTGCTCTTCTGGTGAAGTGGATATTTGGTCTGTTGTTGGTGGTAGTTTCAGCTTAGTAATCACCAACCGTTCACACCTTTGACCTAACAAAGGCACAAGAGGTAGGTTGGTTTCAACGAGGGGGCGGTTTCGGCTGTAGCCAATTAAGACCATATTTAAGGCACCTGTTGGGCTGGAGCCCTTGTTCAGCCCTTGTGTGAAGACCGACGGTGTAAAGACAAGCGAGTCTACCTGCGTGAGTCCACCGAACGAGGACACTAGGTAGTTTATTTCAAACTTCTTCTACTTCTATTTCTCTACTTTGCTCTACATTAACCCTTTCTACTCCGAAATGCCTTTTCTTTGTTTTACTATGTGTTTTCAGCAGATCCCTGTTCTCCTTCGCAGACGTAAGACATGGCGCCCTACTAGGGGACGACATGTTTCTCACCTGCGCACTCTCACCCAGACCACTTTGCCACCAGCCTCTTTTTCTCTTGCCCCGTGGAACTGCCAGTCTGCAGTGAACAAGGCCAACTTCATTCCAGCTTTTGCTACACACTCAGCTGTTCACCTGCTTGCACTTACAGAAACCTGGATCATGCCACAGAACACAGCCACCCCAGCTGCACTCTCCACCAAGTTTTCATTCTCTCACACTCCTCGCTCATCAGGCCGGGGGGGTGGGACTGGACTCCTCATCAATGACACCTGGAAGTTTTCCTCGACAGCACCACTCAGCAATCTGTCTTCTCTGGAATATCATGCCGTTAGGATCACAGCACCGATTGCAGTCCAGGTGATTGTGATATATCGACCACTGGGCCAACTGGGGAACTTCTGCGATGAACTGGACATGTTGCTGTCCCACTTCTCTCAAGATGGCACTCCTCTCATCGTCATGGGAGACCAGAACATTCACCCAGAGAAACCACAGGTGGCTGATGTGTTTGCTCTTGTAAACACATTTGACACATTTGAGTCTTGTCTCCACTCCTCCAACCCACAAATCTGGCAACAACCTCGACCTCATCCTCACCCGGAACTGCACCACAGACAACATCTTGGTCACTCCTCTGCATGTATCGGATCATTTCTTCATTCAACTCACAGTCCTTATCCCGAGACCTTCGCAATTTTCCCCCACACTTGTAACATTCCGGCGCAACCTCAGGTCTCTCAACCCGGATCGATTCTCATCGCTGGTCTCCGCAACTCTGCCCCCAACACAGGACCTCTCCATCTGCGATGCAGATGCAGCCACAGACAGTCTTTGCAATACACTTTCATCATGTCTGGATTGTCTCTGTCCTATGTCTTCGAGACCCGCCCGTCTCTCACCTTTTAATCCATGGCTCACTGACGGGATCCGTGAACAACGCAGCACGCTCAGGAGTGCTGAGAGGAAGTGGCGCAAATCCAAGACTCCATCTGCCCTTGCTGAGTATCAGAATCTCCTTGGACCTTTTTCTCACAGTGTCACCAGGGCAAAGATCAATTACTACCAGGAGAAGCTCAGCAACACCTCAGACACCAGAAAGCTGTTCTCCACTTTTAAATCACTCATCTACCCACCTTCACCACCGCCATCTACCTCTCTCACTGCTGACAACTTTGCCAACTTTTTTACCAACAAGGTGGCAGCCATCAGCTCACAGTTCTCTCCTCCAGATGATGACATCCATCTAACCTCTTCCAACACTGCATTGCTCTCATCATTTGCAATTCTGACTGAGGTTGACGTATCCACCCTCCTCCTCTCTAATCATCCGACCACCTGCACTCTGGGTCCAATCCCTTGCACTCTTCTTCAAGCAGTTGCACCTGCACTAATGCCAGCTATTACACAAGTCATCAACACATCTCTCAAAACAGGGACTTTTCCAACCTCTTTCAAGCAGGCCTTGATTACCCCACTGCTCAAGAAGCCTATTCTTGATCCCTCTGTAGTGGAGAACTACAGACCTGTCTCCCTCCTTCCTTTTCTGGCCAAGACTATGGAACGAGCAGTCTTCAACCAACTCTCAGACTTCCTTTCCAAGAATAACCTCCTCGATGTCAACCAGTCTGGCTTCAAGAGGGGTCATTCCACGGAAACGGCACTCCTGACTTTTGTGGAATATCTTCGAACTGCAAAAGCCACAGGTCAATCATCTGTCTTAATTCTACTTGATCTATCATCAGCCTTTGACACTGTGAACCATCAGATACTCGTGTCCACACTCTCTGACTTGGGCATCTCTGGATCAGCTCTAGACTGGCTTTGTTCTTACCTATCAGGACGAAGCTTCAAGGTATCCTGGCGGGGGCATCTTTCTCACTCTCATAGCCTCTCTACCGGTGTGCCGCAGGGCTCAGTTCTTGGTCCTCTCCTCTTTTCTATCTATACTTCATCCCTAGGTGCCATCATTCACTCACATGGTCTTTCCTATCACTGCTACGCTGATGACACACAGCTCTTCCTGTCCTTTCCACCGGACGACTCCACTGTCTCATCGCGCATTTCTGCCTGTCTCTCAGACATCTCAGCCTGGATGAGTAAGAGACACCTTCAACTCAACCTCTCTAAGACCGAAGTCCTTGTCTTCCCAGCCAGACCTTTGATGCAACACAACATCAGCATCAACATTGGATCTACAGTGATTGTCCCCATTAATTCGGCCAAAAATCTGGGGGTCATCATCGACGACCAACTGAGCTTTAAGGACCACATCTCCTCAGTCTCTAGGGCTTGCAGATTTGCTCTTTACAACATCAGGAAGATCAGACCCTACATCACGGAATATACAACCCAACTCATTGTACAGGCGCTGGTCACATCTCGTCTTGATTACTGCAATGCTTTGTTGATGGGGTTACCGATATCCACAATCAAACCCTTGCAGATGATCCAAAATGCGGCAGCTCGCCTAATTTTTAATCAGCCAAAAAAGGCCCATGTCACACCACTTTTTAGATCTCTACACTGGCTTCCTGTTGCTGCTCGCATCAGGTTCAAAGCTCTGTCTCTTGCTTACAGGGTTGTTAACTCGACAGCTCCCGCTTACCTCAACTCACTCATTCAAGTCTACAATCCTTCTCGCCCGCTGCGGTCTGCCAACGAACGACGTCTGGTGGTCCCAGCACCGCATAGAAGACACCAAGCAAAACTGTTAAGCGCAATGATCCCACGATGGTGGAACGAGCTACCAAACGCTGCACGCTCAGCTGATTCTCTCCCAATATTCAAAAAACTGCTGAAAACTGAACTCTTCCGCATCTTCCTATGCACTTAAATCTTTAAAAAAAAAAAAAAAAAAAAAAACTTTCTGCTCTCCTGCACTTGTATCTCGTGAACTGTGAACACTTTTCTGATAGGACTTTGCTTTGATGTTTTCTCCTTGACTTAGATTTGTGCTTGCCTTGTACCTCACTTGTAAGTCGCTTTGGATAAAAGCGTCTGTTAATGACTAAATGTAAATGTAAATGTAAATGTAAGTCTAGGCTTAAAACCTCCCTCTTTAAAGCATATAGTTAGTTATAGTTATGCTGCCATAGGCTTAGACTGCTGGGGGACCCAGCCCCCAATGCACTGAGCTCCTTTTCTCCTCTTGTCCCTCTCTCCTCTCCTCTCACCCCACGATTGTCACCACTGTATGTCATTAACTCTGTGTGTTCTCTCCCGTAGTTGTCTTTGTCCTTCTCTGTCCCCCTCTCTCCTGTCCCTTTCTGCAGGTGTCCCCCGGCTTTGAAGCTGTGTGTCTTCCAGCGTGCAGCTACTGGTCCTACCAATCTGTCAGATGATTTGTTGTTGCTTTTTGTTGCTCTTTTCTTTTCTCTCTTCACTTTCCACTCCCCCCAACCAGTCGAGGCAGATGGCCGTCCACCCTAAGCCTGGTTCTGCTGGAGGTTTCTTCCGTTAAAGGGAGTTTTTCCTCTCCACTGTTGCCTATGGCTTGCTCCAGGGGGAATTGTTGGGTTCTCTTTATACATCTTTATAATCTTGACTTTATTCTGTAAAGTGCCCTGAGATGACTTTGTTGTGAATTGGTGCTATATAAATAAAGTTGAATTGAATTGAATCGAATATATAAATTATATATAAATTAATGGTAAGGTAGAGTGGTCGTCCACCAATCTCGCAGTTGTTGGTTCGATTCCCGCCTTTTCTGGTCACATGTCGAAGTGTCCATGAGTAAGACACTGGACCCCAAATTAGTTGCTTCAGGTGAGTGTTGGCCAGCAGCATAGCAGCTGTGTGTGTGAATGTGAGCGTGAATGGGTGAATAAGAAGCAGTGTACAGTAATACTGATACAGTATGTTGTGGTTGGGACTATGATGTGTGATGCTGTGTGCAACTTTGGCAAAGGGTTCAGGCAGCAAATCTAATAATCTGCGATCTAATCTCAGACAGACGCCTAATTTCTCACAATTTCTACTTAAAATAAAATGTTAAACCTAAAATAATTCAACAAGGAACAAGCATAGAAAAATGTTATATGCTGTGCTAAGAAACCTTTTACAAAGTTGAAAAAAAATGATTAGATCAATACAAACCAAAAAAGTAAGGTTTAAGGTTTGGCCTGAATACAATTTGTATGTTTAGTGTTTTTCCTAGTATCAAAGCCTGGGCCTGATTTGGATTTCGAGCCACTGAGAGAAATACACACATTTTTCTTTGTCTAGGACATAGATGTTCTGCATATGCATCATGCAAGATGGTTTTCTTATCACCATATGCTCAGGGAATTAAATCATTAAAAGGTCCCAGAATCTGAAATGATCTAATCACATTCAAGCTGCTCATTAAAGCAAGATATATATTCAGACATAAACATCATGTATGAAATTATTCTGCAGGTTTAAGTAATGATACAGATAATATAACTACTGTCACTACTTAACTTATTAATCAAAATCATGTGTAAAAGGTCAAGAGTCAATATATTGTAGTGCACACATAAAGTCATGTGCTATAAAAGAATAAATCTCAAAATATTACAACTTATCTGTATTGCATCCAAGTCAGGGTTTCCTGAGTTTACCCTGAATTACATCGTTATGCATTGTCAGAGGTGGTGTCTTTGTAGAGGAGTGTTTATAATTAACAGGTATAAAAAGTTTGCTTCTCATTTTCCCATCCAGATTCACAATTCACAAAGATGTGGAATTTCAGGACAATTGGTTGTCGGATGGAGGACTGGGAGTTTGACTGGACAAACAGCAGTGGTAATGGAAATGCAGAAGTTTGGATCTTGGCTGTGTAGACAAAGGAACAGGCTGAACAAAATAAATACACATTGATCAGATTCATGATATAAGGCAATATTTCTGTGATCTATACATGAAAAATGATTTCACTTTTGATTTTTGACTCACTTTAGTAAATAAGATTGCTAGCACTGACTACAAGTACTGAGAAACATCCAACCAGCTGTTGTGATAAAACAGCAAAGGCGTTTAGATTATCACAACGCTGTAGGATGATGATGGTAGTATTCCACAATAAATTAATTCACTATTTTACAAGTGATATTTTATGGCTAATAATTCACAATAATCTGCTAAATTAATTCAGGACAATGCACTTAAGTATAGTTGTTTTTCTTTTGTTCTTGTTATTGAATGTACTGTGAAAAAAACAATCTTTTTATTTCTAAAAAAAAAAAAAACATTATAAAGATTGTGGTTCACAATGTTCCAAAAATTATTTAGTTAAATAACACTTAGCCAAACTGAGCAACCACATTGTTGTGTCACCAGAAACAGGGAGAGATCAACTTGTAATGGCAAGTAAAAAAGGAGAAAGTAGAACGTTAGAAGTAGAGAGAGTTAAAAAGAGAAAGTGCTGAGAGTAAAGATGTGATGCAATTAGCAAGAGACAGAGAAATCAGTGCCTACGAGAGAGAGAGAGAGAGAGAGAGAGAGAGAGAGAGACAGGTGAAGGATAAGGCAGAAATTGGTAAATCAGTCTGACAGAGTCAGAAGCTGCCAGGGCTGCAGCATCTCCTCCTCCTCTCTCTGATGATGGAGGACCAGGACACAGCAGATCTCTGCTTTCCACAACTCCTCAATGCTTCCTGCAGGAAACCAAAGCTCAGTCAGTCTAAAGCTGACGTAATGTATTATCTGTTGTCGATCATCTTCTCTGTGATCTCTGTGGTTCTCAACCTGCTCGTCATCATCTCAGTCTCCCATTTCAGGCAAAGATAAACTCAGCAAAACTTGATTAATTATTTTTAATAGTGCTAAAATTCTGATTTAAATATTACTTAGTTAGTTTATAAATAACTTTAAATTTTGACACAGATGTATTTTCTTCTTTGCTGACAATGTTTTTGAAAGTTAAATCTCCAGCTGTGTCACATATAAGACATCACTTTACATTCATGTCTGATATTACATCACGTCTTTGTCTCTTGCAGGCAGCTGCACACACCCACTAACCTCCTCCTCCTCTCTCTGGCTGTGTTAGATTTTCTCCGGGGGCTTGTGACGCTGTTCGAAGTTTATCGTCAAACAACTTGTTGGTTTTTTGGTGACCTCATATGTTCTCTATATATTTGTGTGAGCTCAATCATTCTCGGTACCTCAGTAGGAAACATGATACTGATATCAGTGGATTGCTACGTGGCTATTTGTGACCCTCTGCATTACCCCACCAGAGTCACTGTACCAAGAGTTAGAATGTGTGTTTGTATGTGTTGGACCTGTTCTGTTGTCTACAATGGTCTGATTATACAGGAGTTCTTGACTCATCCAGGCCAGTATAGAGTCTGCTATGGACAGTGTGTGGGGGGCATTGACAGCATTTCACTAATTGTTGACAATGTTTTGTCTTCTATTGCTCCAGTCACTGTGATCATAATTCTGTATATGAGAGTGTTTGTGACGGCTGTGTCTCAGGCTCGTGCCATGCGCTCTCATGTTGCAGCCATCACACTCCAGCATTCAGGGACTGTAATGACAAAGAAATCTGAGCTGAAAGCAGCGAGGACTCTTGGTATTGTTGTAGTAGTGTTCTTAATGTGTTTCTGCCCAAATTTCTCTTGTGCTTTTGTCCCAGCTGACTCTATTGCTGGTTTATATATGGTTGGTTACTTTCTGTTGCATGTTAACCCCTGTCTAAACCCTGTGATCTATGCCTTGTTCTACCCCTGGTTCAGAAAAGCTATTAAACTAATATTCTCGCTTCAGGTACTGCAACCTGGCTCCCGTGAGACTAACATGCAGAGAGACTGTGGATGGACTGAAATTTGATCTGCTCTATGAACGAAGAAATTCATTTGTACTTGTTTTTCAGTGAGTGAATTCAGAAATCCAAACAGTGAAAATGTGCAGTTCTTAAAGTTGTTACTGTCACATAATTGGTCTGTATTTTCTCATGATTTAAGTGATGCTTCATTATTTCTAATGATGGTGTTTATTATTGGCAACCAGACACACACACTCCCTGCAGATATCTAAGATAGATATTTTCAGTCTGTCCTATTTTTCATTCATCTTTTAGTTGAATGACTGTTTTCACAAGCATCGCACAGTGATTTCTGTTACACAGAACTAAATTAAAGTAAACTTGAGAAAATGGAAATTATGTGTTACATTTTGTCTCTCTTCTTCATGTCAGGACATGAAAAAGAGCATAAGAGTGAGAATTAGTTTTTCAGTCAACTGAAGAGAAGCTACACTGATTTCCTTTAGTTTAGAATATTGACTAATAATAGTAATAAATATAATAACAATTTCACCTTAATAACATGCAGTTTGTTCCTGTGGCCTCAAGCTGCAGTGTAACTATTCTGTTAAACTGACTTAGACCGGAGAACAGAACATAAAGGTGTTGATCCAGGTTTTTAAACACTCCTATTGTTGATGCTAATGATAACAGGAATGTACACATCTAGTGCAGATTTAGTGCAGAACTTTCTGGGATCACGGATGTTGACTGAGAACATTGTCCACAGCGTCTCAGTCTCCGGAGACTGACTGACCATTGAAAACACCTGTGGCTCTGATGTGCTCACCTCTCCTGCAACCTCCGCTCCAACACCCGACAACATCCACAGGTATAAACAGTCCGAGATATTTATAGAAACTGACGTTACCAACAGAAAAAATGCAGCTCTTATGGACTCTAATTTTTCACCCAGGGAATTTTATTATTTTGTTGAATGTTATGATCTTAACCACACTGCTATTTGCCCCATAGAGACTATGTCTGTTCCACGACCACCTAAACTTTTTAAACCAAAAATGAACTCAAGGGGAGTTAATCATAAAAATCTAATACAAGTTAAGACTAATGCTCATACTGAACCAAAACCCAAAACTTTCAAATGTGGATTATTAAATATCAGATCTCTCTCTTCTAAATCTCTGTTAGTAAATGACTTGATAAATGATCATCAAATTGATTTATTTTGTCTTACTGAAACTTGGTTGCAGCAGGAAGAATATGTCAGTTTAAATGAGTCAACCCCCCCAAGTCATAATAATTATCATGTTCCTAGAAGCACAGGCTGAGGTGGAGGAGTAGCAGCAATCTTCCATTCTAGCTTATCAATAATTCCTAGACCTAAACATAGATATAACTCATTTGAAAGTCTTACTCTTAGCCTTTCACACCCAAACTGGAAAACTCAAAAACCACTATTATTTGTTATCGTGTACCGTCCTCCAGTCCCTTATTCAGAGTTTTTGATTGAATTTTCTGATTTTCTATCTGATTTAGTGCTTAGTACAGATAAAGTCATTATAGTGGGTGACTTTAATATTCATGTAGATGCTGACAGTAACTGTCTCAACACTGCGTTTAATTCATTATTAGATTCAATTGGTTTTTCCGAAAATGTAAATAAACCCACTCACTGTTTTAGTCACACATTAGACCTTGTCCTTACATATGGAATTGAAACTGATAATTTAATAGTATTTCCTCATAATTCTCTTCTGTCTGACCATTTTCTAATAACATTTGAATTTACAATAATGGACTATACAGCAGTTAGGAAAGAATTCTACTACAGAAGATGTTTATCTGAAAATGCTGTGAATAAATTTAAAGAAATTATTTCTTCATCTTTTTCACCACCATGTGTCAATATTATGGTGAGTAGCCATCTTACTCCTGTACAAATTGATTATTTAGTTGACGTTTCTGTAGCCTCACTGCGTATGATACTAGATACAGTTGCCCCTCTGAAAAAGAAGTGAATCAGAGGAGCCGACCTCCATGGTACAATTCACAAATGCACAGCTTAAAGCAGGCGTCACGAAAGTTAGAGAGGAAGTGGCGTTCCACTAATTTAGAAGAATCCTGGTTAGCCTGGAAAAACAGCCTGGAAAAACAAAATGTACAAAAAAGCTCTCCGTGATGCCAGAACAGCATATTATTCCGCACTAATAGAGGAAAACCCCCGGTTTCTGTTCAGCACTGTAGCCAGGCTGACTAAGAGCATAGTTCTGTTGAGCCTAGTTTTCCCTTAACTCTGAGCAGCAATGACTTCATGACTTTCTTTACTAATAAAATTGTAGCCATTAGGGAAAAGGTTCACCAGATCCTCCCTACAAATATTACAGATAGATCTTCATGCACAACAGCTCTAGAATCCTCAATAAGGCCCCAATCCATCTTAGCCTGCTTTTCACCCATAGATCTCACTGAGCTAAGTTCAACTATCGCTTCCTCAAAACTAACAACATGCCTTTTAGACCCTGTTCCAACCAAATTGCTTAAAGATGTTCTACCTTTAATAGACACGTTCATATTAGATTTGATTAACCTATCTTTAGAAACTGGCTATGTACCACAGGCCTATAAAGTTGCTGTAATCAAACCATTACTTAAAAAACCTTGTCTTTGATCCAGGTGATTTAGCCAACTATAGACCAATATCAAATCTCCCGTTTATTTCTAAAATAATTGAAAAAGTAGTTACAAAACAATTATGTGATCACCTTTACAGGAATAATTTGTATGAAGACTTTCAGTCAGGATTTTGAGTTCATCATAGTACAGAAACAGCACTGGTAAAAGTCTCCAATGATCTTCTCCTGGCTTCAGATAATGGACTTGTGTCCGTACTCGTCTTACTAGACCTTAGTGCCGCATTTGACACCATTGACCACAACATTTTATTACAGAGACTAGAAAATGGATTTGGGATTAAAGGAACCACATTACATTGGTTTAAATCTTATCTGTCAGACAGATTCCAACTTGTTCATGTTAATGATGACTCTTCTTTATGCACCAAAGTTAGGTATGGAGTTCCACAGGGCTCTGTGTTAGGACCAATACTTTTTAATCTATATATGTCACCTTTAGGCAAAATTATTAGGAAACATTCCATAAACTTCTACTGCTATGCAGATGATACCGAGCTCTATTTATCTGTGAAACCAGAAGATACTAACCAATTAGTCAAACTTGAAGCATGTCTAAAAGATATAAAGACCTGGATGTCCTACAATGTCCTACTTCTAAATTCAGACAAAACTGAAATCATCCTCTTTGGGCCTAAAAACATGAGAAATATGCTGTCTAACAATATAGTTTACTTTAGATGACATAACTTTAGCCTCCAGTACTGCGGTGAGGAACCTTGGAGTTATTTTTGACCAGGATCTGGCGTTTACGTCACACATAAGACAAATCTCTAGAACAGCCTTCTTCCACCTACGGAACATTGCTACAATTAGAAGCATCCTGTCTCAAAGTGATGCCGAAAAACTGGTCCATGCATTTGTTACTTCTAGGTTGGACTACTGTAATTCCCTACTTCTGGGGTGTCCTAATAACTCCCTAAAAAGACTTCAATTAATCCAAAATGCTGCAGCAAGAGTGCTGACTGGATTAGGAAAGAGAGATCATATTTCACCTTCACTAGCTTCTCTCCATTGGCTTCCCATAAAATCTAGAATAGAGTTCAAAACCCTCCTCCTTACATACAAAGCTCTTAATGGTCAAGCTCCATCATATCAAATATCTCATAGTTCTGTATCGCCTGATTAGACCACTTCGATCCCAGAATACAGGCCTACTTGTAGTTCCCAGAGTTTGCAAAAGTAGAATGGGAGGCAGAGCCTTTAGCTATCAAGCTCCTCTCCTGTGGAACCAGCTTCCAATCCAAATTCGGGTGGCAGACACCCTCTCTACTTTTAAGACTAGGCTTAAAACCTTCCTTTTTGATAAAGCTTATAGTTAAAACTGCTCACTCAACTCCTGCAAGTGCAATGAGCTCCCCTCCTCTTTTTCTTTATACATTTATTTGTCACCACTGTTATGCCATTAATTTTGTGTCCTACCAACCTGTACAATGCTTTGTTGTTGCTTTTTTGTTGTTTTGTTGTTGCTTTTCTTGTCGTTTTGTTGTTGCTTTTTGTTGTTGTTTTGTTGTTGCTTTTCGTTGCTCTGTTCTTTTCTCTCTCCACTTTCCACTCACCCCAACCGGTCAAGGCAGATGGCCACCCACCCTGAGCCTGGTTCTGCTGGAGGTTTCTCCCGTTAAAGGGAGTTTTTCCTCTCCACTGTTGCCTATGGCTTCCTCAAGGGGGCATTGTTGGGTTGCTTCTACATATTTGTGTAGTCTGGACTTTATTATTTAAAGTGCCTTGAGGTGAGTTTGTTGTAAATTGGCGCTATATAAATAAAGTTGAATTTAATTGAATTGAATTGAATTTGTTCCACATGTGCCCCATAAATAAGGTTTCTCGAGAAATTTAAACTATACTTAATAAAGCAATACTTTCCTTCCTGTCCACAGCTGTGTCCACCTACAAAATAGGGTATTGAAACGTTTGTCCTGATGTTCAAAATTCACTGCATAGAGTAAAAAAGATCAAGGTGTCCTTATTTAAAATAGAAATCACAAATATTTTTTAACGTTTACCCAAGCGTTAAAAAAAAATAAATATTAACATTTACATTTAGCGGACGCTTTTATTCAAAGTTACTTACAATTGAGGTACAAGGCAGCAAAAATCTAAGTCAAGGAGAAAACATCAAAGCAAACTCCCATCAGAAAAGTGTTCACATTTCACAAGATGCAAGTACGAGAAAGAGCAGAAAGGTTTTTTTTGTTTTTTTAAATAGATTTAAGTGCATAGGAAGATGCAGAAGAGTTCTGTTTTTTGAATATTGGGAGTGAGTTTGCTGAGCGTCCTGTTTGGTAGCTCCCTCCACCATTATGGGATCATTGCACTAAAGAGTTTAAAAGTATATTAACATTGTATATAACATTTTTCAACTGACATTTTGAATACACCTTAAAAAAATTAACTGGTAATGGTACTACATTTTCTGTAAATATAGTTCAGCATATTTAAGGAAAACATAATAAAATTTTCTACGTGTACTTGAACTGTTTTCAATTTATATATTTTTAAAATATGCTTGAAATTATCACTGTGAAAGTGTACTGAAAGGATACATTAAAACAAGCATTTTAATATTGTGTAGTTTTACTATAAGTAAAATTGGGTGTTATTTAATGAAGTGGGCCACAAACCGTAGGCTAAGTGGTTCAAAGTGTCCCTGGGCAAGACACTGAACTCCAAAGAT
This sequence comes from Channa maculata, assembly GCA_020496755.1. Taxonomy (NCBI): domain Eukaryota; kingdom Metazoa; phylum Chordata; class Actinopteri; order Anabantiformes; family Channidae; genus Channa; species Channa maculata. Next base: position 1,068,196 of record CM035609.1, read on the forward strand.
GACCCTAGTGTCAGCTACTTGTAAGTCGCATTTGAGAAAGGCATCTGCTAAATATCTAATTGTGACACCGCATTACCTGCACATTGTACAGTATTTTTTTAATCCCTTTAATCTATGAGAGGAAGAAAAATTCAGAAGTAATGTATGAGTAACTTCACCTTTACAAAATAAATGCCAAATAAGACAGTATTTTGATACTGGCCACTTGATAAACAGGCCACTCAGCTCAGTCAGGACCGTCAGGCATCAAACTGTGTCGACCTGAGGCCGTTTATCAGGTCGGCCATTTTATCTCGTCCTGGCAGAACAGATCAACATTTGTTATTACAGTGGTTCAGCGCTGTTGAAAGGATTTCATGGCCAAAGACACCAGAGTGATTGGGTCTGTAGTCATTTAGTCCTATAATTTGTGTTGCCAAATGTTAAATGAAGAAATACTGTATAGTTGCTTTATAATTATCGTATTTTGACCCAAACTATTTTTTGTACTAAAACAACTTGAAAAAAAATCACACTAGGACAGTGCATTTTAAAAGAAAACTATTCCTAGGTTTTTTTGTTTTGGGTGCACGGAAATGCTAAAAATATTGTAGTACATTTTAGTACATATAGGCCCTAAAACTATCATATCGATATGATAATTATCGTATATCTGGGAACACTGCCAATGATTTTCTTAGGCAAGTAAATTTTCTGGGGGAGGTGTAAAAAAAAAGCTTCTTTACTATTTGTTATAACAATGCTAAAATTTGTTGTATGTACAATATCATTTCATTTGGGAGAATAGATCTTTATTCTGAAATTTCAAAAACACAAATATTAAAACTCTATGCAGAAAGCGGTAGGAAACAGGTGTGGCAACAGACAAACTAAATGAAACACCAAAAAAATGGGCTATTGTGAACTAGAACACAGGATATAACAAAAATTAACTCCTCAGAGGAGGACAAAACTGACTTGGCCTTAAAGTGGGATTAGAATACTTAAAAGAGATTAGACTAAAACAGGCGATAGAGAGCAGCTGAACTGTTGGCCAGCTTGGTAACAGTATCAGCCGAGATGACAACCAACTAGGAGTCTACCAGTCCAGAGACAGGACCAGAACAAGACTCAGAGACTTAAACAAGAACAGAACCAGGCTAGGTACAGGAACAGGACGACAACTAGGCCAGTCTCAGGACCGGTAGCGACGTCAACCCTCTCCAAGACAGGAACAGGAGCAGAATCAGAACTGGTGCCGGTGTCAACTCGCTCTGAGACAGGAACTGGAAGGCCAACCCAGAGACAAGAGAAGGACCTGGAACAGGGGAAGGATCAGCTGACCCAGAGTCAGGAATGGGGGGAGAGAGAGTGTTGCTCGACCCTGGACCAAAGGCAGGCTCAGGGTCAAAAAATCTGAAGAGGTGAGAAGTCCTGGACTGGAAGAGGTGGTGCTCATCCAAACTTTGCCCTGAAAGCCCATAACAAGGCCAGTATTTGGGGCATTTTCTCATGGTTCAACAACCAAGACCTGGACCTAATAATCTCCTCTGTTTGACAAGCCGTGGCACAGCAAGCCTCGGGATCTCTTGAGGTCTCCATCCTACTTTAAAGACTTACAAGTATCTAAAGTGGAGAAAGGGGGTACAAAACAAAAGTCTAAACAGGAAGTGAGTATGAGTACCGGATCATGACATAATGCCCATTTGTTAGGAATTTAAGTGGGGCTATCTTTTGACCTGTAGCATGTCCAAAATAGATGAGAAGGACTACAACTTTATTCTCAGAACGAGATTTTATTATTTTAGTTCAATCCTGGTTACAATTAATCTATATATAAATAATATGTGAAAATAACAGTGAAAATATAATCGGAGCTCTGGGTCAGAGTTCTTCACTAGCAACAACCCTAAGAGTGTCAGGGCACAAAGTCTGAAAACTGACTCTCCCTCGAGCCAACATTATATAGTCAGTCTGTTTTACTGTGCTGCAGCTTCCTCGGGGATTGTCGCTTTCAATGTTTTCTTCCTTATTTGGAGATATATATACGTTGAGGCTGGTTCCTGTTCTTCAGCTGCCCCCTGCTCTGCCATTCAAGTAATATTTTCCACATTTCCCCTTTTGGAGATCACCATTCTAGACCATTTCCACCATGACCTCGTCCTCTCCTGCCATTGCTTCTTCTTCTGACATGAGTCCTTGAGTGCTGAGGAGGGGCATCTGTTGAGCCGGATACCCCACCTTTCCCTCTACAGCTGTAATGATGATTCTCTGGCACAGAGCAATTATACAGGGGATACAACAGGCAAACAATGCAAATAATGCAATAACTGTAATTAAAGAAATAAACTTTGATAAAAAGATTCCCTTCCATCTCCCTAACATTCCTGTTAACCATGAGTCTAATGGGCTGTCAATCCCTGACTTGTCATGTATCTCCTGAGGCAGGGTTCTCAACCCTTTTTGTACAGATCCATCTGGAGCCGTGTTGTTAGGGATGAATGTACAACACTAGTCACCAAACATGGAGCAGACTCCCCCTTTTTCAGCCAGCAACATGTCCAAGGCTAATCTGTTTTGAACGGCCATGAGGGAAGTGGCTCCCAATTGTTCTGCTAACCCTTCTACTGCATCCCTGATAAGGTTAGTCAGGCGAAGTAAATTACAATTTAGGTAGTTGATGTGATCTACATTTTTATTGAGCGTTACTGGGAAGAGGGCTGACAATATAGGAATGTTCTCAAAACCTGCGGCCACCTGATCTGCTAACTTGAATTCGTCTGGGCCACCTCGAGGGACCCCAATAGAGTCGATATAAGTGGGGCCATGAGTGTCCCATGAGTCTGTGCCTCTCCGAGCATGCATATGTTCTACTACGTGATCACGGTGGCCTAACAGAGCTATGGGCATGACAAGTCTAAACATTGCGCAGTTCCCAGTCCACCTTTTAGGCAGTTGGGAGCGGAGTTTGTGATCCCCCACAATACCAAAAGAGATCAGCGTGCATTTTTGTCCATGGGTTGGGTGTGGGTACCTGAACGGTACGCACACACCACGAAGATGGGAGCATCCCAAAGGTGTTACGAGAAGAGTCACTGTACCTAGAGTTAAAACAAGTGTAATTTGATTTCACAGGTTGGAACACAGCCGGATGCACATGGCGTTTCATTTCAGGAAATATAGCATTTAATGTCGCGCACGAGTTGTTTTCTGTGGCGGTGTTATTGAACATTTGTAACATACAACTATACCACAAGGGGTCTAAGTCCAGGAGCCAATGGAGCCGGGGCTGTGGTTAGTCTGGGAGGTGCTGCTTAACATGCAATGCACTCAGTCATTCCCTGTTCCCTAGCAGTTTCCCTCAGCCAGTCCAGCCACAGGTTTTTGTCCACATATCCCGTGGCTAACTCTAAGAAATCCTCGGTGGTTAATTTGTAATAGTTAAATGCTTTAGATTGTCCCTGAGCTTCAAACTTCGGTCCTTCTGTGGGGTTGGTATTGTTTGTCTTGGTTCCGTTTTTAGCAGTAGGTTTTTTAGGTGAAGGGTCTAATAGATTAATCTTAATGAGTGCTTTAGTGTCTGTGACGCTGTGATCCACACCCAACACTAAGTAAAAAGTATTTTGTTTTAGCGCTGAGTTCCCAAGGGATTAACCCACAATTTCTGGAGGGACATTGGGAGGGGGTTCTTTCCCTTGTTGGAGAGAATACGTGCAAACGTGAAATTGTCCCACCATTTTTGAGAGGTCACTTTTCATGGTGTCCAGCTTGGGCCTATCCATTTTCTTACTGAGCTCCAGCCGGTAAACCATGAACCTTTGTTCATTTCACCTCTTGAGCACATATTTCTCAAAGGAGTATAAATACATAGGTATAGATCGTACTGTCAGGTCTAAGCACCTAGAACATTTAAAAATAACATGCAAGGAAAGAAAGACAAAGGCGTTATTCAACACTTTCAAGCTGATGCAGGGTCCATTCTCCATGTCTGCATTTGGATGTGGTTTTTTGTCTAGCAACTCTTCTCAGAAAGGTTTCAGAAAGGTCACCGAGATGTGCTTCCTGTTTTTCTCACAAAGTAGAAGTGTTAGCCACACACATGCACATGCTATTTCTTAAACAAAGAATATATAAAACTTAAGTTGGCCACTAAAGAAAATACAGAAAATGAGATAACTTTATATACATTTATTCCAACATTTCCCTCCTGTTTATCACATTTTCTTCTGAAATTCTCATATCACTTAATCAGTCTCTTCATTAGATTTTCAACTGCAAGGTCATTGTTATGAGTCTCTCGAAAATGTTTACACTCAGAGGGAGTGGAAGTCACTTAATCAGGTTACTCATAGTCATCAGGATCAGGAAACAAATCAGACCAATTATCTGATTCATTTCCTGTGTTTTCCTCGTTCTTTCGTTGCTGTTGCAGAAGTGGATACATCTGCATTTGGTTTAAGTGGTCTTCCATAGGTGTGATAGGTCAATATTGCAGCAAATACTGCTAATGATATTAAAATTGAGGACACCAGGGTTCGGTATCTTCCAAAGGCATCTAGCCAGGAATCCCACATAGCGGTGTCTACACCAGAATGATCCTTCATCTTACCATTCAGAGTTTTCAACCCTTCTATGGCTTTGGTGAGACTACCATCCGCTGCTTTGTTGTTTGGAATGAAAGTACAACACTGTTCTCCGAACATGGCACACACCCCTCCTTTTTCTGCAAGCATCATATCGATAGCTATGCGATTCTGGAATGACATTAATGATGTTGAGGAGAGCTGTCCATGAACAGCCTCGAACCCACTCTGTGTCCAATTTCCCAATTTCTGTACGTTGTAGTGAACGTAATTGATTCGGTCTACATTTTTGTTAATCGTACACCACCAACAGAGCAGTGACTCAAACCCAGCGGCCACCTGATCTGCTATTTTGTATTCATCTGGAACACCTCGTGGAACTCCTATGGCATCTATATAAGTGGGGTCTTCGTCGGAACTCCAGGAAGAGGAGCGTTTCTGTCTCTGCCAATCTCTAGGAATCGTGGTCATATATAAGTAAAGTTCATCAACTGACATAGGATACACTTTTACCGGTAGTATCAAGGTCACTAATGCACATAATCCAGTAAAGTTTTTGGGTAACCTGTCATATATCTTTTCTTCTCCGCACCACCACCACGTCAGCTCGAGACACTGGGTAGAAGGGAGACTTCATGGGAACGGTCGTTTGGCATGCTGTCTTTTCTAACCTGCCCAGACGAGGTCCCTTTCCGGTTATATTAATGCACGAGAAATTTCCCGAAGCAACATGCTTAGAAAATATTGGTTTTATCTTTGTCTCTTTTACAACAGGGAACACATTGTCCCAATCACTACAGTTTGTTTCTGGAATAGTTTTGCTCATGACAGCCAATAGACATTCAATTGGAACCGGTGCCAGAACTACTTGTAACAAGGGGCGGGGGCCCATGCACACAACACAGTCTGTTTTAGTTGCATTAGCTGCCTGTTCCGCCATTAACAGCCAATTGTTAGTTCTCCCTGACACTCCGGTAGTCACCTGAAACCAGTCGTTAGTGTCGGGTCTTTTGTTGATGATTTTAATTTTTTTTGCTGTAGTAGATCTAGGCCCTGGTGTCAGTCCCGACCCTGGTCGTGAACCTGAATGTGTAACAGTATTGTTGGGTATCCGTGTAATATTGGGACATAAGGCCAAATAGGTACAAGGGTCAGTGCCCGAAATTTAGAAGGCGCTTCCCACACGTACCATATGAATAGAAAGATTAATATGAACACCAGGATCCCCCCCAAACACCTAATTACACCCTAACCCATCTGGGCGTCATCTCTCCTGAGTCTCCTCTATGGGTTCGGTGTCTTGTAATACTTCACTGACCTTCGGGCCTATCCACACTCTATACGTCTAAATCCGCCCTATTATCAGACTGTGATTCACCTCCCCCTGCGGAGTAGTCAAAAGAGATGACCTTCTTACAATGTGTAAGGTGCACCCAGGTGGATTATGTTTGGCACATGTTAAACATGCTCTACAAAAATTTTTTTAATAAGTGTTAAATCCGTAGTGTCGGGTTACCTGTCCCACCATCCCTCCTGTTGAGACATGTGTAACACCATGGCTCAATATTGCAGCCCATTTGTAAAGGGAATGGGGAAGTATGGGTTTATTGTTTTGTCATACATAGATATCATTCAAAAGTCGTGCGCCATGCTTTCGCCATAAGTCTCTTTCTTTTTGCGGAGCTTGTTGCATGTCTTGGAGGATGGTATTTTCTAATGCCCTATCAGGGGTTATTAAGAAAACATGAATGTGGCCTTCTGCAGCCTGTTTAGCTGCTTTGTCTGCAAAGGCGTTCCCTAATGATGCATCATCTTTCCCTGAAGTATGAGCAGCGCATTTACATACCGCAAGACGTTTTGGCAGTTTAACAGCTTGCAGTAGGTTGATTAGGAGCTCAGCATGTGTCATGGGCTTGCCTGTGGAAGTCACCATACCTCTATTCTGCCAATATTGTGCAAATGTGTGTACTGTTGCAAAAGCATATTGGCTATCTGTATGGATAGTTACTTCCTTGCCAGTCATAAGCTTACATGCTTCTGTAAGTGCAACTATTTCTGCTGCTTGGGCAGAGTAATGAGAAGGCAGTTTCTCAGCTTTCAGTATTTTAGTCTGCTTTACCACATCATACCCAGTTTGTGTCTTTCCCTGGTCAGTTTTCTTAGATGAGCCATCTACATATAAAATTTCACCTCTGTCCAATGGTTGATCGGAAAGATCAGGTCTGCTTTTCGCAGTTTTTTCTGCTAGGTCCTGACAGTCATGTGCATTTTCGTCATCAGGAAGTGGTAAGAGAGTTGCAGGGTTAAGTGTCGTACATCGCTCTATAGTTAGATGTGGTTGAGACAGCAGAATAGCCATACACGAAAGGTGTCTAGCGGGTGACAGGAAGGTCATGTTCGTTTGCAACAGCAGTGCTGATACTGCATGTGGCACTTTGAGCACTAATGTGTGAAAGAGGACAATTGCAGCGCTCGTCTCTACAACCGTGGCAGCTGCTACTACAGCTCTTACGCAGTCTGGTTGTGCACAAGCAACACTGTCTAATTTTGAAGAGAAGTACGCTATAGGCTTCATTTTATCTCCGTGTTGTTGAGCTAATACTGAAGTCATGAAGGCACCCTTACAATCTACCATTTGCACAAAGGTTTTGTTATAGTCTGGTAAAGCTAAAGCTGAGCTGGACACAAGGGCCTGTTTTAAAGCGCAGAACGCATTTTCAGCATCTACTGACCAGTTCAGGAGGGAAGTCATTGTCATGTTATCATCATACATGAGTTTTTGCAGCGGAGCTGTTATTTCAGCATAGTTTGGCACCCAGCTCCTGCAATAGTTTGTCAATCCTAAGAATGACATCATCTGCTTTTTAGTGAGTGGTTTGGGAGCCTTGAGGATCATAGTTTTTCTGTCTTCGACTATAGTTCTACCTCCTGAGCTAAGGTTGTGGCCTAAATATTTAACTTGTGTTTTGCACAATTGCAGTTTGCTCTTGCTGACTTTGTGACCTTGTTCTGCCAAATGTTTTAACAATGCTATGGAGTCAAGTTTGCAAGTCTCTTCGTCGGGAGATGCTAAGAGAACATCATCAACGTACAGTAAGATTTGGCTGTTCCCTGGAGGTTGGAATTTGGCCATACTAGCACTCATTACTTGAGAATAAATCGTGGGACTTTCACAATATCCCTGAGCTAATCGCGTATATGTGTAGCGCTGACCACCAAAGCTGAAGGCAAACCAAAACTGACTATCTTTATCTACTGGGACAGAAAAGAAGGCGTTACTAATATCCACCACAGTGAATACCTTTGCGTCTGGTCTTAGTGAATATAGCAGTGTGTATGGATCGGGCACACAGGGGGCCCTCTGAATTACTGCATTATTTACGGCCTGCAAATCTTGCACCATCCGCCAGCCTGTCGAGGGTGCTTGTTTCTTTACGGGAAATATTGGGGTGTTACACGGTGAATCTTCACATTTTACAATAACTCCTGCAGTAATTAACTCTTCAATTACTGGTTTTATACCTTCCTACGCATCTGGCTTGAGTGGGTATTGTTAAATACAGCTGGCGGTACTCTGTTTTTGGTCTTATTTGCACTGGTAGTGCTCCCTTAACGAGACCTACGTCTGTGGGGCCGGTAGACCAGAGCGAGACAGGCCCGCCCTGTAATAACTTTTCTTCCTCCTCAGTCAGGAATAAGTCTCACAGATTGAATTCATCACCATGTATGTGTACTCCTTTCTGGACTTGGACAGACCAGAACAGTGCTTTCTTAGTCAGACCTGAGGATGCGCTAGCCCAGGTGTTTACTGAGGTCGCTACCCAGTCATCGGCCCTTTTGGCCTGCAGGACTAATTTCCCTAAGTCTTTCCACAGCATGTTTTTGCTTTTATACAGCGAAATATGTGGTGTAGCCCACATTCTAAAAAGGGACTTTATCTCCGCTGGCAGGAGCACACCGGCTGCAGCCGTGTTCTCACCATCTGAGTAGACATAATCTATCGTGACTTTGACAGGTGTTGCTCTGGTAAGTTTGGTTTCGTAATCTGTATCTGGTCCCGGAGTGACTTTGTACCAGAGAGTTATGTGCAATTCATCTTTCTTCATCTGATCTTCTTCTTCTTCTTCTTCTTCTTCTTTTCCTTTGGGCTGTTCCCTTTCAGGTGTCGCCACAGCGAATCATGTGCCTCCATCTAACTCTATCCTCTACATCCTCTTCACTCACACCAACTAACTTCATGTCCTCCCTCACTACATCCATAAATCTCCTCTTTGGTCTTCCTCTAGACCTCCTGCCTGGCAGCTCCAACCTCAGCATCCTTCTACCGATATATTCACAATTTCCTCTCTGAACATCTCCGAACCACCTCAATCTGGCCTCTCTGACTTTATCTCCAAAACATCTAACATGAGCTGTCCCTCTGATGTACTCATTCCTGATCCTGTCCATCCTCATCACTCCCAAAGAGAACCTCAACATCTTAAGCTCTGCTACCTCCAGCTCTGCCTCCTGTCTTTTCTTCAGTGCCACTGTCTCTAAGCCAAACAACATCGTTGGTCTCACCACCGTCTTGAACACCTTTCCTTTCATTCTTGCTGATACTCTTTTATCACACAACACACCTGAAACTTTTCTCCACCCGTTCCAACCTGCCTGTACTCGTCTCTTCACCTCTTTTCCACACTCTCCGTTGCTCTGAACCGTTGACCCTAAGTACTTAAAGTCCTGCACCTTCTTCACCTCTGCTCCCTGTAACCTCACCGTTCCACCTGGGTCCCTCTCATTGACACACATGTATTCTGTCGGCTAAGCTTCATTCCTCTGTTTTCCAGAGCAGACCTCCACCTCTCTAGATTTTCCTCCACCTGCTCTCTGCTCTCACTACAAATCACAATGTCATCTGCAAACATCATAGTCCATGGAGATTCTTGTCTAACCTCATCTGTCAGCCTGTCCATCACCAGAGCAAACAAGAAGGGGCTCAGAGCCGATCCTTGATGCAGACCCATCTCCACCTTGAACTCCTCTGTCACACCTACAGCACCTCACCACGGTCTTACAGCTCTCATACATGTCCTCCACCACTCTAACATACTTCTCTGCCGCTCCAGACTTCCTCATACAATACCACAGTTCCTCTCTCGGCACCCTGTCATACGCTTTCTCTAAATCTACGAAGACACAATGCAACTTCCTATGACCTTCTCTGTACTTCTCCATCAGCATCCTCAAAGCAAATACTGCATCTGTTGGACTCTTTCTAGGCATGAAACCATATTGCTGCTCACAAATGTTCACCTCTGCCCTTAGCCGAGCTTCCACTACTCTTTCCAACAACTTCATTGTGTGGCTCATCAGCTTTATTCCTCTGTAGTTGCCACAACTCTGCACATCTCCCTTGTTCTTAAAAATTGGCACCAGTACACTTCTCCTCCAGTCCTCTGGCATCCTCTCACACTCCAAGATCTTGTTAAACAAACTAGTCAGAAACTCTACTGCCACCTCTCCTAGACACTTCCATACCTCCACAGGTTTGTCATCAGGACCAACTGCCTTTCCACTCTTCATCCTCTTCAATGCCCTCCTCACTATACTCTTACTAATCTTTGCTACTTCCTGCTCCACACCAGTCACCTCTTCTACTCTTCGTTCCCTTTCATTTTCCTCGTTCATCAACTCTTCAAAGTTCTCCTTCCATCTTCCCATCACACTCCTGGCACCTGTCAATACATTTCCATCCTTATCTTTAATCAAACTAACCTGCTGCACATCCTTCCCATCTCTATCTCTTTGTCTGGCCAACCTGTACAAATCCACCTCTCCCTCTTTAGTGTCCAACCTAACATACAAGTCCTCATATGCTCTTTGTTTGGCCTTTGCCACCTCTACCTTCACCTTACGCTGCATCTCCCTGTACTCCTGTCTACTCTCTTCAGTCCTCTCAGTGTCCCACTTCTTCTTAGCTAACCTCTTTCTCTGTATGCACTCCTGAACTTCCTCGTTCCACCACCAAGTCTCCTTGTCCGCTTTCCTCTTTCCAGATGACACACCGAGTACCCTCCTACCTGTCTCCTTGATCAAATTAGCTGTAGTAGTCCAGTCATCTGGAAGCACCTCCAAACCACCCAGAGTCTGTCTCAGCTCCTCCCTGAAAACTACACAACATTCTTCCTTTTTCAACTTCCACCACTTCGTCCTCTTCTCTGCCTTAGTCCACTTCATCTTCCTCACCACCAGAGTAATTTTACACACCACCATCCTGTGTTGTCTGGCTACACTCTCCCCTACCAATGCTTTACAGTCACTGATCTGTTTCAGATTACAGCGTCTACACAAGATGTCGTCTACCTGAGTGCTTCTACCTCCGCTCTTGTACGTCACCCTATGTTCCTGCCTCTTCTGAAAGAAAGTGTTCACTACAGCCATTTCCATCCTCTTTGCAAAGTCTACCACCATCTGTCCTTCTGTGTTCCTGTCCTGAAGACCAAACCTGCCCATAACAGTCTCATCACCTCTGTTCCCTTCACCTACATGCCCATTGAAATCTGCACCAATGACCACTCTCTCACCTCTGGGGATGCTCTGCATCACTTCATCTAACTCACTCCAGAATTTCTCCTTCTCTTCTAACTCACATCCTACCTGTGGGGCATAACCACTAACTACATTGAACATCACCCCTTCAACTTCCATCTTCAGACTCATCAACCTGTCTGATACTCTTTTCACCTCTAGAACATTCCTCACCAACTCCTCTTTCAGGATAACTTAATTTCTCTTCCTATCTGACCCATGGTAGAACAACTTGAACCCTGCTCCTAAGCTTCTAGCCTTGCTTCCTTTCCACCTGGTCTCCTGGACACACAGTATGTCCACCTTTCTTCTCTGCATCATGTCGATCAACTCTCTAGCCTTCCCTGTCATAGTACCAACATTCAAAGTCCCTATTGTCAGTCCTACATTCTTAGCTTTCCTCTTCTCTCTCTGCCTACGAACACACCTTCCTCCTCTTCTTCTTCGTCTTCGACCAACAGTAGTCCAATTTCCACCGGTACCCTGTAGGTCAACAGCACCGGTGGCGGTCGTTGTTAACCCGGGCCCCGACCGATCCGGTATGGAAGTCATTGTCACGATTCGCATGTTTGATTTGGCATGTGTTTTACGTCGGATGCCCTTCCTGCCACAACCCTCTGCATTTATCCACACTTGGGACTGGCACAAGAAGACACTGGCTTGTGCCCCCTTGCGGTTGCATTACATTGATCTTGTGGTCTAGAAATTGCCTGTCTACCTTCCTGCATGAGTGCAGCTGCAGTGTTATGTGGGGGTTTGTTTGGTATGTCTAATGAATAATAGCAGTAAGGCAGTCCTACACCTTCAAGCACAAAAGCGTTTCCATGTTTCAGCTCAGCCTTTCTTTTTACTTCTATTCTTCCCTTTGATGTGGGAACCAATGCCAACCCTAACAAAAACAGAGCGTCTCGCCCTAACAAGTTTACTGGGCATTCTGGGAACATCAGGACAGAAATCTGACATGATTGGCCTTGGGGATCTCTCAACCATACAGGTTCTGATTCTGCTATATGAGTCAATTTGCCATCTGCTGCTCGCACTACAACACTGTTGTAGTTAGCCTTAGCCTGGGGAAAACTTTCCCTACAGGTTGTCCTACACGCACCTGTGTCGCAAAGGAATTCAACTGATTTTCCATTGATTTGTAGGGTTATAACTGGCTTTTCAAAATGCACTGCAAGTAGGTCTTGGTAGTTAATCAGGACTTCATCATAATCTTTATCGTCGTCTAGTCACGGTTCCACGTTGGTTACCGGCTCTAGTCATGCTTGTTGTCTATTTTCTGGACAATCTATAGCAAAATGTCCCTCCTTTCCACAATTCCAACACACTTTATTTTTCTGTCCATTTACTTGTCTGAATCCTCCTCTGCCTCTGCCTCCTTTGCTATGAAACCCTCGTCCTCTATGGTTTCTGCCTCTTTCTCTATTTTGGTTCTGGTAAAACACTTCCTCAGTTTCAGCCTCACCATAAAATACCCCCATTGTCTTCTTCTTTTTTTTCTTTCGTCACATTTTCAGCATGCAATGCATGGTTTATGTATTCGTCAAGAGTACCGGTTGACAACCCTATGTAATGCTTTTGCACCCAGCTTCGAATTGCGTCTCTGGAGCCGGCATGTAATGCATAATGCATTTTTTAGTTGTTGTCTATATGCTCCTTGGTCATTATTGTCGTCAGTCAGTCCCGAATGAACTTTAAACAGGTAGTCATATGGTGTCTGTATTCATCGAAGGTCTCATAATCTTTTTGTCTTGCCCTGCTTATTTCAGTATAATTTGCTTTTTGCTTAAACCTTGCTATGGCTCTGGTAATCAAGCCATTCACTCTATTCGGCATTAGCTGGTGATCCCACGGTAAGGGACCATCAGCTGTCAAGTTTAGGGGATTCCAGTCCCCTCTAATGTTATGCCAGTCTGGCCCTAGGGCACACATCCAAATCTGCTGGACCTCTTGCCCATTAAGATGGTAGGATTTTCGCACATTTTCCATGTCAACAACGAATTCGGTGACATCCTCTTTATATGGAGTTATTCCTTCTATGGCCTTTTTAACATCATTCATGTTCCAAGTTCTATAAACTAGGATAGTTGACGGTTGCCCCTGATCAGTGTTAGGGTTTGCCACTTGTATCATTGGGTATATTTCTGTGCTGCTTACAGTGGCAACTGGTGGAGCCGATGGTTCAGGGGAGAAAACACAACCCAATTTTTTAGACCAATTGAGTCCCACGGTTCCTCGTTGTGTTCTTAGGGACCTCGTGGGTGTTTCATCATAACTTGGGGGAAGATTCTGTGGTAATGAAGGATACACACGTCCTGCTGCAGCAGTGTCTGTGGTTCCATCATTATTGTCTATGGCTGTTCTTCTCCCTACCAGTCCTGTCTCATTATCTTCCTGCCTGTGGAACATGCAACTGTTTTTGTTGCAGTTTATTATCTGCTTTTGCTTTTTCTTCTTTTTCCTTTCTTTCTTTCTGTCCTGCCTCACATTTCTCAGCCACTTTCATCCAAAACTTGGTTTCCTCAAACCCTGCCTTCTTCATCTTTTTGGATTTTTATTTGTGTCTTTCAATATCGCTTCTTGTAATAATTTTATTGTTTCTATGTTTAATTTTCCATTGAATTGGTACTTTTTTACCCATTTATCTAAATATTTTATTTTATCAGGGTCCTGTTTCTCAATGTATTTCCAATCTTTACACTGAAGATCCTCCCTATTTTTGGTTTTGCTATAACATTTACCCATTTTTCTTTTCTTTTTATGAAATTTAGTCCAACGTGGGGTCAACACCTAGGGTGTTCTAAACGGGGGTGTATTCAGTGGGGCAATAATTAAAAATACCTCTTCAGGTAATTCTCACTTCAACTCTTTCGAGTGGAGAATTCTTGCCTTTGCTTCCTGGGAGGTTTATTGCTCTCAATCCCACTGTTTTGGTATGAGAGAGAATACCTAGTGGTATTCTTATCTCCTTTCACACACACACACACACTGTCTTTTTGACGTCTTTTCCGTTTACTTTCTAGGCCTATTAATTTACCATGGAGTTTTAACTTTTAGTCTCACTAAAAGGGGATTCCACCGTCCCACCCGAATTAACTTCCTGCCTGATAGAGTCTAGAATTCTCAGGGCTTTATACTTGACGCACTCAACAGCCACAGTCACACAGGTTTTTAACTTAAAACCTACTCACGGAACTTAAGTCTACGACAGGACTCCGCCATCCTCACCCTTTCGTCTTTCTCCTTCGGATTCCGTCAATCCTCGGTTTCCAGTCGACGAGGAGGATGACCAGTTCCTCTCAAGAGGATCCTATGAACCCTCCAAGGGGTCCACTGTGGCCACAGTCTTTCCTGGAGACCTCCACGTCCACTGGAAGACTTTGGATATGTTGGAATCCGGCTCGAAGGACCAAGTTAATGTCAGGTCTAAGCACCTAGAACATTTAAAAATAACATGCAAGGAAAGAAAGACAAAGGCGTTATTCAGTTTTACTCATGAGGAGAGCAAGCATAGATGCAAGACAGTAACATCTCCTACTCGCTCTGAAATGCATCTATGTTGCTGCCTCTCTTTTATTCAGTTTAGGGAGGTTTCCTGTTACATTCTTTCTAAAGGAAGGGGAGTTGTAAAGCATTGCACCAAGATAACACTTTCAAGCTGATGCAGGGTCCATTCTCCATGTCTGCATTTGGATGTGGTTTTTTGTCTAGCAACTCTTCTCAGAAAGGTTTCAGAAAGGTCACCGAGATGTGCTTCCTGTTTTTTCTCACAAGTGTTAGCCACACACATGCACATGCTATTTCTTAAACAAAGAATATATAAAACTTAAGTCGACTACTAAAGAGAATACAGAAAATGAGATAACTTTATATACATTTATTCCAACACGTACCCTCGCCACGAGCCTTCTCAGGCTCCACAGTTTATTACGTCACATAAGTAGAACACAAAAGTTGTTGGCCCCCTTGTTGTATAATTGAGTTCTATTCCCCCATAGTTACCTAGGCAATAGTTACGTTGTCGGACGTTTTTGGGAGAGAGATGTCTGAGTTTCCTGTCTAACTTGTCCTGTGTCTGTTTTGTATCGACTTCTTCCCAGATCATCAGACCCAGAACTACACACAGGCCTACTCTTAGAATGACTCCTACACTGATCTCACCCGTTCCACTAAGATTAGACCAAGGCTCCCTGGAAACCATTGTGACACTGTGAATCAAACACACCAACTTATGTTCAAAAGATTGTAATCTTCTATATAACTGTTCAACACTCAATGAAGTGGGCTAATCAATCAATTCAGTTCAACTTTATTTATATAGCGCCAATTCACAACAAAGTCATCTCAAGGCACTTTACAGAATAAAGTCAAGACTATAAAGATGTACAGAGAAAACCCAACAATTCCCCCTGGAGCAAGCCCTAGGTAACAGTGGAGAGGAAAAACTCCCTTTAATGGAAGAAACCTTCAGCATAACCAGGTTTTAAGCCTAGGCTTATAAGTAGAGGGTGTCTACTTCCCGAATCTGAACTTGGAGCTGGTTCCACAGGAGAGGAGCTTGATAGCTAAAGGCTCTGCCTCCCATTCTACCTTTGGAAATTCTGGGAACCACAAGTAGGCCTGCATTCTGAGATTGAAGTCGCCTACTGGGATGATATGGTGCTATGAGGTCTTCTATATATGATGGAGCCTGACCATTCAGAGCTTTATATGTAAGAAGCAGGTGTATGAGCCAACCAAGGGTTTCCTTAGTGTTAGTTTTTGTTTTATGTAATGTGTATTGTGAACTGTACTGTATTGTGTGTTGTTATGTTTCAGTGTGCTGATGATGTCATTAGTGACATCATATAGCTTTGATAGTTTGCCTTTGATTGTTGCCTTTGTAGTTTACCTTTTAAGTTTGTGGTGCACTTGTCAAGGGAACACTGCAATGCAAACGGTTTGTGGCAAGAGTGCAGGCAGTTCAGATCAGCTACTGAAGGGAGCAGATGTGACACGGTAGCTGGAGCAGAGGAACTGACTACAAGGTGGTGTGGACCACAACAAGGTAGAAGAGAAAGGTTCAGCGTGGAGCTGTGGAGGCACACAGTTTCTTAACGAGTTCTGCAAGTTCAGCCAGACTTTGAGAAACTTGTTTGATGAAGCTGTTTGGGAACGTGCCAGTGAGATTACTGTACATAAACTTGTATGTACAATTGACCAGTTATCGGCTAAGTTGAGAAGCAAGTACAATATATGTTCAATGTCCATCAAACAACGATCTCTGGAGTGAAGTTTTTGCTGGAGCGTCAGGTTCGAGTAAGATAACCTCTACAGCAGGGTTTTAAATTCTATTCTAGATTTTATGGGAAGCCAATGGAGAAAAGCTAGTGAAGGTGAAATATGATCTCTCCTGCTAGTTCCAGTCAGCACTCTTGCTGCAGCATTTTGGATTAAGTGCAGGCTCTTTAGGGAGTTACTGGGGCATCCTGAAAGTAGGGAATTACAGTAGTCCAACCTAAAGGTAACAAATGCATTGACTAGTTGTTTGGCATCACTTTGAGACAGGATGCTCCTAATTTTGGCAATGTTCCGTAGGTGGAAGAAGGCTGTTATGGAGATTTGTTTTATGTGAGTAACGATATGGTTGGACAGCATATTTCTGAGATTTTTAGGCCAAAATACTATGACTTCAGGCCATATGAAAGATTAATTCAGAACAATGCACTTAAGTATATTTGTTTCTTTTCTTCTTGTTATTTGATGTACTATTGTAACAACAACAACCATATTTTAAGAATATGGTTAACTGTGTTCTAAAACTTAGTTAAATAAATACAACTTTGGAAACAACCCCCAGGGTGTGTAAACAGACAGAGAGCAACCATCAAAACTGTGAGAAAAAAGGGAAAAAGTAGAAAAAAGAAGAAAAGTGATGAAAATAAGGGTGTGATGCAATAAACAAGAGACAGAGACATCAGTGCTGAGAGAGAGAGAGAGAGAGAGAGAGAGAGAGAGAGAAATGAAGTTTAAGGCTGCAGCATCTCCTCCTCCTCTCTTTGAGGATGGAGGACCAGGACACAGCAGATCTCTGCTTTCCACAACTCCTCAATGCCTCCTGCAGGAAACCTAATATCAGTCAGTCTAAAGCTGGTCTACTGTACCTCATGTTGCTGTTAATCTTATCTGTGTTCTCTGTAGTTCTAAACGTGTTCGTCGTCATCTCAGTCTCCCATTTCAGGCAAAGATAAACTCAGCAAAACTGACAGTCGATTATGTCTATGACTATAAACAATCTGATTTACGAAAGAAAATGTTACTTACATATTTTCCACTTTGCTGACAATGTATATAAATGTCAAACGTGTCACTTGTTTATATTACATTGCATGTTTTTGTCTCCCTGCAGGCAGCTGCACACACCCACCAACCTCCTCA
Organism: Channa maculata; assembly: GCA_020496755.1. Lineage (NCBI taxonomy): Eukaryota > Metazoa > Chordata > Actinopteri > Anabantiformes > Channidae > Channa > Channa maculata. Next base: position 1,085,751 of record CM035609.1, read on the forward strand.
TCCTCTCTCTGGCTGTGTCAGATTTCCTCTTTGGTCTTGTGGTAACACCGATGCAAGCACGCGAATTCATAGCCTGTTGGCTGCTTGGTGACCTCATGTGTTCTCTATATATTTATGTAATTTCAATCATTCTCGGTGCCTCAATAGGAAACATGATACTTATATCAGTGGACCGCTACGTGGGTATTTGTGACCCTCTGCATTATGCCACCAGAGTCACTGTACCAAGAGTTAAAATGTGTGTTTGTATGTGTTGGACCTGTTCTGTTGTCTACAATGGTCTGATTATACAGGACTTCTTGACTCATCCAGGCCAGTATAGAGTCTGCTATGGACAGTGTGTGGGGGGCACTGACAGCATTTCAGGAATTGTTGCATGCACACAAAGGTTAGCTATGGAGTTCCACAAGGCTCTGTGTTAGGACCAATACTTTTTACTTTATATATGTCTCCTTTAGGCAACATTATTAGAAAGCACTCCATAAATTTCCACTGCTATGCTGCTGATACCCAGCTACATCTATCTATGGAACCAGGTGAAAATAATCAGTTAATAAAGCTTCAAGCCTACAAGACATAAAGGCCTGGATGTCCCACATTTTTTTACTTCTAAACTCACTGAAGTCATAGTATTTGGGCCCAAAAATCTAAGACATGATGTCCAACCATATTGTTGCTCTAGATGGTATAAGTCTGGCCTCCAGTACTACTGCAAGGAACCTTGGAGTTATTTTTGACCAGGATTTGTCCTTTACCTCACATATAAAACAAATCTCTAGAACAGCCTTCTTCCACCTACGGAACATTGCCAAAATTAGGAGCATCCTGTCTCAAAGTGATGCCAAAAAACTGATCCATGCATTTGATACTTCTAGGTTGGACTACTGTAATTCCCTACTTTCAGGATGCCCCAGTAACTCCCTAAAGAGCCTGCACTTAATCCAAAATGCTGCAGCAAGAGTGCTGACTGGAACTAGCAAGAGAGATCATATTTCACCTTCACTAGCTTCTCTCCATTGGCTTCCCATTAAATTTAGAAGAACCCTGCTTCTTACATAAAAAGCTCTGAATGGTCAGGCTTCATCATATATAGAAGACCTCATAACACCATATCATCCCAGTAGAACACTTCGCTCTCAGAATGCAGGCCTACTTGTGGTTCCCAGAATTTCCAAAGGTAGAATGGGAGGTAGAGTCTTTAGCTATCAAGCTCCTCTCCTGTGGAACCACCTCCCAGTTCAGATTCGGGAAGCAGACACCCTCTCTACTTTTTAGTCTAGACTTAAAACCTTCCTCTTTAATACAGCATCTAGTTAGTTATAGTTATGCTGCTATAGGCTTAGACTGCTGGGGGACCCACCCCCCAATGCACTGAGCTCCTTTACTCCTCTTGACTATCTCTCCTCTCACCCTGCAATTGTCACCACTGTATGTCATTAACTCTGTGTTCTCTCCCGTAGTTGTCTGTGTCCTTCTCTGTCCCTCTCTCTGTCCCTTTCTGCAGGTTTCCCCGGCTTTGAAGCTGTGTGTCTTCCAGCGTGCAGCTACTAGTCCTAGCAATCTGCCCGATGTTTTGTTGTTGCTTTTGTTGCTCTGTTCTTTTCTCTCTTCACTTTCCACTCTCCCCAACCGGTCAAGGCAGATGGCCGTCCACCCTGAGCCTGGTTCTGCTGGAGGTTTCTTCCTTTAAAGGGAGTTTTTCCTCTCCACTGTTGCCTATGGCTTGCTCCAGGGGGAATTGTTGGCTTCTCTCTATACATCTTTATAATCTTGACTTTATTCTGTAAAGTGCCCTGAGATGACTTTGTTGTGAATTGGCGCTATATAAATAAAGTTGAATTGAATTGAATTGTTGCGGTAAACATCATTTTCTCTGTGTGGCACATGTCCATCATTCATTTACTTTAGAATCCAATGGAAAATCAAAAAGATATTACTTATTTTTGGCTAATAATTCACAATAATATGACAAGTTAACTCAGTACAATGCACTTAATTCAGTGTATTTGTTTGCTTATCTTCTTGTTATTTAATGTACTAAAATAAAAAATAACGGTTGTTCTTCTAACAAAGATTAGAAAGATAATGTTTCACATTTTAATGCTTTTACCATCTTATTGTGAGTTCTAAACATTTTACTTAAATAACACTAAGCCAAACTGAGCAAACAACCACTGTGTTGTATCAACAAAAATCTGACTGAGAGCAACATTTAATACCATCATATTGTGAGTAAAAGAAGAGAAAGTAGAACGTTGGAAGTAAAGAGAGTTAAAAAGAGAAAGTAAAGATGTGATGCAATAAGTGAGAGAGAGAGAGAGAGAGAGAGAGAGAGAGAGAGAGAGACAGAGAGAGACAGGTGAAGGATAAGGCAGAAATTGGTAAATCAGTCTGACAGAGTCAGAAGCTGCCAGGGCTGCAGCATCTCCTCCTCCTCTCTCTGATGATGGAGGACCAGGACACAGCAGATCTCTGCTTTCCACGACTCCTCAATGCTTCCTGCTGGAAACCAAAGTTCAGTCAGTCTAAAGCTGCCGTAATGTATTTTCTGTTGTCGATCATCTTCTCTGTGATCTCTGTGGTTCTCAACCTGCTCGTCATCATCTCAGTCTCCCATTTCAGGCAAAGATAAACTCAGCAAAACTTGACTGATTATTTTTATAAGTGCTAAAATTCTGATTTAAATGTTACTTAGAGTTAGTTTATAAATAACTTTAAATCTTGACACAGATGTATTTTCTGCTTTGCTGACAATGTTTTTGAAAGTTAAATCTCCAGCTGTGTCACATATAAGACATCACTTTACATTCATGTCTGATATTACATTACGTCTTTGTCTCCTTGCAGGTGGCTGCACACACCCACTAACCTCCTCCTCCTCTCTCTGGCTGTGTCAGATTTGCTCTTTGGGCTTATGATATTGTTAGAAGCTTACAAACTAACAACTTGTTGGTTTTTTGGTGACCTCATATGTTCTCTATATGTTTATTTGAGCTCAATCATTCTCGGTGCCTCAATAGGAAACATGATACTTATATCAGTGGATCGCTACGTGGCTATTTGTGACCCTCTGCATTACCCCACCAGAGTGACTGCATCAAGAGTTAAAATGTGTGTTTGTATGTGTTGGACCTCTTCTGTTGTCTACAATGGTCTGATTTTACAGGACTCCTTGACTCATCCAGGCCATTATAGACTCTGCTATGGACAGTGTGGGGGGGGCATTGACAGCATTTCACTAATTGTTGACAATGTTTTGTCTTCTATTGCTCCAGTCACTGTGATTATAATTCTGTATATGAGAGTGTTTGTGACGGCTGTGTCTCAGGCTCGTGCCATGCGCTCTCATGTTGCAGCCATCACACTCCAGCATTCAGGGACTGTGACGACAAAGAAATCTGAGCTGAAAGCAGCGAGGAATCTTGGTATTGTTGTAGTAGTGTTCTTAATGTGTTTCTGCCCATATTTCTCTAGTGCTTTTGTACCAGCTGACTCTGTCATTGGCCTGCATTCGGCTGGTTTCTTGCTATTGTGTATTAGCCCCTGTCTGAACCCTGTGATCTATGCCTTGTTCTACCCCTGGTTTAGAAAAGCTATTAAACTCATTTTCTCTCTTCAGATACTGCAGCCTGGCTCCCGTGAGACCAACATGCTTTAAACAGAGACTGTGGATTGACTGAAATGTGATCTGAACTATGAATAAATAAATTCATTTGTACATGTTCTTCAGTGAGTGAATTCACAAATCCAAACAGTGAAAATGTGCAGTTCTTAAAGTTGTTACTGTCACATAATCTGTTTTGTATTTTCTCATGATTTACTGTAAGTGATTTTTCATTCAGTGATGGTGCTTATTATCAGTAGCCAGTCATACACACTCCCTGCTGCAGATATCAAAGCTGTGTATTTCCACTCTGAGTTTTCCCTGTTTGTCATTCAGCTTGTGGTTACAAACAGTTTTCGTCTAACATTTTAAAGTGACAGGTTTTAGTGAAAACAGAGACAAACTCAATTAGACTGTGATAGGGATCTCAAAGATATGGTGGAAAAGTTAAATCAAAAACTAGGTTTCTGAGGTATCTAAACACCACCTCAGATGATAGCAAACCTAGATTCGTATCAATAAAACATTGTCAGTGTTCTATATACATGCAGCATCAGCTGATGTGAGCCATGCCTCACAAAAAAGATCTCAGAAGAACTCAAGAGTTGTTAATTTACATGCATCTGGAAAAGGTTACAGACTATTGTTAAAAACTTTAGATATTCATGATTTATTGTTGTGCTGAATATTTGTACTAGTCAATAATGCATGTAATTGAGGGTATGTATATAATGTTAGTGAATGTCCTATTGTGTGGAAGCATTGTTTTACAAATGATGCTGCTGCCAAGTCCTGATAACAGGTTGGCTACACCTAAACAACATTGTTGTGCTATAATGGTTGTTTACATGTATATTGCATCAAAACTGCATTTGCAAAGGCAGGTTGTTCTGTAACATACAAATGAAAACCAGGACAGTTTGCATATCCACATTTAGAGCTTGAAATGCTGCCTCAATACCCTCAGTTTATTTTAAAGTAGCTTAGAATTAACCAATAGAATTAACCATTAAACTGTGTACACAAATATTCAACCTCTTCTTGACGGAATTGCAACTTCATGCTGACTTTGTGTTTTGCCCTTTAGCCAACGCCGACAGCACTGCTATTGAATTTGTCTCACATTGTTTTCTCCTCTGTGAACAGTGGCCATTTTATTTTTATCACACATTTATTACTTTTATTATTCAACCATTCACATTCACAATCACACACACACTCATACACCAAAGGGGGAGCTGCTATGTAGCTGGCCAAAACTCACTGGCAGAAATTAAGTTGGGGTTTAGTGACTTGCTCAAGGACACTTTGAGATGTTACCATCATTTAGCAGATGCTTTTATCCAAAGCGACTTAAAAGTGAGGTACAAGCAAGCAAACATTTAAGTCAAGGAGAAAACATCAAACCAAAGTCCTATCAGAAAAGTGTTTAAATTTCATGAGATGCAAGTGCAAGAAAGAGTAGAAAGAAAGTTTTTTTCTTTTTAAAATAAAACAGATTCAAGTGCATAGGAAGGTGTGGAAGAGTTCTGTTTTCAGCTGTTTTTTAAATATTTCACCTTGTGGGGTGGGATTCGATCCTGCTGATACCAAATATAAAAATATAAATTATTATTAAATTTTATTTATTTGCTTTCTACCATGCAGCCGCTCATCAATCCCACAGCTGTTGGTTCAATCCCGGGCTCCTCCCGTCACCTGTCGAAGTGTCCTTGAGCAAGACACTGAACCCTAACTTAGTTGCTCACAATGAGTGTTGGCCAACTGCATAGCAGCTCCCCCATCGGTGTGTGATTGTGAATGTAAATGGGTGAATGAGAAGCAATGTAAAGCGATTTGTGAAAAGATTTGCTCCTTTCTTGATGCCATAGTCCTCTTTCCTCAACCCTTTAACCCATCAGCCAGTCACACCACTTCACTGAAATACATAGGTCTTCCCCCTGAAGACATTTTTAAATATTACATTTAAATGTGCTGCTAAAAGCCAAAATGAAAAAAGCTACAACACAACCAAATGACAATACCACCTTCGCCACCACCAGATCAGAAGCTCTGAACAATTTAAAAGTAAAAGCACTTGAAAAAAAACAAGAAAAATTGCAGTTCCAAAGGCCGAAAGGCAACAGAGTGAAGTGTATAGCAGGTTCAAACCTATTGAACACTTTAGAAGTGAAAACAGATGAAATTTTTTTTTAAATATTTGCAGTATCATAACTCACCAGCAGGTGGTTCTATGCTCCCATCGCTGCTTGCAGCCATTTCTGCTTTCAGAACTGAAGCACTGAATAATGTAGAAATGACACTAATGCAGAATCTTTTAAAACATTTAACTGCAGTTCCACGATTGTGCGAGCAGATAAAAATCACTTATCAATTTAGAAGTGAAAATAAAAGAAAATATTTTGCAATTGCAATTTTGTGATGTTCCAGCAGGGGGCAGTGTCCCTTATTAATGCCTGCTGCTGTCACAATTTAGAAGTGGAAATAAAAATACTTTGAAAACATCTTTAAATGCAGTTCCATAAATGACCACTGAGTATCAGATTCAAACATGCATCTGAAGCAGGACATCATAATGCAGCTGTGTACAAACTTTCAGGTCTGACAGTTGTAGTTTTGGAGATATAAGACATTGACCAAAGCCTGTAGCACCCCGTAGTTGCAAATCCTGCATGCAATTACACTAGTGTGTGCAGAGTGGCCTCCTACATGTATGACCAAAGTTTCATGAAAATATGATTTTCTGTTGAGGAGTTAAGCTCCGAGTTCATATCATTGCCCAAACATGCCACTATAGAGGCTGTACTGTAATATTCAATTCCATTCAATTCAATTCAGTTCACTTTATTTGTCCCCAGGGGGCAATTTAAAGGAGAATAAAAGTAACTTTAAAAATACACACTCAATAACACAGACACACAATAAACACAATCAACACACACCATACACATCAACATTCCAAATAAAACTCATAATAAAATAATTTAAAAAGTGCTTAAATTATAGTTTGTTAAAATTTAAATCCATTTAGGAGCTTGACCGCCATAGGACAAAGGTCATTTTCCTTCTCTGGAAGGGGATTTGAGGGGAGCCACTCAAATTCAGGGAATAGAATGTGGGAGGGGTCCTGTAGAACCCCACATGCTGATTTCACAGGCCGCTGGTCACATAAGTCTGTGAGAGCACGAATAGGTTGTCCAATGATTTTTGAGCAGACTTTAACCATATTCAGCAGGCAATTTCTGTTTTTCAGAGAAATGGAGTGAAACCAGCACGTGAACAAAAAGGTTATTATATTCTCAATGAAGGCCAAATGATTTAAGCTTCCTAAGTAGATACTGTCTCTGATGGCATTTTTTAAAATTTCATCTGTATTAGTTGAAAACTTCACTATGTTATCAGAAACTGTTCCCAGGTATTTATACTCTTCCCCTGTATGATGGTAAAGACAGCTTCACCCATGTGTCTCTGCTTGGAGGAAAAGGTCACTATCATCTCCCTGGTTTTATTTGTATTAAGCTCCAGGCACAAGTTTCCACACCACTCCACAAAATCCTGCAGAGCTGAGCTGTGATGCTGTGTGAGGCCAGAGAGCAGAGACAGGAGGATGGTGTCATCAGCAAATTTCACAATGTGACAGTTTGACTGGACAGATCTGCAGCCATCTGTGTAGAGGATAAAAAGTAGTGGGGAGAGAACAAAGCCTTGCGGAGAACCAGTGGAGGTGAAGAGGATGTCGGACAGAGAGTTGGTCACCAACACTCTCTGTGACCTGTTGATAAGAAAATCTGGGATCCACATGGTGAGTTGATGGTCGATATCAAAGCGTGTGGTTGTGGTCTTTGCATCATCAACACCTCTGCCAGCCCTGTATGCAAACTGCAGCTGATCCATCATATTGTCGGTTACCTTGGTGATATAGTCCTTTATGATTCTCTCCATAGCCTTTGTAGAGGTGATCTTACTCGAATCTAACGCTCCTGACTCTTCAGCACATACTTCACTCCAGAGATTGTTGTTAGACAAACATTGAACATTTATTGTACTTGCTTCTCAACTTAGCCAATGACAGATCAATTGTACATACAACTTTAAGCACAGTGATCTCACAAGCACGTTCACTAGCTGTTTCATCAAACAAGTTTCCCAAAGTATGTCTGAACTCACAGGACTTGCAGGACTCGTAGAACTCGGTAAGAAACCGTGTGCCTCTACAGCTACACACAGAACCCTTTTCTTCCACCTTGTTGCAGTCCACACCTTTCTCGTAGTCAGAGTTCCTATGCTCCAGTTACTGTGTCACGTTTACACCCTTCAGTAGCTGAGCTAAAACTGAATCTCTCCTTAACAAACCCTTAGCATTGCATTGTTTCCTTGACCACTGGTCAACAAACTTAAAGGTAATCTACAAAGGCAAACTATCAAAGCCATATGATGTCACTAAAGACATCATCAGTACATAGACACATTATATAAACAATTACATCACACACACAGCAAACATTACATAAAACAAGTAACTAAACTAACCCCCTTGGTTGGCTCATACACACCCGGGCCCTAATTGTGCTCCAATATTAGACATTTAATGTTGGAAACAATTACTAAATTACTTTGCACAAACCAAAAACAATACAATAATAAAACAATAATCCATAAACATCATGACTATTCTTCTATGGTGTTCTTTCTTCTTTCTTCTGGTGCCAGAGGTTACCAGCACTTAACACACCGTAGGAGATCAGTCTTTACCACTGTCTCACTCTGATTCCTGGAGAAGACAGACCTTGGTTATGGGTCTATCTAACTCGTTGGTCCTCGTCTTGATACGAACCTGGCGGACCAAACCTCGCTCATCCTGTATTGTGTGGATGATCCTGCCAATCACCCAGGAGTTACGAGGCGCTGACTCATCCACAATCAAAACAATGTCCCCAGGAACAAAATTACGCTTTGCATGTGTCCATTTTTGCCGCCTTTGAAGCTCAGGTAGATATTCTTTAACCCAACGTTTCCAAAAGAGATCTGCCATATACTGGACTTGTCTCCATCTAAGGCGGCTGTAAAGATCATCTTCCTGGAAAACTCCCTGGGGTATCGAAGGCTGGGTTTTTAGGAGGAGAAGGTGATTTGGCGTCAAAGCCTCCAAGTCATTCGGATCATCCGAAGGTGTAGTTATTGGCCGACTATTTAAAATGGCTTCCACCTCGCAGAGTAATGTCTGCAGACCCTCTTCATCCAAACGTTGATCCTTCAATGTAGCACTGAGTACCTTTCTAACAGATCGAATTAGACGTTCCCATACCCCTCCAAAATGTGAAGCAGATGGAGAATTAAACATCCATTTGATACCACTCTGAGTCAGCCTATTTTCAATTTTTGACATGTTCCACTCTTCTAGAGACCTTTTGAGCTCTCTCTCAGCACCAACAAAGTTTGTTCCATTATCTGAGTGAATTTCTAAAACTTGACCTCTTCTTGCAATAAAACGTCGAAGTGCATTAATGAATGAATCCGTGTCCAATGACGCTGCCACCTCTATGTGAACAGCTCTGGTAGCCATACATGTGAATATGACACCATACCTATTTCCAGTTGTTCTTCCTCGTTTTATAGTAAAGGGACCAAAGCAATCGACACCTGTTCTAGTAAACGGTGGTTCATCAGGTAAGACCCTACTAAGAGGGAGGTCTGCCATTTGTTGCCGCCCAGTTGCTCCATGTAATCTTCGACAGGTGCGACAACTGGATAAAATCTTTCTGATGGCTGAGATTGCATTTGGTATCCAGTATCTTTGACGCAAAGTAGACAAGACATGGTTGCGACCACCATGGCCTATTCGTTCATGGATGTCCTGCAGTATAAGTTGAGATACTTGATGATTTTTAGCCAGAATAGCGGGATGCTTGGACTCTTCAGGCATGGCAGCTCTGCTGAGCCGTCCACCTACGCGAAGAATTCCATCCTGAAGCACCGGATTTAGTCTATGTATGTGACTGCTCCTTTTTACTGCTTCCCCTTTTAGCAGAGATGAGATTTCATCCGGAAAGCTCTTTCGCTGGCAATGACAAATTATGTCTACCTCTGCTTCTTTGAGCTCATCCACAGTTAGGTTCTTTTTCCTTGTCTTGTAGTTCAGCGTTTTCCTTTGAAGCTGGATATTTTGGACGGTATTTTGTAACAGCCCCTTTCTTCTTCTGGATGATGTTAGAAGCATATCTTTCAATCTCAGAAACCACGCCACGGCCCTTTTTAAGCGTGTCCATGATGAGTAGTACTCCTCCAACCTTTGTACTATGTCAGTGCTTTCTTCAACTGCAAGAACATTCACCGTGACATTTCTCTTCACTTCAGGATCGGCTACATCCAGATCAATCTCTTGAGAGTCTGGGTTCCGTGGCCAATGCCCGACTGCCTGTGTAAGAAAGTCAGGTCCGGACACCCACAGCTTGTTTCGCAGAAAGGCTTTCACTTTCTGTCCCCTTGATGCACCATCTGCCGGATTAAGATGAGAGTTTACGTAGTGCCACTGAGAGACTGTTGAGGTCTGCTGAATCGCTGACACCCTGTTAGCTACAAACGTGCGAAACCTTGATGTTTCGTTGCTGATGTACTTTAGCACCGCTGTACTGTCAGTCCAGTACACAGAGTCTTCCAATGGTAGTTCCAACTCCTTCCTTAGCATTTTGTCTATACGAACTGCTAAGGTTGCTGCAGTAAGCTCCAGACGAGGGATAGTCATGGGTTTTAAGGGGGCAACCCTTGCCTTTCCCAACACAAATGCGCTGTGAGCTTGGTTACTGATGTTACGCTGGACTAAGTATGTTACTGTCCCATAGCCATTCTCACTAGCGTCTGCAAAATGATGCAGTTGAGCGGACACAGTTTGAACAAAGTCTTTTGGCTTGAAACATCTCTCAATTCCAAAGTCAGTTAGCTGCTCAAGACCTTGCACCCACTGAGACCACATTTGGGCGAGATGTTCAGGCACCGTTTCATCCCATCCCAACTTCATTCTGCAAAGCTCCTGCATAATGTTCCTAGCATATAAATTCACAGGTGCAAGCATTCCCAATGGATCGTACACTGAGCTCAACATGGATAAAAACCCTCTTCTTGTGGGGGGCTTACTTTGAATAACGACCCTGAACTTGAACTGATCAGACTGAATGCACCATTGCACGCCCAATACCCTTTCTACTGGAAGTGCATTTTTGTCCAAGTCTAGGTCCATTATTTCTGTCGCTTTCTCCTCCTCTGGAATGGCTGCTAACACCCTGCTATCATTGCTGATCCATTTGTTTAGCCTAAAGCCACCCATCTGACACATAGTTTTCAAACTGTGGTAAAGAGACTCAGCCTTTTCAACAGTCTCCACCGACTTTAGACAGTCGTCTACGTAGAAGTTTTGTAGCACTGTGTTTACTGTGCAGTCATCGAACAGATGTGTATTGTCCTCTGCGCATCGGCGGAGCGCATAATTAGCACAACTGGGTGATGAAGTGGCTCCGAACAGATGTACCTCCATCCTGTATTCTGCCATTGGTCGACTAACGTCACCATCTGGCCACCATAGGAATCTGAGTAGATCAGCGTCAGCCGACGAGACCTTTACCTGGTGGAACATGGCTTCCACATCTGCTACTATTGTTACTGGTTCCTGACGAAACCTGGTTAGAACTCCTATTATTGTGCTGGTAAGATTAGGTCCTTGAAGGAGTTGCTCATTCAAAGAGGTTCCCTGATATGACGCGCCACAGTCAAACACCACACGAAGCTTAAGCTTTTTAGGGTGGTACACCCCATGATGTGGAATATACCAAACTTTCCCATCACAACGGCCAAGGTCTTCAATTGGAACCTTTACCGCATATTTCTTGGTGATTGTATCATTCATGAAGGTAATATAATCTGCCCTGAATGACGGATTCCTGAGAAACTTCCTCTTCAGAGTTGTAGCACGTTGTTCTGCTACGGCCCGGTTGTTTGGCATTTTAATGTTCAACTCCTTTAATGGGAGATCAAGGCAGTAATGACCGTCTACCAACCTAGCAGATTGTGTCATCCTCTCCATGAACAGACGATCCGCCTTAGACATCTCATACCTTTCCTCTTGCCCATCCTCAGGAAAGTCATATCTAAACTGTTGTTTCCACAGGTCTTCCAGCCTGGCCACAGATACACGATTTGACACGGCTTGCATTATTTCATTCCTGCTTGTATTGCAACCATCCACCTTTAGTGGCCCATTGACTGTCCAACCCAGTATGGTTCTGACTGCAAAGGGCCCATCATCGACACTAGGAATAACTTCCTTTGGTTCCATCATCTTGGCAGCATCAGTTCCAATCAACAGACCTATGCCTGCATCAATGAGAGGTACTTGTACTCCTTTAAGATGTGGCCATTTATCTATATCTTCTTGTCGCGGGATGTTATTCTTGCTTACTGGAATAGCCTTTTGTGAAAACACCTCCTTTAGTTCTATGAAGGTATTTGAGTTCAGGTGGCCTACCTCCAACTCTGTCACTATAGTACTGGTCACAACTTTGCTTTCTGCCATGGTTGTAACAAGAAGGCTAACCTTTTTCCCACGTAGATTCAGCTCATCAAGAAGTTCATCTGTGCAAAACGTAGCTGTGCTGCCAGGATCCAAGAATGCATATGAAGTGATTACTTTGTTGCCCTTTTTGGCTTTTACTCGGACTGGAATGATGGCAAGGATGCACTCGGTGTTCTTGGGCATGTCGTCAAAATTCTGTTTACGTTTGCTGTTCACCAATCCGTTGAACACTGCCAGATTGTCACGATCCACGGACTGCCTTTCCTTTGGCTTCACGTGCAGCAACGTGTTGTGCGTCCCGGAACATAATTGACAGTTTACCACTTCCTGGCAGTGCCTGCTCATATGCCCCGATTTTAAACATCTGAAACATAAACCTTCCTTCCTGAGAAACTCTATCTTCTCTTTGTAAGGCGTATTCTGTAGTTTTTGACAATGGTCGAATGTGTGTCCCTCGTGGCAAAAGAGACAAGACTCTTGTGAGGCCTTGATGGTAGTGATAGGCTTGGGTGATGCTTTGGTGGTATTGGAAGGGCTTGTCTTACTAAAACCAGGCTCTATACTTGCATCCCTTTGAGTAGTAACTTGCTTTGCAGTAGTGGTAAAACTCCTTTTCATTCCACTTACTTTCCCAAACGCAGCTGCAGGCCCTTTTAAGTGTTCCTTAAGTCTTCCCAAGTCCCCGTAGCAAGGATGCAGTGATTTCTCTGATACATCAGTGATAAACTTAACTACATCTGCAAACGTAGCCCTACGGTTGTGGTTTTCATTCAGGTCATGAGCCACATCCCTCCATTTCTCTCTCAACTTATATGGAAGCTTGGAAATAATTGTTCGTATGCTGATTGTAGTATTAAGCTCTGCCATACAGTCCAAATCTACCATGGAACTCACACAATTGGTTAGAAAAAGAGCGAATGAATAGAGGGCTTTGCCATCTTCATCCTTAATTGTTTGCCAATTCAAAACCTTTTCCATGTAGGCTGCTGCAACTGTATATTCATTACCAAAGTGCTTCTTTAAAAGAAACCTGGCCCTGTGATATCCTTCGTCTGGTTGCATGCTAAAGCAACTTTGCACAATCTCCTTAGGTTGTCCTCTCGTGTGCTGGTGCAGCACATAGAGTCGCTGACTGTCATCCCCCCCGCTATTCTTCACTGAGTTTTCAAACGCTTTGATGAAAACATCATAGTCTAAAGGATCTCCACTAAAGATAGGAATCGCTTGAGGAGGGTTAGTATAAACCCTGAGTTGTTTATCCGGAACTTCAGTACGGTCGGTTTGACACTGAGCACCACTAAACATTGATCCTGGAAGCTGTTTAACAGCCCTTGCTTGGGTATCACAGCCGCGAGCCCCAGTCGTTACTTCCCCACTGTAATCCGTACTGTACCCTAATCTGTACCCCTTTACGGCTTCTTCTCTTGCCCTTTCAATCTGAACAGCCACACTACCCACAACCGGTACCTCTTCCCCAGCATACGTCGTCTTTGCCTGACTAAGATGGAAGTCATCAGTGCCAACATTTGGACCACGTGACTCAGTGAGGCCTGCACGTTTACTCATGATCTGACTTCGTGCTTTAGCAGCTGCAAGAGCGGCGTTCATTTCCAATTCTTCTTTTTCTGCCTTAAATTTAGCCTCCTCCTGCACCCTTAATGCCCTAAGCTTAGCTTCTTCCTGCTCTATTGCGTGTCTTTGCTTTAACGCTTCTGCCCTTGCTAATAGCTCAGCTCTTTCTATTTCGGCCTTAAGGCATGCCTTTGTAGCTGAAGATGTGACAGAACTTGTTCTAGATTTCCTACATCTCCTTGTGGATGCTACAGACACACTGTCCTCGGGAGCAACGGTCTCATTTGCCTTACGTGCTTCCTCACGACGTTGGCGTACCTCTGTTAACCGACATGCGATGTCGTCGCCACGTCCCCTGAGTGCAGACAGCCTCGTATCGAACCAATCTTGATCGATCTTCATGTCATCTTCAAGCTTACGCTCTTGGTAAGTTTCCTTGAGTGAGTCATTTATATCACATAACTCTTTAAGCAGCTGGTAGAACGCTGGTAGCATCCTGTCCTCCACTACCGAATAGCATTCTTCATCCATGAACTGGTGGATCTTGCTCCTTTGTCTCAGCAGCTGCTCTAACTTAGCCTTTCTTTTGTTCTTCAGACTCCGCAAAGCATCTTTATGTACCACCTGTGAGGCCTCCTCTGTGGCTTCGCTGCTTGGCCTTGCCTGTTGGTCCATCACGCTGTCTGGATCAACATCTGAAGCAACCCGTCTTTCCATCAGTCTCTTAATAGTGCTTAGCCCGTGTAGAGAAGGTTTCTTACTAATGTAGAGGTGATCTTACTCGAATCTAACGCTCCTGACTCTTCAGCACATACTTCACTCCAGAGATTGTTGTTAGACAAACATTGAACATTTATTGTACTTGCTTCTCAACTTAGCCAATGACAGATCAATTGTACATACAACTTTAAGCACAGTGATCTCACAAGCACGTTCACTAGCTGTTTCATCAAACAAGTTTCCCAAAGTATGTCTGAACTCACAGGACTTGCAGGACTCGTAGAACTCGGTAAGAAACCGTGTGCCTCTACAGCTACACACAGAACCCTTTTCTTCCACCTTGTTGCAGTCCACACCTTTCTTGTAATCAGAGTTCCTATGCTCCAGTTACTGTGTCACGTTTACACCCTTCAGTAGCTGAGCTAAAACTGAATCTCTCCTTAACAAACCCTTAGCATTGCATTGTTTCCTTGACCACTGGTCAACAAACTTAAAGGTAATCTACAAAGGCAACCATCAAAGGCAAACTATCAAAGCCATATGATGTCACTAAAGACATCATCAGTACATAGACACATTATATAAACAATTACATCACACACACAGCAAACATTACATAAAACAAGTAACTAAACTAACCCCCTTGGTTGGCTCATACAGCCTTCATTACTAGAGAGTTGAGGGCCACAGATCTAAGATCGTTCAGGACCTTAGCAGTACCCTTCTTTGGAATAGAAATCACTATCATGTCAATCACTAATTTATGAAACATTTCATCATAGGACAGATGTAGATAAAGCTTCAAAACAGTACCTTCTTTTCCTTTGGGCTGTTCCCTTTCAGGAGTCGCCACAGCGAATCATGTGTAAAAATGGGCACCAGTACACTTCTCCTCCAGTCCTCAGCCTCCTCTCACTCTCCAAGATCTTGTCAGAAACTCTACTGCCACCTCTCCTAGACACTTCCATACCTCCACAGGTTTGTCATCAGGAACAACTACCTTTCCACTCTTCATCCTCTTCAACGCCCTCCTCACTTCACTCTTACTAATCTTTGCTACTTCCTGCTTCACACAGGTCACCTCTTCTACTCTTTGTTCCCTTTTTTCCCTATTCCTCATTCATCAACTCTTCAAAGTTCTCCTTCCATCTTCCAATCAAACTCCTGGCACCTGTCAATACTTTTCCATCCTTATCTTTAATCACACTAACCTGCTGCACATCCTTCCCATCTCTATCTCTTTGTCTGGCCAACCTGTACAAATCCACCTCTCCCTCTTTAGTGTCCAACCTAGCATACATGTCCTCATATGCTCTTTGTTTGGCCTTTGCCACCTCTACCTTCACCTTACGCTGCATCTCCCTGTACTCCAGTCTACTCTCTTCAATCCTCTCAGTGTCCCACTTCAGTGTCTCCCTGATCACATTAGCTGTAGTGGTCCAGTCATCTGGAAGCACCTCCAAACCTACTTGTGGTTCCCAGAATTTCCAAAGGTAGAATGGGAGGTAGAGCCTTTAGCTATCAAGCTCCTCTCTTGTGGAACCAGCTCCCAGTTTAGATTCGGGAAGCAGACACCCTCTCTACTTTTAAGTCTAGACTTAAAACCTTCCTTTTTAATAAAGCATATAGTTAGTTATAGTTATGCTGCCATAGGCTTAGTCTGCTGGGGGACCCACCCCCCAATGCACTGAGCTCCTTTCCTCCTCTTGACCCTCTCTCCTCTGCTCTCACCCCGCAATTGTCACCACTGTATGTCATTAACTCTGTGTGTTTTCTCCCGTAGTTGTCTTTATCCTCCTCTGTCCCCCTCTCTCTGTCCCTTTCTGCAGGTGGCCCCCGGCTTTGAAGCTGTGTGTCTTCCAGCGTGCAGCTACTGGTCCTACCAATC
Source organism: Channa maculata (assembly GCA_020496755.1). NCBI lineage: Eukaryota > Metazoa > Chordata > Actinopteri > Anabantiformes > Channidae > Channa > Channa maculata. The sequence goes on from CM035609.1 coordinate 1,102,098, forward strand.
TGCCCGATGTTTTGTTGTTGCATTTTGTTGCTCTGTTCTTTTCTCTCGCCACTTTCCACTCACCCCAACCGGTCGAGGCAGATGTCGTCCACCCTGAGCCTGGTTCTGCTGGAGGTTTCTTCCCTTAAAGGGAGTTTTTCCTCTCCACTGTTGCCTATGGCTTGCTCCAGGGGGAATTGTTGGGTTCTCTTTATACATCTTTATAATCTTGACTTTATTCTGTAAAGTGCCCTGAGATGACTTTGTTGTGAATTGGCGCTATATAAATAAAGTTGAATTGAATTGAATTGAATTAGTTGACAACTCCATCATACTAGTTTGAAAAAACTGTACTAGTTGATGTTTGGATGGAACTAGCTAACTAGTGGAGTCAACTATTCATTCATAGACTAGTGCACAGTTTTGTTGAACTAGTACAAAGCAGACATCAACTTGCACATATTAAATGTTGACTAGTAAGACCAGAATTACCCCAACTAGTGCAACTAGTGGACATAGTGACTCTTACTATTTACCTAGTAACCACTGGAACTTTGTCTTGTTAGTTTGCAAAGTCAAATAATGTTAGTTAACTAGTGAGCATTGTGGCCTTCAATAGTTAACTAGTAAGATCAAAGAGGCTTCAGTGAAGTAACTAATGGATATTTTGGACCTCACTAATACTACTAGTAAAAAAATGTGAGACCCACCGGTTAACTAGTAGGGTTAAATGTTTGTTACTAGTATATATTGCTGAGCATGTTGCACTAGTTCTGAATTAGGATTAGCTACACTGTTTAGCAGCATTTTTTGTATGGCATGTTATTTTATTTCTTATACCATGACTAAAAGGTTTTGTTTGATGTAATGCCCGACTTTTTTTAAGCCACAGTATATTATCTGTGTGATAACTGTTTCTCTTTCAAAATGGAGCCCAGTTAAAAGGCAGTTCCACCGTTAAAAGGCAAAAAAGTAAAAATACATCAAGAATTGTCAATGTAATACTTTTTTCATTATTGTTGAGATTCAAAATTATTTATGAGATGGTTTCATGGACCACTTAAGCAAAGTGAGCACTTTCCAAGGACACAGAGGACTGTGCTAACTGCCTCCTTTTGCTCAGACAGTCTTTCCCACATGTAGAGTTCATACAGTGCTCCACCTTGTCTCAACTGCTTGAATTAGTTTTTGTTCAGGGAACTTCTGCTGCTTCTGAACTTCTTTGAGCTTTCCTGCAGCTTTCGTACTTTGTTAAAACAAAGCAATAGCACTGCTTTTTGGCTGAAACTCAAGCAAGTCAAGGTAGGCCTTGAAGAGTGTTTCATCACCAAATTCAAAGCGTGTGCAAAACATGGGTAGTGTGCAGCAGCAGCAGCCATGTTGGGGCCATTATTGGTTATTACAGCCAGAATCTTGTCCGTTATGTCCCATCCTATTGCAATTCTGCAGTGTGTTGTCCAGGAAAAGAGCATGTGAGCAGTGGCTCAGTTGGTAGAGTGGCCATACACCAATCATAGGGTTGGAAGTGTGTGCCCCACTTTTCCTTATCACCAGGCTGGTGGCTCCATAAGTAAAGCATTAGGATAGGTTGCAGATTGATTCCCACCCCACCAGGTGTGGACATGCCTACCCACCAAATGCCACCTAGATGCTGGTCTCGAGCCAAGTTAAAAGGGTATAGTTGAGGCTGGAAGTGGATCTGGAGAAAAAAGCTTATGCCAAATCAATGTGCGGAACATGTTTTGCTGTGGCAACCCCTGCATGGTCAAGCCTTGGATCTTTTTATTGTAGCACATCTACTTGTAGTTTATGTAGGAGCAAAGTGTGCCTGGTCTACACTGTTACAGGAGAGGCACTTAAAAGCAGCAGCACTTACACAGTCACAGACAACCAGGTCGCCTCATTGATGAAACTGCAGCAGTGCAAATAGGAGAAATACTGAAACTAAAGTAACTATCTAATTACACTGTAATCAATCAATATCAATACCAACATATTGATATTATTGATTTTAACATTTACAATTTACATTTACATTTAGTCATTTATGCAGACACTTTAATCCAAAGCAACTTACAAGTGAGGTACGAGGCAAAAAAATTAAAGTCAAGGAGAAAACATCGAAGCAAAGTCCTATCGGAAAAGTTTTTACATTTCGTGAGATGGAAGTGCAAGTATTTTTTTATTTTATTTTTTTACAAATTATATATATAGATAGATAGATAGATACAGTAGACAGATATAGATCGATACACCCACCACTACTGAGAGCAACTAAGTTGGAGTTCACAGATCAAACCAACAACCCTGGGATTGGTGGATGACTGCTCTACCTCCTGAGGTAGGAAGGTAGAGCGGTTGTCCACCAATCTCACAGTTGTTGGTTCAATCCCCGGCTCCTCCGGTCACATGTCGAAGTGTCCTTGAGCAAGACACTGAACCCCAACTTAGTTGCTCCCGGTGAGTGTTGGCCAGCTGCATAGCAGCTCCCCCATCGGTGTATGAATGTGTGTGTGATTGTGAGTGTGAATGGGTGAATATGTGTGTGTGATTGTGAGTGTGAATGGGTGAATAAGAAGCAGTGTAAAGCGCTTTGAGTGCCAATAGGTAGAAAAGCGCTATATAAGTGCAGACCATTTTACTTGTCCATCACACAGTGCCATTAGGCATCTACTCTCACACTGACTCATTTTAGGAAAGACCTGAAAGTCAGAACTGTTGTCAGTGGTGACTGGTGCACATCTTAACTTTAGACTTTTAGAAGCCATGTAAAGGGAGTTGATCTACTGAGGTAGCTGCCTTTTCTGCTCCTGTAGTACTTTCTGCTCCTGTAGTACTTTCTGCTCCTGTAGTACTCCTTGCCTACACCTAAAAGGTTATGTCATAAAAAAGTTGGGTACAAAAGTTTGCATCCCCTTATTTTGAAATGTTAAAAAGAGTGAAACAACATGATATAAAAAAGTTATCATTACAACAACTGTCTGTGTCTGACTTTCACATAAATCTCTGAGGTGTCAGAAGGGGGGTGGGATGCTGGGCCCAATCCCATCTTCATCTTCTTTTTCAGCGTCTGTATTTGAGCCATCTCCTTACAGAAAGTGTCATCATTAAAATCAACAGTCCAGAGACTCTCTGGTACACTGATGTCACTGACCTGCTCCATTAGTGTATAGTGCTGCTGCCACCGCTAAGAACTGCATTCTATCACTCACTCTGCTGAGATAATTGATTGTATTCTGCCCTTATCGCAGGACATGCACCACTACAGGACCTTAAAACATTGTAGCTGACCCCTCCCACACTGAACAGAAACTATTTAAAGACGCGGTTCTGGGTAGAGGGTGCACTGCATCAGGAGCAAAACTTCAACTGTCACAAGAACAGCTTCTTCCTGACTGCTGTTGGCCTCATCAACAACCAACAGGCCCCCTGAAACTGACACACATTGACCCCACAGTCCCTAAATATTGAGAATACAACTTTTTCTGTTTATATTTTTTAAGACTCAGGACACATCTGCCTAGATTTATGGCCACTGTCTTTTTATGACTTTTGTGCATCTTTGTCCTCTGTTGTCTCAAAATGTTACCTGCTTGGTGTACAGGTTGAATGCGTGTGAGCAGCATGTGCTGCTGATACCTGCTCGGCTAGTACAAAGTTTACTCTTTTTTTAACATATGCAGAGAAACGTATTGTTATGCCCCTGGTCTAGGGGAAGCTAGACATAACAAGATCTGCTCCACCACTGATCCCATTCCCAAGCAAAACCAGACAAAGTGTTACAAACGGTAGCACTTTTATTTGCTTCGGATTTGAGCAGTGCCCAAAACAACAAACCAAAACTCTGACACCAACCCTATCTTACCTAAGCAAACCAAACAAATTAAAAATAAATGACAGGATGTCTAACCTGAACTCCTTACCCAAAACACGAATAAAATTAAATGGTAAATGGTCTGCACTTATATAGCGCTTTTCTACCTATTGGCACTCAAAGCGCTTTACACTGCTTCTGATTTACCCATTCACACTCACAATCACACACACAAACTCATACACTCATACACCGATGCGGGAGCTGCTATGCAGCTGGCCAACACTCACCGGGAGCAAGTAAGTTGGGGTACAGTAAAGGAAGGCAAGGAGCAAAATAAAAAGTCTTTTCACTCCTATTGTGGTTAGGGTTACTTGGTGCTCAATATTTACAGTGAGTTATATTTTTTATATTTATTTACAGAAATGTCAAAAACCGAGGGCTGCTGACATCCGGGGTATATGGAGGAAAAGGCTCCATTCTCTCCAATTAGGTGGCGACAATCAGTTTGAATGGCCCAATCCGTGATGACCACCTGTGGATCAGTGTTTGTGTGATTGTGAGTGTAATGGGTGATGGAGAAGCAGTGTAAAGTGTTTGGCTTAAACAAACCTGAACGTAATTGTACTGAATAACATGTTGTACACAAACATTGCTTGAGTCTGAAAAATATTGCTTCTTACTTCTCCAGTTTATAAGAAAGATTGTCTCCCCAAAACATACACCAGCTGTCTCATCATAAATTGCTATCACTATTTCAGAGCCTTTTGCACTTGCACACAAAGTGTTACAATGCTTTAATGCTTTAATACTTTAAAGCTTCACAAATTTATAGGGCTTTCATTGCATAGGTCACATGCTGCTTAGACTATCAGACCAGTTCAGATTTTCTGCTGACAATTTCAAACATGTTTGAAAGGGTTAGGGCATGTTGTACTGCTGATCAACTCAAAGGCTGTGCCAAACTCTTCACTGATGTTGCTACTGTTTGAACAAATGTTGTTGCTGTTTGAAGAAAGATATTGTTCCACTGCCCTTTTGCAGTCTTTAATTCAAAGCAGTGTTTTAGTGTGTTTTTCCATCCACAAATTTCAGTGTTTTACCTGTTAAGGACTTACTCTTGCACTCATTCCAGTCCTGTTTCAGTTTCAGTTCAGGGCCAGCATTTTTTCCAGTTTATGGGCCGAGTGTAAGTGCATTGTGTGGGCCAGAACTTGACCAGACCTATTTTACCATGTGGGAAGAGCAAAGAAAATACATACCTTCATAGGAGTATCCACATAGAAAGAGGAAGCACAAATTATTAACATGAAAGTACAGAAAATTTTCCAATAAAACCATGGTAGTACTTCCAGTTAAAGAAAAACATTTCCTCGTTTGAAAATTTTCATGTAATGTAATTAATGTAATTAAAATTTCTCCATTACATGCAGATGCAGCCATTGAAAGTGTCATTGTTTTTGTGTGCGGTATGTTCGCTGTACACCACTGGTGGTGTTTCGTCAGGAATGCAGTGTGTTTAGTTCAGAAAAAGGCTCATTAAATCCGACCCGATCGTTGCTTACCACTGGCTGTGGAACAGTTGTTTTAATTTTCAGTCAATATTTCTGACAATATCATACTGCATCAGATAAATAATTATAGACGATTACCCAAGATTTCATATAAAGCAATTAATTAAACAGCCAGTGACTGATATTAACAGACCAACCTGTGTCATTAAATGGTATATAGTGAGTTGCAATTATCAAAGTAACCTGCGAAAGAACACCGATAATAAATTTGAAATCACATACTATATACAGTACCACACATATTGACGAGGTCCTGTACATAAGCTTGTCTTAAGTGTAGATTATGTCTACATGTTTGCCCAGCACATGAGAAGCCACACTTAACTAAAACCACAGTATGTATGACAGAACCTACACACATATATATATACATATATAAATTAATGGTAAGGTAGAGTGGTCGTCCACAAATCTTGTCGAAGTGTCCATGAAAAAGACACTGGACCCCATATTAGTTACATCAGGTGAGTGTTGGCCAGCAGCATAGCAGCTATGTGTGTGAATGTGAGTGTGAATGGGTGAATAAGAAGCAGTGCACAGTAATATTGATACAGTATGTTGTGGTTGGGACTATGATGTGTGCATGCACCAGGTGCTGTAACTCTGAGTGTAAGCTAAGCTCCACTAACAGACCATATACTGTCATCACACGCCTTCCAGCGGGGCAAGAAACAAGCAATCAGCGTAATAGTGACAAACTCACATGGCACAGACTGATATGGCTACATCTGTAATAATATTATTAAGAATACAGGAAGAAGGAAAATACATCTAGCAATATGAGTATTAAGATTTGCCATGATGTAACTTTGGCAAAGGGTTCAGGCAGCAAGTCTAATAATCTGCGATCTAATCTCAGACAGACACTTAATTTCTCACAGTTTCTACTTAAAATAAAATGTTAAACCTAAAATAATTCAACAAGGAACAAGCATAGAAAAATTTATATATTGTGCTAAGAAACCTTTTACAAAGTTGAAAAAAAATGATTAGATCAATACAAACCAAAAAAGTAAGGTTTAAGGTTTGGCCTGAATAGAATTAGTATGTTTAGTGTTTTTCCTAGTATCAAAGCCTGGGCCTGATTTGGATTTCGAGCCACTGAGAGAAATACACAATTTTTCTTTGTCTAGGACATAGATGTTCTGCATATGCATCATGCAAGATGGTTTTCTTATCACCATATGCTCAGAGAAATAAATCATTAAAAGGTCCCAGAATCTGAAATGATCTAATCACATTCAAGCTGCTCATTAAAGCAAGATATATATTCAGACATAAACATCATGTATGTAATTATTCTGCAGGTTTAAGTAATGATACAGATAATATAACTACTGTCACTACTTAACTTATTAATCAAAATCATGTGTAAAAGGTCAAGAGTCAATATATTGTAGTGCACACGTAAAGTCATGTGCTATAAACGAATAAATCTCAAAATATTACAACTTATCTGTATTGCATCCAAGTCAGGGTTTCCTGAGTTTACCCTGAATTACATCGTTATACATCGTCAGAGGTGGTGTCTTTGTAGAGGAGTGTTTATAATTAACAGGTATAAAAAGTTTGCTTCTCATTTTCCCATCCAGATTCACAATTCACAAAGATGTGGAATTTCAGGACAATTGATTGTCGGATGGAGGACTGAGAGTTTGACTGGACAAACAGCAGTGGTAATGGAAATGCAGAAGTTTGGATCTTGGCTGTGTAGACAAAGGAACAGGCTGGACAAAATAAATACACATTGATCAGATTCATGATATAAGGGAATATTTCTGTGAGCTATACGTGAAAAATGATTTCACTTTTGATTTTTGACTCATGTTAGTAAATAAGATTGTTAGCACTGACTACAAGTACTGAGAAACATCCAACCAGCTGTTGTGATAAAACAGCAAACGCTGTTAGATTATCACAACGCTGTAGGATGATGATGGTAGTATTCCACATTACATTAATTCACTATTTTACAAGTGATATTTTATGGCTAATAATTCACAATAATCTGCTAAATTAATTCAGGACAATGCACTTAAGTATATTTGTTTTTCTTTTGTTCTTGTTATTGAATGTACTGTGAAAAAAACAAACTTTTATTTCTAAAAAAAAAAAACATTATAAAGATTGTGGTTCACAATGTTACAAACATGATTTAGTTAAATAACACTAAGCCAAACTGAGCAACCACTTTGTTGTTTCACCAGAAACAGGGAGAGATCAACTTATAATGGCAAGTAAAAAAGGAGAAAGTAGAACGTTAGAAGTAGAGAGAGTTAAAAAGAGAAAGTGCTGAGAGTAAAGATGTGATGCAATTAGCAAGAGACAGAGAAATCAGTGCCTACGAGAGAGAGAGAGAGAGAGAGAGAGAGACAGGTGAAGGTTAAGGCAGAAATTGGTAAATCAGTCTGACAGAGTCAGAAGCTGCCAGGGCTGCAGCATCTCCTCCTCCTCTCTCTGATGATGGAGGACCAGGACACAGCAGATCTCTGCTTTCCACAACTCCTCAATGCTTCCTGCAGGAAACCAAAGCTCAGTCAGTCTAAAGCTGCCATAATGTATTATCTGTTGTCGATCATCTTCTCTGTGATCTCTGTGGTTCTCAACCTGCTCGTCATCATCTCAGTCTCCCATTTCAGGCAAAGATAAACTCAGCAAAACTTGACTGATTAAGTAACATTTAAATCAGAATTTTAGCACTTATAAAAATAGAGTTAGTTTATAAATCTTGACACAGATGTATTTTCTATTTTGCTGACAATGTTTTTGAAAGTTAAATCTCCAGCTGTGTCACATATAAGACATCACTTTACATTCATGTCTGATATTACATTACGTCTTTGTCTCCTTGCAGGCAGCTGCACACACCCACTAACCTCCTCCTCCTCTCTCTGGCTGTGTTAGATTTTCTCCGGGGGCTTGTGACGCTGTTCGAAGTTTATCGTCAAACAACTTGTTGGTTTTTTGGTGACCTCATGTGTTCTCTATATATTTGTGTGAGCTCAATCATTCTTGGTACCTCAGTAGGAAACATGATACTTATATCAGTTGACCGCTACGTGGCTATTTGTGACCCTCTGCATTACCCCACAAGCGTCACAGTGACGAGAGTTAGAATGTGTGTTTGTATGTGTTGGACCTGTTCTGTTGTCTACAATGGTCTGATTTTACAGGACTTCTTGACTCATCCAGGCCATTATAGACCCTGCTATGGACAGTGTGTGGGGGGCACTGACAACATTTCACTAATTGTTGACAATGTTTTGTCTTCTATTGCTCCAGTCACTGTGATCATACTTCTGTATCTGAGAGTGTTTGTGACGGCTGTGTCTCAGGCTCGTGCCATGCGCTCTCATGTTGCAGCCATCACACTCCAGCATTCAGGGACTGTGACGACAAAGAAATCTGAGCTGAAAGCAGCGAGGACTCTTGGTATTGTTGTAGTAGTGTTCTTAATGTGTTTCTGCCCATATTTCTCTAGTGCTTTTGTACCAGCTGACTCTGTTGCTGGTTTATATCTGGTTGGTTACTTTCTGTTGCATGTTAACCCCTGTCTAAACCCTGTGATCTATGCCTTGTTCTACCCCTGGTTCAGAAAAGCTATTAAACTAATATTCTCACTTCAGATACTGCAGCCTGGCTCCCGTGAGACCAACATGCTGTAAACAGAGACTGTGGATTGACTGAAATTTTATCTGCTCTATGAACGAAGAAATTCATTTGTACATGTTTTTCAGTGAGCGAATTCACAAATCTCACCAGTGAAAATGTGCAGTTCTTAAAGTTATTACTGTCAGATAATTGGTCTGTATTTTCTCATGGTTTAAGTGATGCTTCATTATTTCTCCCTGCTGCAAATATCTAACCTGTGTATTTCCAGTCTGCCCTGTTTATCATTCATCTTTAAGTTGAATGTTTTCACAAGCATCGCACAGTGATTTCTGTTACACAGAACTAAATAAAAGTAAACTTGAGAAAATGGAAATTATTTGTTACATTTTGTCTCTCTTCTTCATGTCAGGACATGAAAAAGAGCAGAAGACTGAGAATTAGTTTTTCAGTCAACTGAAGAGAGGCTACACTGATTTCCTTTAGTTTAGAATATTGACTAATAATAGTAATAATTACAATAACAACTTCTGCTTGATAACATGCAGTTTGTTCCTGTGGCCTCAAGCTGCAGTGTAACCATTCTGTTAAACTGACTTAGACCAGAGAACAGAACATAAAGGTGTTGATCCAGGTTTTTAAACACTCCTATTGTTGATGCTAATGATAACAGGAATGTACACATCTAGTGCAGATTTGTTCCATAAAAAAAGGTTTCGAGAAATTTAAACAATACTTAATAAAGCAATACTTTCCTTCCTGTCCACAGCTGTGCCCACCTACAAAATAGGGCATTGAAACGTTTTTCCTGATGTCCAAAATTCACTGTATAGAGTAAAAAAGATCAAGGTGCCCTTATTTAAAATAGAAATCAAATATTTTTTAACGTTTACACAAGCGTTAAAAAAATACACATAAATATTAATACTCTTTATTTCAAAGTGACTTACAATTAAGGTACAAGGCAGCAAAAATCTAAGTCAAGGAGAAAACATCAAAGCAAAGTCCTATCAGAAAAGTGTTCACATTTCACGAGATGTAAACACGAGTAAGAGCAGAAAGGTTTTTAGTAAGTAAAATTGGGTGTTATTTAATGAAGTGGACCACAAACCCTAGGCTAAGTGGTTCAAAGTGTCCCTGGGCAAGACACTGAACTCCAAAGTTGTCCCTAGTGTCAGCTACTTGTAAGTCGCATTTGAGAAAGGCATCTGCTAAATATCTAATTGTGACACTGCATTACTTGTACATTGTACAGTATTTTTTTAATCCCTTTAATCTATGAGAGGAAGAAAAATTCAGAAGTAATGTATGAGTAACTTCACCTTCATTTAGTCCTATAATTTGTGTTGCCAAATGTTAAATGAAGAAATACTGTATAATAATTATTGCATTTTGACCCAAACTATTTTTTGTACTAAAACAACACAAATATTAAAAGTCTATGCAGAAAGAGGTAGGAAACAGGTGTGGCAACAGACAAACTAAATGAAACACCAAAAAAATGGGCTATTGTGAACTAGAACACAGGATATAACAAAAATTAACTCCTGAGAGGAGGACAAAACTGACTTGGCCTTAAAGTGGGATTAGAATACTGAAAAGAGATTAGACTAAAACAGGCGATAAAGAGCAGCTGTTGGCCAGCTTGGTAACAGTATCAGCCGAGATGACAACCAACTAGGAGTCCACCAGTCCAGAGACAGGACCAGAACAAGACTTAAACAAGAACAGAACCAGGCCAGGCAGGCCTGGAAACAGATACAGGAACAGGACCACAACCAGGCCAGTCTCAGGACCGGTAGCGACGTCGACCCTCTCCAAGACAGGAACAGGAGCAGAATCAGAACTGGTGTTGGTGTCAACTCGCTCTGAGACAGGAACCGGAAGGCCAACCCAGAGACAAGATAAGGACCCGGAACAGGGGAAGGATCAGCTGACCCAGAGTCAGGAATGGGGGGAGAGAGAGTGTTGCTCGACCCTGGACCAAAGGCAAGCTCAGGGTCAAAAAATCTGAAGAGGTGAGAAGTCCTGGACTGGAGGAGGTGGTGCTCGTCCAAACTTTGCCCTGAAAGCCCATAACAAGGCCAGTATTGGGACACTTTCTCATGGTTCAACAACCAAGACCTGGACCTAATAATCTCCTCTGTTTGACAAGCCGTGGCACAGCAAGCCTCGGGATCTCTTGAGGTCTCCATCCTACTTTAAAGATTTACAAGTATCTGAAGTGTGTCGTGGCAAAAACTGTAAGGCAAGTTAGGAGGCAAAAAGGCAACTTACAAGTGAATGATAACGGTGAATTTAATCAGCAAAATAGAGAAACATGCAGAGCAGAACAGAGCTACACTCATGAGTGGGCCAATCTGATTGACCAAGATGTGTAGGTTGTTCAGCCTTTTATACATACAACTCAACAGCTGGGTTCACACAAAGAACAAAGGGATGAGTCAATGCAAATCAACCTTCATACAATGTGGTCAGGAGTCTTAATTAACAAGTTCATGTTACTTTGTCCTTTTGTCTTCATTGTCTTTTAAGTCCTTGAGATTGATGATTTGTGCTGGTTCCTGTGGGCTCCCTTCTGGGAAGCAAATGTTCAGGTGTAGGTAGTTTTATAGTTGATATCTAGCTAACACACTTCTTTGTGTGGCCAGAGACATGATGTCTTGCTGGGGAGCAAAAGGGGAGGAAGCACTGGTGTAAGCAAGTTTGATACTGGGTCTGCCAGAAGTGTGAACCAGTGAAACAGTGTTACCTAGATTTTGAAATTTCCCTCACACATCCCCCCTTTTATCATTTTATGATAATTACATGATCAGGATTCATTAAGGCTGAGCAACAGTAGGGACAGTTCATCAGAAATGTTAATTCACAAAGATTTTCAAAACATTCCATCATTATGTTCCCAGATTAGGCCCAAATCAATTTAACTCAATGCTATCAGTTTCATTATATAGAGGTTCCCAGTTGGGGATGTGAAAGGACTCAGGGGAAGCACTGTCTCTAAGTAAAGGCATACTTTGTATAGTCATTTGGTGTGAGATGGAATGATCAATTTCACGCATTATTAGTCCACGTGCACACGGAATAAGGCAACACCCACACAGGGTTAGGGCAGTAATGCCTATAACAACACCTGCGAAAAGTGACAGGATGAAGACCTTCCATTTTCCAAACACGACGTCAAACCAGCCCCAGGGGCTGGTGTCATCATGGCCAGATTTCTCCATCGTTGGGCACCAGATGTCGCCTTTGTCACCTTCCTGTATTCACCCTTCTTGACGTTTGTTGGAGCTTGAAGTGCGGGCTGAGCCCAATCGGCACTTCTCCCCCCTCACCGGGGTGAACAATTCAGGGGACAAATTTGACTGTCTGTACCTTGCTGGTCATTTTCCACGGCGGTTGTTTCCTTGTCTAGTCGGTGTTCTTCTGGGTGTAGTTCCTTTTCTGGTTCAGGTGTGAGGATCTTCTTGCAGTGGCTGGCGTGGACCCACGTACCGTGTCCCTCCACCTTCACTGCTGTACTGGAAGTCAGCAGTACTTGATGTGGTCCTGTGAAACGTCTCTGCCTCCAGTGTTTCCTCCGGTGGTCTTTGATGAGCACCCATTCACCTAGTTTGAGATTGTGCAGGCTGGTGTCTGCAGGGGTAGGCAGGGTTGCTTTCACCTGGGGACAAAGGACTTAGAGAGAGGCAGAAAGTTTTGCACAATAATCCAGCATCATATCTTCATGATGCCCAGTCATCAGACTTTGTTTGATGGGATCAAGCCCTATACTAGGAGGTTTTCCAAATATGATCTCAAATGGACTTAACACATGTGTTGTTCTTACTCTCGTACGCATATAGAACAGTACCAATGGTAATGCTTCAACCCATTTCAAACCTGTTTCTTCACAGCATTTTGTTAGTTTTGTCTTAAGGATTCCATTTTGTCGCTCTATTGCACCTTCACTCTGAGGGTGATAAGAACAATGATATTTGAATTCAAATCCAAAATAATTTGACAAATCCTTCAACACTTTGTCGATACTGATCTTTTTTGGAATACCCCAGTAAACAATGATGTCTTTTATTGGGGCTTTTACCACTGAGGATGCATCCTGTTTGGAACAAGGGAAAAACCTCTACCCACTTGCTAAACATGCAAACCATGGTCAAGCAATATCTTTTGTTTTGGCATGGTGACAATTCAATGAAGTCAATCATCCAAATTTCAAAAGGCCCATCAGGTGGGGGGTGACCTTGCAATGGCATTTTAATGGCACCAGAGGGATTGTTTGCTGCACAGATTATACATTTTCTGCAATATTCAGCTGCATATGTTGAAAAACCCCTGGTGTACCAGTGAGTGTTGACATATGCACACATCCCCCCCTTGCAAGCATAATCTTTACCATGAGCTAATTTTGCATACAAATGGAAATAAGTAATAATTATAATTTCCATAGAGTTTTTTGAGATATGCTTGCCAATGACTGCATGGTTGACAGGTCAGCCTGTGGGTTGAGTTCCTGTGGAAGAGAAAACAGAGTTAAGTTAAACATTTGTCCCGTCCTGGCTGCTGCTTTTGCTGCGGCATCTGCTGCTGAATTTCCTGTAGAAATGGGATCTGTTTTGTTAGTATGAGGATCACATTTTATTACTGATATTTGTTTAGGCAACACGATTGCATTTAAGAGTGCTGCAACCAGAGTGTGGTGTGCAATGGGTGTTCATAAAACACCTGATGTCATAAAACCCCTTTGTCTCCAGAGACAACCAAAATCATGGACAACACCAAATGCATAACGTGAGTCAGTGTAAATATTGACAGTTTTTCCTTCAGCCAATTTACAAGCTTCCGTAAGGGCTATCAGCTCAGCTGCCTGAGCAGACAGGTGAGAGGGTAGTGTACCACTGGAAATGACATTATGTTTGGTGACAACAGCAAATCCAACTAGGTTTCTAACCGTTTTGACATCTCGGGAAGCAGACCCATCAACAAATAACTCTAAGTCAGCATTCAAGATTGGTGTGTCTGAGATCAGGTCTGGGAGTACATATGGTTTCCAGCACCTCTGTGCAGTTATGAGGATCTCCATCCTCCACTGTAAGTAGAAGATTAGCAGGATTCAACACATTACATCTTTTCATAGCAATGTTAGGCATTTTCAGTAATACAGTGTGGTATCTCAACCAACGCTGAGTTAACAGATGTGCACTTTTCTGTGTGTGTAATATGTGTGTAACAGCGTGCGGAACCATAAGTATCAAATCAGCATAGCCAACCAAATCACGTGATGCCAAAACAGCTTTTTCTGCTGCAGCAACTGCTTTCAGACAGAGGGGAAGACCTGCTGCTACTGGATCCAGCTTTGATAAAAAAAAAAAAAAGCAACAGGCCGCAGTTTACCCTCCGTGAGATAGCGTAACACAGAGGTTATGATAAGGCAGACCCAGAGTGGGAGCTACAGTGAGTGCTGCCTTAAGATCACTAAATGCTTCTTTTCCTTCACTAGTCCATTTAATTTATAATGTACTGAAAGTTGTTTACCATGCACCATAGCAGACAGGGAAGCTTCGCGCAAAGAGTAATTTGGGATCCACTGTCTGCAGAATGATGTCATGTCAAGCAAAATCATCATCTGTTTTTTTGTTTTGTTTTTTGTAACAGGCTTAGGAATATTTTGAATTTTAACAATTCATTTTGGTAACAGTCTTTTGCCCTCTGGGGTGATCACATGGCCCAGACATGTCACTTTTGCTGCCCAAATTGCATTTTTGTAAAACTTATTTTATGGCCATTATCAGGGGAATTTTTACATGGAATTATTACACCTGCTTTTAGCAGAGAATTGAACACAGGCCTTATGCCATCGATGGCTTCCTGCTTTAAAGGATATTGCTTCTGACATGGCTTGTACTCTGATTGTGGATGTACTGTCAGAGGTTCTGCATCTCTCATAAGACCTATATCATATTTATGGGCTGCCCAGAGAGATTTTGGAATTTGCTCGAGCTCTAGTGGTAAACTAATTTCTGCGATGGTATAGGCTGCAGCCTGCGCGGTGTCATGGCCATCAATGAGCTCAACTGTTCAACTATCAGCTTGTACAACTGATAACTGTGTACGATGTACATCACCTTTCCTGCTGTATTCCGTCCCCTTAAATAGTACTACCTGTTTAGAGGAGAGTGAGACAGAGGCAACCACAGCCGTCCTTGTCCAATACACATTTCTCAAACACATCACCTCCGATTCCCCATTTTCAACATACCACTGACTTTCATATTCGACATACCACTGACTTTCATATTCAACATACTATTGACTTTCATATTCACCTTCTGGTCCTACATTTACGTGTGTTGTGCAGTGTAGTGTAGTGACTTATGATGTTGGAATGTTTCTGCTTGTGTGTGTGTGTGTGCACAATCTGCAAGCTGCTGTGCAACAGGTGTGTTGTCAACAAGTTGCCATTTATATGCATCATATCTGGATTTTGTCTTTGTGTGTGTGAATGTATGGGTGCGGGTCACCTGATCTGATTTCTGCTCCTGTATGGGTGTCACCTGATCCAGCGTCTGCTCCCCCTGCTCTCCCACTCAGTCAGCCAATTTCTGGCTTCGTCCTGTTTAGAAAATCATAACATTTTATTACAGAGACTGGAACATGAAATTGGAATTACAGGAACTGCACTAGGTTGGTTTAAATCTTATCTATCTGATAGATTTCAATTTGTTCATGTTAATGATGAATCCTCCATGCACACAAAGGTTAGCTATGGAGTTCCACAAGGCTCTGTGTTAGGACCAATACTTTTTACTTTATATATGTCTCCTTTAGGCAACATTATTAGAAAACACTCCATAAATTTCCACTATTATGCTGATGATACCCAGCTATATTTATCTATGGAACCAGATGAAAATAATCAGTTAATAAAGCTTCAAGCCTACAAGACATAAAGGCCTGGATTTCCCACAATTTTTTACTTTTAAACTCAGACAAAACTGAGGTCATAGTATTTGGGCCCAAAAATCTCAGAGATATGATGTCCAACCTTACTGTTACTCTAGATGGCATAAGTCTGGCCTCCAGTACTACTGCAAGGAACCTTGGAGTTATTTTTGATCAGGATCTGTCCTTTAACTCACATATAAAACAAATCTCTAGAACAGCCTTCTTCCACCTACGGAACATTGCCAAAATTAGGAGCATCCTGTCTCAAAGTGATGCCGAAAAACTGGTCCATGCATTTGTTACTTCTAGGTTGGACTACTGTAATTCCCTACTTTCAGGATGCCCCAGTAACTCCCTAAAGAGCCTGCAATTAATCCAAAATGCTGCAGCAAGAGTGCTGACTGGAACTAGCAAGAGAGATCATATTTCACCTTCACTAGCTTCTCTCCATTGGCTTCCAATTAAATGTAGAATAGAATTTAAAACCCTGCTTCTTACATATAAAGCTCTGAATGGTCAGGCTCCATCATATATAGAAGACCTCATAGCACCATATCATCCCAGTAGACCACTTCGCTCTCAGAATGCAGGCCTACTTGTGGTTCCCAGAATTTCCAATAGTAGAATGGGAGGTAGAGCCTTTAGCTATCAAGCTCCTCTCTTGTGGAACCAGCTCCCAGTTCAGATTTGGGAAGCAGACACCCTGTCTACTTTTAAGTCTAGGCTTAAAACCTTCCTTTTTAATAAAGCATATAGTTAGTTATAGTTATGCTGCCATAGGCTTAGACTGCTGGGGGACCCACCCCCCAATGCACTGAGCTCCTTTCCTCCTCTTGACCATCTCTCACCCCGCAATTGTCACCACTGTATGTCATAACTCTGTGTGTTCTCTCCCGTAGTTGTCTTTGTCCTTCTCTGTCCCCCTCCCTCTGTCCCTTTCTGCAGGTGTCCTCGGCTTTGAAGCTGTGTGTCTTCCATAGTGCAGCTACTGGTCCTACCAACCTGCCGGATGTTTTGTTATTGCTTTTTGTTGCTCTGTTTTTCTGTTCTGTCTTTTCTCTCTCCCCTTTCCACTCACCCCAACCGGTCGAGGCAGATGGCCATCCACCTTGAGCCTGGTTCTGCTCGAGGTTTCTTCCGTTAAAGGGAGTTTTTCCTCTCCACTGTTGACTATGGCTTGCTCCAGGGGGAATTGTTGGGTTCTCTCTATACATCTTTATAATCTTGACTTTATTCTGTAAAGTGCCCTGAGATGACTTTGTTGTGAATTGGCGCTATATAAAGAAAGTTGAATTGAATTGTTGTGGTAAATATTATTTTCTCTGGGTGGCACATGTCCATCATTCATTTATTTTAGAATCCAATGGAAAATCAAAAAGATATTACTTATTTTTGGCTAATAATTCACAATAATATGACAAGTTAACTCAGTACAATGCACTTAATTCAGTGTATTTGTTTGCTTATCTTCTTGTTATTTAATGTACTAAGATAAAAAATAACGGTTGTTGTTCTTCTAACAAAGATTAGAAAGATAATGTTTCACATTTTAATGCTTTTACCGTCTTATTGTGAGTTCTAAACATTTTACTTAAATAACACTAAGCCAAAGTGAGCAAACAACACTGTGTTGTATCAACAATCTGTCTGAGAGCAACATTTAATACCATCATATTGTGAGTAAAAGAAAAGAAAGTAGAACGTTGGAAGTAGAGAGAGTTAAAAAGAGAAAGTGCTGAGAGTAAAGATGTGATGCAATGAGAGAGAGAGAGAGAGAGAGAGAGAGACAGGTGAAGGTTAAGGCAGAAATTGGTAAATCAGTCTGACAGAGTCAGAAGCTGCCAGGGCTGCAGCATCTCCTCCTCCTCTCTCTGATGATGGAGGACCAGGATGTAGCAGAGCTCTGCTTTCCACAACTCCTCAATGTTTCCTGCAGGAAACCAAAGTTCAGTCAGTCTAAAGCTGCCGTAATGTTATTTCTGTTGTTGTTCATCTTCTCTGTGATCTCTGTGGTTCTCAACCTGCTCGTCATCATCTCAGTCTCCCATTTCAGGCAAAGATAAACTCAGCAAAACTTGACTGATTATTTTTATAAGTGCTAAAAATCTGATTTAAATGTTAGTTAGAGTTAGTTTATAAATAACTTTAAATCTTGACACAGATGTATTTTCTGCTTTGCTGACAATGTTTTTGAAAGTTAAATCTCCAGCTGTGTCACATATAAGACATCACTTTACATTCATGTCTGATATTACATTACGTCTTTGTCTCCTTGCAGGCAGCTGCACACACCCACTAACCTCCTCCTCCTCTCGCTGGCTGTGTCTGATTTGCTCTATGGGCTTATGACATTGTTAGAAGCTTACAAACAAACAAATTGTTGGTTTTTTGGTGACTTCATGTGTTCTCTATATGTTTATTTGGGCTCAATCATTCTCGGTGCCTCAATAGGAAACATGATACTTATATCAGTGGACCGTTATGTGGCTATTTGTGACCCTCTGCATTACCCCACAAGTGTCACAGTGACGAGAGTTAAAATGTGTGTTTGTATGTGTTGGACCTCTTCTGTTGTCTACAATGGTCTGATTTTACAGGAGTTCTTCACTTATCCAGGCCAGTATAGACCCTGCTATGGACAGTGTGTGGGGGGCATTGACAGCATTTCACTAATCGTTGACAGTGTTTTGTCTTCTATTGCTCCAGTCACTGTGATCATACTTCTGTATATGAGAGTGTTTGTGACGGCTGTGTCTCAGGCTCGTGCCATGCGCTCTCATGTTGCAGCCATCACACTCCAGCATTCAGGGACTGTGACGACAAAGAAATCTGAGCTGAAAGCAGCAAGGACTCTTGGTATTGTTGTAGTAGTGTTCTTAATGTGTTTCTGCCCATATTTCTCTAGTGGTTTTGTACCAGCTGACTCTTTTGCTGGCTTGCATTCATCTGGTTTCCTGCTATTGTGTATTAGCCCCTGTCTGAACCCTGTGATCTATGCCTTGTTCTACCCCTGGTTTAGAAAAGCTATTAAACTCATTTTCTCTCTTCAGATACTGCAGCCCGGCTCCCGTGAGACCAACATGCTTTAAACACAGACTGTGGATTGACTGAAATGTGATCTGAACTATGAATAAATAAATTAATTTGTACATGTTCTTCAGTGAGTGAATTCACAAATCCAAACAGTGAAAATGTGCAGTTCTTAAAATTGTTATTGTCACATAATCTGTTTTGTATTGTCTCATGATTTACTGTAAGTGATTTTTCATTCAGTGATGGTGCTTATTATCAGTAACCAGTCATACACACTCCCTGCTGCAGATATCAAAGCTGTGTATTTCCACTCTGAGTTTGCCCTGTTTGTCATTCAGCTTGTGGTTTTCCTCTAACATTTTAATATTTCTGAGGTAGCTAAACACCACCTCAGATGATAGCAAACCTAGATTCGTATCAATAAAACATGAATGGAGGTGGGCTTTTGAGCTACCTTGCTTATAAAAAAAAACTCAAACATTGTCAGTGTGCTATACACATGCAGCATCAGCTGATGTGAGCCATGCCTCACAAAAAAGATCTCAGAAGAACTCAAGAGTTGTTAATTTACATGCATCTGGAAAAGGTTACAGACTATTGTTAAAAACTTTAGATATTCATGATTTATTGTTGTGCTGAATATTTGTACTTAGTATTTAATCTGTTTTTTTGACATAACTTCAGACAAAGTTTGGGCTAGTCAATAATGCATGTAATTGAGGGTATGTATATAATGTTAGTGAATGTCCTATTGTGTGGAAGCATTGTTTTACAAATGATGCTGCTGCCAAGTCCTGATAACAGGGTGGCTACACCTAAACAACACTGTTGTGCTATAATGGTTGTTTACATGTATATTGCATCAAAACTGCATTTGCAAAGGCAGGTTGTTCTGTAACATACAAATGAAAACCAGGACACTTTGCATATCCACATTTAGAGCTTGAAATGCTTGCAAACATGCACGTTTGAATGTTTTTGTGTCACCTGTAAATAGTAAATGGTAAACGTTCTGCACTTATGTAGCATTTTTGTACCTACTGGCACTCAAAGCGCTTTACACTGCTTCTTATTCACCCATTCACACCTACAGTCACACTCATACACCAATGGAGGAGCTTCTATGCAGCTGGCCAAAACTTACTGGCAGCAACTAAGTTGCGGTTCAGTGTCTTGCTCAAGGACACTTTGAAATGTCACCATCATTTAGCGCTTTAGCGCTTTTATCCAAAGCGAATTAAAAGTGAGGTACAAGCAAGCAAACATTTAAGTCAAGGAGAAAAAATCAAACCAAAATCCTATCAGAAAAGTGTTTACATTTCCTGAGATGCAAGTGCAAGAAAGAGCAGAAAGAAAGTTTTTTTTCTTTTTAAAAGAAACCAGATTCAAGTGCATAGGAAGGTGTGGAAGAGTTCTGTTTTCAGCTGTTTTTTAAATATTTCACCTTGTGGGGTGGGATTCGATCCTGCTGATATCAAATATAAAAATATAAATTATTATTATATTTTATATATTTGCTTTCTACCAACTGTGGCAGTCGCTCATCAATCCCACAGCTGTTGGTTCAATCCCGGGCTTCTCCGGTCACCTGTCGAAGTGTCCTTGAGCAAGACACTGAACCCCAACTTAGTTGCTCACAATGAATGTTGGCCAGCTGCATAGCAGCTCCCCCATCAGTGTGTGATTGTGAATGTAAATGGGTGAATGAGTAGCAGTGTAAAGAGCTTTGAGCACCAATAATTAGAAAAGTGCTATATAAGTGCAGAACATTTACCATTCAACAAACTGTTATAGTATTTCCTAGTACAACAGAGTACAGTGGTTTAATTGATACTGTAATATTTAGTGTTGACTATAGCTGACATGTTATTCAACATGCATGTAAATAATTCAAATGTAAGTTTAAAAAAAACGTGGTGTTATTTTGTGCTTTATTTTTACTTAGTATTAATGAATGGGTGAATAAGAAGCAGTGTAAAGCGATTTGCGAAAAGATTTGCTCCTTTCTTGATGCCATAGTCCTCTTTCCTCAACCCTTTAACCCATCAGCCAGTCACACCACTTCACTGAAATACATAGGTATTCCCCTACCGCCTTGGCCACCACCAGATCAGAAGCTCTGAACATTTTAAAAGTAAAAGCACTTGGAAAAAAAAACAAGAAAAATTGCAGTTCCAAAGGCCGAAAGGCCACAGAGTGAAGTGTATAACAGGGTCAAAGCCATTGAACACTTTTTAAAAATATTTGCAGTATCATAACTCACCAGCAGGTGGCTCTATGCTCCCATTGCTGCTTGCAGCCATTTCTGCTTTCAGAACTGAAGCACTGAATAATGTAGAAATTACACTAACACAGAATCTTTTAAAACATTTAACTGCAGTTCCACGATTGTGCGAGCAGATACAAAATCACTTAACAATTTAGAAGTGAAAATAAAAGAAAATATTTTGCAATTGCAATTTTGTGATGTTCCAGCAGGGGGCAATGTGTCCCTTAATAATGCCATAGGGACAAAGGTCATTTTCCTTCTCTGGAAGGGGATTTGAGGGGAGCCACTGAAATTCAGGGAATAGAATGTGGGAGGGGTCCTGTAGAACCCCACGTGCTGATTTCACAGGCCACTGGTCACATAAGTCTGTGAGAGCACAAATAGGTTGTCCAATGATTTTTGAGCAGACTTTAACCATATTCAGCAGGCGATTTCTGTTTTTCAGAGAAATGGAGTGAAAACAGCACATGAACTAAAAGGGTATTATGTTTTCAATGAAGGGATAATAGAATGTGGTGAGAATGTCCTTGTTAGTCCCAAATGATTTAAGCTTCCTAAGTAGATACTGTCTCTGATGGCATTTTTTAAAATTTCATCTGTATTAGTTGAAAACTTCACTATGTTATCAAAAACTGTTCCCAGGTATTTATACTCTTCCCCTGTATGATGGTAAAGACAGCTTCAGCCATGTGTCTCTGCTTGGAGGAAAAGGTCACTATCATCTCCCTGGTTTTATTTGTATTAAGCTCAAGGCACAAGTTTCCACACCACTCCACAAAATCCTGCAGAACTGAGCTGTGATGCTGTGTGAGGCCAGAGAGCAGAGACAGCAGGACGGTGTCATCAACAAATTTCACAATCTGACGATTTGGCTGGACAGATCTGCAGTCATCTGTGTAGAGAATAAAAAGTAGAGGGGAGAGAACACAGCCTTGCGGAGAACCAGTGGAGGTGAAGAGGATGTCGGACAGAGAGTTGGTCACCAACACTCTCTGTGACCTGTTGATAAGAAAATCTGTGATCCACATGGTGAGTTGATGGTTGATATCAAAGCGTGTGGTTAGCTTTTCAGCTAGAATGTGTGGCTGCATGGTGTTAAATGCTGATGAAAAGTCTGCAAACAGGAGTCTGGCTGTGGAGTTGGGGATTTCCAGATGTTTGTGGATAGTATTCAAAATGAATATCTTTGCATCGTCAACACCTCTGCCAGCCCTGTATGCAAACTGCAGCTGATCCATCATCGGATCGGTTACCTTGGTGATATAGTCCTTTATGATTCTCTCCATAGCCTTCATTACCAGAGAGGTGAGGGCCACAGGTCTTAGATCATTCAGGAACTTAGCAGTACCCTTCTTTGGAATAGGAATCACTATCATGTCAATCACTAATATGTGAAACATTTCATCATGGGACAGATGTAGATAAAGCTTCAAAACAGTATCTTCTTTTCCTTTCAGCTGTTCCCTTTCAGGTGTCACCACAGTGAATCATGTGCCTCCATCTAACTCTGTCCTCTGCATCCTCTTCACTCACACCAACTAACTTCATGTCCTCTCTCACTACTTCCATAAATCTCCTCTTTGGTCTTCCTCTAGACTTCGTGCCTGGCAGCTCCAACCTCAGCATCCTTCTACCAATATATTCACAGTTTCTCCTCTGAACATGTCCAAACCACCTCAATCTGGCCTCTCTGACTTTCTGTCCAACACATCTAACATGAGCTGTCCCTC
This sequence comes from Channa maculata, assembly GCA_020496755.1. Taxonomy (NCBI): domain Eukaryota; kingdom Metazoa; phylum Chordata; class Actinopteri; order Anabantiformes; family Channidae; genus Channa; species Channa maculata. Next base: position 1,125,048 of record CM035609.1, read on the forward strand.
TGATGTCCTCATTCCTATACCTGTCCATCCTCATCACTCCCAAAGAGAACCTCAACATCTTAAGCTCTGCTACGTCCAGCTCTGCCTCCTGTCTTTTCTTCAGTGCCACTGTCTCTAAGCTGAACAACATCTCTGGTCTCACCACCGTCTTGAACACCTTTCCTTTCATTCTTGCTGATACTCTTTTATCACACAACACACCTGACACTTTTCTCCACCCGTTCCAACATGATTGCACTCGCCTCTTCACCTCTTTTCCACACTCTCTGTTGCTATATAAAATCTATATCTCGAGAGAGAGAGAGGCCAAAAGTGTATTTAATATGCCAGTTTTTTTATGAGAGTCATTTTAAATTTCTTATTTATATTTTATTTATTATTTTCATTCGGTCAAAAGACTTCAAATTTACTAAGTAATCAGGCATTCGCTTTGTCAACTGCGTGCCAGACCTCTCACACCATGTCACTTGTTGGAACAGGGTAAAGCAGGTACTTCTTTTTACTTGTTTCCAGTACATTTAAGACAAAATTTGACAATGTTTAATTTATTGACACTGTTGTATAAAGTTGATGCAAATTCATTTGCTTTTAATGTTATTGCATACAAATAAAAATTATTCACTTCATATATTCATTATTCATATATTGTCAATAACAAATATTCTGTCTGACATCAACTATCAGCCAGAATTTTTTTTTGTATGCAATATAGGCACATTGTGAGGAACTGTGCCAACAGTCTTGTCACACCTTTCTAAGTGTATATTAAATTGTAGTAGGACCCGAAAAGAGGAGACGGCAAGGGAGGTTTGGAACGTGAAGAAGGGGATTTATTAACAAAAATACAATTCAAAATCACTCCTTAAGACGGGCAAGAATAACACATGAAGTAATAACAAATAAAGTAAAACAGAACATGAACTTACACACTGGAGGGAAAAGATAAACTAAGTAGCAGTGTCGGGGAAGCACGGGAACTACCACGAAAACTAAGGGGAGGCAGACACAAACAAACCGAACATAAAGCCTGGCAGACTGAAGGGAACAAAAGAATTCTTAACATAAAACCAGGGCCAAACCGGTGAAGATAACAAAAACAAAACCTAAACATTGAAATAAACAAGAAAGCAAAATGAACAAGGCTCAGGTAGGACATGGAAGGGGAAAGTTCAAATGCGTAGAATAATCCAGGAACATTAACAGAGGCAGAAGGAGAGGCAATCTGGCAGCAGGAGGGGTTCACCCTTATAACTTTTTACCTTGTCAAGGTTTGACCTCTGCTCAGTTCTAAATGCCTTGATGGCACAGCTTCAGAAAACACAAAATTCCACTGCCAATATGATCAACGTGGTGAGGGACAATGTGTTCAGTCGCAGAGCATTTCAGAGGCCTAAATTTAACTCCAAATTTGGGCTCAACATTGTGTTTGTGGACGAGGATGGAGTTGGCGAAGGAGCAGTGAATGAAGGTGTTTGAAGGCCCATTATGCAGTCGCAGCCTTGCCCTGGATACATATGGTAAGTTCGTCAAGTCTATGCACAGACCTTAAAAGACATTAAAACAGACCATTTCAAAAGTTTAATCCATCTAGCCATTATGTTAAACATCTCTCCTGTGAAGGGTAGCAGAGGTGCCAGCGCTTATCCCTGATATCACTGGGCAAGAGGCAGGGTACAACTTCCCAGTCTTCCCAGGGCCACAAAATGAAAAGTTCATTGTGAGAAAGTGATGACACATGATATGGGTTTTAATTTTTCATGTTATTGCTTCTGTTAAATGCATTCTTAAAGATGAAACATTAAAACGTACAGTAAAAAATCTCTTAATCTTCAAATATTTAACGGTGCAGACTGAAGTTTAATATTTGAACAAAAATGTAAAATATAATTTCTATTCCCAACCATTCAAAGACCACAATGCCTACTGATTACATTTGTAAATACCACGTATAGGACAAGGTAGTCTCTATGTCATCATCTGGTCCTTCCTATTCACTTCCGGTTCAGGACTTTCATTTTGTACCCCTTTACCCCACTTCCTGTTTCCAGCTCACTCCTCCAGCTTCAGAGGTCCAGGACCAACCTTTTTTTTAATATAAAAACATACACACACACGGATATGTGAACTACAAGGTCGATTCCTGCAAAAAATGGCCAATGGTGGTTTGTACAGACTACTACTTTTAGATGTCATAGAGACATGGAAATAAGATTAAAACGCTGCAAAAAATCTGAAAAATTTTTAGCTCACTTTAGAATTTAGATACAACCTACAGAACCTCATACACACCAATCTGACACTACAGTGGTTTGTAAAGACGGCTGATTATGTGGTTTACATGGTCCAAATAAACATTGTTGGGTCTTTAAAGGGACAATGATTGACAGTTTATATTGGACTTCATTTACACAAATCTGACAGAACACAGTATTGTTGGCACAGTCATTTAATTAACAATAAAGCTGCCCTTAAGTTGCTTCCAAAAAACAAAACAAAACAAAAGTATTACAACAGAAATAGGTTAAAATAAATTAAAAAAAAGCACCTGGTCATGAATAAACCACAGCCATAATCAAAACTCAAAAAACTGTTGCTGTATTACAGGAACAGCCTGGAACACAACACTAAGCCATATATTTAAACAATAGATGACTTTTATTTTTATTATCTACTAACTGTCTATTTGAAGCATTGTTGATTTAAAAACCTATAAGGGCTTAAAACAAAACAAAATTAAACAGTTATTGCTGTAACTTTTTCCTTAACCAGCTCTGTGCTTGAGCTCAACCTTTACTTTTATTAACCAGACCAAACAAAACAAAACACAAAACTGTAGCTGTCAGTGTTGAGTGAGCTTTTATACAGCCAATACTTACCCCGACTTTGTGTCCCACAATTGTCCTGCATGGATAAATTGACATAACAAAACATTTATATAGCAGCCTGCCAATGCAATACAACAAAAACCTTAAAGCTGTCACACATCATTTTGAACATTATGCATGACTGGACCAGGCATGAGCTGCCAGAATATTAACACATCAGGTTTATGGCTTGTGTTTCTGTGATTGTCTTTTTACCGTTATTCCGCGGTTTCTAACAAAGTCCCGTATATTTTGCATGGTTCCACATTCTAAAGCTGTACCTTCTGCAAGCTTACACTGTTTGCATTCATTTTGTGTGGCCAGTTTTCCTTTAAGAATGTGAGCTCGGAAGTGTCGCATCACAGCAGTCATCTCAGCCTTAGACCATGCTCTCCTTGGTGCTCTGCTGGAATGTTTTTCTTCAGCAACATCTAAAAATTATGCACAGTAAGAAAAAAAATACATTAAGTGTTAGAGTTGGCAAATCAGTTTGAGGGAAAAAGCTTTATGAAAACCACTTATGTTTTATTTTAGCTTAGGCATTTTCAATTTTCTATTGTAAATGTCTTTGTGTTATAAAACGTATGTATGACGACATTTAAATACCCAAATCCTAAAAGATGACTTCAGCCAAGTATGGTTTAAATCTTCTGTACTCATGTTTGGTTAGTTATCGGGCTGGACTCACTCATTTGTTTGTGCCACAACTCCATTGTTGTACAAATGCTAGTTAAAGTACATCCTCTAGACCAACCACTCCATACGATGATGTTTTTTTTTCCAATCCCAAACCAACAAGCTTCATTTTTAACCAATGTGTCATATGCTCCAATTCAGCATTTCCTGTATTGTGGCTATTGAACTGCACATGTGCAATAGTTATGTGAAATTACTGACGCTCCAATGAGTAGAGACAATAAGTACAAGAGTTTTGGCTTTCGGATTGAAGAAACACCTCACCTGGTTGAGCAGTGTGTCTGGTTAAAGTGCTTTTAAACTGATAGGATACCAACAAACTTGCTAATCCAACCTGCAGACTCACAACTAACTAAATAATAGTAGAGAGGATTATTCAGTACTGATTGTGGACACTGATTCATTTAGAAAATGATGTTATCCTTCATTTTCAAACAATTACAACTTCTCATTTTTGTAAACTCCTGCTATTTATGTTGCTATGATTGTTTTGTTAATCTATTATGTATTTTATTTAAAAGGATGATTAGGCAGAAATTACTTTTGGTGAGATCTCCCTATCATTGCTGTTTGACGAATTTTGACTTCCAATTGCAGTTTGTGTCACGGCCGTGACTTTGATTTGAGCTACAGTCCATCAGAGCTGCAAAGAGGGCATTCTCCCTAAAACTTGACTTATTACATGAACAACAACACATGCAACATGCAGCAGGGAATCCAGGCAGTCAGAAACTACAGAAGTAAACCAACAAATGTGGTCTCTTGAGACATCACCCTCCCTGACAGCCTTAATACATTCTGAACATAGATACCCCTTCAAAATCCCCCTGCAACCCAGAGGACACTGCCTTTCAGGTTCAGGTCCTGAAACAGGTAAATCATCACATCCTGCGGGACCAGATGGAGTCTCCCTAGACTTCTTAAAGCCTGCGGAGATCAACTAGCGAGTGTATATGAGACATCTTCAACCTGTCTTTAACTCAGGCAGCAGTCTCCCGTATTTTCAAAAAAACCTACTAATATACTGGTCACAAAGACATCAGACACATCAACCCTGAATGATTATAGGCCAGTGGTGCTCACATCAGTCGCCATGAAGTGCTTAGAGAAACTGGTCCTCACACACATTAACCACATGGTCCCAAACACTGTAGACCCCCTCCAGTTTGTCTATCGATCTGTGGATGAAACGGTGGCTCTGGCTTTATTCCACACCCTGAAACACCTTGACAGCACCAGAACGTATGTTAAGATGCTCTTACTGGATTAGAGGTCTGCATTTATTGCCATCTGCCCAGGCAGGCTGATTGAGAAGCTGACTAAATTTGGTATCCCAATTCCCACCTATAAATGGATTTTGGACTTCCTGACTGTGAGCTCGGCAAACACGCGCCCTCCGATTCAATCAGCACAAGATGACCGCAGGACTGCTGTCTCAGCCCTGAAGTTTTCACCATGTATAACTATGACAGTGTCTCCACCCAGGACCACACTATCCTGGGCCTCATGGAGGAGGGGGATGAGCCAGGTTACAGAAGCCTGGTGAACGACATACTTGTCTATGGGGGGGACAACAACCTGAAAATAAATCCATCCTCAATATAAAACAAGACAAAAGAAATAATAGACTTTTAGAATAACCCTTCCCCTCTGCAGCCTCTGATCATCAAAAGGCCACAAGTTGATAGCAAAAAAATTCCTATATGCCTACACCGTCCGTTTTTGCTTAAAGGCCAAATAAAGAAATCTTGATCTTAATCTCAAAGACCTCTAGATACTTTACAGTATTATTAGACACTGCTCTAGAGTTTTGCTAGAGTGCATTAATTTAATAAATGTGTGTTGTATTATTATTCTGAGACAGCTTGAAAATTAAAGTAATATTTAAAGCCCATATTGGCATGTCCATGGTGAGTGTAAAACTACAGAACTTGTTAGCAGCCTAAATTTTTTTTTTAATTTATAGTTCAGCAATGTATTTTATATTTTCACTGCAATTCTTATTGCAAAAATCCTAATCTTTATTACTAATTTCAGCCAATTCCTAAAATATGTGTATAAAATCATTTTTGAACTATGAAGACTATGACAAAGACAAAATAATCCAAGCTGCAGACTGAAACACTAAATGTGATCAGAAGCAATTTGTTTTAGAATGAAAATAAGATTTGTGTAGAAATTTATTGGTTATAATTTAAATCTTTTTTATTTACTTGAAAATATTATATATATATATATATATATATATATATATATATATATATATATATATATATATATATATATTAGTAATTGTGAAGCACTTTAAATTGACCTATTACAAAAAGGTATCATAAAAATAAACTTGTTTTACCTTCAGAGTCAGAGATGGTCTCATTTATTGTTGAGGACACTGATGTTTCTGCTGAACACAAAATTTCACATAATTTTGTGCTGTAACAGGCATTTTATTGGCACAAGCTAAATTACATTGTAAAACCTGCCCAAATCTCTGGCTTCATTGTTCTGGTCTGTGACTGTAGTGTCTGATGGAGCATCCACAGGCCGGCTAGATCCGCTCTCTGACAACGCATCGGTGGTACCATCATCATCAGATTCACTTTCAAGGACACCATTTTCTGCATCACTTAATAAAATTTCACCTGGTGAAACAGTTGTTAACAGCACATGAGAAGCCAAAGACAAAAAAAAAACAAAAACAAAAAAAACCCCCAGAAAACACAGCTGCATACCTGCCAACCTACCATTTACAACTACATGTATATATACTATACTATATATATACTATATAGACTTCTGCCAGGCTTAGGTAAATAAAGTTCTAAGAATGCACCTCAAAAAAAGACATAGGTCTTGTGTATGGACTAAACAATTTGAAATGTGAGGCCTGTAATTAGTAACTCCCCAAAAACTATTTCAAGGCCAACACCATTTAGCCTTGAATTACACACATTTTCTGAGGGCACAAAGACCCATGTCTAGATAGACAAACAGTCAAGTTATCAAGCTGTGTTAATCAGTGAATAACAAGTTTTACAAATAGTATGATCACATTTACCACAGAGGTTTTATGAAGAGAACTGTTAAAACTGCTTAGATCACCATCCATATGTATACTATTTTTTTTTAAAACACATCTGTGTTCAATGGCCAACAAATATCGACTGCTTCATGGCTAATACAAGGGTTACAACAGCTTAAATGTATAGGCTGGTCATAAGATGTCACCATCTTTGTGAAATACTTTAGAGTGACCAATCATTGCAGCATATTTTGATATTACACATAAGTACTGGTGGGCAGGTCTGCAAGTGTGGCATTGCAGTTACATTATACTGTCAACTTTGTTACTGTATTATTTAAAATAATTATAATTTGTATAAGACAATCCAGTGGACATATTTTTGAATAGAAATTCATTTCAATACAAACCTTCAATTTCAATTTCATCCAAAGATTTTCCTTGAATGCTGGAAAGCTGTCCCGATGAACACGGATGTCATGACCAATGAAGTCCGCAACCTGATCTAGTTCATTGTTTTTTAAGTTGAGAACTTGTGACAGTGTGGCAACATGCTTCCTTAGTTGCGTTGACCTGAGATGCTCAGGGTGCTTGGCGCCGCACTGGTTTGCATGGATACGCAAACAATCCTGTCCCCTGTAGTGGCTCATTGAGTTGGGTCGTGCAAAGAGAAAGATATTTTTGTCACTAACATTGCATTGAGATCTTTTAGTAGTTAATAGTAACAAAGCGTCAACCATACTTGGAGTAAGAAGGACTGCAACCTTTCGGCCCCTTTTTCCCACGAGTTCAACTCGACAAAGGTACTTGCAGAGCTTTTGTTCAACCCTTGATAATCCCATGGCCACATCCTCATGAAGTTTTGTTTTGTCTCTTTCAAGAAAGTGTTTGAGGTGCATTTTTGAAACCTCGCCTGAACGTCTTCGGTTAAAGACGACAATTTGTGCAAGCGTAACTTGTGCAAGATTAGCAGTTTCTTGTAGTGGCTTCCTCTTTAAGGTTGTGAAAAGCGCTTTCTGCAGATTTCTCCAAGTATCGATGAAGGATCTGAACATCTTCAGTGAATGGGAGAGTTGAAGGCTTGTTATACCGTGAGACAAACTCTGACCATTTAGACTTGTACAGTTTATTGAAGGATTTGATCAAGATCTCATCTTCTGCAATAAGTGCCCTACAGTGGATGATGTCAGAGATTTTCTTGAGTGAATGTCCTAGTTTCAAAGCCAGGCTTGGTGTTTTATATGTGTGTTGCTCTTCATCATAACCTGAAATCTTCTTGATACCATGAACAACTTTTTGAAAGTTACCTGGTTTAATAGCATCTTCTATATTATGTATTGAAAAGTCTTCACGCAGGCACAACAACAAACGTCCAACTTCCCGAAGTTTCTGCCACATGTATTCATACTTGGTTGGATCCTGCCCATGTCGGTTGAAGAGTGACTGGGCAAACTGCAAAATGCAGACATAATTTTGCACCACTGAGGCGACATCATCTTCTTTCATTTTGCTAATTAGTTTCCAGACTCCACTTGAGATTTTCTGAAACAATGCAGTCTGCACAGCTGCTGCCAAACCCAATACTTTTTTTTTTTTACCAGGTTCATCGTCTTCATCATCATCTGGCTTTTCATGGCATCTTCGTGCATGCCTCCAAAGCTCTTTTCGAATGTACAGCCCTTTGCAGTACTTACAGTGAATACGTTTTTCAGCTGGAGTGCTGTTCTTTGTTTTTCTTTTGACCTTGAGGGATCCTGTTCCACTCTGTAAAACTGCATTGTTGTGTTTAAAGTTTCCCTGATTTCGCAGTTTTTCCAGTAGCCTTCTGCGTTCTTTTGACTTTTTAGGAAAGTATAAAATGTGTTCAATTTCAGTAAGTGTCTTGTGTGTCAACAAGTGGCGAGCAATTTTTGATTGTGCTTTACCACAAACATAACAGTAATTTATGTTGCTTGTGATCATAGATGTGGATGTTAAGATGTTCTTCTGTGCTTCACCCATAGTCTGTTGACTAGAAGTTGCTGAATCAGATGTTTCAGCAGCACTTGATACAAAGTCTACAGTGCTGCTCACATCTAAATTATTTGCCAGTTTCACACTAGCATTAGGAGGCGGTACATCTGAATGAGTCGGCCCATTTTTAGACAGGGTAGGAGTAAGAGGGATACTTTTATCTGAATCACCATCATCTTCAGACTCAGAGTCTGGAATGTATTCTTTATCGGATGAATATTGATCTTCATCTGTAGTGTTATAATCCTGTAGCTCATCCCCTGAAAATTGTTTGTCCTGCAGGTAGTAAAACAATTATTTTAAGAATACTAATACTAGAAAGACTGCCTAAAAGAAATTATAATCCAATTTTAAGATTTTTTCTAATGATGAAAAACAAACAGTTAGGCCACCAGGATACACTACATAATTCTGCTTGGCACTAGTACCACTACATGCAAATCTAAGTTATGCTTGTTACAATTAACACTGGAACCAATTAATTTGATACTTACACACAATAAGTCTGCAAGGATATCATTTCCAATTCGTCTGAGGCAGGATTTGTGCCAGACCCCTGAGCACACTGTAAAAGATTTTAATATAAACTGTATAATGGCTTTTCCAAGTTGATTAAACTTGTTTGCTGCTATCGAAAGTTTTTTTTTTCCTGAAAACTCTATTACAACCCAAACTTCAAGCTACTCTTTGAGAGAGAAATGTTCCTACAAATGCCAAATACCTGTTTAAGTTGACCAAACGCAACAATTTGCACCGCTGCAGACCTACTGTCTGCACACCAGAGCTTCATCGGGAAGCTGTCCCAGCAGGGAACACATAGGAGATGAGTAGTCTCAGAGACTTTGTAATTAGATTACTGACCACTGTCTTTTTACCTGTTTGTCTGTAAGGTTGATTTGCATTGAGTCATTTCTTTGTCCTTTTTGTGAATTCAGCTGCTGAGCTGAGTGGTTAAAAGACACCATAACCTGTAAAGCCTTGCCAATCTGATTGACCCACTCCTGAGTGTAGTTCTGCTCTGCAAGTTTCTCTGTCTTGCTGATTAAACTCACCATAACCAAGACTGTGAGCTGCCTTTTCCCTCCTAAATTTGCCTAACAGTTTTTGCCACAACAGTCTTAAATGCCTTTCCAAGATCTAAAACAAAATCCACCTCAAAACATTTCTTTGCTTAAAACCAAACATGGCTGTCAATCAGGTCCTTCCTCTATGACTGTTTGCTTAAAAACCATTGTGCTACTACAGTCGAAAAAAATATATAAAATAAACAAAATAAATAAAACGCAAAGCTTTTATTTTTAAAAGCCAGGTAATAAAAATAGGTTTCAAGACATATTTAAAAACTTCCACAAAAACCTTAAAATATGACAAATATGCACTTTGTCTCTGGCAACACAAATTAAAAACACTCACCTGTACATTTATAGCCAAGCCACTTGAAAGTAGAAACAGGTCCTATATTGTTGTGCACACTAGCTTGTGTCTTCGACACTGTTGGAAAAATATTATTAAAATTAATTATTTGTGCAGCACTGTTTGAATCAACACATAGTAATTATACAGTAATTTTAGGAACACTAGGCGTAGCTACACTGGTCCAAAGAAATACTGCCCACGCATCATACATATGTCTTTTAAGTATTTATTTTCCGCTCTCTCTCTCTCTCTCTCTCTCTTCATTTGAAACCGTGAAAACTACAAAAAATAAAAGGACATACAACTTTTGAAATTAATACATGTTTTCCAGTCAAAATCTCTCAGGCTAGTGTTCGTACAAAACCACATCAACATGAATAGAGCACTTTTACCGTGTGCGCCTCTTGAACCAAGTGCAGAATAGTTCTTTTGGGGTCGCGTCTCTTTCCTCAGTATGAACGTTAGCTTGACCCATAATGCCACCGTGATGCCCCTCACCAACTCTAGTCACATGACCCGTCCATCAAAATAAAAGCTTTTACAAGCCCATTCAACTTTGACCAAACATTTTGTATTTCACATAAAATGTATTTACAAATACAAATTTTATTACATATATTTGTATGTAATAAAATAATTCTTAACTTATAACAGAACCATAATAATAAACATTTCAATAAACATGTCATTCAGACAGTTACACTCTCACCAAATTACTATGATTTATGACAACCTTTATACAAATATTTGAATAAATCTAGTAATTTCCAAAACAAATAGATGGCATCTATACAACTCTTCAGGAAGAACTAGTCCAGTCTTCAGATTAAGTCCCCTGAATTACATCTCAGTTGTTTTCCACAAGTACAACTAATTTGTGAATAGGACGTTCAAGGATGGATGGATTGACAAGTGGTTGACCATCTTCTCCTAATTCTCTGTTTCCTATTTGTATTGTGGCTTTTCGCACCAGACCATCTTCCTCCATGCAAGCATCGAGTACTCTTCCAAGCTTCCATTCATTACGAGGAACACCTTCTTCCTTGACAATGACAATATCTCCGATTTTCACATTTCGTCTTGGAGAGTGCCAGCGCTGTCTGAAAGTGAGGTTCACCAAATATTCTTTCCTCCACCTACTCCAGAATTGCTCTGCCAGATACTGAACTCTGCGCCACCTTTTCCTGGCGAACAGATCTTCAGCCACAAATTTTCCAGGTGGAGGCAGTGCGACAGAGGTTTTCATGGTAAGTAAAAGGTTTGGTGTAAGTGGTTCTAGGCTTTTGGGATCATTGAGGTTGTCAGTGGTGAGTGGACGGCTATTTACAATAGACATGGCTTCATAAAGGAATGTCCTCAAACAAGCATCATCCAGTCTTCCAGCACTCTGTGAGAGGGCCCAGCTTAGAACGCTCCTAACGGTCCTGATCTGGCGTTCCCACACACCTCCCATGTGGCTAGCATCAGGTGCGTTCATAATGAAATCACACTGCCTTTCTGCCATGTACGTACCTAGTCTGTCTTTGTCTACTTCTTTCAATGCCTTTGTCAGTACATTCTTTGCCCCAGCAAAATTTGTCCCTTGATCAGATCTGATTTGTCTCATGGTCCCATGGATTGCAATAAAACAGCGCAAAGCATTTATGAAAGCGTCAGTTGTTAGATCCTCCAACATTTCGATGTGAACAGCCCTTGATGATAAGCAGGTGAAGATTAGGCCATACCTCTTGTACTCCTTTCGACCTTGCTTAGTGTAGAATGGTCCAAAACAATCCATCCCACAATAAGAAAATGGTGGAGAGGGATCGACACGATTGGCAGGTAAATCCGCCATCCTTTGCGTTTCTGTTGGCCTACGAGCTCTCCTGCATGCAACGCACTGTCTGAGGTAGTTTGTCACGACTTTACTGCCACCGACAATCCAGTAGCCATTTGCTCTGAGTTCATTAAGAGTTTGTCCTCTGCCTTGGTGCTGAGTTTTTTCATGGAAGTAGTCTAAGATTAGGCGTCTAACCACGCCATCTTTTGGTAGGATTATTGAATGCCTCAGGTCAAGAGGTAAGGAAGCCCTTTTTAGGCGCCCTCCCACCCTGAGTATCCCACCCTGCAAAACAGGATCGAGCTGAAACAGTTTGTTGCTATGTGGCAGCCTGCCTTGATTCTTTGCCAGTGTCTGCATTTCCTCTTTAAAGGCATCTTTCTGTGCCAGCTTTACAAGCACCAGACTGGCCTTTCTTCTGTCTTCCACGGTTATGGGTTCAGCTGTTTTTAATCTTTTTACCAGCTGCTGGATCCGAGCAACAAGGTTTAATGCTGTATGCCATTTTGTGAACAGTTTAAACCTCTCTACAAAACTTTCCTCTTTTACAGCTCTTGTTTGTAGTGCTTGTATTGTTCTGACTTCAGGTTCACCCACCAGAAGCTCAGGAGTTGATTTTTGTGTAACCATTTCTCTTTCCCATAGGAACTTAGGACCAGTAAGCCAATTTGAGCTAATTAGCTCATCCACTTTGAGACCTCTGGAAGCATGATGCGCCGGGTTTTGATCAGTGTCAACATAGTACCACTGTGCTGGGTTAGTAGTTTCTCTGATTCTTTGGACACGATTTGCAACAAAAACATGAAACCTACGGGCCTCGTTGTTAATGTACCCTAAAACTACACGTGAATCTGTCCAGAAGTATTCTTGGTCGATTTTTAACTCCAGCTCTTCCTTTAACATGCTGCTGATTACTGCTGAGACTACTGCAGCTGTTAACTCCAGCCTCGGTATGGTTACAACCTTTGTGGGTGCGACCCTTGCCTTACCGATAACTAGGGAGCAATGCACTTTATCTTCACTCACAACTCGAATATATGAGCACTGACCGTAACCTAGGCTACTTGCATCTGAGAAGTAATGCAGTTCAATTCTCTGAACTTTGCTTGATTCGAAAGGAACAAGGCATCTTGAGACCTGGAGTTGTTGCAGATTCTTCAGGTCTTGCAGCCAGGTTTTAATTCTTTACACAGTGGTTCGTCCCATCCAATGCCTCTTTGGCACATTTCCTGTCGTATTTTCTTTCCAAGCAGGAGGAAGGGAGCCAGAAAGCCTAGAGGGTCAAACACAGAGGCTACCGTTGACAGGATTCCACGTCGTGTCGCAGGTTTCTCATCCATGTTGACCTTGAAGGAAAAGGTGTCGCTGGTCACATTCCACTTTATTCCTAACACAGTTTGGACTGGATACTCATCGTAGTTAAGATCCACATCATGAATTTCACCAGCACGTTTAGAGTCAGGGATTGTCTCTAATACTGCTGTGTTGTTGGAGATGAACTTGTGGAGGTTAATTTCCCTTTTGCGCAGACACTTTGCGCTTCCCTCACTAGATGAATGGCTGTATTCACAGAATCTACGCTGATGAGACCATCATCAACATAGAAATTCTTTCTGATGAAGTTGGCCGCTGCAGGATATTCCTTTTCATTTTGGTTGGCAAGGTACTTCATTCCATAATTTGCGCAGCCGGGAGAGGATGCTGCTCCAAACAGGTGGACTTTCATACGATATTCCCTTGGCTCTGAACTCGTATCACCATTTTCCCACCACAGGAACCGAAAGTAGTCTCTGTCTTCCTGGCTTACATGGAACCTATGGAACATTTTTTCTACATCACAGATGACTGTGATTGGGTGTTTGCGAAACCTGCAGAGCACCCCTGTCAGACCATTTGTGAGATCAGGTCCAGTTGACAGGTGGTCGTTAAGAGCTGTGCCCTCATACTTTGCAGAGCAGTCGAATACCACCCTAATTTTGTCTGGCTTTCTGGGGTGATAGACTCCTTGATGGGGAATATACCACACATTCCCTGCTTTAGGTTGGTTATCAGCTCTCTCTGCGTCACCATCCTTGAAAACACCTTCCATAAATTTAACATAGTCTTCCTTGAATTTGGAATTTTTCTCGAGTTTTCTTTTCAAGTACTTCAGTCGCACTAGAGCCAAATGTCTATTTTCTGGCAACTGAGGGCGTGTCTCGAAGGGAAGTGGCATTTCCAAGTGCCCCTCTGTGTTCTGATGTATTCTTTCGTTCAGCAGCTGCATAAACTGTAATATCCTGTGATATACTCTTTTCACCTAAGTTTGTATCTTTGAAGTCTGATTCAAGGGCTCTGATGACGGTGGCTGGTGTCAATGGTGGGAGTTTTTTAACAGATACACGATGACACAAACCTGTCACCTCCGTTGACTTTGCGACCCAAGGTGAGCTTCCAACAATGCTCCAACCCAGGTCAGTCTTGATTGCATATGGCTCATCATCCCTTCCTGTGATAACCTGTCGTGGTGCTAATGCTCTAGAGCAGTCATAGCCTATCAGGAGTCCAACCTTACAGTCCATCAGTTCTGGTATTTCTTGCGCTATAGCGTTCAGGTGTTTCCATCTTTTGTCAGTTTCAGGAGTAGGAATGTGGGAACGTTCAAGGGGAATGAAATCTCTGGTGTAGGCAGGTGGTAAGTTTATAAAGCTTTGTGAGGAAAACCCTTTAACTCTAAGTCCACTAACCCTCTCACTCTGAACAATGGAATCTTTTCCCATCATAGTGGTGAGCTTTAACTTGACTGGTTCTGAACATGCACCTATGTTCTCACATACCTCTTGATCTACAAATGTGTTGCTGCTCTGTGTATCTAGTAAAGCGTACACCAATGTCTCTGTTTCAGGAGTAGCAGCTGAGGAGATCCATACAGGCACTATCATGGATGTGCTACCACCACCCCCCTGGTCTACACAGCATGAAAGGAAGACATATTTTCTTCTGCCTGCATGACGTGTCTGTTACAGCGGGACGGTTTTCATGAAGTGGTGTTGGATGATGTTTCTTACATGTGGCACAAGTAGCTTTATTCTTGCAGTCCCTTGAAATATGTCCTCTCCTTAGGCAACCAAAGCACAAGTTATTGTCAAGTATAAACTTTCTTTTGTCTTCAGTGGGTTGATTTGCAAATGTCGGGCATTTGTGGATGGAGTGACTTTCTCCACAGCACATGCATGTGACAGGGTTGAAGGATTAAAATGAAGTGTTTACCTTCTTTGATCCATTAAAGTCCTTTAAGCTGCTTTCCACAGCATTGCATGGTTTCATTACTGTAGCTGATTTTCCAGATGCTTTCACAGTAGTGATAAAAGCATTGGCCTTTGGGCGCTTCATATCTCTAGATGACTTCTCTCCGTGGATTTCAAGGCATGAAGAGATGTTATAGGATTACATGCAATTTCTGCTTCATGTGCCATAAAGTTAGCAAACTCCTTGAAATTAGAGTATTCTTCTGTTTGTCGCAGCTGCTTTGTGACATGACGATTTCAGCGGGACGTCAGCCAATCAGGAAGCTTTTGTAGCATTCTTTGATTCTCTTCACAGTCATTTAATACTTGAAGCCCTTTAACATATGGCATGGCATTGCTGCAGGCTATCAGAAAATCAGTGAACTGTCTCAATTTAACTGACTCCCTCGAACCAATTTTTGGCCAGTTATTCAGCTTTTCTCTAAATGCACGCTGGATTACAAAGGGGTGGCCATAACGAGCATTCATCATCTCCCACGCTTGGTCATAGGCTTCACCATCCTTTCTGTAGAAGCTTCCTTCCAGAACAGACTGTGCCTCACCACTTACGTATTTTTGTAGATAAAACAACCTGTCAGCTGGATTTGTGCATTGCCGTTCTATCAAAGTCTTGAAGCTTGTACTCCACTCAAAAAACTTAAGTGGGTCACCTGTAAAGACTGAAGGCTTGGGTGCAGGAAGTCTAGTAAGAACCATTGTATCTTGTTATTGTTCTTAAATGTTTGTTCCCTTTTTCTTTCCTTATCAGGTGCTGGAGGGCAACCAGCCAACTCACTGCATGCTGTTCTTCTTTCATCACAGGACTCACCTGAGTCAGTCTCAGAATAGGCCTTAAGCTTTGCGGCTATTACTTCAAGATCTCTCTGATTTTCCAATCTTTTAAGCTCTTGCCTTTGTGCAGCGATTGCTTCCTCCATTTTGATTTCTGCCTGCTTTGCAGCTAACTGTGCAGCACACTCTGCTCTTTTTGCTGTGATACATTGTGTCATAGTTTTAGGTTAAGGGAGGGACCAAGTAAAGAGACCGTGAAAGGGATTGCAAATAAGGGGATTTTATTGACAGATGTAAATGGTGAACAGGACCAGCACACGAAAGGAGTTAACTTGAAAACAAGAGGGGAACAGAATGACCAGAATAAACACAGCTAAGGGTCAGGGAATAAGTTAGACTAGGAAATGAAAGAACTAACAGAGGCTACTGAATAAATAAGGCACAGATAAACGTTAGACCACTAAAGCACATAAACACAAGGACTATGGGGAGGCAGTCACAAACAAACTCAACATAAAGCACTGGCAAACTGAAGAGCACACAAGCAAACCTAAACATGAAAAAACCAGGATAAAACAGGCGGAGAAAACTAGGGACTAGACCAAAAATACTGAATTAACCAAAAGCCAAACCTCAGACCAAAACCACATAGGAAACACAGAGTCCAGAATACCAAAGTCCAAGATGCTGGAGTCCAGATTTCCCAAGAGTTCGAGAAGCATAAGTTTCAGGCTTTACCAAAAGTCCAGAGTCTACTGTGGGGTTGGTGAGGATAATAACGGCAACGAGGAAGACAGTAACCACGATGGCAGAGATCACATTAACAATGACGAGGATCTGGCAAGGGAGTGAAGGGAAGACTGAACTTAAATAGAGGGTGGGACAGGTGCAAACAATGAGGGACAACGAGGGTAAAGCTGGGTGAACAGAACCAGGGACAGGAAGTAAGGAGAAGGGGCCACAAAATAAAAGTCCAAGGACAGGAAGTCAACAAGATCCTGACACATTGTTCTGCTGATGACTAACTTGAATGGTGGCTACAAACAGTGGATTTGGAGATTATGGTCCCAAATACTGATTGTGCATATTCTCTGTCGAGCACCATGTGAAGTCTTGTGTTTTCTGCCTTAGCATCAAACTCATCTTGCCCCACTTCACTCATGCGTACTTTCAGCAGGCCCATTATATCTGTTGTCACTGCTGTGCAGGAATCCATCTTTCTTCCAATCTCGGTAGAAGGTGCAGATTGAGATCGTATACTTTCATAGACATCTCTCACTTGTGTCTCTAGGTCTTCAACAGCATCCATCATGTTGCTTAGTTCATGGTCAGAGCACTCATCCTTAAGTCTAATATGTGTGGTTCTAACTTGTTCTTTCCAGCTTTCATATAATTTGATGAATTTACTCTCCATCTGAGAAATCTCTTGTTGCTTCAACTCCAACATTTTTGGGGTTAACCTCCTCTCCCGTGAAGATTTCCTAGGTTCCACTGTCCTTGAACTGGCAGAGGTGGTCTCCCTCATTGCTGTTTGGTGGGTCTCTATTTTAGCATGGATATCGCTAATGAGTGACTCTAATTTCTCCTTCTCACCAACATCAGCTTGTGATTTTAACTGCTCATATAGCTTAGATAATTCTACTTGAAGAGACTCCATTTGTTTAGCAGGTCTATATCCCTGTGGATTTCCTTCATGAACTGACATATTTTGGAGAAAACTATATCACTCCCTGTTATCGCTAAATGTCAGTAAGTCTTATAGATCACTTCAAATAGCTATGTGACTGTTAAATCTAGTATCGACTATTAGCAGCACTTTACTCAAATAAAACCTTCTAATGCACTCTATTGATGTAATGCAAATACAATTTAAGATCAAATACTATTAAACATTCACAGCAATTATGCTTATAGATGGGAACAACAGGCATCAACTTTAACATTAAATTATAGTGGTGACTGATAAACCAGTATTCTTAACAAGTAATCTTCTTTGCAATGCCTGCAAAGTTATTCAAGCATCCATAAAGCTCTGCAGAATGCTTAGCTGAACCTGCTACCCTCTGCAGATTTACAGTCCTCTGCCAGACGTCCACAATTGGATCAGCAAACTCTGCACAACCAGTAGAAAGTATATTTAACTGCCGAACGTTGTCTCTTGCAGTGAATTGCGGTACTCTCAACCAGACCGTGCCAGGAGGTGACAGCCCACTCTGCCGCCAATGCAGATCGACCCGTGTCTTCTTTGATGTTTTCTTCGACCTTTTTACCCCCTAGCAATGATGCTCCGTACGTTTTCACTCTCGGCTGTGTTGGCGTTACGTTTTCACTGTAGCTACACTGGTCCAAAGGAATACTGCCCACGCATCATACAGATGTCTTTTAAGTATTTATTTTCCGCTCTCTCTCTCTTCATTTGACACCGTGAAAACTACAAGAAATAAAAGGACATACAACTTTTGAAATTAATACATGTTTTCCAGTCAAAATCTCTCAGGCTAGTGTTCGTACAAAACCACATCAACACGAATAGAGCACTGTTACCGTGTGCGCCTCTTGAACCAAGTGCAGAATAGTTCTTTTGGGGTCGCGTGTCTTTCCTCAGTATGAACGTTAGCTTGACCCATAATGCCACCGTGATGCCCCTCACCAACTCTAGTCACATGACCCGTCCATCAAAATAAAAGCTTTTGCAAGCCCATTCAACTTTGAGCAAACATTTTGTATTTCACATAAAATGTATTTACAAATACATTTTAACAGTTGTATGTAATAAAATAATTCTGAACTTATAACAGAACCATAATAATAAACATTTCAATAAACATGTCATTCAGACAGTTACACTAGGATTTGTGAACACTGTGTGTGAACACCATAACACTGCAAAAACTACCAAAAAATAAAGTCAAACTGACTTGAGCACTAAAGACACTAATTTGATATGTTCAGTCAAAATGCTTTGGTTGACTATAATTTTATGAAACTATACTCCCCCACCTTCACTGAACTATATTGTGAGCCTGATTTTCAGTGCAACAGATTTCTGAACAACGTAAATTGACGTTAGCTGGACATCTGACACGTAATATTAAGACATATGAGATGAGAAAACATGTATTAATGGCAAACCTCATCATAAGGTGAACATTTGGTAAATCTCTCTGCATGGTGTAGGAAGCTATACCCCCCACCCCCCGAACTATAATGTGAGCCTCTTTTTTAGTGCAACAGATTTCTGAACAACCACTTGCATCAAGAAATTCTGTACCTTATCAGGAACTGTAACTGTAGGTTGGGAGTCTGAGGCTCCGGTAACTTTCTGAGGCATCTCCTCATCCACATTCTGCTAAAAGAAAAAATAATGACATGATTATGAGATGGAACTGATTTAACAGTCTTCCCGTTACTTGCTGTGAAAAGTCCTATGGCTGTGCTTCACCGACAGTTTTGCTGAACAACCTCTACCCTGAGGTCTGTTGGCCTATCATGATCATAAATACCAGTTTCAGCTCACAGACTGAGATCAGAATTATGCTCAAAGACCGTGTTGACTGATTCACCCAGCATTCTGTAGACTGCCTTCTCACTTACTACATGTGTCACAGAATAGCTGGAAGGGGTGACTATTGAAACATTTGCTGTGTGGCTGCGATATCTTACTTTTATAACACTTTTCCGGATTAATTTCTAATAAAATCCTGTTCATCCAAAGTGACTGACCCCCCGCAATCAGATGTAATTAACAACCTGCCACATACATTACATTTCTACACAAATCACAACAAAGGATGTTCAAGTATTCTCAAAAACCACTGTGTTACTACAGTCAAACCGTCCTCTTAGAAGGACCTAATTTACACAATGGGCCAGTTTCAGCTCACAGACTGAGATCAGATGCTTATGCTCAAAGACCATGTTTACTGATGCACCCAGTATTCTGTAGACTGCCTTCTCACTTACTTCATTTGTCACAAACCACATCTTACATTTTTAACAAAACGCAAAGATCTCTTTACGTCTTAACACACGGTTATCCTACAAACCAAATTACAATTATGTTAATATACAATTATTTTGCATGTGTTTTATGTATATGTGGCAGCTTTGTTGTTTTACTAACCTTGGTTCTCCAAGGCCATAACTGTAGGTGATTTCTTCTCCAGGATTTATGTCTCTAATGGCAAACAAGCACAGATGGGGCTTGCCTTGCAATGTTATACATTTCATCTTGGCATTTGGAGTAATGTGATCATCATTTACAAGTCTACCATAAGATCTTCTTTAGCTGCATCAATGCTATGAAAACAACCATTTAATTAATGCAAATTCTCCATGTATACAGTATTATGAAATAAACCAGCATGTCATTTGTGTTAATACTTTATACGCACCACCACAGTTTCCCATTAAATTTGAATTCAAACATGAACACCTTTGTCTATTCTCACACTCCTGTTCGGAAATCAGTTCACCTCTGTATTCACAGATAAAGTCTCCATTTATAAATGGACTAGAACTGAAGATGCCACGACTTAGTTAATACACAAATTAGAAATATGACAAAAGGTTATGCTATATATTTTAAATTGGCCATCTTAAAAATATCAAAATATTTAAATTTACCTTTGTAGGCACTTCTGTATTCAATGCTGAGACCATCTTTGTCACGTCCAGTCTGAATATAAAATTTTGCCTCATCCTTTGGGTTAATCCGTCATCTTCTTTTCATGTTTTACTACTATGGGTCAAAAGGTAAAATAGACAACACAGGATTACCATGACCAACCCCCCCCAAAGAAGTATGTTATACTATATGTGCACATATACTGTATGTGTGCTTTAAATACTACTGTTGGGTGGTATCATGCCATTAACAACTTGAAAAAATATGGCTAGATTTTAAATATGAGCACAACATATTTTTTTCTTTTCATAGCTTTTGTACAGCATAAAAATATTACAACTGTCTGTTTTTCCTTATTTCTACAACAAAAAGGCAGTACCCTCCAGTTAAAAATGCATTTGGCTATACCACATTTAACATCATTCATGCCTTTAAATACAAACTTGATCTGAAAACATTCAGTTAGTTCTAGTCTCTTATTCATGCATGTCCTCTTGAGTGAAAACAAACTTATTTTAAACTTCCACCAAACAGCTAACAATAAAATCTACTTTCTCTGTATAATATAGCATGTCACATTTCATGCATCCCTTTAAAGACCAGAAAGTTTTCTTAACTTACACCACCCTTCCCCTGACGTCCTCTCCCCGCTGCCGACACTAGTGCAAAGCGTTAACGATGTAATTCTTAACGAGCAGCTGGCCATTTCAGCCTATATGTCCAGCTATCTCTAGCTACAAACACGGCTTTAATCTGTAAACTATGACATGTAATATATTGCGCATACCTTAAAAAACAAATGTGAGCAGCAAAAAGTAATTCCCCTCAGTCCTCTACATCTTGTCGCTTCTTCGAACACGAGTAAACGTATTTAACTCTACCTAAACATTAAGCTAATGTTATATGTGGAGGTCAACGGAGTCCTTTGCAGCTTATTTTTCCAGCTACCCTACAGCCAGTAATAATAAGTTATTGCACGAACCTGAGATATAAATGCAACTGTTGACTTTTAATTTTCTTTTAAGAAAAAAACCAACCTAACTTTTTAAGGCCAAACAGTTATACACTTGTGCATGTCGTCGCCTACTAATCGTAAAAAGAATGAGTAACTCATCTAGAAAAACATTAATTTTTTAAACAAAGCATAAACCCTTACCTCTAGAAGATTAATCCTTTATGCAGCATATCCATTGGGGCACATATGTCACTTTGCAGACACATTTAATCTATAAAATGGCGCGTGTGGGCCGACCTTGGAGTTGACCTCAAGAAGGTACCGCCCACAGGTCAAAAAGCAGCCAATCACAGAAAGGCCCGAAAAATTTGCTCTGTCTGTGTCCAAAATGTGTTTCAAAGTGTAATCTAGCCATGATCGCTAGTAGGCGCAGACATACACACTGATACACAGAAAATCAGGTCAAGTGTAAATAAGGACATTTTAAGAAAAGGCGAAAAAATGTTAATTAGACCCTAACAAATGTAATAAAAGTGAAGGGATTATGAGGACAGTGGCATTGACCCAATGTTACCCTTGGGGCTAATTGCCCAGGTAAGTAGTCAGGTATTTTGACCCAACAAACCATGTGTACGCATGCACACACACACACACACATATATATATACATACACGTGTGTGTGTGTATATGTATATATATGTGTGTGTGTGTGTATATATATATATATATATATATATATATATATATATATATATAAATATATATGTATGTGTGTATATGTGTGTGTATATGTGTGTCCCAATACATTTATACATTTACATAAATTTATGTATAAATAAAATAAATGAACTTGATTTATAATTTATCATCTAACGAGACCTCAACAAGCAACACAACAATTGATCTTTTGGTCCAATGTCCCAGTAGGGGTTTTACAAAGGTTTTTCAAATGAAATTTACATGTGATCAGCGTAACTTTCAAGTGCTTTTTACATATGTTTGTGAAACAACTCCCTGTTTCATTTGTCATTTAGTGTTACACCTGTTTTTTCACGTGTAAATGTAGCATGTGACATGTATAGGTGATCTGCAAAATAATCATCTCATAATAATCATCATTTCACACATGTATGTGGTTGGGACAGATTCATGAAAAGGAGATTATGACCCTTTTGGCTTGCCATAGAAGGCCTCCAGGTCCGGGGAGCAGTGCAAAGATCCAAAACATTACCAAAACATTGTTGCACCAGCCACTGTTGATATACAGATTCCATCTCCCTTTGTTTTCACAACGGAAATGAGAAACGTACTGCAAATGCTACAGCACAACCAAACTACGGAACCATTGTATACAATAGTCATAGCAATGGTGTTTCTTTAATTTGCTTGTGTTTTGTCTATTTGAAGTGCTGTGAGCTCTCAGGGCTACTGAAGATTTAAAATGGGTGTTTTAGACAACACGTCTGTGATATAATATAATGATGTTAATACATCTCAAAGTATTACAACCTTAAACTTGTTCAAATATCAAATTAGTCAAGCAAACATACATTTTGGTCAGTGTTGAGATAAACATTATTTCTCTGGGTGGCACATGTCCATCATTCATTTACTTTAGAATCCAATGGAAAATCAAAAAGATATTACTTTTCCAATAAATAAACAGACTTTGATCAAACATCATGAGATCAGCTGAATAAAACTGACTATGGGAACTGAGAAAGGCAACTGTATGTGTCCGACCAGCTGGATGTTTTAAAAACACCAAAAGCTGTTAGATTATCACAAAGATGTGGGATGAAAACAATATGCCAGTATCCCACTTTAATTAATTTAGGTATTTTTGCTATTTTCCCAGTGATATTTTTATGGCTAATAATTCACAATAATAAAGAAAGAAGAGAAAGTAGAACGTTGGTAGTGGAGAGAGTTAAAAAGAGAAAGTAAAGATGTGATGCAATTAGCAAGAGACAGAGACATCAGTGCCTACCAGAGAGAGAGAGAGAGAGAGAGAGAGACAGGTGAAGGTTAAGGCAGAAATTGGTAAATCAGTTGTCTGACAGAGTCAGAAGCTGCCAGGGCTGCAGCATCTCCTCCTCCTCTCTCAGATGATGGAGGACCAGGATGTAGCAGAGCTCTGCTTTCCACAACTCCTCAATGCTTCCTGCTGGAAACCAAATTTCAGTCAGTCTAAAGCTGACGTAATGTATTTTCTGTTGTTGTGCATCTTCTCTGTGATCTCTGTGGTTCTCAACCTGCTCGTCGTCATCTCAGTCTCCCATTTCAGGCAAAGATAAACTCAGCAACACTTGATTGATTATTTTGCTAAAATTCTGATTTAAATGTTACTTAGAGTTAGTTTATAAATAACTTTAAATCTTGACACAGATGTATTTTCTGCTTTACTGACAATGTTTTTAAAAGTTAAATCTCCAGCTGTGTCACATATAAGACATCACTTTACATTCATGTCTGATATTACATTACGTCTTTGTCTCCTTGCAGGCAGCTGCACACACCCACTAACCTCCTCCTCCTCTCTCTGGCTGTGTCAGATTTGCTCTATGGGCTTATGACATTGTTAGAAGCTTACAAACAAACAACTTGTTGGTTTTTTGGTGACCTCATATGTTCTCTCTGCGTTTATTTGAGCTCAATCATTCTCGGTAACTCAATAGGAAACATGATACTTATATCAGTTGACCGCTACGTGGCTATTTGTGACCCTCTGCATTACCCCACCAGAGTCACTGTACCAAGAGTTAGAATGTGTGTTTGTATGTGTTGGACCTCTTCTGTTGTCTACAATGGTCTGGTTTTACAGGACTTCTTGACTCATCCAGGCCATTATATAGCCTGCTATGGACAGTGTGTGGGGGGCACTGACAGCATTTCACTAATTGTTGACAATGTTTTGTCTTCTATTGCTCCAGTCACTGTGATCATACTTCTGTATATGAGAGTGTTTGTGACGGCTGTGTCTCAGGCTCGTGCCATGCGCTCTCATGTTGCAGCCATCACACTCCAGCATTCAGAAACTGTAATGACAAAGAAATCTGAGCTGAAAGCAGCGAGGACTCTTGGTATTGTTGTAGTAGTGTTCTTAATGTGTTTCTGCCCATATTTCTCTAGTGCTTTTGTACCAGCTGACTCTGTCATTGGCCTGCATTCGGCTGGTTTCTTGCTATTGTGTATTAGCCCCTGTCTGAACCCTGTGATCTATGCCTTGTTCTACCCCTGGTTCAGAAAAGCTATTAAACTAATTTTCTCTCTTCAGATACTGCAGCCCGGCTCCCGTGAGACCAACATGCTGTAAACAGAGACTGTGGATTGACTGAAATGTGATCTGAACTATGAATAAAGAAATTAATTTGTACATGTTCTTCAGTGAGTGAATTCACAAATCCAAACAGTGAAAATGTGCAGTTCTTAAAGTTGTTACTGTCACATAACCTTTTTTGTATTTTCTCATGATTTACTGTAAGTGATTTTTCATTCAGTGATGGTGCTTATTATCAGTAACCAGTCATACACACTCCCTGCTGCAGATATCTAAGCTGTGTATTTCCACTCTGAGTTTGCCGTTTATCATTCAGCTTGTGGTTACAAACAGTTTTCGTCTAACATTTTAAAGTGAGAGGTTTTAGTGAAAACAGAGACAAACTCAATTAGACCGTAATAGGGATCTCAAAGATATGGTGGAAAAGTTAAATCAAAAACTAGGTTTCTGAGGTATCTAAACACCACCTCAGATGATAGCAAACCTAGATTCGTATCAGTAAAACATGAATGGAGGTGGGCTTTTAAGCTACCTTGCTTATAAAAAAACTCAAACATTGTCAGTGTGCTATACACATGCAGCATCAGCTGATGTGAGCCATGCCTCACAAAAAAGATCTCAGAAGAACTCAAGAGTTTTTAATTTACATGCATCTGGAAAAGGTTACAGACTATTGTTAAAAACTTTAGATATTCATGATTTATTGTTGTGCTGAATATTTGTACTTAGTATTTAGTCTGTTTTTTTAACATAACTTCAGACAAAGTTTGGGCTAGTCAATAATGCATGTAATTGAGGGTATGTATATAATGTTAGTGAATGTCCTATTGTGTGGAAGCATTGTTTTACAAATGATGCTGCTGCCAAGTCCTGATAACAGGGTGGCTACACCTAAACAACATTGTTGTGCTATAATGGTTGTTTACATGTATATTGCATCAAAACTGCATTTGCAAAGGCAGGTTGTTCTGTAACATACAAATGAAAACCAGGACACTTTGCATATCCACATTTAGAGCTTGAAATGCTTGCAAACATGCACGTTTAAAGGTCTTTGTGTCACGTGTAAATAGTAAATGGTAAATGTTCTGCACTTATATAGCACTTTTCTACCTATTGGCACTCAAAGCACTTTGCACTGCTTCTTATTCACCCATTCACACTCAATCACACACACACTCATACAGCGATGGGGGAGCTGCTATGCAGCTGGCCAACACTCACTGGCAGCAACTAAGTTGGGTTTCAGTGTCTTGCTCAAGGACACTTGAGTTACCATCATTTAGCAGACGCTTTTATCCAAAGCGACATAAAAGTGAGGTAGAAGCAAGCAAACATTTAAGTCAAGGAGAAAAAATCTAACCAAAGTCCAATTAGAACAGTGTTTAAATTTCATGAGATGCAAGTGCAATAAAGAGTAGAAAGAAAGTTGTTTTTTCTTTTTAAAAGAAAACAGATTCAAGTGCATAGGAAGGTGTGGAAGAGTTCTGTTTTCAGCTGTTTTTTAAATATTTCACATGGTGGGGTGGGATTCAATCCTGCTGATAACAAATATAAAAATATAAATTATTATATTTTATTTATTTACTTTCTACCAACTGTGGCAGTTGCTCATCAATCCCACAACTGTTGGTTCAATCCCGGGCTCCTCCGGTCACCTGTCGAAGTGTCCTTGAGCAAGACACTGAACCCCAACTTAGTTGCTAACAATGAGTGTTGGCCAACTGCATAGCAGCTCCCCCATCGGTGTGTGATTGTGAATGTAAATGGGTGAATGAGAAGCAGTGTAAAGAGCTTTGAGCACCAATAATTAGAAAAGTGCTATATAAGTGCAGAACATTTACCATTTACCAACAAACTGTTATAGTATTTCCTAGTACAATAGTTTACAGTGATTTAATTGATACTGTAATATTTAGTGTTGACTATAGCTGACATGTTATTCAACATGCATGTAAATGATTCAAATATAAGTTTTATATATATGTGCTGTTATTTTGTGCTTTATTTTTACTTAGTATTAATGAATGGGTGAATAAGAAGCAGTGTAAAGCGATTTGTGAAAAGATTTGCTCCTTTCTTGATGCCATAGTCCTCTTTCCTCAACCCTTTAACCCATCAGCCAGTCACACCACTTCATTGAAATACATAGGTCTTCCCCCTGAAGACATTTTTAAATATTACATTTAAATGTGCTGCTAAAAGCCAAAACACAACCAAACTACAAAACACAACCAAATGACAAAATGCACTGCAAGAAGCTACAACACAACCAAATGACAATACCACCTTCGCCACCACCAGATCAGAAGCTCTGAACATTTTAAAATTAAAAGCACTTGAAAAAAAACAGAAAAATTGCAATTCCAAAGGCCGAAAGGCCACAGAGTGAAGTGTAGCAGGTTCAAACCTATTGAACACTTTAGAAGTGAAAACAGATAAAAAATTGTTTTTTTAAATATTTGCAGTATCATAACTTACCAGCAGGTGGTTCTATGCTCCCATCGCTGCTTGCAGCCATTTCTGCTTTCAGAACTGAAGCACTGAATAATGTAGAAATGACACTAATGCAGAATCTTTTAAAACATTTAACTGCAGTTCCACGATTGTGCGAGCAGATAAAAATCACTAAACAATTCAGAAGTGAAAATAAAAAAATATTTAGCAATTGCAATTTTGTGATGTTCCAGCAGGGGGCAGTGTCCCTTAATAATGCCTGCTGCTGTCACAATTTAGAAGTGGAAATAAAAATACTTTGAAAACATCTTTAATTGCAGTTCCATAAATGGCCACTGAGTATCAGATTCAAACATGCATCTGAAGCAGGACATCATAATGCAGCTGTGCACGAACTTTCAGCTCTGACAGTTGTAGTTTTGGAGATATAAGACATTGACCAAAGCCTGTAGCACCCGTAGTTGCAAACCTGCATGTAATTGCTCTGGTGTGTGCAGAGTGGCATCTTACATGTATGACCAAAGTTTCATGAAAATATGATTTTCTGTTGAGGAGTTATGCTCCGAGTTCTATCATTGCCCAAACGGTGCCGCTATAGAGGCTGTACTGTAATATTCAATTCCATTCAATTCAATTCAGTTCACTTTATTTGTCCCCAGGGGGCAATTTAGAGGAGAATAAAAGTAGCTTAAAAATACACAATCAATAACACAGACACACAATAAACACAATAAACACACACCATACACATCAACATTCCAAATAAAACTCATAATAAAATAATTTAAAAATTGCTTAAATTATAGTTCGTTAAAATTTAAATCCATTTAGGATCTAGACCGCTCTAGGACAAAGGTCATTTTCCTTCTCTGGAAGGGGATTTGAGGTAAGTCACTCAAATTCAGGGAATAGAATGTGGGAGGGGTCCTGTAGAACCCCACGTGCAGATTTCACAGGCCGCTGGTCACATAAGTCTGTGAGAGTACGAATAGGTTGTCCAATGATTTTTGAGCAGACTTTAACCATATTCAGCAGGTGATTTCTGTCTTTCAGAGAAATGGAGTGAAACCAGCACGTGAACGAAAAGGTTATTATATTCTCAATGAAGGCATAATAGAATGTGGTGAGAATGTCCTTGTTAGTCCCAAATGATTTAAGCTTCCTAAGTAGATACTGTCTCTGATGGCATTTTTTTTTTAATTTCATCTGTATTAGTTGAAAACTTCACCATGTTATCAAAAACTGTTCCCAGGTATTTATACTCTTCCCCTGTATGATGGTAAAGACAGCTTCAGCCATGTGTCTCTGCTTGGAGGAAAAGGTCACTATCATCTCCCTGGTTTTATTTGTATTAAGCTCAAGGCACAAGTTTCCACACCACTCCACAAAATCCTGCAGAACTGAGCTGTGATGCTGTGTGAGGCCAGAGAGCAGAGACAGCAGGACGGTGTCATCAACAAATTTCACAATCTGACGATTTGGCTGGACAGATCTGCAGTCATCTGTGTAGAGAATAAAAAGTAGTGGGGAGAGAACACAGCCTTGCGGAGAACCAGTGGTGGTGAAGAGGATGTTGGACAGAGAGTTGGTCACCAACACTCTCTGTGACCTGTTGATAAGAAAATCTATGATCCACAAGGTGAGTTGATGGTCGATATGACAGCGTGTGGTTAGTAGTAGTAGTATCTTCTTTTCCTTTGGGCTGTTCCCTTTCAGGAGTCGCCACAGTGAATCATGTGCCTCCATCTAACCCTGTCCTCTGCATCCTCTTCTCTCACACCAACTAACTTCATGTCCTCTCTCACTACATCCATAAATCTCCTCTTTGGTCTTTTCATCCTTCTACCAATATATTCACAGTTTCTCCTCTGTCCAAACCACCTCAATCTGGCCTTTTCTGACTTTATCTCCGAAACATCTAACATGATCTGTCCCTCTGATGTCCTCATTCCTGATCCTGTCCATCCTCGTCACTCCCAAAGAGAACCTCAACATCTTAAGCTCTGCTACCTCCAGCTCTGCCTCCTGTCTTTTCTTCAGTGCCACTGTCTCTAAGCCGAACAACATCTCTGGTCTCAGCACCGTCTTGAACATCTTTCCTTTCATTCTCGCTGATACTCTTTTATCACACAACACACCTGACACTTTTCTCCACCCGTTCCAACCTGCCTGCACTCCCCTCTTCACCTCTTTTCCACACTCTCCGTTGCTCTGAACTGTTGACCCTAAGTACTTAAAGTCCTGCACCTTCTTCACCTCTGCTCCCTGTAACCTCACTGTTCCACCTGGGTCCCTCTCATTGACACACATGTATTCTGTCTTGCTGCGGCTAAGCTTCATTCCTCTGTTTTCCAGAGCAGACCTCCACCTCTCTAGATTTTCCTCCGCCTGCTCCCTGCTCTCCCTACAAATCACAATGTCATCTGCAAACATCATAGTCCATGGAGATTCCTGTCTAACCTCATCTGTCAGTCTGTCCATCACCAGAGCAAACAAGAAGGGGCTCAGAGCTGATCCTTGATGCAGACCCACCTCCACCTTGAACTCCTCTGTCACACCTACAGCACCTCACCACGGTCTTACAGCTCTCATACATGTCCTGCACCACTCTAACATACTTCTCTGCTGCTCCAGACGTCCTCATACAATAACACAGCTCCTCTCTCAGCACCCTGTCATACGCTTTCTCTAAATCTACGAAGACACAATGCAACTCCCTCTGACCTTCTCTGTACTTCTCCATCAGCGTCCTCAATGCAAATAATGCATCTGTTGGACTTTCTAGGCATGAAACCATATTGCTGCTCACAAATGCTCACCTCTGCCCTTAGCCGAGCTTCCACTACTCTTTCCCACAACTTCATTGTTTGGCTCATCATCTTTATTCCTCTGTAGTTGCCACAGCTCTGCTCATCTCCCTTGTTCTTAAAAATGGGCACCAGTACACTTCTCCTCCAGTCCTCAGCATCCTCTCACTCTCCAAGATCTTGTTAAAGAACCTAGTCAGAAACTCTACTGCCACCTCTCCTAGACACTTCCATACCTCCACAGGTATGTCATCAGGACCAACTGCCTTTCCACTCTTACTAATCTTTGCTACTTCCTGCTCCACACCAGTCACCTCTTCTACTCTTTGTTCCCTTTCATTTTCCTCATTCATCAACTCTTCAAAGTACTCCTTCCATCTTCCATCACACTCCTGGCACCTGTCAATACATTTCCATCCTTATCTTTAATCACACTAACCTGCTGCACATCCTTCCCATCTCTATCTCTTTGTCTGGCCAACCTGTACAAATCCACCTCTCCCTCTTTAGTGTCCAACCTAACATACAAGTCCTCATATGCTCTTTGTTTGGCCTTTGCCACCTCTACCTTCACCTTACGCTGTATCTCCCTGTACTCCTGTCTACTCTCTTCAGTCCTCTCAGTGTCCCACTTCTTCTTAGCTAACCTCTTTCTCTGTATACACTCCTGAACTTCCTCGTTCCACCACCAAGTCTCTTTTCCACTTTCCTCTTTCCAGATGACACACCGAGTACCCTCCTACCTGTCTCCCTGATCACATTAGCTGTAGTGGTCCAGTCATCTGGAAGCACCTCCAAACCACCCACAGTCTGTCTCAGCTCCTTCCTGAAAACTACATGAGATTCTTCCTTTTTCAACTTCCACCACTTTGTTCTCTGCTCTGCCTTTGTCCTCTTCATCTTCCTCACCACCAGAGTCATTTTACACATCACCATCCTGAGTTGTCTGGCTGCACTCTCCCCTACCAATACTTTACAGTCACTTATCTCTTTCAGATTACAACGTCTACACAGGATGTCGTCCACCTGAGTGCTTCTACCTCCGCTCTTATACGTCACCCTATGTTCCTGCCTCTTCTGGAAGAAAGTGTTCACTACAGCCATTTCCATCCTCTTTGCAAAGTCTACCACCATCTGTCCTTCTGCATTCCTGTCCTGAAGACCAAACCTGCCCATTACATTCTCATCACCTCTGTTCCCTTCACCTACATGTCCATTGAAATCTGCCCCAATCACCCCTCTCTCACCTCTGGGGATGCTCTGCATCACTTCATCTAACTCACTCCAGAATTTACCCTTGTCATCTAACTGACATCCTATCTGTGAGGCATAACCACTCACAACATTGAACATCACCCCTTCAGTTTCCAGCTTCAGACTCATCAACCTGTCTTACACTCTTTTCACCTCTAGAACATTCCTCTTTCAGGATAACTCCTACTCCATTTCTCCTCCTATCTGACCCATGGTAGAACAACTTGAACCCTGCTCCTAAGGTTCTAGCCTTACTACCTTTCCACCTGGTCTCCTGGACACACAGTATGTCCACCTTCCTTCTCTGCATCATGTCAATTCTCTAGCCTTCCCTGTCATAGTCCCAACATTCAAAGTCCCTACTGTCAGTCCTACATTCTTAGATTTCCTATGAACACACCTTCCTCTTCTCCTTCTTTGTCTTCGACCAACAGTAGTCCAATTTCCACCGGTACCCTGTAGGTCAACAGCACCGGTGGTGGTCGTTGTTAACCTGGGCCCCGACCGATCCGGTATGAAAGTCATTGTCAGAATTCGCATGTTTAATTTGGCATGTGTTTTACGTCGGATGCCCTTCCTGACCCAACCCTCTCCATTTATCCAGACTTGGGACTGACACAAGAAGACACTGGCTTGTGCCCCCTTGCGGTTGCATTAAAGCTTCATAATAGTATAACATGTAGTTTTTGAGATATTGCTGTGTGAAGATGGCTCTCACAAATGACCTT
The DNA here is from genome assembly GCA_020496755.1 of Channa maculata. Taxonomy (NCBI): domain Eukaryota; kingdom Metazoa; phylum Chordata; class Actinopteri; order Anabantiformes; family Channidae; genus Channa; species Channa maculata. The sequence continues at coordinate 1,157,045 of CM035609.1, forward strand.
TGTTTGACCTTTGACAAAAACAATTATTGTACATTAGCTGTCAGCATGTAAACGTTTAGCTCACATCCTAACTATACTTAACATGTTATAGTTGGAACCATGTTTCTAGCTGTCAGCGTGTAGGACTACCAGCATTTCAAAAAACATACAGAAAAATTAATGTCACTGGCCAGATAGAAGCGCTATAGAGCCCATGCCGTAACATATTTAGCATTTCATCATGGGGCAGCTGTAAAAGTTCCATCATGCTACCATATGTCGTTTTTGAGATATTACTATTTGCAATATCAGTTATGATTGTCCCATAGACTTTCCAACAAAATCATAAAAATATTCATAACAATTATTGTACATGAACTATCAGCACACAAAGTAATAGCACGGCCTCTCCTAACCAGGCTCAACAGGTTAGAGTTGGAACCATGTTTCTAACATCATTTAGGATTAGTAGTGTGCCAAAAATGTATGGAAGAAAAATATAAATAATAGAAACAAGAGTAAGAGAAAGGATAACATAAGTGTGGGAGAGCCACGCTCGCCTTTATCCACATCCAAAATACAGTTCAATTGCAAAAATCCAAACCTAATATATGGTCCAAATCGAACATCCATTTTCCAAATCCCAGTTTCCAGATATGCACGTAAACACAGGTGACAGGAGAGGATGAGAAGGCCAGGTCCGAAAATCTCCAGTAAGAACAATCAGAATCAGGTCATGTAATTAATTTACTCACCCTTTTGTTGTTGACAGAGCTGAGAAAAGCAATATACAGCAGTGGTGTTAGTGCAGTACAGTACAGTACAGTTTTGTGCAGGAGTAGAGCAAATCTAAGCATTAGCAGGGACAAGCATTACAAAATGTTAACATAAAATCATGCTCTCAAATTGAGAAAACATGATGGTGATATAAGTTTGAAGGTAAAGTAGCAAAGACTCTTTGATCAGAACCTAACTTTGTCCAACAACTGGGACAAAGTGCATACTCTACATAGAGTTCTGATGAAATTAATTGTATTGCAGCCATATTGTATTGCAGTGGATGCCAATGAGAATACATTTTTTCCAAGGGACTGTTTGTGATCCATTAGTTTCTCCTAATGGCAGTGAGCTGAGCCTCTCTAGAGGAAATTGGTTCCCACCTCTAAGGCTTAGCGTTACATGACAACATGTCATTCTCTGAGGTATCACTGCAATCAGAGGTGTGAAGAAAAACAAGCTTCAGGATAAACATGATGTAGCCACCACAAATGTGATACATTCATTCATATGTATGTGTGTGTATGCATGCGTGTGTCTTTTGTTGAGTTGATTTTTTTTTTTTTGTGGCCTTTGATATTTATGTTTGTTAAAAGTACAAAGAGTTTTGCACAAAGCAATATGCAAGTGCATTATTTCTTATAACTCTAAGTGCCCAAACTGTACAGTTACACACATTTGATGTTAATATTGATAGATGGCATTTAATTTGAATCTTTTTGAAAGTCTTGGTATTCACTAACATCATAACATTTATGCAAATTTGTTTAGTGGAATGACAGGTGATATGATGATGGGCAATAATTAGTAGTTAAGAATTTGCTAACTAAACAAACTATTGCAGATTATGAAACATTTGTCCAATAATAATAATAATAATAAATTATTTATAAGCACCTTTCAAAACACTTTAAGGACACCGTACAAACAATCAACAAATATTATTATTAATATTATTAATAACAGGACAATGCAATTACAGATTATAGTGAGTAGGCACTCTTGTACAGGTAGGTTTTGAGTCTGGATGTGATGACCGGAAGAGAGGTAATGTTTCTAATGTCCGGTGGAGTGTCTGATGTTCAAAATACAGCTAAAACAGTTAAGTAACTATTACGATTTCTCATAAAGTTAGTGCATATTACTCTCTCCTATCATAAAACTGTTGTGTACTTTAGCATAACCCATTATTTTTAACTGCTCCAGTGGAGCTGCCCAGTGGTCACAGGTCAGACTGTGGTTGTACTGCACAACTTATAGTTGTGCTGAGCCCATTCATCAAGCAAGTTGCCCCAGAAGTATTTTTCTTATGGTGTTGCTAATACGTATATCACATTTCCTTCTGTTATAACTCAAGGATAAATATGAAGCTGTTTTGACTGAAAGGGGTCAGAGTTCTTCACAATTGATTTATATTCTTGACTTTGAGTGCTACAACTGCTGTATTCAAATCCTATCAGACATTTTCTATCAGGTTCAAGTCAGGTGACTGTGTTGCCTGTAAGAGTTTAAAAGCTGAGGACATAAGTGGAAGAGGATAACTGTTGTGCATGGTTTTCTGTATTAACCCGCGATAAACTATACATGGTCAGGCCCCCATCATACCTTCCTGGACTGCACAGTGAATATTGGGACTTGTGGCAACATAGAAATAGAAATCTACAGGAATCCTGTTTCCTGCCTGATGACAGCTGGGATAGGCTTCAGCCCCTGTAGCCCAAATAGAACAGTGGTGAGAGATAATGGATGGATGGATGGATGGATGGATATATTGTGCAAATAAAATGCATATATTAACATTTATGAAGTGAGACTAATTTATGAAATGCTTTGATACCAGAAATGAGTTCTTGAATTTAGTGCTACGAATTATATATGGAAAATACAACCCCAATTTTAAAAAAAAGTTGATACAATGTGTAAAACCTAAATAAAAACAGAATGCAATGATTTGCAAATCTCATCAACTCACTTTATGCAGTACCAGCATGTGGTACTTTTTGTTGTTGCTTTTGTTGTTCTTGTCTTTCTCTCTTCACTTTCCACTCACCCCAACCGGTCAATACAGATGGCTGCCCACCCTGAGCCTGGTTCTGCTGGAGGTTTCTTGAATTTAATTGAATATTATACCAGTTATTGACACTGAGAAATGTTATCATTTAATGGAAATATTAGCTTATTTTGAATTTGATAGCAGCAACATATCTCACAAAAGTTGGAACACGGCGATATTTACCATGGTGCAGCATCCTCTCTTCTTTTAGCAACTGTCTGTAAACATCTGGGAAGTGAGAAGACCAGTTGCTGGAGGTTTAGGAAAGGAATGTCCCATTCTTGTCAACAGTCCTGGGCCATTTTTATCAGATTTTTTGTTTTATAATGTGCCAAATGTTTTCTATTGGTGGAAGGTCTGGACTACAGGCAAGCCAGTTCAACACCTGGACTCTTCTCCTGCAAAGCCATATTGTTGTGATGGATACAATAATAATTTTCACATTAAGTAATTTATTCCTTAGTTACACAAAAAAAACATTGCATCTTTAAATACAGAGGCAGCAGTGCAGGCTGTCGATGAGTTAGCAAAGTTTAAAAAATGTTATTGCTTCAGTTGTGCATCTATCTGAAGTAACTCAGCAGGTTACAGAGCATTCAGGATTTCAGCTCTTACTATACAACTCCAGTCAAGCTTTACAGCAGGAAGAGGGTCTGAGTTTATTTAACAGCATAATGTCATAGCTTCATTTTCTGCTCATTGTTGCTGAAACTTTAATGTCAACATCATTCATCCACGCAAAAATCAATTCCACTGGAAACTGTGTTTAATTAATTTAAAAAGAAATAATTAGTGTTCAAGTTTTCTGTCTAAACTTTCAATAAAAAATGACAGGAGTCTGCATATAAATTAATTCAGAATTTGTCTTGTCAGAGACTCATATTTCTACCAATGAAGGTCAGATTTGGCATCATGATTCACATCTTTAATTTGTGTTGACATGTTTCTACGTCGGATGCCCTTCCTGACACAACCCTCTGCATTTATCCAGACTTGGGACTGACATGAGAAGACACTGGCTTTTGCCCCCTTGTGATTGCATTACTCAAATTTCTATCAGTTTGGACTTATTTTCTATTATTATAATTATTAAATATAAATATAATTATAATTTACTGTAGTTTCTGTCCTTATCCCTTGTGGTATTAGATCTAGGCCACTGGAGTAGAATATGAGCTGACACGGACATACAAATATGATCACTCACAAGCTAAAATAAATCCTGACCTCTTCTGCACCTCTGACTTATTTTGGAAGTCTGGCTAACAGATCTTTAACTTAAAACCTAACTACAGCGAAAACTGAATTAAAAAAATCCAGGGTAGAAAGCGACTTATTTAGACTTTTATGAGATGCTTTGGATGAAAAACGTATTGCCACTTGACATTGAGTAGGTGGTTTAAGAGCAGTAACAAGGCGGGTCTATGTTCATTGCGGGGGCTTGACACTGGAAAGTCTGAATGGGATATGTCCCCCATCCGACAGGACTCAAGGTTTCAGGCTGCTCCATCTGTACGGCCAACAACATGGATAGACTGTAAAGATGGCACTGCGGTTGGCAGCCTCACTGTTTGAGTTCTGCTTTGTCTTGCTTTGTGTTTTAATTCAGTTTTCTACCACAGTTCTGGTGACTCGTACTCCAGGGAAGAAGCTCATGAACATCAGAGCTACTACACCTGTGGACCTTCTGATTTTTTGAATTCTATTGTGGATTTACTGGCTATTTGGATCAAGGAGGCATGTAACAAAGTGAGGCCCCATAAAAGAGGTCAAGGACACTATAGAACCTCTTCTGGACCCCTGCAGTTTGCCTACAGATCTGGTGACACACCACGTGTCCTTGAGCACGGTGAGGAGCCAGGGATCGAACCAACAAAATTCTACCTTCCTGCACCACAGCTGCCCCGTAGCCACTTCTTGGCTATCTTCCTCCAAACATGACACTTGGCATTCAGGCCAAAGAGTCTTTGTTTCATCAGACCAGAATATTTTGTTTCTCATGGTCTGAGAGTTCTTCAGGTGGGCTGTCATATGCCTTATAGTGAGCGGTAGTTTCTGTCTGGTGGAGTGCTGCAGAGAAGGTTGTTCTTCTGGAAGGTTCTCTCTCTCCACAGAGAAATGCTGGAGCTCTTTCAGAGTCCAATCAACTGAATTTCACAAAGGTGGACTTAAATCAATAGTAGAAAAATCTCAAGGAGTGGAAACTGGATGCACCAGAGCTCAATTTTGAGTGTCATGGGAAAGGCCATAAATACTTATGTACATGTGATTCTTAAAATTGTTTTGTTTTATTTTATTTTATTTAAATAATTAATTTAATCAATGTTAGAATAAGGCCGTAACAAAACAAAATGTGAAAAAAGTGCCTGGAATACTTTCTGGATGCACTGTAATTAAATATACTTTGTAACTAATCACCTGATCAGAATGTTTACTGAAGTTTTTGATCTAAATTTAATATTTTGCATTTTTACTGTGCATGCTTAAGCATTTCACAATGGGGTAACTGTAACTGTAATTTCAGGCTCCCATGTATTTTAACATTTTTAATTAATGATCAGCAGGTACAGTAGTAGACACAAACCTAAACTATGTTTTATGTGAACAGATATTCAGTGAGGAGATGATAAATCTAAACATGTGAGATCCAAGGTGGTGGAGTCATTGAGTGGGAGTATGAATGGAAAAAAGACTCCAAAACACAATGAACAGTGTGTTTTCTTAGCTGAATACTGGTGTTTAGGTGAAGAGAAAAAGACTTTTACTCCTCAACAGGATGGAGTGATCTCATCACACCGACTGTCTCATGTAAGTTTCATCCATTTAAAGTGTACGTTATGTTTTTTAACTATTATTGAGTAAATATTTTCTACATAATACATATTAGTTAGATACTATCAATACATCTCTTTTATCCCTAAGACACTTACATTAAACTTAAGAAAACATATTGCATCAAAAATACATTAGGAATCACAGGGAAAATAGTAATAAAAATTAAAAATACAAAAAATTAAAAATAGTTTCAGTAATTTCAAATTAAATTCTAATTGACATGAACCATAACGGTCTTATTTTTGTTTTACTCTAAACTCAGTAACTCTGAACTGAGAGGTTGAACATCCATCTACAGGGTAAATTGCAGCCGACTCATACAGCAGGGTGGGCTAAGTGTGATCCACTGAGGGTGGATGTAGATGCCAGCTCAGTAGGGAGAGCAGCAGGAGTTGGACTCAAAGGGGAAGTGTTAGGTGTTACTCCTAATGCACCTTCTACGGCAGCCTGGAAGGTGTCAAGGACTCTCCACTACATCTGCTTTATAGAATGATCAAATTCTCCTCTGACGTCTGAACGTCTGACGTATTCAGATGTTGGCAGTTTAAATGTGAACATAAGACTTTTGGTAAACTCTGACAAGTTTTCCGAAAAGTTTGCATTGTCCCTTTTGATTAAAGGAGTAAATGAAAATCTAATGGAATGATGCTATTATACACATGATATAACAGCAGGCTGTACACTGGGAACTTTTTAAAACACTTTCACAGTGTTAAAAATGCAACAGTCCAAACCACGTGTAATTTGTGTGCATTTCTAATAATGTTGTCTCTAACTGACAACAGTGAAATTAATCATGTTAATTATCTGTTTGGATATGCCAAATTAAGATCAAAGATCAATCGGTATTCGTCTTGCAGGGGTAAACAATAGGCCATTGGGAGATTTTAAAGTCAGAATTTTGTGTTCTGACTACAACAATGTGGATCCAGATTCAACCAAAGGTACAAACATTGTCACAGCAGTTGCTAGGTTATTACTAATTGAATTAGATTTAAAGTAAAAATGTTTATTTTTCTTCAATTACATTAGACAGGTGCAACACCAGCCAATAGTCTTACATGTTGGTTGGATAGAAAAAAACTGAAACCAGCAGATGAGGCATGCAGCTGGAAAACTCACTTCAGCCTTTTCACAAAACCAAATTCAGCCTTAAGACTCCAGCACCTGGCACAGACCTTGGCCTTGCACACTGGGGACACGTAAAATTAAGTGTATATATACATTTTTCTACAGAGAAGGAACATAACAGAAAGAATGACAGGTCAACTTCTACATACAAGTACAGTCACAAAAGAGTAGAAATAAGTGAGACCTGCAACATGTCTGTTTCAAACATGCCTCCTTCATACAGTACATACAACCTGCGAAAAAATACTCCATGTAATTGGGGAAGGGGTTGTGCTTGGGCACTTGAGCAGGGGGGAGGACATGACGCAAAAACAAAGCTGCGGAAGTGACAGTGTTTTACTTTGTAATCCGGTCGTTTTTACTGAAACATGGTTTGGTGATCATGTGCCAGACAATCTTATACAAATTGAAGGTTTCTCCCATGTACGATCGTACAGAGATGCAACTCAGGTAAAACTAAGGGGGGGCGGCATCTATAGAAATGACAGATTGTGTCAGAAAATTGCATTAGAGTGAAAAAAATTCAACAAAGACCTGGAACTGCTGTTCCAGCAAAGCCACTGGCCCAGAGACTGTCTTTTTAAGACTTTTGCTGAGGAGCTCTCACCTGCCTGGCACAAATTATTTTGTGTAAATGTATCCATAGACACTTATTATTATTCCAGTATCTAAGAAGGTTAATGATTACAGACCAGTATCACTTACTTCAAATGTTTTAAATCATTTGTGAAGCTCTGAAGAGCTCTGAGCTCTGAAGAGATGTGGAACCATTGCTTGATAATTATCAGTTTGCTTATACAAAAACAACGCAGCACAAGTGATGCAATTGCAATAATAATGCATCTCATTCTGAAGCAACTTGAATGCCTAGATGCATAAGCCAGACTACTTTTTATTGTTTTTAGCTCAGCTTTTGATTCAATACAGCCGCATATGCTCCTTAGTAAGCTAGCTCAGGCAACAGTAAATCCCTTTTTAATCAGGTGTTATTATTCTTTTTTGTCTGAGAGACCACAGCAGGTGAAGTTTAACTCTCTCAGAGATAGTACTATGAAGTACTGGCGCCCCCCAGGGGATATGTCAGTTCACCATTTTCATTCAACTTCTACACAAATGACTGTCAACTTTGAGCCTAATCAATGTGTATATAGGGACATTTTCCGATGACGCTGTTCTACACAGTCTGTTGAGTAGAGTAACAAAAACTTCCTACATAAACACCCACTGTGCTGCTGTAGAAAACCTTGTGGCCATTGATGGACATGAGATTGAGCAGGTGAGCTCCTTTAAATATCTTGGGGGAGCAGCAATTGATTGTACTGTCAGATATGGCATAACTAGCTGGCTTTGTAATTCAACAGCCAAATCCAGATTTCTAACCTAACCAAGATAGGAGGGAAAATTATGGGTACTTCTGCTCCCCTCAATCCACAGGACCTCTTTGAGCAGGCTATAAGCAGGCAGGCATTCTTGCATTCTGAATATAGGCTGATGAGCTCAATGAGGAGGTACAGGGATCCATTGTTAAGGCACAAATATTCTTTTATCCCTCTTTAAAGTTTGATGACCAATAGTGGATGCATTTTTTGTGTGGCGTGGGGGAGGGAAGAAGGTGGGAGCGTGGTGTAGGACTGATGGGTGAGGGCGTATGCATAGGGGCTGAGTATGAATTACAAATTTGTACAAGCTCATTAGAATTAACTGTAATGCATTTTGAGCATTTGTATTTTATGTATTGAGGTTGTTTATGTTTTATGCATTTTTAGACTGTTTTTTCTGTCATGTTCTTATTACACCTATTGTTTTACTACATGTCATGTGTAAGGGACTAGTTTTAGCGTTGGACCCAGTAAGGTGTTCAGTTTAAATAAAGTTTATTATAAAATATAGTTGGCAAAGCAGGATGGAGACGTAAGTCCAACTCTGAGAGGATATGCAGATGAGTATCTTAGCATGACTTGTGGGATATTGACTCTAAACATGAAACAGGACTTACTAGAGTGAGTGGGGAGACAAGCGGAGTCTGGTGGAGAGGCAGGGGTCTAATGGGAAAGAGCGGAGTATGGTCCTGGTAGTGTAGTTAGATCCTTAGATGCAGCAAGGATGAGTAACTTGAAGAAAAGTTAGGTGGGGAGACGTTCCACTGAGGAAGATGTAGTGGTCTGGATCTGTAACAGAGGCAGGACTGGTAAGGGCTACAAGGGCTCCTGATAATCTCGATTCCTCATGGGCAGATAACGGTACTCATAATCCTTAGTCATTCATTAGGTTGGCAACAGAGAGTCAATAGGAGGCGGTTTCTCACAAAACCAGAGGGGCAGGAAGAGTCAGGTCGATAAACGTTGTCCGAATCTTAGATAGCAATGATGAACTTGATGATGGCTGGAAAGTCGTGGTGAAAATGCAGGCGATCTGGCAGTTTGATGAGGGAACTGAAGAGGTATATAAACAGAGTAGTGAGAGCAGGTATAACTGATTACCAATGATTAGTAAATTGGAGTTAAATGCAAAAGCACCAGGAACAGCAAGTGAATGCAAAATAAAAGTCTTGAAGGGGGAAGTGAAGTAGCGATCCTGACATCATGCAGCATTCCCTCTGTCCAACCCAAATTTCTGCCTCGGGAGACAAAAAAAAGTGACTTTAACATTATAGAAGAGGTGGTTCTAAAAAGAGACTTGGACTCAATCCTCTCCGTTCACCAAACAGTTTCTAAATTTAAAAATTTTAAATTTTGAATTTTAAAACACTTATATAAAGTGAAACTTTGTTCAAAAGAAATCAAAATCCTTCCTTATTCCTTTATTTAGTAAAAATCATATTTAAATTCATTTCTAATTTCATTTCCAAATATGAGAAAACACACTTTATTTTAAGGCAGATGCCATGTTTGATAAGTTCAGGCTAAAAGCCTCGAGTGGTAGAGCATTGGGTTGGGATGCAGAAGGGTTGTGGCAGGAAGAGCCTCCTGCATAAAAACTCATTCCAAATCATTGTGAGGAACACGTTCTGCTGTGGTGACCCCTGAAGGAACAAACCCAAAGCCACTGATTTTGAAATAACATATACAAAAATGTGCTTTTTGTAATGTGTAGTAACTACGATATATATTTGTCTGCATCACACTTAGCTCAGTTTCTACCACTCAGATAAAAATCTGATAGGACATGAGGCTCACCAATCCTGCAGTTGTTGGTTCGGTCACATGCCGAAGTGTCCTTGAGCAAGACACTGAACCCCAACTTAGTTGCTCCCGGTGAGTGTTGGCCAGCTGCATAGCAGCTCCCCCATCGGTGTGTGAGTGTGTGTGTGATTGTGTGTGTGAATGGGTGAATAAGAAGCAGTGTAAAGTGCTTTGAGTGCCAGTAGGTAGAAAAGCGCTATATAAGTGCAGAACATTTACCATTTACCATTTACCAGTCAACAAACTGTTATAGTATTTGCTAGTACAACAGAGTACAGTGGTTTCATTGATACTGTGATATTTAGTGTTGACTATAGCTGACATGTTATTCAACATGCATGTAAATAATTAAAATATAACTTTTTTAAAAATGTATGTGTTGTTTTTTTTGCTTTATTTTTACTTAGTATTAGACATAACACTTATGAATGTTTTCCAAAGGAGCTACACATAGGATGGATAAAATCCAATAAGTCAATAAGCCATTGATAACAGAGTCACAGATGTGATCAGAGTTTCTGACCAAAAGAAATTGTATTTAAAATTAATTTAAATGTAATTTATTGGAAATAATTTTTTTTTGTTAATTTTTTTTATTTCAATTTTTTTAATTTAAATTGTCATATTTAATAGCGACAGTAATTATTTTTTGATGTTTTTTTCCAAACCAAACTGAGCAGTGACAACAGAGAAGTTCCTGTAGAAGGCAGAGTGACCCTGACCTGCTCTGTGAACCCATCATCTGGTTGAACATATTACTGGTACAGAGGTGATAAATCCTCTGATCCTCTGACCACACAAGAATTTTGATTTCTACCCATCAGACAGAATCACTGTCTCACTGGAAGGACTGTACTGGTGCAGAGGAGGAAGAGGAAACCCATTTTACTACACAGGGTACAGCCAGTCAGGACTGATACAATCAGTGCGTTTAGCAAAAAGAAAAGATACATTGTTTCAAATCTTTTGTATATTTCTGATTCAGGATGAAGGACAAGACTATTAATTGTGACATTAATTTAACTTTTTGTCCCTTCATCTTATTGAACATGAACAGTCCCAAACAGGGTGACTGTGAATCTGCTTCCAAACTGGACTAAAATATACTGTGGAGAGATGATCACTGTCAGATTCGAGATCCAGGGAGGAGGTGATGAGTGGGACTATGAATGGGAAGCATCCATCTACAACAAATCATCAAATCGAAATAAATTCAGGATTAGTTCTATTTCTGCATCCTACTGTGGAAACTACAGGTGTAAGGGCTGATGATAAATGAAAAACATAAGACAAATAAGTAGAGTGGTTTCATCACATTGTATTAAAGTAAGTGAAGTCAAATTTACTTTATGCTTAATATCTATCCAATTTTTTAAATATAATTTTGAATATAATTTTTCTACAACCAATGAGGTTAATTGGCAACGGGTAAGTATTATTTTTGGGGTAATAAAAGAATATTGTTTTTGTCTCTTAGAAGTAAAGATATGTCTCCGATTGTGTGTTAGAAAAAAATTCAATGGCCTGCATCTGTGTTGCTGTGGGGTGTGTAATCTGCACATCTGTGACTTATCTTTAATAGTAAATGATTTATGCAGTTTGGGAGCAACATATGCTGCCATCCAGTCCAGGATTTTTAAGAAAGTCCTTCTTTAGAGGTCATGGACCAACTGGAGTCCATTATAAGAAGAGGTTATAAAATAGCCACCGTGGTATTGAATCGCATTCAATTGCACAGGTGGTCTTAATGTTATGCCTGATCGGTGTACGTCACCACTACATGACATTAACTTTGTGTCTTTTTTCTCCCGTAGTTGTCTTTCTCCATTTTGTCTCCCTCTGTCCCTTTCTGCAGGTGTCCCCGCCTTTGGAGCGGTGTGTTTTCCAGTGTGGTGTTCCACGAGAAGTCAGTATTCAGCATTAAAATAAAATTTGAAAGCTCATAAGACATGATCGATCCGACATCTTTCATTATCAATAAATCCATTTTAAAAGGAAATACCTATTTTATCTCGCAGCAGTGATGAAGATCATAAGGACATTAATACATTTTCATACATGTGTAAAAAGAAATACATAAAATTCACTTCAACATGTGACCGGAGGAGCAGGGGATTGAAACAACAACTGTGAGATTGGTGGACAACAGCTCTACCTTCCTGCACCACAGTCGCCCCAATCTGCTCCCACTCACCTGGAACACAAGGCTGCCAGTCAGAGCAACAGTTTCACACCAGTCTCTGTGATAGAGACTAAGTTAGATAAAATGCATATAATGTATTGATAGATGTAAATAATTTTCAGTAAAGAGATGGTAGAAAATTTCAGTGTACTGTCAGAGAAAAAGCTTCACACAGCAACTTTTTTTAATGTTAATCTTGTGACATTTTAGACTTTGACACCTCTGAGAGTCCAAAATGAACAGAACCACCCCTAAAAAACAAAACTAGAGAGAAATTAGAAGAGGAATTTAGAAAGAGAAAATTCAAGATAAACACATAACTGTTAGTGTGTATTCTCTTAATTGTCTTGGTGTGTTTTGTTACAATTATAAAATACTGTAGCCTCATTGCTCTGTGACAGTTCACACTGCCTGAACTCAAGAGAGCACTTGTTTATTGTGTTGGCACAGACCAAGCTGTAGTTTGACATCCCCTTGTGGTCATTAATGAGAAAATCCTCAATTTTTAAATGGATCTAAATATTACAGTAAAACAAATAAGTGACATGGGCATTTTTTTTATTTTGCAGTTTGATAATGGTGCTTTAATAATAGTTCAATTGATGAATATTTAATTTCTTTACTCTCTTTTTAGTTTTTCAAAAACTAAGAGCAATGTATGTAAATGTAAACACTTTTCTGATAGGACTTTGCTTAGATGTTTTCTCCTTGACTTAGATTTTTGCTGCCTTGTACCTCACCTGTAAGTCGCTTTGGATAAAAGCGTCTGCTAAATGTAAATGTAAATGTGTGCATGAAAGCCGTTCTTGTAGCATTTATGAACATGCTCCAACTGTATGAGAATTGAGAAAAAATGTGACTGTCATTTTAAAGTCTGACCACTCAGACACTCCCCAAGTTAACAGGGAAATTATTGACATTATTGGATGATAAATAAAATTGCATAAGTAAAGATGTAATTTAAGTTTAATCTGTACAGTGATGGCGATTCTGCTAAATTGTCCCAATGTAAACTTACATTTCTCTCCTGTAATCTGTCTTTGTTCAGTCACAACAGACTCCCCATTAAGTTCTTGGTACATTTTTTTACAGCTCAGTGTCACAGACTCAAGGTGCTAAACAACAGCACATATTCAGTGTTTAGGCAATGACAGAAAAAGATGTTTAAAACAAATAACTACAAATAGCTGAACAAACATCAAATACCTGCTGGTTTACATGCATGTATGAATTCAAAAGGAAAAGTTTGCCTTTGTATAGAAGAAAAGTAAAATATGCACAGTTAATAATTCTGGGCTTAAAATCTACCGTAAATTAAGGAATTGGTGATGTGGTTTGTAAAATCATTTTTGAAGACAGCAGAGATGAATTTGACTCTGCTACTTGTTAATGAATGGTTTCATCACTGATCTACACACAGGGTTCTGAAATATTTATCAATCATTTACAATTTTACTAATAGCATTTTAACATTTGGAAACATTATACACAATTTTCTTAAATACTTAAAAATAAAGCTGAATTAACTTTGACACTCCAGTTCACATTACTGTCAAATGTAACCAACCTGCATGAACTAACTGATGTAACTAACCTGCCCTTTATTTTAACCAAACAGATGTTGTGGTATTTCAATTCAGAAAGAAGGTCATATTCTGACCTAGTTGTCTTTTGTTTCTAATATTTCCAAACCCTGTCAAAGTCCACTTCTTCACCTTATGTTCCCGGCCTTTATTTTGTAGTCTCTCTACCTCATTTCCCATTCCATAGTTCATTCTGGCAACTTCCCCACTTATAGCCACTTATAGATTGTTTTCACCTGTTCCTCCGCCTAGTTATACCCAGCTCTCACCATAGCATTCTGCCAGATTGTTTCTCTGCGTGACCTGTCCAGCCATTAGCTACATTGTGTTTGGATCTTAGTAATCTGTTTATCACCTTCCTGAAGTCTGTTCCTAACCTGTTTGTGTATTACCTCCCTGCTAAGCTACTAACTTGTCTGATCAGCCTGCCTGCTGACTCATCGCTTTACCTGCTTGTCTGTAACCCGTACCTCCAGACTCTGCTCAGATTCCTTCCCCATGCATTCTGTGTTGTAGGTACCCACCACATATTCTTTGGATTGCTTATACTGACCCTGGAATGATGGACTGTTGGATTTGATGTTAAGGGGGGATTTAATTTGAAGAATTACAATGTAGAGGGGTGAAAACAACTGAAAATTGCTCTACAGGGAGGACAGGAAATTATGCACAGAGAAGGGTAAGAACTACAAAACACAATAAATCAGAACATTAACTTAACTACTAAATAAAGGGAAGAGAAATTAAATTGTGACTGTGCTGGGAAAGCAGGAAAACTGGCTACATACATACAGGAGAAAACACTAAAACAAAAGAGGTGCGTACATATTAATTGACAAATGGGGCTAGACAATAAACTAAATATGCACATACAGGGAATAAACAGAACAGTAAGGGGACAAATAAACTAGTAATTAAACAGAGTGTAAAACAGAGGCAGATAAACAATGAACAAAAATGACTAAACCTAAGACCAAGCACAAGGAACAGGCGAAAAAGGAGTCCAAACGGGGAAATGATCAGGGGATTTGCTGTCCAACCAAATTGCTCAAAGATGTTCTACCTTTTAATAGACACGTTCATATTAGATTTGATCAACCTATAAACATATTTATTAATATGTACCTATATTAATAAATATGTACAGGCAGTACTTTAAAATGACACCAATTTGACATGGTAGAACTACACATATCTAAAATGGAATGAAGGAACTGAGTCACTTTGATCAAAGAGATGGCTAAAGTTGTGAAGTATTTGTCTGTGAGATCTGTGATCTAGGATGGAAAAACATCTGGACTCAATGCTTGGCTGGATTATAGGAATGAGTGACAGCAGGGTCAGGAATGAGGTTTAGAATGAGGACACCTGGTGGGAAACAGAACCATGCAATCACAACACATTGGTAAAAGAAAATACAAATGGGCAGGGAAATGCACTATACTGGGGATGAGTTAACAGAAAAAGTGTTGAAACTATTGAGGAAAAAGTGGGTGGTGGGCATCTATTTGGCCAGAAGATATATTTGTTGAAAAATGGGAGGTTGTGCATGTTGAGGCCAAGAGGTCAACGAGACCAAGATGTGAACAAGAGTTTGAAGCATGTCAGATGGAATATGAGGAAGTTTTTGATGAAAAAGGGAGTAACATTCTATTTGATCACATTGGATTAATGTATTCTAAAGACATATGGCCCTGGAACGCAATGAGCACATGGGAGTTGGAGTTTCTTTCCGTTGACAGAGACGTGGGTGAAACCTGGCAATCACAGTATTTTCTCTGAGCAGCTTCCTTCTCGATGTTCTGTTGTTAATGCTTCTGATTCTACTAGCCATGGTGGAGGTCTGGCTGTAATTTTTATTATTAATGGTTTTAATTGTAAACCTATTTCCACCGGGGAATTATCTCACCTTTGAACTGCTGGCATCTATTAACTGTGCAGGTGAGTTGCTGCTTGCCCTTATTTATTGTCCTCCTAAACACTGTGGATGGGTTTGTTATGAGTTTGCTAAACTTCTTGTGGAGTTAACTCCTAAATATGACGAGCCTTTATTTTGTGGGGATTTTTAATATTCATTCATGCTGTCTTCACTCCCAGATGGTTTTAAACTTCTATTGGATTAATTTGATCTGAAAAGTTGCTGCAGTGAGAAGAGGTATTGATTGTAATATGTCTTCGTCAGATGTCTCCTTTTCATCCATGGCCTTTGATCATTTTATTCCTGTTTCTCTTAATATTTTAATGGAAGATCTCTGAAACCTACCAATAGGTCTTTTGGTTGTTATTCCTAGCAAGTTACTGAAAGAGGTCTTTAATAATGTTGGTCCTATGTTGCGTTTATTAATGAGTGTCTTAAGCTGGAGTTAGTCTTTAGTTAGCTTTAGTTTTTTAGATCCTGTCCTGTTTTCTTTGTATATGCTTCCATTGGGGTCTATATTTAGCAAACCTAATCTCTCTTTTCATTGCTATGCAGATGATGTTCAGTCATATCTACCATTGAATGGCTCATCACAAAATTCTGGCAAGGTGGTTCTTGATTGTCTGGCAGATATTAAACTGGCTGGGCAGTAATTTATTGTGTTTGAGGGTAAATCTCAAGTAATTTTGTTTTGATCTAGTGACAAAGGGAAACTCTGTAATACTGATCTTCTTAACACTGTTCAGAAACCTAGATGTTCTTTTTACCAGGGAGCTGGGCTTCAACAAATTAGCTCTATGATTATAAACAGGTTTTTCAAACTGTGCTCTCTTGCCAAGTGAAGCCTTTTCTTTCAAACAAGGACAAGAAATTTCTATTCATGCTTTAACTCCTCACTGCTTGACTAGTGTAATGCGCTGTATTTTGGTTTTAACCGTTCGATTCTTCAGTGGCTACAGTTGGTGGAGCACACTTGCTTACTAACACATCTAAGTGTGACAACCTAACCCCTGGGTTGTGTTCTTCATTGGTTTCCTTTTCACTTCAGAATCCAATTTAAGATATTATTACTCTTTTTAAAGCCCTTAATGGTCTGGCACCATATTTGGCTGATCTGGTTACTATTCTGGGGCAAATCGCAATCTCAGATCAACTCAACAGTCTGCCCACATCTAGGTCAAAGCGTTGGGGTGACGGGACCTTTTGTTGTTAGTGCCCGTAAGCTGTGGAACTCTTTGCCTCCCGATATTTGTTATCTGAGCTCCATACTTTTAAAATCCAAACTCCTGCAATTGTTCAAGCAGGCAGTTTTTATTCTATTTTTAATCTTTTGATGTTTTATGTTTTTGTAAATTGCTTAGGTCAATCTTTCCTTGTTAAGCTCTATTCTAAATAAAAGGTTACAATACATTAATTGCCATTACTCTGTTTTCACAGGGCACCTGTCTTCTCTCAGTAACCAGTGGCTTCACTCAACTTCCCCTGAACGCATTCCAGGTTCTTGTTCTTCGTTGACATCCCACAACTCAAATTTGCTCTAAATAACAATTTGGCAGGCAGATGTATAATAATCCAGGTGACTAGTGGACCAACGGAGTAGGAGCGTGAATGCCCAGCACAAAACCCACTTTAACAGATGTATTTTCAAGCTTGACTGAGAGGCGCACAAAGCTGTCATTGGCAAATTTGCTGCTTAACAGCCAGAGTAACCAAGCGTGCTCAAATCAACATGGTGAAACAGCCAATAGAATTAGTTTCACCATGGAGCAGCCGTGGAAATAGACCAATCAATCAGCTACAATCCCCAACAGCCACCACTGCTAATAAACAGACATGATACAAACTCTGCATAAAGATCCATTTGACATACTTTATTTGAGCCTAAAAGAGAACAGCGGGATTGACATGGAGGTGATATTACAATTAAAATCATTGTCTGTCAGTCGGCGATCTATGCTGCTCTTTATGCTGCATGAGCTGCAGTTTCTGTCAAACACTGTACTGTAGGTTTGTGCGTCTTGTTGAATAAGCAGAAACAATAGTTTAGATTGTTTATCACTCCCACACATGTGGAAGCATTTTGGGCCATTTCTCCTCACAGAGCAGCTTCAACACAGTGAGGCCGGTTGGCCTCTTTGCCTGCTTCAGGCTCTTCCACAGAATTTCTATTCTATTAAGGTCAGGACACTGACTATTGCAAAGCATTAATATAAGTGTTCTTTGATAAAACTACATGTGTGTTTATGGTCATTGCCTTGTTACTTTTAGTTGAGCTTCAGTTTACAGATGGATGCTTTGACATTTACCTCCAGAGTCTTCTTGAATTCATAGCTCCATCAATAGGTTTCGCAGGTGGGAGAAATGTTTATGCATTATGTTTTAACAGTTCTCATCCAAACCAAAATCTTCTGTCCAAATTGACTTGATCAAATAGTTGCAATTGTTTTTTGGACAGCAGTGGTATCCTTACTTCATCTCAGACGAACGGATCTCTGTTTAAAATTGTCCTGATGCTGGACAATGTCCTGGACTCGTCAACATTGATTTTTAGCTACTGCAAGAGAGGCCTTTAATTTCCTGCATGTCACCCTGGATTTCATTTTGACTTCCTGAACTGTTAAACATGTTATCATGAGTGGGAGCATTATAAACAAGTCCAACCTTTTTCAAAATGTACACCTTCCATTCTGGTGAGCATCGATAGCTCTGAGGTCTTCAGAAATCTCCTTTGTTTCTGGCTTACAGATGAATGGTTGTCATAGTCATGCAGTTTTCAGGTCTCATTTGTCTTTACTGTTTCTGTGACATTAGGAATATTTGTCAAAAAAAATTCTGCTTTTCATTTTCCCTGGAGGTCAAAGGTTATGGAAGCCTGTAAGTGGTCTTGCAATAAGTCGACGGGTTATTCAGTGAAAAAAATCCCTGCAGCCTAATCCATAGATTGGTAAAGAGGTATTCATAAACCAATATAGATCATCATCACATCACTTTATCCTACTCCACCTCAGACACCTGAGGAGAGGGGTGAGGGGCTGCATACTCTGTAATGTTGGTGAGCCCATACACCACACAATAGCTCAGGGCAAGGTGGGAGATCTGTATAACAAGGACATAAGACCATTAGTGGCTTCAATATTGTAGCTCTCAACGCAAATAGTCCCTCAAAACCCACAGCCGGCTTTCAAGCAGGACAGGTTAGAAAAGACAGGACACACAGAGAAATACATTTCAGAGGCTAGACAGTTGGATTAGACCTGTCCACCAACATCTGCATGAGTGAACTAAAAGTTTCATTAAAGAACATGTAGGGGAGATTTAATAGTCACAGAAGTTGCTTTCTCAGTGAGTCTGACTCAGCTTCAGTTAAACCTGGGGACTAAATTAATTTAGCTATGATTTGGTGGATCAGTCTGAAAAATCCTATTTAAACTATTCTGTAGGAAACAAACACACACACACACACACACCTGAGTAATAAAATAATTAAAAACAAGAACGAGAGTAAAACACAAACGGGGTATTAAACCAAAAGCAATGGTAATCAATAAGCAGAAACTTGTTAAAACAGAAGCTAAAAATAAAAGGTACCAGAGGTAGAAAACCAAAAACCGTATATATAAACCAAAACCAGAAGCAGGAGTTCAATTAACTGAATTGTACATACAACAGAACAAAGTAAAGAATGTAATGAACCAATAAGCTCTACTGTCATTTAGACGTGTGATTCAGTGGCTACATGTTAACACTAGTCAATTTCATTGATTCCACTTTAGTGTCTCAGTTTAGAGTCCTGAGCATGAGTCAAGCTGAAAATAGGCAAAATGTTCCTCTGAAGGTCCCACAGATCATGCAGCACAGGTTGAACACTTGGATCATTTTTTTCATTCATGAAAAGTGATGAGCAGCAAACAGTTTGTATTCACCATAAATCTGAAACCTGCACAAAATAAACTTTTTATTTCTACTGAAAGGAAACCTATATAATTACATTATAAATCATATCAGTTTGAGTTTTACACTTAAAAATGCAAGAGATCCTTTTCCAGATGTTGCATCTCTGTCCTGCCACAGGCTACACTGACTGACACAATGGCTCCCTCTAGTGTCGCTTATAAACTACACAGAAAAGAATAGGCCTAACCCAAAATCTTGTTTCTGTTTCCACCTCCGGTGATGATGTTGTATCTGTGTTGTAGTGAGATTTATTTCACGACTACTCGTCCTCTTCATCCACAGGAGTGAGTACAAAAGGGTTTGTTTGGATCTGATAAGACACATCCTCAAGCGGACAGATTAGAAAGGATTTTTCTAAGATTAAAATAAATCAAAAATGGGTCCCAGATTTCTTTATAGTCTGATTTCCTTATGTGAGTTAATGTCTATTTCCATCGTAATGCATTCTGTCAGGAGATTGATACATAATAGTGTTTAGTTCAGTTTAAAAGAATTGTTTTACTGGCAATAGTCAAATAGCCATAGATGGTTAGACTAATGAGCAGAGGGTTTTTATACCGAATTTGAGAGATGGTTGACTTCTGTGATGTTTCTGGGTGAACAAAGTGGGGGGTGATGGAGGGCTGCTGCAGCTAAAGAGGGTGAAGAGTTTCTTTCTGACTTCTCCCTAGAGGTAGTGAACTGGTGGCAGGAAAGTAATGGTCAGTGCTACCCGAGGTGCATTATGCACAGGTGTCTGTGTTAAGACCATTTTTAAGCATTTTTTTCTTCTGTGAATATTCTTATACTGGAAAAGTTGTACGTTTGCATTGGTAGTCATAGAAAATATATTCTGTCAGATTTCTGTACATAATTCAAAGTTGGAGGAGAAGTCAAATCATTTTCCCATTGTGTTATGGGGATTGTTATTGTTGTAGCGTGTTGATGTTATTTTTATTGAAGAGGGTTGTTGGTTATATTAAGTTTTTAATTTAATTATGGATTATATTTTTTGGTATTGGGGGTATTGAATATCACCAGCTCTGTACCTCTGGAATAGTGTATGGAATGATATGAGCTTATTTTGAAAAAGGTGATGAAGATGAGTCATTTAACAGAATATTCTCCTGAGGATGATTTTAGATTTAACAGTAAAGCACAGGTTAAGTTGGGAAAGGAAAGACATCATTTAGGCATTGTTTTGTTTCTACTGCATGATTTTGTTATTTTTTTTAATTTAGTTTTATTTTAAAAATATGGCCTTAGCCAAGTGATCAAAGTTAACATAATTTTTAAGGATTGCAGATTTGTTTAAAGTTAATTAGATCCACTTTTTAATCTGTGTTTTTCCTTTTCTGGGTACAGTCTTTCCTTTTGACTCTAATGGTTAGAGGGCTGTTAATTGTAACTTTTTTTTTCATGAATTTGTCATATCATCATAAAGATGTCAATAATGCAAATGTAATTTTAAGTCATGATGCTGAGAATTGGTAACGTAAGAAACATATACATCCACTGGAGGGCAGCCTTTACCAGCTAACTACCACTCTGACCAGTGTGTTTGTGTGGGTGCAGCCAACATGACCCTAGCTGATGAAAAGTCCTGTGCTAGGACTTTCCCCCTTTGTCTGATTCAGCTCTAAAGTCCTATTGTGAACTGCATAACTTCCACATGTACTCAGCTGTTGGTGTGTGTGAAAAGACTCCTCAGATAGTGCTGCAATATTGAGGAAGCCTGTAGTGACCAGAGGACACACACACACACACACACACCTACACACACACACACACACACACACACACACACACACACACACACAGTGACATTGTGATATTATGGCCTCCCAGTTGTCCTGTCAAGTTGTTTCACACTGCCTAGGTCACATGTTCTAGTGTTTGTGAATAATGGTCACACATGCATGTGTACACGGGGGCACACATACACCGCCATAATTTACCCACAACAACACACTCCCAAACATTTATAGCATTCTTTAGAAACAATACATGTCTTTCCAGAAACATATACATACGGAGCCACACACTGATCCCCAGCCTGCTCTGACTGTGGAGAGTAAAGTGTGTGTGTGTGTGTGTGTGTGTGTGTTTGATTTTTTTTGTTGGCCATAGGCAGAACTGTGGATATTAACTGAAGCTGAGCTGGTTGGACAGATGTGCTCCCAGTCCTTCAAGTGGACAGAGAGCCAGGGCTGCCAGCTGCCCCACTCTGACCTCTTAACCTTGAACTATTGACCTTCATGATGCCCTGGTTGCCTTTTCAGATCAACACTTGATCAGTGTAACAAATGAAAGGGCTGTTTTTTTTTTTCAAAATTAAATATGATGTACAATTGCTTGTTAATCTCAAAGTCTTAAGCTTTCTTCAGTTTCACATTCATATAACCTACATTTGTGAAAAAAGTATTTAAACTAGTAATAACATTTTTATAGTGCCAACAATCATTTCATTGCAGTGGACTGTAACGTATACAGACCCCATTTCCAGAAAAGGTGGGATGTTGTGTAAAATTTAAATAAAAAGAGAACACAATGATTTGCAAACCACAAAACCTAGTTTTGATACAACGCAAGTGTATGTCTCTGTGTTGGCCCTGAGATAATAATAATAATAATAATAATAATAATAATAATAATAATAATAATAATAATAATAATAATAATAATAATAAATAACAAACCGCATTTAAAAAAAGCAATTTTATATGTAAGAATGGGGCAAAATTTTAGTTTTCTTCTGAAAAAGTGTGTATCCAACACATTGAGACTAATGTTTCTTAACATCAAACTGCAAAGATTTGGGAGATTTCATCGTCTACGGCTCATTATATCATTAAAACATTCAGGTGGCATTGGCTTTTTCAGAGATGAGAAACTCAGAGGTGTACACTACACAGAGGTTGTTACAACCTTGTTACTGGTTTCATCATCATCATCATCAGTTTCTGCTCAACAGGCATCTCCACTACTGCCAAATTGCCTCCCACCTGTTATCAATGCAACACCAGTTTTCTGTCCATTATTCCCATTTTTCTACAGTTGTCTGTACCCCTTTCCTTATCTGGAGGGTTCAGCTGGAAATAATACTCCCACATCCTATCCACAGCACCTGAGTGATGGGAGTATGGCTGCTTTCTCATGGTGACAATGATTTAGTGCTGTGTGCTCTCTCAGACACATGTGAGGACAGCAGTATTCCCACACAATAGACACAGTGAGAGGCTGAGAGAGTGAGAAGAACAGTGCGATCATCCACCTGTGCCGTGTTGGGTAGAAATGGGAAGATGAACCGATTCGTATGGATACATGAACATGGGAGGCCATGATGCGAGTACATCACTAGAGCAATTGTGACTGGATGCTATTTTGAATAGAAATTGAGATTCTTTAGTTATAGGCATGAATTTAATGATTACATGTTTTAAGCATTTTCTTTTAGAAATGTGACTGACCCAATAATTTAATATTTTGATGTTTTCATTCCTCTGAAATCAGGTCTAATTTGTTCATGTGCACCATGGATGTATGTAATATTGTATAGGCACTGTAGCTGAGCATATCGTATCATGAGTGGACTGACTGGCCATTATGCAATTGTTCACCATTTTAGATGGGCACAAAGTGTCCTGGTGACATAATTTTGTTTTGTTTCTTAAGTATAATCTTCAAGGTCCCAGCAAAGTTAAGTGCCTCCCTATTGCTTAAAAGCTGTTAAGCACATAGTTTAAACTTGAAACAGAGAGAGAACACATGAGCTACACATGAGGCCAGTTTGAGAAAGGGCTGTATTTCATTAGTAAATAATCAACCTTATCGACTTCCATACAGTAGCATCATCCAATCACATTAGATTTGCTTTGTGTTGAATCCGATGGTGTTAAAACACATTCCATCATGATTTGGGTGTAAATTGTTTTCTATCCCACTGGTAGGTGCTGCTTATGCATCTTTAATCAGTCCTTCCAGAAACAATTAACTCAACCAATGTACCATGAATCCGTGTGACCTTGCGATTTAAACAATTTTAAAAACATTGCAACATGCCTTGCAATTTTTTTCACAAAAAGAATCCAGGAGGGACTGTTTAAAGTATCGGATTGCTGACAGTTTAACAAATGCGTATTGTATCAGCCTCACAACAGAGATGCGTCAGCCTGGTTGGCATGTATTGCTGTTATAGCCTGCTGTATTGCAGATCATGACGAAGTGTTTCGACAACTTGTGATTGTTCTGGGTTTATTTTAATGTCTAAACTTGAAGCAACATGCCTTCACCAACAGACATGTTTCTAGCTGTGCCAAAGATATGTCCTATATTTGAGTTTGCACACGGTATAATCATAATTTTAACAGAAAATCAGTGTAGACATGTTGTAAAAGACCAAAATGACCATCATAGCTGAAACTGGTTTCTCTATAGTTTGCCACTGTGGATCAACTGGTCCACGCTGAGTTGGCACAGGTTTTTATGCCAGTCTTAAGTCCGGTGCTCAGAACACTGGTTTGTGCAAATGTATTTCCTGACGTTCATTATGGACAATTTGGAGGTTCAGCCTGTTGTACAGGGACCCTGACGTGGTGTTTGGGACAGTTTATGCCATTGCCTTACCAACGTGTATACAGAGACCCATCATTAGCAAACATCAGTACTGTGTTCCACTGGCACTTTGTGTTGATCAGTTTAAAAGGTTTAAATGATTAGCAGAAACCAGAAAACCTGCAGTTATACAGTATTAGCATCGCTAAAAACATGTATCCATTAAAAAAAATAGATTTGAGGTGCCAAAAGAAGAAGCAGTCATTATGCAAGATGGCTATTTTTTAGAATGTTATTCTGTAGGATTATACATATATTTGCTATGTGTTTATTACTACTACGACTACTACCAATACTACTACACTACATACTACTACTACTACACAGTGTCAGTGTTTTTTATTTTTTGGGTGTGTACATACATTGTAGTCACTGCACATCTGCAGAGCACCTCACACTGAGCCATAAACCTTGTAAAGTGGTTGTTTTTTTTTATGGGCCTTCAAGGTGTTCCACTCACTAAATCAATAATGGATGCCTTCAACCTAACCACAGCTTTAACACAAACAAGTATTACTTCAGTAGCATAAAGATGTTTGACAAACAGCTGGAGTCATGGAGCAGTTAGAAAGTATTTGAATAAACAGGTGATTAAGTCGCTGTGTAAATGTCACACCTACTTTATATTAACAGACATTTCATTATTGCCCTGCAGGAACACAACCTGAGTCTGACTGATACTTGTGTTATACTGAATTGAATTTGGTTGTAGTGGAGTTTAAACCTGTTCTGTTACATGACAGGATCATTGAAAAATGTAGCAGTAACTCTTGAAAGTACAGTACACCTGCACACAAAAAGCAAAACTAACAAAAGCTGCCAGTAGACTCTCACAAAGGACAAAATGAATCATTACAACAGAAAGCCTGCTGACCTGTTTCCTATAAAGAAAGCTGAGTCCTTTAACTGCCTTAGAAGTTGTCCTAATCACTCAGAATGAATGTGAACACACACACACAAACACACACATCTCCTGTACACAATGCTCATGTCTGGTATTTACTGCTACTTCCTGGGGCCTCAAAAAGAGAAGGAGTAAAAGACAGTTTTATTGATTTCTTAAGTGTGTGTGTGTGTGTGTGTGTGTGTGTGTGTTCATGTGTACTTGCTCCTCTGACCTTGAAACCTTTTGCTTTCACTGTCTCATGCTCTCATCCACCCAGTCTCTCTCCTATCTTTTAATTTTATGAGCTGCTTTCACATTTTGTGCAAAACACAAACCCGGGAGCTGCAGACACAATCATCTCCATGGGAAAGAGGAGATTCCAGCACTTGTGCAGTGCTATCAGCTGAAAAACAGGTGCTCTGGTTTTATCTCCCACATCAACATGGAAGTGAACCAGCCTGGAAATAGGAGCTCTCCAGTGAGTTCCAGTCCTCTGTAGGTTAGAGTGTACTGTAGAAGTATTCAGTGCCCATCAGGTTGGTAATTGGGATGAACATCCTGTTTGATCAAAACTCCACTGGTGCTTCCTGATTGCAATGGTGTTCTCATCACAGAATGGCGGTAATGAACACCATATCTGAGTATCCTAACATTTGGGTCTGTGGCTTGGACTCTTGGGTAAATAGGAGAGCAGAGCTGTCAGCGGATCACCACCTGGTGGTGAGTTGGATCAGATGTCAGCGGAGACTCCTGTACCACTGAGCTGTGGCTTTTGTGGTCACAGAATTAAAATCCCAAGTGTGACTAGTTTTAAGAGATTTAATAGCTTCCTGAATTTCTGCTAGGAACATTTGTGCCCACAGAGCAGAGGTTTCACCTGCTGAGGCAGAGGAAAGACTTAAAAGAGGGGCTGATTTATGACAGGTCACATTTACATTTGGATTTGTACAGTTCCCACTGGTGGAACAGTCTGACATGTGGACAGGACCAGCCAGGGACTGAATCACAGCTGCCCCCTCCTCATGCAATCTCTTGGTGGAGAGTGGATCATATTCAGTTTCACTCAGCTTCCATTTAAAAAGAGATTGAGAGATGACATTCAGCATAGAATTTCTTGTTTTCTAACATTAAGAGATTTCCATAAGGGTAAGTGGAAAAACTTTGAGGATACTTTTTTTTCAAAAAAGCCAATTATTGAAGCAGAGATAAAGCTGGTGAACGTATAGAAAAAACAAGAAGTAAAGAAATAAGACTGTTGTAAGACACAACTATACAATGATGAGCAAGAGCGTGATATTTGAAGATGTTTGCATCTTTGGATTTTTTTTTATTATTTTAACGTGTACAGTTATATTTTAATATTCTTTTTATGAGCCCACATTTTTATATGGGCAATGACTAAAGACTCCAATATGCTTCAAAGGACCTAATTTGTATAATGTCCAAAATCAAGCATTTAGCCGTTCAGACTTAACACATGGGTGAAGCACCAAGTTGCAAAGTTGTGAAGGAGGGGATTTTAAATGAGGCCGCACCGTGATGATCTCCACCAACTCCCAAAAGAAATATCAACTCTTTATCTGCTGATTTTTTTCGCTGCGTAGAGCTTTTCACTAAAACCAGCTGCCTGCAAACACCATCGTGAGAGCAGTGAGAGTGAACCAAAAACAGTGTGGACCAGAAAGTTCAACAATGAGTTAACACTTAGTATAATTCTCTGTAGCTTCATCACTTTTATTTGTTCATGCTTGCACATTGTCATTACAAATGTAAAGTCATTGAGAAACATTAGCAAATGTTTTTCTTAATACAATTCAAATTGATGTTATTGAGAGGTTTATTGATAATTTTACCTTTGCTAATCTTATTTTAAAGACTCATATTTACAGAAATTAAGAATTCTTTTGTAATCTGATATGTTTTATTCAGATTCTTAAAAAATGTAAAAAGGTATTTTAATAGGTAACTAATACATATTTTTTCAGCTAATCAGGCATATACGTGTATCTGACTGTGACATTAAAATGTTTTTAGGTCAGAGTTTCACACAAATGCTGTCAAATCATCTGACAAGATGCTGCATCTTTAAGCCTCATTAGAAGTCGTGAACTTATTGTAGAGTGTGATATCACTCATAGTCTTTAGCAAAATTCTGACCTTTGTTTTCATACTTTCTTCTTCTTGTATATCTGCTGGGGCGGGTGAGGGGTCAAGGTCTAAAGACTAGAAACTCGGAATGCCCCTTGATCAGATACGAACTGTGTATCTTACTCGAACATGCTACAGCACCTCTCCAACCAGTCACACGGATTTAAGGAAATGTTTGTTGTGACTGTAAACCATTATAGTGGCTGCGTCTCATGTGCCAGACAGAATCCACTCGAAAAGTGATAACAATGCCCAG
Organism: Channa maculata; assembly: GCA_020496755.1. Taxonomy (NCBI): domain Eukaryota; kingdom Metazoa; phylum Chordata; class Actinopteri; order Anabantiformes; family Channidae; genus Channa; species Channa maculata. The sequence goes on from CM035609.1 coordinate 1,184,522, forward strand.
ACTGGGCTCTCAGCAGCCTGACTTCAGCTGATGCCTGTGAACCTTCAGGGGTAGTTTCTCACATGCTTGACTGTTATTCTCTGCTCGACTCCAGCCAAGCACAGGGTGATGCCTTAAGGGCAGTACTCGGAAACAGGATATTATGAAAAACTGTTTTTATGTGGTTCTGACCAAGAGAAAAGGAAAACATTAGATTTTCTCACCTGCTTGTGTTTTTGTGTTTGTGTATGAGTGGTTACAATTTCAGTTCCACCGTGTGTAAATCACAATGGAATTATATACAAATTTCAAATTTCACTGAAATAGTAGAAACCTTAATTATAAGGTGTAATAAGTACGATGTTGTGTTAATTTATCTCACTCACCTTTCACCTTTTTGTTTAGTCCAGTTCACTATGGGCAACCCCAGCAGGTTAACAGTGAAAAAAAACAGCAACACAATCTGAACATAGTGACTGAGGCTGTTCAACCTTAATTAATCCCACTGTTTATGAAAACAGTAAGTATTAGAACAAGCAAATACTAAGAAATGCCAAAGAGATTATTCGATTGTTCCTTAGAGGCCCATTGACGCCATTTATGGTCCTGAGCAAAGAAAATAAATTTAGCTGACCTCCTACTGGGCTATGTGCCTAAAGCGGACCCAGATTTTCTACTGCTAAGTTTAAAACTTGTCCAGCACTGACAAAAGTTTTTATCTTGTGCTTCTTTTTTACATCCTTTTGATGTATCACATTGACACCACAAGTACACTTTGGCTTCACTACTGGACGCCGTGGGAACAATGGCATCTGATATTGATGCTGCAGGTTCACTTTGGCATCAATATAGGATGCTCCAGGGGCATTTAACACTGAGAACAACTTTATATTGGGATTACTGAAAAAACTTCAGGGTATAGTTAAGTTACAAAAACGAAATACTAAAAAACGTAACACCGGCACACATGTACTTACTATAGTAACCATATGCACTTTGTTACAATCATCATTAAAGGATGCAACGTCTCATACTTGAGTCAAACGCTGGTATCGTGTGGGAAATGTGTTTCTGTGTTTTTTTAACCTTTCACCAACCTATTCACTTCTCTATGAGACTTTTACACGTTACATAGTACATCATTGCTTTAAGCGTCAAATATTGAAGCGTTGGGATTTCAACTGAACTACATTGAAAGCTCTAAGCGTCAATCACTAATGCGCACGGGTACCTTAAGCGGTAGCATGTAATCCAGGAGGGACTGGACAAAGCAATGCTTTTTGACAGCTCGCGAATGAGAACGAGCTGTCATCTTGTCTTATGCTATCATCCCACGGGCAGTTCTACGGGGTGGCCCAGGGAGGTCAACCTAAACTTAATACTAGCCTCGTTCTGGGTAACTCTGAGGAAATGGTCTAGTTCAACCTGCTGAACATACAGTAAACGCAGTTATTTTTCATGTAGGAGATGTAATTTAATGAATAGATTAAGTTAATGGATCAATAAAATGAAATAAAATAAAATGAAAATCATGTTAAATTACAACAGGTTTGAGCCTCACCGATCTATCAGCTCTACATGCGTGGTCTCCCCTGGGGACACACGAAGACAGACCAGACAGTGCTCTCAAGAGCCAGACTTTGTGGTGCTGAGACCACTGTTGTCTCCCCTGGATACCATTGTGCTGAGATCCACTTTAAATATATAAATCTGACCACATCTTCTAACCTAAAGGGAAACTTTTCTTACATGGGAAAAAAAAAAATCCCCTTCAAGAAGAAAGACCCAGACTGGGCATTGCTCTCAATAGCCGTCCCAAGGTTGCAAAGATCACTGTCTCACGATGCAGAAAACAGTAGGTGAAATTTATAAAGAGATGTTTTTGATTAAATAGCCACATCTTCTTAATCTAAATAGGACATTTCTTGCATGAAAAAACACAAAACTTAATCTAGCAGCAGTCTTGGGATGAAAATCACAGCTTTAAACCTACTTTCCTCACTGCAGTGTTCACTGGATCCCCTTAAGTGTATGAACATGATTCCTATTCAACTAACAACTCCCTGCTTTGAAGTAGGAGCTAAAAAGGTTGGTCTAAATAGTGTTTTAGAATTATGGCCTATAAAAAGCGGACGTGGTCCTCACTGCCCAAATTTAAGCTCTTGTCTGAAAGCATCTAATGGAGAGATAAGTTCAACTCCAGAGTCCTGTTTTCCGTTAAGGTTAGAGAACTCTGTATTACACCAGACCACAACCGTTTTTAAGAGAAATCTGTTAATGTCTGAGAACATTTCCTCATTCTGTTAGCAGAAACCGTAATCCAGTTTCATTCTTAGTGTCTAGTTGCATTTTAGTTGTTAAAAAATATCATTTTGTAGGAGACCCTGCTGCAGCTTTACACCATCAGGTCAAGCAGAACAAGAATAATGGCACAGTTATCAGTGTTTTGTCTCTGGATCACCACCACCACTAATTTAAATTAAAACAATTAAAATGTGCTTTAGGGTAGACGGTCCGTTTGCAAAGACAAGGTCATTGTTACCCTGACCTCACTCCCCCACCTTTGTGAATAAAGGGAAAACATTTATGCCTCCTAACATTAGCACTCCTGAGGAGCATCCTGTATCCAATATATGTCTCAGCAAATGTCTTCTTTTCTCTCCCAGGCAATGCTCCAGCCTCAGGAATGCGGAGGAGGTGGAGGAGGAGTTGAATGAAAAGAAGGAAGAGAAATGAGGAGTCACCTCTAGTCGTCCCAGCGTGGGAAAGAACAAAAGCAAAACGAGTGTATGTCAATTCTTCCAGGCCCCATGCTTTGCGTTGCTAATTCCAGGAATGAGAGGAATGAGCTGATGTGCTCTTGGAGGGTGCTGGTACTCTATTTGTCAGTCTGTGCTATCATGGCAAACACATAAGAGCTGCATACTTCACGACAAAGACACTTGTAGTGTGTAGAGGTAAAGGAAGCATCTGAGCACTTCCACATAGGTGATTGTATAAAATGAGGAATGTAGTAACAAACAGGCAGAGGAGATTAAAAAAGAAAAATAACTTTCAGGAGCACAAAACATAGCTGGGACTACTGACCTAAATTTGACCACTTGACTTGATGTGGCCTTAACAGCTTTATGGGAAAAGGTAGTTCACATTGTCAGTACATCTCATGAAAAGCCCCACTTTTCGCTCTCATGTTTCTCCTTCTAAATTGATTGCACCCCTTCCTTCCTTTTATTCCTCCACAGCTCCTTTTGCTACTCCCCGACATACAACCACTCCTGAAACTTCTCTCCCTCTCATCTCTAATATTTTTTTCTCTAGCAGCCTTTTGATCAAAGGCATAAAGCCTCCTCACGTCCTTTCCCTCCTATGCCACCTGTCTCGGGATGAAGATGCGATATGTTTGGATCAGCGGGAGTTTTGGCTGCAGAAGCCTCAGCTCTCTCCCTTCACCTTTCGATAGGAATGCCACAGAGATAAAGGAGGAACTTGTCATTTACAACCTCAAACCTACCCAGGTGCAGGCTGCTGCCAGGGAACAAAGAAAGAGTATGTGAAAATATATTTTTATTCAGAGGCCTAACAACCAATAGGATCTGTCAGGGGAGTTATATGTGGACAGAAGTGACAGGGAGCATGCAGACTGGGTCAGATGGTGCATGTGGACTCTGTTAAGAAAGATCGTGCTTCATCTTTGGCTGTATTTTAGCTTCTGATGGTGGAAAGTCCCCTGGATATGGAGAAGATGACTTTACTGTCTGTGCTGTTTAGGAGAACTTAGCATAACAAAAGCTACGCTTTTTAGAGGTGTGTGTGCATGTGTGTGGGTGTGTGTGCATGCGTGTGAGGGCGCGCGTGTGTGTGTGTGTGTGGTTTTCTAAGGCCAAAAGAAACTTTTCATCTGACCACCGCTCCCAATCCTCTATGGATCGCCTTCAGGGACAGATTAACCTACAACACAACCGCACACACATGTATGTACATTTATAGACTTCAGTTTACATTCACAAACACCAACTGACAAAAGAACAAACACACGCATGCGCACACACACACACACACAAAGTAAAAGAAGTGTACAAATTCTTGAAAGTGCGAGTCCATGGATGTGTGGCACTGTTGACTGAGCAAAGTTGAATTGTGACACTATGCAACCAAGTTATCTGTGTGTGCTTGTATGTATGTGTGTGTGTGTGTGTGTGTACAAGTGTTAGAGGTCAGAGGTCATGACAACAGCCCGCAGGTTCAAAGGTCCTGGGTAATCTGAGAGAGAATCCACTCAGCTGACACAATCTCTGCCTGATAAGGTTGCAAAAACACCAGTGTGTGTGTGTGTGGAAGGGTGCTACTATTTAGTTGCTGTTTCCTTTTTCTGTAAGTTTGGCTCAGGGACAGATGCACACCTTCATAGCCCCACCCATCCCACAGAGACCCCTCGCGGCTGTGCATAGACAAAGCTGCATAAAGTGGAAAGCGATTCTTGGCCCGTAACTAAAAGTATCACTAATAAGCACATGAATGAACTGTTACTCGCCATAAGAAAAGACTAAAACTAATAGGTTACACGTTTATTTCTTAGGCTTTAATTCCTATTCAAGTTACTTGAGCCTCAGTTATGAAAACACGTGCCAGAAATTAGCTACACATCATTCATTTCCATCGACAATTACCTGATGCTAGCTGGTGCATAACTCACCATTTCATGCTTTGATTCCATTGAACTGGTCAGAATGTGGTTCATGAGTTTTCCACTGTTGATGTTGTCTGCATGTCCTCATCTGCCATCTACAAGGCTCAGTAGCTCCTTCAAACACGCGCTGTGGGCCGCAGTTCAGACTTTTGCTTCACCTTCATCTGTCATGCAGACGTCAGTGTTTCACTTGGTCAGTGAAACATGCGAGAGGATTGGAAAACAGACTACATGTTTCTGGAGATTCCGTTTGATCACAATACAATGAAGGTTTCAGGTTTTACTTATAATGTATTCATTCCCCTTGTCCAGGCACAGGCCTTTATGAGGTGCTGCAAGTAATAGGCAACACCGAATCCTTTATTTGTGTAAAATCTATTTAAAAGTCAGTGTAGATTCTCAATCATCCAGGTGTAGTTATTTAGATGTTGAGCCATGTCAACATTTTGCTACTAATCCAAGTAATTTCTTCAGACTGAAGCCTACATATGTTCTTGGATTTGTGTTATTGCTTCATCAGAATGGCCAATATTATAAAACTTAGACTAAAATAATTAAATTAAACACTTCCAGTCACCTTTCCCTCAAATCCGTGGGAGCTGAACTTGTGCCCTTTCTCCACTATTGTCAGCATATGTGTAACTCATCTGTGCCATTTTATTTGTTATTACTATACAATTTCATTATAAACTTGAGTCTCACAGTTCTCTCTCTCTCTGTGTGTGTGTGTGTGTGTGTGTTGTTTTTTACTTCCATCTTATCTGCGCACTTGTGTGCTCACAGCTGTACACACGACTGATTCACATGGACACGACAGATTGTTCCGTTTGCCAAAAAGTTTATATTTGCCCACAAAACCAGGCTCAAACAATGTCAAAGTCTTTTGTGACCTTATCAACAAACACAAACGCGCATCACAATTAGAGGCACGGTGCCACAGGGGAAACGACCTTATTATTTTACAATGTATGGAAGCTGGCACTGAAAGTGGCATTTTCTTCCTCAGGCGACTGAAACAGTAACTCAGAGTATTAATTAAAGCATGGTGCAGTAACTGGACAGCCTGTGGCATTTACTGTCACAGTTTATTAATTTTTTTCTGTCTAACACTTAATACTGTCAGAAGTGGTCCTCACTGCCCACATTTAAGTTCTTGTTAAATCAAGTCTTGTGAATTTTGCCACACAAGGTGCCAGTCATCTCTCCAGCACTGCTGCACACAAAAACTCAAGCTCAATAAATGGTAATATTAAGGTTTAAGAATGCAAACTGTGGTGATAAGCAAAATCCAGGCTCAGTCTTTTAAAATGTGGCTTAAACAACTTTTTAAGCACTAGACTTCCAATGTGTTGCTTACCAATAGTCCACAGCTTTCGTTGACAGCCTGGACACTAACCTTTGTAATGGGACAAGTTTTGACAATTTGCTCATAACACTTTCAGAGTCTAAACTAAATATTCACCTGTTCTACCAGGAATATACCTGATGTTATGTTCACCTTGTTTGACTGTTATCACATCATTTAATGAGATGTTAGCAGCTGTTTTCAGCCTAATAATTATAGTTCAGTAGGTGGACTTCTATTAGTTCAGCAGCCTTATTGTCTCCCTTGGCCATTTTTCACATAACAATAAATGATAAAACAATTGGCTTTGTAATGTTTTTTTCTCTTAGCCAAATATTTGGAAGAGTTTCTCTCTCTCTTCCTTAGTAAACCAAACCCCTGACACTAATGTCAGTGTGCGGGATTAATTGTGTTCTGCCTATGCATGTACACCTTCTTTTTTAATTCATCACATCATCATCATTGGCTGCTTCCTTGTGTTATTTTGAGCACAGCTGGAGTGCACCTAACATGCATGCTGTCTAATTCCTCCCACAGTGATTGGCCCTCATTATGAATTATAAAACAAAGTGGTTATGGGATGTGAGATGGGCCTGAACATGTTAAAAGCTTTTTATTTCTCCTTGTAGCCTAATATTAAAGCTTGATATCCCCCACCCCCAAAAGCTGAATCAAAGCGAACCTTTCTATGCACCTGTGTGAGCTCAAAAGCTGAATGCTGAGACAACTCAACCAACCCCAATAGTCAGACCACTGTACTGTAGTGTTGCCCTAACACAGATCCACTTTTGAATTAAGCCATTAAAGTAAGTTCAACCGGGCCCATCACTCACTTAATAAAAACATGGCCAAACAGAACAGCAAAGCATGACTGTTATCCCAGAACTCACCCAATTATAACACTTACAATACCATAAAGGAGGTAAAGCTGTGGCCTAGTGACTCCCAGCCCCCATCCTCCTATTGCTTTGTACACAGCAACAAGAGAAAAGGCTGAAAAGCAGAGGTGTGTATGTGTTAGGGGGTGCAGGGTTATACATGCTGAGGGGTCGCAGAACTCTCCTCTCCCACCTCCCCTTTGCCCCCTGCATCTTTTACCCCCTGAGGCCTAAATCGGTCATGTGGGACGCAGAGCAGTGGGTCTAACGAAGGAAACAAGAGGAGGAAGAGGAGGAGTAGGTAGGGTAGCTCTAAGGAAGGGTGGGGAGATTTTATAGGAAGATAACCACTGATATGGAGAATGTGTTTGATGGCGCAAACAAAGCAGACATGGAGCATGAGCCAGAGGTGCAAGAAAATAGATGAGGAGAGATATGGGAAGCTGCTGTTTGCTCCCTGTTTCAGTGTCCGTATTAGTTTGTTTTAACCATTAACCTGAACCCTGGCACTATTTTAACCCAAACTGTGCTCCATCCTCGAACTTAATTGGATTCATGCGCATCATAATTTCCTCACAAAATCTGTTTCGATTGTGCTTTGTCATATTTAGTTATCAATCCACAAACCTTTCTCAGTTTTCCACTTTAATGCTCATAATGAAAATGTGCCTAAAACAGGTCAATGGGAACCCACTCACTCTGACAGTGAGCTAGTGAGCTTTGACCTGCAACCTGAAGCATCTAAATGCAGCCATCGTTCATTTTCATTGTGTTAAGTGTCAAACTTTCTTCTGGAAAAAACAAGGTGTTGTTTGTATTGCAGAAACATACATATTTATTACTGCACACAGTTCTGTGTTTTTGCTGCCCATCAGTGACCATGTAAAGGCTCATGGCAAATAGTACAAATCATCCGGGAACAATTTGGAAGCACTACTGCACCACTACCTTTCTCCTCAGTCCACTTGTTTTCCACACATTCTATTGCCAAACTCAGTCAAATATGGTGCATTTGTTCATTTGAATGTTTGGAATAGATCAAATAGAGAAGCACTGGTATTATGCTGCTGGAATGTTTCAGACCGTTCCTGTATATCAACTAATTTTTGTACATTTTAATACAATTTTGTTCTTAGATGTATCTTTTATAATGACTAACCATGGACAATATGGGAAAAATAAATAATACAATATTAACATTAAATCATCTGAGGAAAAGAGAAAACATAATAAGAAAAATACAAATTTGATAGAATTAATAAAGTTCCAGATCAACAAATAGTTAAGTTTTACCAGCTCCTCTTTTTGTGTAAATCCAAAGTAAATAATTTGGTATAAATAGCACAATACACTTGAATTCATAATATTAACCAAAAAACAAAAAACAAATCTAAATTTGAAAATGACAACAGACTTGTGTGTGTGCTGTTTTAAGTTGCTGTTTCATCTCTGCTATTTCTCTTTTCATTGATTCTTCAAACTGAACGCTGTGGATTCAAAATGCTGATTGAGCTAGAAAGTCACTGACAGGGGTCCAAGTTGTGGCAGCAGTGCAGAGGCCACAGTGGGGTGACGTCAGTCACGTAGACCATCCTCTTATTTAAATGTGTTTTTCATAGTAGATTCATTGAGAGGCCTCCTCTCTTTTGCAGGAACACCCTGATCATGTTCATATAGTTACACACAGTCACACCTGAAAGCTGCTCAGTGCAACCACAGTCTGACCTGTGGCCACAGAGCAGCTGGGCTAAAGGCCTTGCTCAAGGGCACTAAAGTGTTGCTGGTGAAGATGGGGTTCAGTATCTTGCTCAAGGACACACATCATGGTATCCCAAAAGTGAATTTGATGGCAACCGGATTTGTGTGAGGTTCCTGGAGATATTTCACGCCTAATCTGAAAGACTTTTTAAGTTTTGTTTTTGGCATTTTTTAGAAATAATTAAATAAAAACCTGAACTGAAATCTCTTTCATAAAGGATTCACACTCTTAATTCAATAGTTTGTAAACCCCCTTTAGCAGCTCTGAAGTCTCTACTTGTTGACTCCGGATTTAGGGAGTTAAACCCATTCTTCATGACCGATCTCCTCAAACATCTGTGAATTCTCAGGTTCCTTCACAGATGTTCTGTGGGCCTAAAGTCTGGGCTTTGGACCGTTCTAGCATTGTCCCTATGCTTCAGGTCATTTTTGTGCTGAAAAGTGAACTGTTGCTGTACAGGTCTACACTTCCCTGCGTACTTCTATTTTCAGCCCATGGGGAAGCTCCTCTTTACAATTGTATCGAACGATGAAGAATCATCCAAGGGAGCTCTAAATCCCTATTCTGATCCCAGACTAACACCGTCATTTCTATTAGGGGATAGAATACAGGAAAAACAAAAATGGGTAAAGGGTTAAACTGAGTGTTAAAGCCTGCATACCCCACTAAGAAACTACATGAAAGGAGACACGATAAAAGGCCAAAGATTAATCAGGTCTGTACTTGGTACTCTGTTCTATGCTGCCTATGCCCAAACATACAAATCATCACAACTAAACTCAGCTGTTACCACACTGTGTAACACTACTATAGTAATATCAGAATCTTACTACTAATTCCTTTAGATTATGGCTTAAACACAGAAGGTAGTTTCTGAAATGAGTAAATAAGAAAAGATTTGATGTTTTTTCCGCAGGAATGAAACAGTTTTCACATGTAAACAGAGTCTGCAGATTCAGGCAGATTATTGTGGATGTAGTCTAAGCATGTACAAAGCCAGTGTCACATCTGCTCAGACTGAGAGAACGAGTGTGCGCCAGTAAAGCTCTGACTGTGGAGGCCTCACTGACCCCTCCGCATTCAAAGCTGACTGGGCAGAAGTGATGAGCAAGGATTTTGACTGACAGCTTTTTGTCGCAGGGTGATGAGGTTGGGAGAGGGGTTAGTGGAGTGATAAAGGGATAGAGATGATAGGAAAAAGAATGATGTGAGGAAAGAAGAGAGGAGGAGGAAAAGTGGGAGATAAGAGAGAGAAAGGGAATATAACATAGAAAGAAGCTGAATGAAAAACAAAGGCACAGAGAGTGAAAGATGTTGTAACTTTCAGACTTTGTGTGTGTGTGTGCTGTGCTGTTCTCAGGCTGATTACAGTTTGACTAAACATGGTCTGACAGGTCAATGAGGCACCAACACTAACATTTACCCAACACTGCCATGCCAGAGCCAGACATGAGGCATGTGACAAAGGACCAGCAAGGGGAGGAATGGACCTTAGAGATGGAGGTAGAGGGAAAAGGGGTATGAAAAAAAGCAGAGACGAGGTGTGAGAAAAGTGAAGCGAAGAGTTGGAAAAAAATTGTGTCGAAAAGCAAGAAAAAAAGTGTCATTTCATTTTTATTAAGATAGATAGATAGAGGTATATAGATAAATACATAGAATGAGTGATAGAGACAGGAAACCATCAGTGGCTCCAAGAAGCCTGGGAAAAAGAGAGTTAGCTTGTGTGTGTGTGTGTGTGTGTGTGTGTGTGTGTGTGTGTGTATGATTGTGTGTCCGGAGCCCTTTTGTCCCGTTCTTGATCCCACACTGATAATGTCTGCTGGGACAGGAAGCAGCACAATGCCAGGCCGGCCCTGAGGAAAGGCTGGATCAGAGTCACACACACACACACACACACACACGTGAGACGTAAACAAAAACAGCCATGTACTAACTTTGTTTCTCCATGAGGTGATCACTTGCTGTGACTTATCATAATCATACACAACCTGATACACACTACACAACTATTTTTTAAACACTTTATAATTATCTTACTTGTTCTGTTTTGCACACACTGACATGTCCCTCATGAGAGCACAGCAGAGTTAGCTGATGTTCATACAACCTGCTGGACTCCATCATCTAGGATAACTCTAAGTGAGAATACAGAGAGAATAAGAAGAAAATAGAAGAATAATTCTAGTTTAATTCTCTTTGCACAACTCAATATCATCTCTAATATTAAAAGGAGGAGGATTTAAGGTCTTGTGAAAAGTTCCCAGTTCCCAATTCAGAGCACAAGAATTGTTGTCTCACCATCTCCACTACACCAACAGCAACTAATCACTAAAACTTTTGCGATAATCACTTAAAGAATCAGATCATAAATGGGGCTGTGACTGAGTGGATATTCATGCTACCTACAGTACAATCAACACTGTCGCTTAACACATCCTACACTGTCCATATTATAAATGTGAAGTAACCAATTCTGGCAGAATTACCACCTTTATGGGGCTTGAAGATAGAGAGTAAACTAAACAGGTGATACTTTATCACTTTTCTGAATTATATTGTATTTTATGGCCACTTCTCATTAAAATGTGCTCTTCTGCTGATTCCACTCATCCCAGCCGCCCACCCTGAGCCTTGTTCTGCTGGAGGTGTCTTCCGTTAAAGGGGGCTTTTCCTCCTTCCTACCAATGGTTTTGCACTCATATGTGTGTAAATGTTTAGTGTGTGTGTGTGTGTGTGTGTGTAGTATGCGTCTATTCTTAGCTAAGAGCAAATCTGAAATACGAAAATATTGGTGAATGTCAGAAGTTTCTGGAAAGTGGGTTTTAAAAAGAAATTTGCTAATAATAACGAATGGTGCCTAGGGCTTGCTCAAGGGGGATTTGTTGGGTTTTCTCTATATATTTTTATAGACTTTATTATGTAAAGTGCCTTTGTTGTAAATTGGCCTTATATAAATAAAGTTGAATTTAATTGAATTTATTCAGAAGAAAATAAAGAACCTTTTGGGCGGGATTTTTGTAAATGTTAGGCAGCCAAACAATTTTCATAATAGACGGTTTTCTCCCAACTGAGACATTTAGCTACAGTGTGCTTGTGTCTCCTCAGACAACTCTAATCTCCACTCTTAACGAGACAGAATTAGTGGAAGCTCTAAATGCACTGTCTAAAGAGGACACAAGAGGAGAGCGAGAGGAAAAAAGAGAAAATACAAATGAGTTTAAGAAGAGGAGGAAGAGGCAGTGTGTGCACCGTGTTGATCCCAGATGATCTCATGTCATTGACAAACAAACAAAGCAAAGCTGAGGCTCAGTCCCAAACAGAAAGGAGAAATAAAGTGTTAATCCATCTGTTAAAGCCTACAGACGTCCTGGAGGGAGGAAGTTTAAAGACGAAGAAGAAGGGAAAAAGTAAAAAGTGTGTTATTTAAAAGTACATTTCTAAACTTACACATTGGCAATAACCTCACACTCCTGCATGTTCGTGTTTGTTGGTCTGCTTTGATCCACCTAGAGGATTTTCCAACGTGAAGGTCTGAACCAAGCTCTAAACTATGCTTCAGGTTATTGGTAAACAACTTACCTCCTATCCTCATAGGCTCTGTCTTTTTTTTTTTTTCTTACTGCTGCCAGTCCTTTTATTTTTATTCGGCACTGCTCTCACATCCTTCATTCTCTCAGAAACTGTTGTACATTTTTAACTGTTCTGGTTCTTTTTGTTCGTCTGTTTTTTGGGGGTGATAGCCTGCTTCAACTTCCCGTGAATGTTCCAAATCATCCAAAACAACCGCAAAGTGTTTTCACACTAGAAACAAACTGAAGCATTGTTCAGTTTGACCTTTGACTCTCTTGATCAGACCAAATTCTAGTCATTTGATCTGAAATCTGGTTTCAGGCACCTTTCAGATCTGTGATCTGAATTTGGACCAAACTGAAACTGAACTAAAATGGACCTAGTATCAGCTCAGGATGTGTGCGGTTACAATCCTGTCTCTTTTAAATGTTTCTGTAAAACTAAACTACAAATGCAAATATGTTTTCTAATGAAATTAATTTTGCATTACAAATTTGTTGTTAACATAACAAATAAATGTTCATAATTAACATAAATGGCAAGTCACAGATTTATCAGTGCTGAACTACTTGCAGTGCAAGATCCAGTTGGACTTCAGTGTTTTTATGGTTGTGTTTAGACCCTCACTTGGTTAAGTTTAGCGGTTTGGCTTAATAGAGAAAAACTAGACAGTGACGTTAGACACAGTGTGTTTATTAACCTAAAACAACTTACCAGAGAAGAGATTTTCCTTTGACAATAGGTGTTGTTCGGGCATGAAAATGGACTCTCCTTAAGTTGAAGTTGTCAGTCTTGGTTGTTGCTACTTGCGTGAATGCAAACAGACCTGAGTACGGCCTCAGGTGTTAACTCTAAAACATGCAGGGAGACAGAAATCGGATAAAAGTTCATAAAAGAAAATGAGAGCTGAATGGAATTCTGCTTCCACAAGCCACAACTAAAATGTGTCCTTTCTCACTTGCCCTCCACGTTTTGCTCTCTCACTCATGTCTCTGTTAATTCTATGGCCTTTGGGACTGCTGGCCTTTGACTAGCACTGAGAGTTGGTATATTAGAAACAGACAAAGACACCCTGAGGATGCAGAGGAGGAGAGAGGAAGCACAGAAGAGGATACGATTGCAAGATGGATCCGGACTCTACTGAATCGAGGTGAAAATAATGTAGAGAGATACAACATGTTGAATTGAGCGAGGAGGAGGGAGAGAAGGATGGAGTTAGAGGAAGAATAGACGAGGGAAAGATGAGAAGCGGAAATTAGGCAAAGCGGTCGATGGTGGGAGGAAAACAACGTCCTTTATTCTAGATGCCAGTGTTCTTTTTTTATCGATGGGTAAAAAAGAAAAAGTGAAACACTGAAAGTTGCAGTTCAATAAGAGCTAATGAGATATCATTTGAATGCCAAAAGGACTGGGAGATAGTGGTGCGTTGAGGTGAAGAGCAGGGGGGGAGAGGCTTGAATGAGTAAGAGTGGATTCCCATGGAGAGATCTGGAAATAAGAGGCTGACCCCCCATCGGTTGCTGCTATTTACTCTACCCCTTCACTCTGTTCACTCCCCTTTTCACCCCTCTGCTGGTTTCCTCTCTCAATCAGATCCATTCTGCTCCTTTGACTCCTAATCCACCGAACCCAGGCTGAGAAACACACTCATTAGCTCCATGTCTGTGCATGTGTCTGTCTGTCAGGATATGTCTTGAAGATCAAGCATGAGATTTTTCTATATTATAATTAACATTAGTGTAGACCTAGTCTTACTGTGGGATTACTCATTTGATCTGTTGTTGACAATATTACACATATAGATTTATGTACAGTGTGCAGTAGGCATCAGACAAACTCTTAGGATCGACTGGGGTGACTGTGGGGCAGGAGGGTAGAGAGAGGGTAAACAGGGAAACCTGTTTTCCCCAGGTACATTTCTGTCGGAGATTTTTCTAATCGGCTTTCTCTGCCATTTTTTTTTTACATTCAGACTGTTGTGGATCATCTTCATGTGACTTTCCTTTCTCTCCCCCTGTGCTGTCACTCTTCTGCGACATGAACACACACACACACACAACAGAGAGAGAGACACACAGAAAGCAGCTTTTTCCATCACTATACAGTTAAAATCTGTGCTAAAATAAGGTGTGTGGTTACTCTTCTGCTGCATGTACACGTGGTAACCAGGTTACTTAAGTGCCCGATTACCCGAGAAAGCTGATTTCTCTGATCACCCCAGTTGCTGAAGTGAATATAAACATGGCCTAAGAGAGACTGAAGAACCATTTACTATTACGTTTACTATGTCGTTTACATGACACTTTTCTCCATAATTACAAGTAAAAAGCAAAAAACAGGCACAACTACGGGTTCAGGTTCATGCTTAATAAACAATCTTGATTAGAAGTAGCTATAAAGTGTCTGATTTCTATCTGAAGTCCTGGACTCTGTCCCCCCATTTTAAATGAAGAATGCAGACTACTGCCACCTGCTGGTATGGAGAGTTATTTCCTCTGCAGGCACAAAACATAGTTGACTGTTGCTTGTAGTCTTTGTCGATGTGTTGGACACACATGTGATTTCTAAATCTAAACCACCTTCACTTACATGTAGAATCCATATACGTAACCATAAAAAGGTACATAATGCTGCAGTGACAAAAACTGGATGTTGTTCTGTACGATCAGAAAAGGCTTTTCTGATAGGACTTCGCGTTGATGTTTTTCTCCTTGACTTAGATTTTTGCTGCCTTGTACCTCACTTGTAAGTCGCTTTGGATAAAAGCGTCTGACAAATGACTAAATGTAAATGTAAATTTAAAAAAATATAGGAGCATTTTTACTGATATCTTCAGTCTTGAGGTATTGGGGACCTGTCATTGTTAATTAATAACATATTCTCATTACAGTTACATTCGCTACTATATCATTTGTGGTTGCAAGATAGATGTTACATTTAAAGCTGACAGGGTTGTGTGTATACGCACATATGTATAATGCACACATCTATGCAAATGATAATTTTACATCTCCTTATAAATACTATTCCACAGGATACATTATCCAGCAAGCGGTGCTGCTAAAGAGTCCACATCTACCTGACACTTCTTTACTGGTCACCACAAAATGTCACTAATGTAATGTCCCTGACCTCAACAACACACTGGAACTTTCCCATGTAAGCAGAGTGCTTTTGGGCTTATTAGCAAAGCTCTAATGGTGACTACTATGCAGAGGAAGAGAGAGGGAGATAGGAGTGGTGGGGAGGATGCCTTAAAGAAAACAGCTAAATAACAATGTCCATTGAAGGCTGTGTTGTTTTTTCCCCTGGGAAAGCTTAAACCGTCCCTTCCTGCTATACAACAGACCACCACACTGTGTGCTTGTGTGCATGAGAAAGGGAGAAAGAGGCTGTGCACAGACTATATGTCTGCATGTGTGTGTATGTGTCATCTAATGATGTGGTTATTGCATGAATGCTCTTTGTGTCCCTTGCAGTGTGATTTCTGCATCTGTGGCTTCGTATTTATGTTTGCATGTTTTTATTGTACGTGTTTGTGTGTTGGTGTGTGTGTGTGTGTATGTGTGTGTGTGTCCCTGGTAAAATGCTTTAAAAGACCACAAATAGTCTGTTAAACTAATGTGATCAAATTTCAGCCTCTCTCTCTGTCTCACTTTCACGTACACCCATCTATCCAAAACACATTTATTGTGGGGACTTCAAGGGTGTCAGAGGTGTCAGAACCTAAAAACCTTTTTTTGTTTGAAGCCGGCACAGGAGGAAGCCAGACACACACACGCACCCCCACCTCAAACTCACACACATGCACCTGAAAAAAAAAGCTTTTATGCAGACGGAAACCCAAGTCGTCAGCAGCTGGCCTCTCACCGTGGCGGGTTAGAAGCAATGTTATGACATATAAGAACAAAAAGCCTTTTTATGGTTTTATTCCACCAAACGTGACACAGAATAGGTGAAGATTGGGAGTGTTTAAATGCTGACGGCCCAGAATAATGAGCCAGAATGATGGCTTCTTTTTCTTGTCTGACAGTTTGTTTTCAGATGTGAAGTGAATGAGTCAAGATGCTGCAGAAGCAACACATATTTGATCTGACAGTTTAGGTGGATAAAGAGCTTGTGTGTGTTACTACTGTGCACATTGACATTTTCAAGGGGTGGAGAATAAAAAAAACAGAAAACAAAAACAAGAAAATTACACTTTAATGAGACGAAAATAAACATATGGCAGATGTGTTCAATGTGTTTTTTCAGTATTAATACGAAGCTGAGTCAGTGCTGTGTCACCCAGCACAAAATAAAGGTAACATTCCTGCTAACTGGATGTTGTAACTCTACTGTTCTCCTCACATGCATCAACACACAAGATGAATTGTCACTGATTCTACTTGTAAAATGTGTATTGTTCAGCTGTATGGTGATAAGTTTGACAAATTTCTGAGTCCCGAGGAACTTAACAGCCACCCAGCAGACCCCAGCAGATGATTTTAAGATGAGTGGACTGATCACTAATTACATTGTGGCTGACATTTGGAGGTTAGCAGCTTCTTTATTCACGTGACAAAGTGGCAGCACACTGGGTTTCTTACAGACAATGCAACATTGAAGACACTCAAATGTTAATTAATATATCAATGACAGTAAACACTGCCAGCCTAGCATCCATTTTCCACGTCCACTAGTGTAATTTCCTGAATAAGAACTTTCAGCATTTCCCCCCATTATACAATAAAGACTGTTAAAAAGTGAAGTCAAACAGAGACTGGCTGAATGTGGAGTGTAAAATTAGAGACATTCCGTTCGCAACAAGCTGTTATGGTGTTCACATACCAAACACACACATAATTCAGTTACAGAGCCTTTAAAAAGTAAAAAAGTAGGTTTTGACCTTTCAGATTTTACAAAACTGAATAATTAATTTAAATAAATTTTCAAATTATTTTAGTTTGACATACAATTTCACATACAATTACAAAATAGATTTGTTTGTCTCAAACTGAAAATAGCACTCGCTACAGTCATTCAAATGTATTAAAAAATATAAAGCCGAAAAATAAATAACTGCAGAAATAGTTTTTTAAACTCACCAGTGCAGCTAGTTACACAGTTTGCTAAACATATTTCATCTTAGAGGAGTGAATTACTTGTAAGTAGTGTGGTTTAATATTTATTCTATATTATAGAATATTTACAGTAAATAAATAAGTGAATACTTATGCAATCATTTATTTTTTGTCAAAATAAGCCACACAAAATAGATCATTATTCATTGTTAAGTCAATGGGTCAACATCTCTACACTGGTGCCAGTGTTTGATTTCACAGGAAGATTTGACAGCACCTCTCCACAATGCACTACTCACAAAAAGTTAAGGATATTTGAGTCTCGGGTGAGAGTCACATCTAAAATGCAATGCAACTGTTCAGTGTTTCACTACTTATTGCATAACATGCTGTTCTCTCACAAGGTGATTAACAGCAAAAATCACAAAAGGATTCGTGGATCATTTCTGAAACACGAATCAACCACTAAATGTTCTTGTTCAATGACAGTCTTTATCTTGCTCTTCACATTTTGACATCATGGGACACCTAACAATTGACAAGTTATTTGAGACATCTTTGTTGTGGAATACCCACCACTGTTGTTAGGTTTTGTTAAAATAAATTGTTAGAGACGAAGAAATTTCCATTGCATGCTTCTACTTAAATGCCCCACTGTCATGATATAATATCACTGTAGCATGAACTTTTTACATTTTTTTTAAATTTCACCCGAAAGCCAAAAATCCCTAACATTTTGTGAGTAGTGCATAATTAAAAAGTATTCACAAGAGGAATGTCTCCTAAAAATACCCCAAAATAAAAGTCTTAAGTATGAAAATATAATGTGTTAATAAATATCCAAATCAATGAAATGAAATAAAACATTTAGAATTATGTATTATCAGAAAAATCACTATAATATTTTGTCAGACTATACAGACTAAGACAGACTAAGACTAAACTAAGCTCAACTCCAGACTGGTGTTCTAATGCCCACTGGCTTCATGATAAGTCTCAATGATTATAAAAGCTGCGCTTCTTCCTCTTCCAGGTTAAACATTGCAGTTTAATTTGAATGTGCTTTTCTTATCAGTCAACTATGAAAATTGAAAATGTTGGTTAATAAACACATTCAGTGTGAATGTCAGCACAAAGTGTTTACACTGTGAGGCAGCTCATTTTCATTTCACTTAGCAGGAACTTAACACAGTTCATTATTACACAGACCCATGATTATTGTTATAATAGTGCCCACTCACAGTCTACACACACACCCACACACACACATAAACACACTGACATGGTTGAACTGCCTTTAGATTAAGTTCAGTTAATTCTTTCTTTTTATAATCAAATTTATGAATTGAACACTGTCTGTTGCCACAAGACATTCACTCATTTAATTTTTATATATTAGCAAACCACTTTGATATTATTGATTATGAATTTGTATTGATCTGCAGTTCACACGTTATTTAAATTGATTCCTTTTAAGCAGTTTATATTGTAATTAAGTTTACTCTGATCTGAACACTGGCACTGTTTGTATTGCTTTTGTTCCATTTATTTACCTCCCCAAACTTTACTATCAGGATCTTTTGATATTCTATAAACACATTTCCTGAAATGTGCTCGACATTTCTGGTTTTGGCGTTTAAACAACTGTTATCTGGACAACGCTTTATATTTCAGGTCCATCGCTTCCTAATCATTTCTTGATGGTTTCGTGGAACAAACCATTAAATTGGTTTCAATTTCAGGAGAAATACAAATTCTACAAGAAATCTATTTTAGTTGGTTCAGTTAGTTCAGTTAATTTATTTTTGACTTCAACATGAATTTCCACTTAATATAACCCCCAGGAAATATTTCTTACTCATTCATTTATTATTGCAAATTTGTTTGTAGACATATTTTATGCTTTGCATGTTTAGCTCAATTGGCCTCCTCTGAATGAAATCAAGGTTGTCCCAGCTTATTATTAAATCTATGGGGCTGTATCAACTGACCAGACTTTATCTAGCAGAAATTACTACGAAATTATATGGTTCATTCCAGAAAACGTATTACGAGATTACCTGAAAGAAAATGAGAATTTATGGTCCTGTAAAAATAAGCAATACTATGATCGGATCTCGGATAGTTTTACTACTCGTTACTATGAAACTGTTACTGCAACAAAGACGCCATTCAATTCTTCATAAGTGTTTACAATGTCTGATTTTAGAAACACAACAGCATTAAAATTTGTAACATACTAAAGATATGTTAAAAGTTTTTAATTATTATTATTATATTATATTTGTGAGTGTGTGAAAACAGATACACTTGTCATAATTTTAGTTTAAGCCAGTGCAAGTGAGCCATGTATCTGTGCACTGAGTATTTTTCATCTTCCACACATAGCTCAGGTGCAGTGAAGGGTATCTCTGACAGATGTGGCAAGGAGATAAAAACACTGAGACATTAGCGGGGGCCGTGGGAGCTGTCAGAACTGCGCTCATTGTGCCGAGCCATGAGGACTTTTGTTCCAACAGGTTAATTGTCTGTTCCCGCTCCACAATGTCATGTCCCGGATAGCTTGTTGTCGTGAAGACAGCATTCCAGATCGGTGACTTGGCTTTTCTCTCCCACCCCCACCTGCTCACCTCAAGCCGACACACATGCATAGACACACTCATGCTGACAGGGTCCACCCTGTCTGGCCCCCAGCTGTATGGCCACAGATGGGTGGTTTCCTGTCAGAGTCTTTTTTTTTTTCAGATCTAAAGGGTTTTCCTCTTCTTCTTTTATTGCCAATATTACCACCTCTTTCCCTCTGTCGATGGGTTTTGTGTGTCTATCCCAGGATTCCTACACCTGCTTTTCTGACACTGTACCTTTCTCTTTTATGACACCCTGCGGTATATTGTGTGCGTGTCCCACATAATCAAATTTTTCTTTAAATTTATAAACGTTTTAAAAAAATTTACACACTTCACTTGAATATTTCTAATTAAAAGATCAAACCCTTCTTGCTGATGACATGTGCGTCAAATTTGATTCAGAAGTTACTGTGAAAGCACTAAATCATTTAAATCAATGAATATTAAAACTAGCTATACTTGCAAAGACATGGTCTTCTGCTCAGGCTCATTGTAATAGTTGGTAAACACTGAATGATTAGTTTTGTTTCTCACTCAAACATCAACAACACGGATGTAATTTAAACTTTATGTTTTCTTTGCATCCCTCCCCCTTCACTTCTCCCCATACTCTTAAACCGTCGCCCCTAGTCTCTTCACAATAAGTTGACATGAACAGGTTGACACTGGCATATGGCTGAAGAATAGCAACGAGTGTTAAAATATTAAGTTGCTCCCCCTCATTAAGACAGCCTAAGTCATAAAGCCCTTCTGTGAAGTAGTACTATAAACCATAGCTCAAGCCCTGGCCCTCCCAGTCATGATGCTCGTCAGTCTACAGCGGGACGCGCCCCCCTCCTGGAGCATTCACAAAGGCCAGTTGAGCATTGTTAATGTTGCATGGTGACTTAAGATCGATCTGCAGCTTAGCAGGAGATGCTATATAAAAATGGTGTCTATAGAGTCTATTGGGGCCCAGTGTTTTATGTATGAGTGAGTGCATGACTGTGTCTGTGTATGTGTGTGTGGTGTGTGGATTTGGATTTAAGTGATCCTAGAACTGTGCATCTTAAGTAAAGAAAGGTAGTGGGATTGGAGGTGGCGGTGTGGTCAGGGATTCTTAAGAGATGTGCACTTTCAACAATGATCCACAGTTTGAATAGCTACATTTATTTTATGATTTATGACATTTGGAACATTTTAGGATTTATTTTTAAATTGGGTTAAAGTCGTAAGGAAGATAATTTGGCCTATCGGTCAATTTATCAAAAGAGAAAAGATCAGCTTTTGAGTTGAACCCACGAGAAGACAAGCTGGAACAGTAATGTACAAATGTAGGTTTCTTAGAGAGGTAATTTGGCAACAGCTGGTAGGTGAGACACACTACAAAGGCACATGAGTTGCTCTGGGAGGGAAAAGCAGGAAAATCATCTGGGTCTAAAGTGTCCTGTCAGGGGCATGTGGGCATGTGCAGGATGACCAGCAAAGCTATGAATGTCATGACCTAAGTGACAGTATGTCCTAATGGACAGGCAGGTATGGAGACTTTAACAAAAAAATGTAAAAGGTTATGGTAATATTGTTGCTGTTGTTATGACAACATACACCCTCTTGAGCAACTTCTGCTGTCTCTTCAGACTTGTCCAGGCGACAAAGTAGAAGGAATTGGTCCTGCATACCATGAGAATCAACCAAACAACTTGTCACAAAATGCTTACAGCAGGATGATGAGCAACCAAATGTTCTACAGGCTAAACACCAGCAGCTAATAAATGACCCGGAGAGGTCCTGGAGGAGGGATCTGGAGGACTTTGATGGGGTAGAGTCAGCGTGGATGTTGGGACAAATGTGAACAGTTTTGGATTAAGCCAAAAAATCCACCTTAGAATCTTGAAATAGGTCTGAGAGTCTAGATGCCAGTTCACACTCAAAATCCAACTCTAGTGGGAGGTTGAGCATGATTAGTTTCACTCCTGTCCAAAAGAGTAGGGGAGTAGTGCAGGGTGCAATGCCTGTCAGCTTTATTTTAAGAATTTGTAGGCGTGTGTAGCAGGGAGGCATTCATTCTAACCCTGATGCACTGGTGGTGGGTAAATGCCTGGAGTGAAGGAATGTTGACCCCTTTGCAACAAAACAGAAGGGTAGGACCCTTAGAACTTTGCAGGGGGAAAACTTGCAGGTGATCAGGAAAGTTCGTTGTGGACATATTCCACTTATAGGTATTGTTTCTCCCAGGATGTATGATTTTAGAAAGGGAGCAAAGCCATTTTCATCTTCTGTCTGGTGAGTGGGGCTGGACATAAAGCCATGATACAAGATTTCTTTCCAAATGTGCAGGCAAAACTTGGTGTTATCTGCACCTAGGGGACACATTGGAATGCAGTGTGTCAGAGTAGTCCGTGCTTTCCTTTCTATACCACAAAGAGAAAAACGCATGCATCTATTGCTTCTTGTTCATCTCATCCCTTCTCTTCCAGCCCCTGTAGGTTTTCTCTCTCACTCTTTGTTTCTCCACCTCTTCCCTGTCATTGATTCCTCTCTTTTTGAGGCTCCTGCCCCTCTCCATGATTCCTTGTGAGGGGATTAACTTTCCAAGTGTCAATCAATAATATTTCCTTTCTCTTCTCTCCCCTGCACCTCCACTATCTCTATCTTTCTCCAGTCTTTTAATTGAACCAAGAGAGTGTTGCAAGCAGGGGAGAGTTTGTGTCCGAAACAGGTCAAATAATGGTGATTATAAAGGTTTACAGTATGTGTGATTAGACTGTTCTACCCTGCCTACTAAATAAACTGGCCCATTCGCTGGTGTGTTAAGGGTTGGCTGGTAACAAATCCTGACAGGCAAATGCCAGATAATTAACTAAAGATACAGACACAATAGAACGTGACTAGAGGTCGGGTTTTACCTCTGGGGGTAATGGGCTACTGATTGGCAGGTATGCAGGCAAGTTGAGCATCAGTTGACTGGCAAGAACTGGATTGACTTTTTGCTAATTTGCAAATGTGTCTTGATGTGTCATCAACTGGCCCTTGTGGCCCTTGGTATGCTAACCAAGTTAGCTCAAGTTAAGTATCCCAGTATGCATTTCACATTTGTCAGTTTTTCAACATTTTTATACAGCCGTAAATGTCAGTGACACTTCCTGGAAACAGTGGGTGATGTTAGCACCCCTAAGAGCATAAATGAAGCATGGTCCTAGATTTGTGCTAGGACCTCAAGATTAACTTAATTAACAACATTAACCAAAACTGAACTTGGCATAGTCTTTGTTGAGAAACGTTTACAATGAGAATGACAGCAATGCAGGTCTGAAATTCAGTGAGATAGCATTGACAAGAAAGGTGGTAGAATTTAAAAAAGATGCTGATTCAGCCCATTTGACAATTTAGTAGACTGCATCTAAACAATTCCATTTCACTTTAATGTTCATACTGATATGTCACAGTGAAAGTGGGCTTTAGCAATTTGTTAAATTTAAATTGGTCATACAAACTACACAAAAATGCGAAGAGTGACAAGAAATAGAAATTATTGTTATATGGAACTGTCTACTACAGGTTGGAAACAGAAGGTTGGAAGCTTGGGTGAAGTGCATATAAGGCCATGATGGGAAACCACTTAATTAAACTTTGAGTAAATTTGTAAAAATAATACTCTAATAATACTGTTAGATTTGGCGCCGTCACTTTCCAATATTTTCAATCTTAATTGCTGGTGTTAAACAGTTTAGGGGTTCAGTGTACAGGGACATATAGCTATGGGGTGTCAGGCCTCGATGTGCCCTGTGGTTAATGGGCGACCACTCTTACCCTCTTCCTGATAATAAATGACCCTGACTGTTTTTTATGGTATACAAAGCAGAGGACCCCCCCAGGCGACTGAAGATCAAGGACCGTTATTGCTAGTGTGACCACAAGGATAAAACAAATGTGACTCTGCGAGTGACGGGTGGCCTACCCATGGTTTTTTGTGTCTAAACCCAACCGGACCACTATGTTTGCACAGTGGTAATCCAGCGTTTCTTAGTGTCTAGTCTAAAAATAGTCTAAAAATAGCTGTCATTTTACTGCCATTGTAAGAGATGGAAGGTGTCATTATGTTGTCTGGTGCCACTTATGTGGGTTGTAGAGCAGGTAGGGACAAATGATCAATATGGGCTTTTAGGCTGGAGGACTCGAACTGTTGGCAAAGAACATCAGGGAACACGCTCCAGCTGAAACATGGGTCGAATGTTACAACTCTCACCTAACTGACATGTTGTTGGACCTGCTCATTTAGCAAATCTCTGTAAACTCCTGGTGACACCTGTTCTCAAAATATATTCTGTAAATCCCCCCAGTGTGACCTGTGTGTCTTAACACAACAGCTATTCATTATAAAGAACCTACTCGGGTCTCTGTCTCTTCTTCATACTGACTTCTCCTGCCTCCACCTCTTCTCTGTCACTGATCCCTGCTTTTTGTGAGGCTCCTTCCACTCTCCATGAGCCATTGCTCGGGGATTAACTCCCCAAGTGTCAATCAATACTGTTTTCCTTTCTCTTTTACCTCCTCCCCCACCACCACCTCCACCTTCCTCCATCCTTTTAATGGAACGTGAAGTCTTGCACGGAAGGGGGGAGGATGGTGTTTTTTTTCTTCCCTCTTGAGTTTCAACATCTGATGCCTCCTTTCCATGTCTGCCTCTTCTTCCTCGCGCTCCACTTTCTTCTTACTGTCAGGCTGTTTGCCCAGCTCTAGGTTGCTGAGTTTGGAAATGGGGGGATGAAGAAGAAAGGGAGGAGGAAGAAAAGACCAGCCCGGAAGAACACAAAAAGAATGAAAGAAATGGAGAGAGGAAGGTGTAAAAGTTTAATAAACATCAAGAGCTTTCACATTTGAGAGAAGGATGAGGGGTGACAATGTTTCCTCGCCTGTTTATTTTATTACTTCTCTGTATATGCATGTAAGGCCGGTGTGTTGCCCACGGATTTCTTCTTTCTGGCTGGCCAGTTTTGGCCAGAGACTTGTTTTTAATTATTCACCGTGATCAACGAGATTGTCCCTGTTAATAAGCCCATGATTTGTTCACACATATTTTGTCATACATGGGTGACAAGGTGCAAATCCGGCTGATGTGATAGCTTACAGTATACCCAAGGGAAACCGAGGACCGGATGAACCCTTTATCTCTGCCTCTGTTGCTGTGGTATTAAGGAAAAAGAAAAAAAGGTATAATGTTTAAAATATTTCATTTTCCATCAGAAAACACAGCCTTGAGGGCCATAAGCTTGAATGAGCTCTGACCCTTTCATGTTGTTTCTTTTCGTGAGGCTTTATTTACTTTCCACTTTCCAAAAGCGATTTCATTGTTCATGTTCCCTCTATTTGACACTTTATGTTTGTGTTGGCTGCTCTCTTTTTTTCTATAGGAGCAGAAGGCAAAGTGTCTTGTGATGTTTTGGCTTGAAACAAATACCACTTGGAAACTAAACACGGGTTTAAAAGGGCTTTCAAACCTTCTCTGATATGTTTGTTTCCAGATAAACATTTTTGGAATTAATATATTGTAGCACAGAAATCCATAAAGTGATTAACTCTTAGAAATATCCAGAAACAATACTGAGGACATGGTTTTGGAAGGAACTAACATAAATGAGGGATGTCAGATCAGAAAATGCTCAATGGTAATGGGTAGTCTGTCGATGGGTAATTTTAGAAGGTATTGACGCATAATCTAAATAAACTTATCTCATTTCCCACATGAATATCGTTTAGCAAAAATTGTGTACTTGTGGTTTTAATGAACCTTCACCAAGATACCTTAGAGATTCAGGGTCAGAAATAAAGCTCTGGCTCTACAACATAAAGCCTTCAGTGATGAGCTCCCTTATCTGACTCCATTGGGCCGTGACACACCAAGCTAACAGTCAGTTGCTGGCCTACATCAGGGCCAGTCGCCCTAGTCTTTGTTATGTGTGTTCAAGTTCCCATTTTGGGGCCACACAAAAGCAACGTAAGGTGACGCAACAGTCTGCCTGTGTTGCTGTTTGCTATTTGAATGTGTCTTGGTGTGCCTCTGCCCTAAGATGGTTTTGATAAACCTTCACCAGCTCCCTATGAGAATTAGGGTCAAAAAGAAAGATAAGTTTTTTTCTACATAAAGTCTTAGGGTCTCTATTTAAAATCTTATGGTTTGATGTTTTTCCCCAAAGTAATTGTAATGATACTTCACCTTTTCTGTATTATTTCTCAGTAGAAAGAAGGTCAGGAAACGTGAGGTTAACAACTGGAGGTGATGTAAAAAGATACCCAAATGGACTTGCATTAAGGTCATAGGCCAATGGTTCACCAGGATGGCAACACCAGTTTTTGGTTCCCTTATCTTCCTCCATGGGGAATACATTTTTATCTCGTTGTCCACTTTCTGTCTTTTCATACTTTCCTGTGTAACAGCTGACACTAATCCCTAATCGCATCTGACTGCCATTCTATAATCTTTGTATCAAATTCTCTTTTCCAGGAATCTGAGGTCAGCATCAGCTGCGCTGACAACACTCAGGATCAGCTTTATCACAGCACATCTGACTTTTCCTTTGATTTTGGACCTTCTCCTACTTAAGCTCCTTTCAGGAATTCAGACATTTTCTAGACTTTCTCTGAGGAGGGTGTATATGTGAACACAAACACTGCTGGCCCTGACATACTCGTATTTTACTCAGCCAGCTCCCTAGTGCAAATTCCGGATTATCTCCAACCGAGCTCAATTGTGAATAGAGGAGATAATACTCTGGAGAATTCACCATGAGCGAGTGGGCATGTTCATTTGCGGCGACTGCCGCGAAACCGGGCAAATACAAACACGCAAAGGTAAAGAACTCATTCATTCAAACAAACACTACAACAATGTGGAACTGGAAGGACAAGGAAATTTGGGAACTTTTGTCGGTAAGGGCAGACCAGGAAATCCAAAAAATTCAAGGAACAGCACGAGATTCTGTACTATACGACCAGGTTACAAAAATAAACATTGGACTATTTCCCAATGTTGGTTACATGTCTGAAAGGGAAACTCCAGACAGTCTCAGGACCTGATCATCCTGGCAATTTCTAAAGTTCATGTCTGAAACAGGCTTTAGTCTAGTCTTTAACCAAATGGAAACAGTCTTTACTTTCAGGCTTCCCTGCAGTGACAACAACCTGCAGCATTAGGACTAACTGGCTCTTAGAGACGCAGAGGATTCAAGCTTGGCTGAGCTAAAACACTGCCTGGTTAGTGCCCAGCTGGTTAAAATCCCTGATAACAATCCATGGAAAATCAATGAAAATCAATGGGAGCTAATGGCAAAGGGGTTTTACCTCTTAAAGGTCAGTGGGACATTATCAGACCATCATTTGCATCACTGGACCATTAACTGCTGGAGGGTCTCCCCTGAGACCTTGAGTTAGGAAACAGATGTGCAAACTCATCATTTTGGTGGTGCTCACTGTGTATGTTCGTGCATGTCTGTGCTTGTACAAGTGATTTGAACAAGGGAAATCTGTGGATTTGTCTTTGGACAACTGAAGTGAATATTGCAGAAATATTAAGCAGAGGGGTGGATCTCTTTAAAGCGCTACATACAATACAAGCTTTACCACTGGTTGTGCTCAGGTTTCCCACCAACATTCAAATGCAGTCTTCATAATTAAACTTTAGTTTAAAGACTGGTGATATTTTTTTATATTAAATTTTCACAAATGACACACGGACACTAGAACTAACAATGAGTTATGTCCTAGCAAGAGTGATGCCTGGTTTTGCTTATTTCTTTGTGCCTCAGAGTTTTATTGTTGCTTAGAAACACTTTAGTGAGCCCATAGCTGCATTGGGGGACGTGTTTCTTCTTTTCAATAAATATGGACACTCGTAGTTTTTCTTAAAAGCAGAGATTTCATGGTACGTTAATAGAGGCCCAGGGGTATTCTCAAAAGAACTATGTTTATTAAGAAATCCCCCTTTGTAATCCCACAAAAGTGGGAAGAGGAGGCTTAGTAACAAAAGAGAATTAAAAAAAAAAGAAGACTGCACGTTTTAGAATTCTTGATAACTCAGGCTGCTTCAGTCTTTGGCTGATCTTTAGAAAAGACTAGGTTTTATTGTAATAACGTTGTATTAGTTCATGCAGTAATTCTGGATCTTCACAGCCTCATCATTACAGCAACAATCATTCTCTACGTCTCTACTCTCTATATATGGATGGGTCATTCGGAAATGGGCACGAGCACAGGCAGGTAAAACTTGTCTTTGTTTGTTTGATTTGTATTAAATTTTTGTCTTTTTTTTTAAGATAATCTTTAAAACATTGTTTGTGCTTTTTAAACAAGCTCTGTGACTTTCAAACGGCTTCTGGGGCTGTGCCTGATGGGCCTGTTCACTAATATCTCAATGCCTTTGTTTGTTGTGGTGAAAGTGTTTTTTTTTATTCTGTTTAGGCCACTGTGAGAAGCACGTGGATGAGTTTATGACTTGAAAACACAAACAGAGATTTGCAGACTCAACACAAAGTATATGGCAGTAAAATATAAAAATAATCTATGAAAAAAGAAATAAAAACATTGATGCAAGTTTGAGTCAGTATGATATCTTCCAGTAACGTAGATGATGTTTGAAATGTTACTACAGTAGTATGCAACAAAGTAGTTATTGACTTGAAAGACTACACTCTGCCCAGTATCTCTCCAGGTCACCTCCAAGCCTAAAAAGCCGGTTAAAAGGTTGACTCCAAAGATAAAATGATAATCTCTGACAGCTGCGGTATCTGTGTTATTGCTTATTCTCTGTGTATGTGTGTGTGGTCAAAATGATTTGTGTTCCTTCCTTCTAGCACTTAGCTGCTTGTGTGTAGTCAAGGTGCAAAGGTGTAAAATCCTGCTCTTCGTGGCCGCAAAGCTGCTTTGTGATCCTCATCTCCGAGCAAACATCAGGTAGAGGGAGCTCTGCAAATAAACACATCTCTACGTGCATCAAACCACCCCCCACGAACACACACACGCCCCACACTGCCTGCAAGAGAAGGTTTGCTTAGGGCTTTGTGTGTTGTGTTTTATGTGGGTGCTCTACTTTCCTCCTTAAGTCAAATACATTTAGGGTTGAGTTGTAACTCTAGATTGCAGGGGTTGGTGGAGGTGTGTTGTTTCATGTTAAATACACTGCACAATAGACTGTGGCAGCTGAATTTTAACAAACACCAATTGCCAGAAAAGTTTGAGCTTTCACAAATTTAAATCTGTGATTTGTTCATTTTTTATCTGATGAAAAAAAACAGGAAAAGGTTTTCTGTGTTCTCATTGGCCAACCAATTAGAATTATAAGACAACACACTAAAGCAAGTGCCTGCAGTCCACATATCCTGCAGTCACAGGGGCGACTGTGGCATAGGAGGTAGAGTGGTTGTCCACTAATCTTGCAGTTGTTGGTTCAATCCCCACCTCCTCCAGTCACATGTCAAAGTGTCCTTGAGCAAGACACTGGACTCCAACTTAGTTGCTCCCAGTGAGTGTTGGCCAGCTGCATAGCAGCTCCCCCATCGGTGTGTGAGTGTGAGTGTGTGTGTGATTGTGAGTGTGAATGGGTGAATAAGAAGCAGTGTAAAGTGCTTTGAGTGCCAATAGGTAGAAAAGCGCTGTATAAGTGCAGAACATTTACCATTTATATTTGTTTCCTGCTGGAAATGTCACAGCTTTTAGTCTTTATTCCATTTTAGAAAATGTTTGCACCTGTTCTTGAAATAAACAGCAGAAATTGTGTGCGTTCATGTGCACTGCTCCTTGCCAAATGATGTCATGTTGTGTTGCAGAAAAAGTTGATCGAGATTCAATATTTTCTCCAGACAAGGCTGCATCGTTCTGCCGAAGCCCCCTGATTTTAGACATTCTTGCTTGGTTGACATGAATTCGGACTTTTTTTCATTAGTAAACCTTTGTCTGAACGTGTCCTAAATTTGCAAAGCCTGGTATGAGAACATGGTAAAGGTAGCTGAAAACATTGTTTGCGTGTATAGGTATATTTCCATATAATCATATACTTTAAAAAGCTTTACTGCACTGCTTCATTATTTCTTATCTTTAGTTAGCTGTTAAAAAAACTTTTATTGCTATCTTGTATCAATCCAAAAATTGCTTGTAGACATGCACTTGGTGAATAAAGTCTGATTGGGATGCAACGGACCATGAGCTATAGATCTTAACAAAGATAATGTAGATGATGGATGGATGGAAATCATGCACTTGGGGCTGAGCTCATTTCTAACAAATGCATGGGGCATGCACTGCATATCCATGGAGCTCACAAAGTTCCACTATAAACACAAACATTCAACAACAGCATTGAAACAAACTTGTATTGGACTGTCTGAGCAGTACATACACTGCCAACCTGCAGTACACACTCCTTCAGACAGATTAGAGCCAGCTGCCGGCTGCAGATGGGGATTTTTAGGCTATATTGCATTAAAGTGCTGCATTGAATACATAAAGGCTAAATAGATGAGAGGACATTGATGTACAGTGTTTTCATTCAGGTGTTTGTCAGTATTTTACCACACATGTCGCAAAATGTGTGTGTGTTTGTAGATATTTATCAGCAAGTGCAGACGTGCTAAATGTTTGCAGGTCCTTTATGTACATTCTACAGAATCCCTACAATCCTCCAGATTCAGATTTTATCATACAATAATGTGTTAGGTCAATTTTAATTGTTACACAAAGAAACACACACTTTCAACACTCTTTACATTCCATCACAGCACTCCAATCAATCCTCCTGTTTATATTCCTCTGTAGTTCATTTACACTTGGGGGTAGCTCTGTTTCAACCTTGTCATTATTTGGGCAAGCATGTTGTTACAGTAAAGCCATTTGTATAAGGGGGAGTGGACAGATGTGGGCCTGATTGGATCCAGACTCGCCATCCTGATTAGACTGATAAAATGGTTCAATCTGCGATGATGGCACACTTCAAACCTAATTCATGGAGTTTTAGTGCAGAATCCCTATTGAGGTTACAATATGTTGGAAATCGTCCTGGTGTGTGGGGAAAGAACAAATAGCAATTGCTCCAGGACAATGTGAGCTCGTTAAAGGCAAATTAGCACAACACTTGGTATCATTGTACTGTACTAAACTTTCAGAGCTGAAATGTACAGTGGAGTTACTTGTTACTTGGTACAGGGCTAATTTACACTTGGGACTGGGGGACATTTCCCCTCACAGGAACACATAAATGAAAGCATTTACGTTTTTACTGGTTAATAATGCACACTATTTAATTTATCCACAAATGTTGTTGAATGTCATAGCATGAGGGTGTAGGCTTTGTGGGCACACAACTGACAATCCACACACTTGATACACACTTGTTACATTTGTAACATTTGTCCAAACCCCAGGCAGCCATTTCATAACAAAACACTTTTGCATGTGCGTTTAAAATGATCAAATTAAATTAGAGAAACAGCCACTTCAGGTTATGTAAGTCAAACCATTTCATCTACAATATAAATAATGTTGTGCAAAAAAATAAAAGATGTATTTTCTGACACTAATAGTTGAGAATGTTTTGACTTGATTCAGTCAGTGGAGTTACAGATGTGTTATCACATCTGGTGCACCCACCTGATCTGAGTGCCTAAAGCTACAGGAAGTGTGTGAAAAGGAAGGTTGGGCGGGATTAGCTGTGCTGTAAACACAAACACTGAGGTATCAGATGGATGAGAGGAGACGCAGAATACAAGATGATAAGAGTCAATTCACAAAAAATAGAGTTAATCCTCTTATCTCATTGGCCAGGAGTTCAAGACTCACATTACACACTGCTTTTTTTTTTTTTTTTGTCTACAACAAGTGCATCTTAGGAAGTTAAGGGGGATGTAAATTAACAACTGTCATCACCACATGACATTTAGCTAAGAATACTTCAATACACAAAGTTATTGATGTGTGCCTCTAAAGTCAGTCTTAAAGTGAGAGATCCCTCCAAAAGATGTTTCCACTATTTGTCTGAAATCCTACAGTCCTACGTCAGAATTAGATGAAAAGCTTTCTATGAGGACAGGATAATACTGTGTCTACACACAGTTTTATGTGACACTCAGATTTATTGGCCAAGTATGCTGACACACAAAAAAGGAATTTGCTTTGGTCATCGGTTGCTCTCAAGGACATGTTCAAGGAGTAACAATCCAGACAACATGAAAATGACAAATAACATACAAGGGGGTTATAGATCACAGAGAGAGGTATGGAGGAGTGGGTAGGAAAGCTTTATTTTTGCTGGTTTGGTTATGAAAATGTGATTTAAAAATGGGGAAAGGACAAAGGACAAATACGTTGCAGGGTTTTATTGTATAAAACTTCTCCTTTTTGTTACTTTTTTGTTTCTTTTCTTCCACTAAAACTAAGAGGGTGGGCTTTGCTGTGTTGGTCCCTAAATCATTTGTGTAATGTCCTTTACCAACAGTAACATATTATACAGGCAACTCAACCTATGACATTGTGACATGTGTCACGATGTGAGTTATGTGAGGTAGCTTTAGTGGATATGGGTCGATGGTTTGGACACAAAACCGTGGACTTTCCCACAGGAGACAGTCTGAACCATGTTATAACCCTGACTATTCAGTTCTTTAACCATGACAATGATCATTAAGTGTGAATTTTAGGAAGTGCTTACTTCCCGCAGCTGGAACCTTCACATTTTAGTACCTAAACCTAACCTCAACTGTGATGGTTTCACAAGCATAACCTTGTGTTTTTTTTATCATAATGGAAAAGAACACCAGCTGCCTTTATAGTGCAAGATGCCTGCTGGTATAGGGGCACTATTCACCCATATTTTAAGAGACGAGGCCATCAGGGTGCAATTTCAACAAATGACTGCTACTTCCAGACATTCTGCTAGGGGTTGTATGAGAGGGTAGGAACAAATGACCTTTATGAGTGTTTAGGTTGGAGAAAACAAGAACTGAATTTTATACTAAAAAAAACTGACTGGAAGATACCACTTGATTTAATAAAGCCAGACTGCTGAAGACAGGTTACACATTTAAATAAATGTTGAAACAGAACCAGGACTGTGGATGTTGGCCCTCATCACTTCCATTGACAACGTGATGAGGGTCAGTGTAACCAGTACTGCTTATAGCCAGTAAGACGTCTTTAGGTGTTCATTTAGCACGTTACTGTTGTTCTAAGATACATGAAAAAACTTGGCCTGTTCCTGATTCCTGAAAAACACTTATAATTTGTGAAGGCCAGGATAAATACACTTATCTGAAACTGTAGAGGAAAAAAAAGAGAAGGGTGCTCAAGCATAAAAACAAGTGAACAGAGAGAAAAACAGTCAGAGTGAGAGAGAGAGGGAGGGAGAACAACAGGGCAGACGTTATGGACATGAAGGACGGCCTGAAGGGGAGGAAGAGGCTGGCTGGTCAGGTCAGGTTGGCTCTGTTATCATAACAGCAGCTAAACCAGCACTAATGTGGGAAATGAAAGAAATGTTAATAGCAATATGAATGATACTAGCAGCTTAGAACAGCTGCAAAATCAACCAGAAAATAAAGTTTAAGTAATACAGAAACAGAAAGAGGATAATGTTTCCCTACACTGACAGTTCCTCTTTAACAGCAAAATAAAAAAGAAAAAGTCATTCGTTGCATCTTTCCAGGTGTCAGCTGATGTGAGACCATGAAATACTCCAGGGCCAGTTGACACCAGGCATTATTAGCTGTTATTGAAAGGCTGAATCACAGAATCAGACCTCAATCCCCATAAATGATGCTCCAACATGCACACAGCCCATCCTTCACTGCAGCATTACAGCGTATCAATAACTGCACTGGTTGTCTGATAATGGCCTTGTGGGAGATGGGCACAGCCAACAGCCAAGAATTGAATGCAAAGATCGCATCTTAAGGGCAGAGAAAAAGTGTTATCAACACCTGATCATTAGTTCCATTTTACTCAACACTTTTATAACCTGACTATGTTTACAGCATGAATATGATAGTATAGAACTCCCCTGTTGATTCCTTTAGTTTACTGTGTTATGGTTCTGAAACACAAGACATTTTGACATTGCTGCCAATTCTGAGAACATAATGCAGTCTGTTTTATCTTTGCTAAGAATTACATCTCTAAATGGTAAATAGTCTGCATTATATAGCGCTTTTGCACCTATTGGAACTCAAACCGCTTTACACTGCTTCTCATTCACACACACAAATGGGGGAGCTGCTATGCAGCTGGCCAACACTCACCGGGAGCAACTAAGTTGAAGTTCAGCGTCTTGCTCCAGAACACTTCCACATGTGACCGGAGGACCAGGAGTTTGAACCAGCAACTGGGGGATTTCCCTGCGCCACGGTCACAGTGTGTACAGAATATGTCCTCAGTCTGTAAAAGTTTGAGACCATTTGCTTAATTTATGAATATATTTTTCCCCAAATTCTTGCCCAACATTTTACACAATGTCCTGTGTGTTACACAAGCTTTACTGGGAATGGGACTTCCTGTTTTTCAATGACATACTGGGTCAAAATCTCTCATCACCTCTGTTTATTTTCTCATTTCTTCCTTTTACCATATATTTTCCATTTCCTCTCCGGTGAACTTCCCTTTCTAATGCCTTCTCAGTTCCATTCTGTTTGAACAGGGGGAAAAAGTCATGATTAACCTTGATAAAGGCTCTGAGTGAGTGAGGTTAAGTGTAGGAAAGTGTAAAAAAGAGGCTGAGAACATTAGATAACAGCTCTTTCAGCGTTACCACTGTTTGACACCACAGAACGTCTTTATACACACACAAAAACTGCATTAGGATTAGGGAAAGCAACTTCAGGATAAGGCTAAGTTAGAAAATAAATTACACAAAAACAAAATGCTACAAACAGTGACAACAGCACACACCACGGTGTGTAACAATCCCCATTAAACACCACAATGTTTTGCATTAGAATCAAACCCTGGCCTCCTATTGAAAACTCCTCTGCCACTCCTCTGCCATTATACTACACTGAAATGCAATCAGGTATCTTAAGTGTCAGCATGCAGCAGAAGAGGACTGGACCAAGCAAAGCTTTTTAACTCCTCAGGAATGAAAACCCACTGCACATTTTAATTTTGAAAACAAACTCTTCACAGGATCCTAAGTCTACACAAACATTAGTTCAAACACATCAGATATACGATGGTAAAATTATAATAGACATCAGTGCATGATCAGTGCCATCATAACGTCCTCCAAATGTGAAATGTCCTGGGGCCTTCCAGTGTGCAATGCAAATGTCATCTTTAACAGGTGTTTCCAAACACTTGAGCTCATATGACTTGGTTGTGCAGATATCCCCATAATTTCTACAACATGTATTTGAAGGAATCAATCAGAGCAAACCTGTGTATTATCCTCATCCTTTAACCTCTGACAAAGTCATATAAGAGTCAAAACTGTAACTTCCCCTCCGTCTTATAGCCGTGATCATCTATTCTGTGATGCCTTTCCAGGGATCTGATGGCTCCATGTGACGTTTTAATCATATCAACGCCACCCCACCCCAACAACGCCCCAACCCCCCTTTTGTTAAATAAGCACTGCATCAGATTGTGGAACCCTTAACCGCAGTCATCTATAAGAAAATCCACTTCACCTATCATCAGATATCTGGACGTCTGATTTGTCTCTGTAATCAACATGCAAGGGCCTAATGGACATTCCTCGGTTTCAGCAAGACTATCAAATGAGAGAAGGGAAAGGTTTTAATCTGTCCAATTACTCTGTATCTCCTGGTAATACAGTCAACCCATGCAGGCACGATAGCAAGACTAATAAAAAACAAATGCCTGGGATCCGTGTATTGTCAGCGGTTCTCTGCTCGCAGTCCTATGCTGAGAGGTTGAAACAGGAAGCTGCAGAATAGGAATGAGCGAGATAGAGTATGAAAAAAAAAAAATCCCTCTGAAAGTCAGATGAGGGAGCCGATAAAAACTTTTTGGAACAGAATTCCACACCGCCATGAAATAGGATTTTCTGCCCCAAATCAATAAAACGCTGGAGCTCTGATCACAATTTCCCTCCTTCTTTCATTCTTTCTTTCCTTTAATCTAATTTGAAGGTTTTGATGGGAGTAAGGAAATGATTTGGGGTTGCTGGATTTCGCTTGTCTCTCACTGCCTGAATGCTGATGGACGTCAACTGCAATTCTACATTCATGAAAAGTGCTTTCTTAGCTGGCTGCTCTGTCGCTGAAACAGTGGTTTTGGGTGGGAGGCAGTGAGGTGGGCCTCTCCTGGCACTGCTGTCAGGCCAAACCCTTTGCTCTTTATACACCATCTACTGACTCACCTCACACCAGAGCCAGAACCACAGAGACCATTAAAAGCAAGAGTGTAAAGTTAATTTGAAGACAAAATAAAAGATGGAAAGTTGATGAAAATAGAACGAATAAAGGGAAAATCGGACTGGGAGTCAGTCCGACTGGAGTTTAAGTGCCGTTGCTGTCTTCATATCTCTCTCAGTCTAAATTTCCTTTCCTGGAAATCAGATCTGAAATCAGATCAAGTCCGAGCCTAACTCGCCTCAAGGCATCAAGGCCAGCACCAAACCTTCTCTCCTCTTTCTTTCTCTCTTTCTTATTTGATCTCTGTCCTTCCATTTCTCCATCTTTGCACTGCTGCCCTCTAACCATCTCCTGATTCTAGTTTAAACTGAGACAGGGTAACATAAACCACAATTATGGAGTGATGCAGCCTGCTGCAACAACTGTGACAGAAAGGAGAAGAAGAGGAGGTCGTAGGTTGGAGTGAAAAGAGAAAAACAGACATTCAAGAAGTGCAAAAAAATTCACCTGCCAAGCTCTTCTGGAATTTGGGAATTGAGTGATGATGGACTATCCTGCCTGTCATGACATTTTTTTGTGTGTGTAATCACACAAAAAAAGCTGCTATACCCCAACATATTTTCACTTATACTAGTTTTCTGCTAGAGGAGAAAAACACTTGATCCCATTGTTGCAGTCAGATGGGTGCAGAAATAAACTCAACAGTTGCTGGGTTGAGGTGCATTACAGAGAAATGGCAATAAGGACATATTCCCAGGCTTCCATAATTTACCTCTTTTATTGTGTTAATTTGCTGCCAAGATGAGCAATAATTAGTGTTACACACTGCAAACTGTGTGCAGTTGCAAAAGCTTTATAAATTTTGATGCATGCCTGTTTATTTTGGACTGTACGGTTTGCCAAGGTAAGCAGCTGGCTCCAGCTGAAGTAGCTAACATTAGGTGGCGAAGCCAGCTAAACTATGTGTAGCATGACAACGTGTGGCTAATCAGTTAATTTTATGGAATAAATATGGTACAGATTACCGGAGTGATTTAAAGCTTTTAGAAACCAAGCTGAAGCATGAAAGAACTAAATCTATCCAGGGTGTCAAATACTGTGTTAAAGCCTGTAGAGGGGACATGTAAACGGGCGAGCCTCACTCCAAAACCTTTTGCAGGTAAAATCTCTGTTGTGCTGCCAGTGCTGTTCTGTTAGTCTATGTCTCAGGAGGCTGTGACAGCACCTCTCCACATTAAGATAGTTGTGGAGTATATTTCTACAAAAAATGTATCAAGAAAAAATGTACGTACTGAAGCTAAAACAATATGTAAACTGGGATTAGGTGAATGTGAGTTACACAATCAGCCTCGGTTGGTTGTTCAAGATGGGTTCAGACAGAAATGTAAAAATTCATGTTCAGGTTAAGGTGGCCATCTCACAATATGATTACATATAAGCATATAAGTAGAAGGCTGGTGCACAAGTCATAATAAGGGGGACTGGTGGCTCAGTGGTAGAGCATTGGGTTGGGATACAGAAGGCTGTGTGCTCAAATCCCACCCAGCCATCAAGGGCCTCTTGGTGCCCGTCCCAATCCCAGATAGAAATGGGAGGAAGTTCCAGCAGGAAGGGCATCTGGCATAAAATCTCATGGCACAGTGTTATGCTTTAATGCACTGTCAGCATTACACTGCCCTCTGTTAGCAAGACTTTCTAGTTGATGCTTTTTCTTTTTCTTTCGTGTGTGAAATGGACTTTACGCTAATGATGTAAGCAGGACTTTAGGTTATTACCCATTTTGCAGAATGAATCATCAATGAATCAGTTGAACGATAAACATTTATGTGGTGCTAAAGTAAATGAACTGGTATAATATAAAGCATTTTTCACTGAATTGTGTGTGGTATCAGCAAAATATGAGGCAGACATGTCACTGATGAGCTATTGTAGAGTTTTCACGTCAGTGAATGTACATAGCTACGACTGGCCACGCTGTGGTCCAATAGAAAGTAAAACTAGGAAAGAAAAGTAGGTGCTATAAAATGTAATTTGAAGAACTTATTAGCGACTCTTGGAGTCATTGTCACACAGCCCAGTCAGCGTAAATACAGCTATAATACTGAATCAAAGTTGACATGGTTTGTGTAAAATTTGTGGCACTTTTTACGGTGATTTATCGGAAAAACAAAAGAACAAATCGCAGAAAAATTGCCCTGCTATGACTCCGGAGGTAGTGGGTCATCTACTTATTACAAAGGTGGAGGTTTGATTCCTGGGTCCCCGTCCACATGTCAAAGTGTCCGTGGGCAAAAAACGAAACCGTAACTTGCTCTTGGTATTTAAATGTGCGCGTGTCCTTCACTTGTAGGTTGCTTAGAATAAAAGAGTCAAGTGAGTTAAAAGCAGAGAGAGCACCCAGGATGAATTTGTCAAAATAAAAAAGTAGACTGTAAAATGATAAGGCAAAAAACGAATGATGGTCAGAAAGATTAATGAAAAATAAAGCAACATTTTGAAGGGAAAGAAGGAGACAGACAAATGGTAAAAACATAAAGGTTAATTGAGTAATTTAGGTGAATGAGTCTGCACTGGAGGAATTATTAAAAGTGATTAAATATCTGGACAAAAAGGTTAGAACAAAGAAATCAGTGAATCAGCTGTGAGAAAACATTTGAGAAATAAAAATGGCCAAAAATCCATAATGTGAATACCAGAGAAAAGAATAAGGTGAGTGAGATGAAGTAGATGTTAACAAGAAAGAACAAAAAGGGACAC
The DNA here is from genome assembly GCA_020496755.1 of Channa maculata. Taxonomy (NCBI): domain Eukaryota; kingdom Metazoa; phylum Chordata; class Actinopteri; order Anabantiformes; family Channidae; genus Channa; species Channa maculata. The sequence continues at coordinate 1,223,515 of CM035609.1, forward strand.
AAATCAGAAGAAGAAAGGACAGAAAAGACAGGTAATCGGAGGGAAACTAATTGAAAACACTGAAACAAAACGCTATGAGAGTGAAAAATGAGAATCTCTGATTAAAAAAAAATAAAAAGAGGATGGAACGAATATAAAAAAAGTGAAGGTGAGAGTTAGTGGGATTGGATGTACATGTCAGCCAGTGGAGGGGATAATTCACTGGTAACTGTGGCAACAATGGCACAGCTCCAGGTGATGCTAATTACTCCCATCCTTCTTCTTTAGTGCTGCTGCTAAACCACGTTAGCAAAGGCCTTGGAGCAAATCTCGCAAGAGTGCAGGTAGATAAATAAATAAATGCTTGATTTACAGCATAAATCTTTTTTCTGGGCAGTGAATTGGCTGCACTAAAGCCACAGCTACAACCCAGCTTTACAGCTGCAGGTTTGTCATCTCCCCAACTGAAGGATTACCTGTAAGAAGGACCTGTAGCTGCAGGCACTGGCAGGGCTGCCTGGGTGAAAAGTCAGGGGCAACAGAGCAAAACAATCTGGTTCGAATATATGTTGATCTATTTACAGTACAGTCCAAGCATTGCATGAATTTAAGCTGCATGAAGTAAAAAAGCTGCAGTATTTTTAGGGAAAAACAACACCATGAACATTTCCTCCACACTAAGTGACATTTAGCCTATTACAAAAGAAAAGTATGTGGGAAATAGTATCCTTGCACTCAAAGTAAAAGTCTTCATTTAGGGGTTACAAAGCTGTTTCTGAGGCTGTGGGACTCCACAGATGCACAGTGAGAGACACAAATGGAGACTTTGAATAATGGTCAACCTTCCCAGAAGTGGTCGACCTTTCAAAATTAGCCCAAGAACATGGTGACAACTCATCCAGGAAGTCACAGAAGCTCCAAGGAAAACAGAACTGCAATGTCTCTTACCACAGTAAATATCAGTCTCCACGACTATCGTCTTAGAAACACACCGAGTAGAAATGGAATCATGGAAGAGCGATAAGGTGAAAACACCAATACACCTAGATGACCCTCAGACCTTTTAGGAGAATCTTCTGTGGACTGATGATTCCAAAGTTGAACAGTTTAGAGGGCAGCGGTCCTGGGACATCCGGTTTAGAGCAAACTACAATCATACCTATAGTCAAGCATGGTGGTAGCAGTGGGATGATGTGGGAATGATCTGCTGTATCAGGTCCAGGGTGATTTGCCATAACTGAGAGGAAAATCCTGAAGGAGAATGTCTGCTCACTCTCAATATTCAAAAAGCTGTGGAAGTTGAAACTCTTCCCCAACTTCTTGTGTGCCCAAACTCTTTTAACATCGGCTCTATCTCAGACCTGTGTCTCATTAAACTGAAACATTTCCGTGTTGTACTGTTTAATGCTTGTTCTGTACCTCACTTGCAAGTCACTTTGGATAAAAGTATCTGCCAAATGCTTACATGTAAAATGTCAAAATAACTGGGGAGAGATGAATGCTGTCAACTAAAACCAGACACCAAGCTGGAAACCAGGTCCTTCAGGTCCTGACAATGGTCACCCCTTCAAATAAAATAAAATCATGCATAAATGGAAGTCAATTGAAATGCAGTTTCAGAAGTTTTAACAGAATTGAGAATGAAGTCATAGTATTTGGGCCTAGAAATCTCACAAATATGGTGTCCAACCATATCGTTGCTCTAGATGGCATAAGTCTGGCATAACTTTTTTTCTACAGTAATTTTCACTCTGTTTTTAATCTACAAGTTGAACAGGTATGAAATATTGTGGGTGGAATTATCCAATTACCATTTTCTGGCAACATAGAGAATTTCTTCACTGCTGTATTTGAAGCTGAAACACAGCTTGAATCACTTGTTTTATTCAGAATCAGCACTATGGTGATCTACAAACACTACATTTTCAGTCCTGCAGCCAAAACACAGAGTCCACCCCTTCAGGTTTTACACATTATATTGATGGGTGTTCTCTAGCAGCACATTAACTCTCATTACTGCTCCACTGAACCGCCTGGCATTTACAATGACAAATTCCCCTCCGCTGAGGCCCACCAAGACCTGAAATAAAGATCTCAGTGCCTCACACATACATCAGCAGCCCCACAGCAACCTGCTGATATTGCAGGCGTTTAATGAAATATATTTATTCTTGAGAAGGAATAAAATCAGACAATATGACAAGTTAAGCAAAAACCCTTGTGTTGTTTCTCTAATATGTGAGAAACCGTGCAAGCTAGCAATTAGTTTTTTAGTGTAGATGTCTAATTTTTTCCATTGGTTAACAGCCTTAATCATGTTATGCATCACTGCTCACCTGTCATCTTTTAGTTAGGCAATGAAATATGATCTGGGAAGTCCAGTTAGAGTAACAGATTAACAGACAAAATTCTACATCTCTGGAACATTGTCCTGGCTGTGACTGATGTCTTAGTTTTGGTTGTGATGATCTTGAGGTAAAAAGCCAAAATGTGGTGCTCATGCTACAAAGTGATCCACCAGCAATGCACGTATGTGATTCATCTCACGAGATGACGGCATGTTGTTGCACTATAGAAAAACTTCAACTAGATCCAGTTTGTTTTCTCCATCCTGAAGATTTGAAACATTAAGAAGGACTTTGTGGTATCGTGCAGAAGAAATGTATGTGTGTGTGCGCAGGAGTCACAGAGTGTAATTCAGTTAAAATCTCCCTAGGCACAGCTGAATTAAGAGCAGATTAGGGGCCGAGTGCTGAATGTGTAAGTTAGAGTATCCCTCTGCACCTCCCTATGTGCGGGTCTGAAGTGCTCCCCTGTGTCTTAGCTTAATGGTTTTGAAAGATGATATTAAATGTGGGTCAAATTCTGTTGAAGCCTGTTTTATTTGTATTTCCCTTCACAAGATCTCATGGAAAATGATGCTAGTGTAAAGGCAAAATTTAAGATATAAGACAACGGAAGTTTAAAGACCATAAAAGGTTTTAATTACTACAGTAGCAAAAATTAAAAACTGCTTCAATTTAGGTAAACACCTATGCAGTGTGTTTAAACGGAGTAAGCAAGTTACAGCGGGCTTTCTCTGGAAAGCTGACATCTTAACTGTCATGTAAATGAGAAAGCTGGTTTCTGCAATCGGGGTGATGATGAAATACATCATTGTCTTAGGCATCTGGGTTTCCATTGAACTATCCTGAAAGCTCCACGCATCGATCACCAAAAAATGGGTACACTAAGCATCAAGGACTAAAGCAAAGGAACTAGCAAGCAAAGCAGCACTTTTTGACAGAGTAAGCTGATTTCTCTGAGGAATGTGGTTATTTAAGTGTCTGTAAAAACAGTCACTATGGATTTACAATAAATGAAAAGGTGCAAAACTCACTAATCAAGATAGGTTGTTGAAATTCTCTAATCTGCTTAGAGAGGGTCAGCCTCACTCCGAAACTTTTCATTTCAATAACTTGCATTTCGATAACTTCATTTCGATTATATGTGTGAAGGTACTACTGATGCAGAGGTATATATTTCTGACAGACATATAGAACCAGCAGGGCAACATCTTTTCCCAGGACGTTAGTAGTATTTCAACAGGCCTTATGCTGCACACGCCACAGCAAACATAAAACAATTACTTTGGTCAGTCAATACACTGAAAAACCTTTCTTTCTACTTTTGCCTAATAATTAAAGGTTCAGGAAAATGAAAAGCAGATTTGAGCTTTCATTGCATTTTAGAAAGAGTCCCTACCATTCCGGAATTGAACCCTGTTCTCTCACTCTTCTCTCTCTCCCTTACTAACTCAGTCAGCTGGCTAAACCTACTGTATCTCACTCTATGAACCAATCAGTTTCCGGCACAGCCTCTGTGAACCAACCACCTCATGGCTGTCAAACTATTTCTTCTTCATCCTCTCAGTTGGATGCATCCTCCTTCATGTTCACCATATCCCTGCCAGCCTTTCCTTTGGCATCCCTCTATCTCTGCCTCATATCATCCTCCATGCATCAGACTCCTGCTGTTAGTCATTGCAGCCATCATATCACCAATCGCCTTCTCTTTTGATCCTTCACTGGCACTGTACTCCTACCTCTCACATTTCTCCATCCTTCTCCTCATCATCTATCTCCATCACCACCAGTGTCTAGACCCCTGGGCGAAATAAGACTGTTCTTTTCAAGGCCTGTCATTGTATTTTATAATGTTGAGCACCAAATTCTCAGACAACAGACGTTCATTTAGCACTTCTTAAGTAGTATTACTGTGTCTTGCCTGACTGAAAGGGGGTTTGTAGATAACAATTCAGACAATTTGAGCCCAATTGATTGACCAATTTTTCATTTTATTATGTGGTAATATAAAAGTTGCAAATACAAATCAGATGCTCAGCAAAAACTACTTTACAACCCATGGATAACAAATGAGATTGATTTGCTTTTTGGTTGTTGCATATTTTACCAGTTTAAGCAGAACAGAAAATAAATAAGAAATACCTGTAAAGGAAAATGACTATTACTAAAACAGTGTGTGGTTCATACAGATTTATTACAACTGCATTTTACTGAAAGGGCCAACAGTCCACCTTACTGGTGCACTACAATAGAAATAAGTCAATACTTCCTTACTCTTCTTTCTTAGTTTTACTCTAAAAAATAAAAAAAAAGATTAAAAAAAATTACAAAATTCTTTAAAGGGATATTAGTTTATATTAAACAACTCACTGTTACATGTTTAACAGTAACGTTAGGGTTTGTGTGTCTCTAATTGTTGATACACCAGGTGACAAGAGGTTCTATTTGCGTGCATGTTTTTAAGCAGAAGAAGACATTGATAAATCTGATTCTCTGTCCAGAAATGAGCGAATGCACGGTTGATAAATGAGGCCCCAAGAGTTTCACTTCCTAGACGCTGCCCACCTGAAACAACTCATAGATGCTCACAAGCTAAGGATATAAATATGGCCACCAGATGCTGGGTTGTAACACCTGAAAACAGTTTCTGGCAGAGAGATTAGTCAATGAGGAAATAACTGAACTCTTCTTAGTGACTAAAGTTGAGTTATTCATCCCTGTAGGGGGATTCCTCTTCTGCACATGAGCCTTCGGAGCTATTTAGGAGCTTTGTGAAGCTAATACTTCAGCACCCTTGGGATCAACACCAAGTCTCACATCCGCATCTTGGTGGAGATCATTGGGGAGAATTTTCCTGAAACAGGCATTATGTAAATACAGGGAGAACAAGCAACTCTACACAGAAACATTAACTTAGCTGCATCTTCACTGAGCCCACTCACAGATGGAAACGTAACTTTCTGTTCTAACATCTGGATGCCATGCTGAAAGTATGGAGGTCACACAAGTACAAATCAGGCATCGGGCTGCCTTGCAGCAATGATGTCGCTGTCTCACCCTGTATTTTGGCAGAATCAAGGCTAAACTAGAATTGTTAAGAATTCACCAGTACAAATTTGGTAATCTCATTGACTCTGCATTGGCAGGAATGTGAGTGAGTGTGTCTGGCTGTAGCTGGATACACTCAGACTATTTGTTGACCTTCTTTGTCCACTCTGCGTGACTGACTATCTACTACATCCACATCCCCTGGCATGTTTCACTGAACGTGACTGTAAAAATGTCAAACAGCAAATTGATAAAGAGCCTGTGTGTTATTGTGTGTGGTTGTGTTTGAGTAGCATGTGTTAGCTGTACGTATCGTTGAAAGAGCACATCGGGGCGGCTGCCTCGGGGCCATTGTCCTCTCCAGATGTTTTCCTGGGCCCCAGTCCTGCACCCAGAGAGTATAAAGAAGCCAAAACTACTAGACACTATAAAGCCAGGCTGTAAATTTGCTGGATCTATTTGCACCTGAATGGGGCCAGGCGGTTAGGCTCGAGCAGGTGGGGGGTCCCAATTGTGAAGGCCTGTCACACACACACGAACACCCATACAGTACAATGCAGCACAGGCTGTGAGGCAGGAAAACTGCGATCAACCTCCCCCTCTTTTCACGACGAGGCTGTGAGAGAGAAAGTGCTTTTAAATGGTAATGTAAGGAACAAAAGTCAGTGTGCACTTCTTCAGTGGCAGAAGCCAATGATGAGCTAATGAGAGTGTGAGGAGAACTATTATCTTCATGCCGTGACAGATTTGGTCAGCTGCTCTATGCATCCAGCGAGTGTCCAAAACAGTGTGCTCGATGTGGCAACTGTTGATGAAATGGATTTAAAGCAGAGGTGAAGAAACAAAAGTGCAGCACAGGATTAGTTAAAAGGCAGAATTTAGTCCGGATACAGGACAGAAGACTTGTCGTTGCTGCTCTGAAAAACACACAACACAAACCAGTTTCCAAACTGAGTCAACACTGACTCATAGCAAAAAGGTTTCTGGGCGTGAGCATACTGGTTGGCTGGGGCCGTTGTGTGTGGACTCTGGTGATCGTTTTTTCCTTTCCGTCTTTGTTTTTGTAACGCTACAAGAAGGGAGGTTAAACATGTATGTACACATGGTGCATATGTTAAACAATGTCTCCAGACAACTTGTAGGCCAACAACTATATACTGTAAATACACAATGGTGAGATTATGCATTAACGTGAGCTGAATCTGGATAAGTGAATGATAATCGATGGATGAATGCAACTACTGCAAACACGATGACGTTATTGTGTGAAATGTAATCACTAGCTGGATTATGTTCTCATACATCATTTTCTGAATGAAGTGCATGAACAATAAAAATGTGTAACAACAACGTAGTTACAAAAACTGGATGTTTACAGCTGTGTGTGCAGGAAGCTTTAAAACTGCTTTTAAAATTTTATAATAAAATGGTAAATACAGTAAATGTAGCTTTGTAAACTTAAGTTGCTAATCTCACAAGTCAAACATATGATACAAAAAGTGTTTCAACAAAAATTGAAATTGAGCAAAAGTCAGACAGAATAAAATGTGTCAACACTTGGGACAGGGAGCTTATATTGATCCACCTGTTGGGTGTAACGTTGTGGATCAGGGGTCAGTATGAGCACTCTGACCAGCCCACAGCCTCTTTTATAAAGCAAAATGTGATGCACTGTGTGTCCTGACAGCAGACGATTATTATGTTTTTGCCGTGTTGACCCCTAATTGGTGGACTCAGCCCTGAAGTTGTTTTGTTTTAATCACTCTCTGTAGCTTTCCTGCACTCCCTTTCCCTGTCCCATACGCTACCTCTCCACCTCCTTGTTTTCTGCTGCACACACCCCTACACATTTGTATGCGCACATAAGTATGTTTACCTTGCTCAAGTTGTGTACTCTGAACGCCACATTGACTCCATTTTGTCACTCATCACAGAGTAGTGTTAATGTTGTGACCTTTCAGCACGCACCCTGACATACCCTGCGGGAGTCAGCCACAGCCCATTAGAAAGTCATCTAACAGTCTTGACTTTAATGACCAAATCACTCCCACATGTAGTTCCACCAGTTACTAGACCTGATTCACATACACAAACCCCAAAACTCATAGTTTGCCATAAAATAGTTTGACATAAGATCAGAGGAATGCTATATGAACAACAGTTCATAAATATAGGCGGTGGTAAATTGAGGGCTCATGTTCTTGTCAAATGCTGATGGTTGCCATACAAGTCAAACTCAAAGCGTGTGTTTGCTGAGACAGTGTGACACGTGACTCGCTGAAGTTAGGATTAACAGCCTTGCTCTAATGCACCACAGTGGTGTTGATGAGAGGCTAACTGCTGGTTTTTCATTTTGATTATTCTTAGGTCCAGGAATTAAACAAGACTGCAGGTCACATGCCTGCCTGATTAACAATTAAGCCTGGGACATACGGAGCTGATCATCGGGCGTTGGACAATGTCGGCACATTGGTGAGCAACCCTCTATTGACAAACGCATGAAAACAGCAAAGTCACGAGGACACACACAGATGTTATCTTTACATTCCAATAATGAGACCATATCGAACAAAACTGAGGACTCCATTCAGGAGAAGTTGGCATGGAGAGTCATTTCCTTGCATGCAGGTGCACGAGGTGCATGCTAGCTGTAGTGCTGGCCAAGAAAGACTTAAAGCTACTGATGTGCTCTATGCAATACTGCTCTGAGATTGTGTTATTAGTCTGTTTCTAGATAAAATATAGAACATGTCACCCTGTGTAACAGTGTGGGTCATTGATGTCTGTTTAATAGTTTTTAAACAATAGTGGAGCTGTTTTACAGACGAACCAAAATCTGACTGTGGAGTCTTTTTATTAGGGTTGTTAAGAAAAACTAAAACCGCCAGAGAGAAAATCACTAATCATAACTTTATAGATGACATTTTGCTTGAAACACTTAATAACAGAATATGTTCTTTGGTTTGATTAATATTTCTTGCAGTAGTTTTTCTCGATAATGTTTAAACAAAGACAGAAACACGAACAATAGAGGGCAACAGATTTCTAAATAGATATTGAAAAAGCACCTCTGAATAGTTCCTTGCCTGTGGGTAATTAGTCGAGCAATCCCAATAGAGGATTTGTTTAGTCAGTCAGTCAGTTGTCAGGCATGTTAATGAACCCATTCCACCATCACAATCACTGTTTTTTTTTTATTTCAGTGGCTCCTATTCCCACACTTACCACATACAGAAAGTGTTAGGGTTATATTATATAGACCCAAGAAACATTACATCGCTTGCTTTCACCTCAAATCACTTTTTGTTTGACTGAATCAACCTCAGATTCCTGAAATGTGCCTCCTGTTCTTTTTTGTTAAACTTCCCCTAGAATCAAAAGTCTTTAACTATATTCGTCTGGTGATGATCACTGTCTGTAGTTAAATGCAGACCTGCCCTAACCTGTTTTTATGTTAGAATATAACCTGATTACCACAATCCAAATTCATTGATATGCAATGTTTTCTAGCCTCTTTTAAGGAAACCACCTAAATTGCTGCTGTGGGCAATGAAGAATGTGAAGTTGATGTCACGTCATGTTAACTCGTGGGGGACATGGGTACCATGTTGTAAAGAACCCCCTTGCCTTTCTGTTGGTTAATTGAAGGCTGTGTTTGACTTCCTGTCATGATTCTAAAAAGCACCACCACAGTGAGTCGACGCTGCTGCCATAGCAGGTCAGCGAGAGGGCTGCCTTAACTTTACCCCATCCCCATCACATTTGAATGATTTCACTATTTAATCATTTTGTAGCTAAACAGAACAAGGTATCCATTTGTAAGCACTGTAGTGGGCTACGCACACACATACATTCAGATACTGTTACAGTTAAATAGAGATCACCTGATTGCAGTAAATGTGTTTAAAGTCCACATGTTTCCAGAAGCTCCAGTTACTGATGAATCAGCTATATATTGGCCCTAACTAAACCTAATGACGATAAAAGGTTATTAAAATGCAAAAGTCAGGGGAGGTATACATTTGCCTAGAGCACTGTCCTCAAATACTTTAGTGACTGTGAAAGAAGGAGACCATCAAACACCTGTGATGCCTTTAAAAGAGTTATAGGTGTCTGTGGACGAGATGGGACAGACCTGTTGCCCAGGATCTTTACTAGTGGAAGCTTCATGAGAGATGGGCAAAGAGAAAACAACCATATAACTGTAAATGTGAGAGTCTGTCAAAAGGTATGAGACTCTGAGGCCAATGACTGATGAGACAAAAACGTAACTTTTTGGAATTTTTTTCTTTACTGCCCAGTTTGTAATGTCTTCTAAAAAAGTGATCAAATGTAAAAAATGATACATTGTATGAATATTATTGACCACAAATGTGGTTAAGGGCAACATTACAACTCTCACAGTTTAAAGACAGGAAATGTAAATCCTAATCACTTGCAAATTGATTTTGTCTCTATTTGTCCTCTTAAGTAAGTTGATTTCACACCAATAAATGCTGTTGAACAAGAAGATAAATAATATAAAGTAGAGGACAGAAAAACAATGGGACTCTTGTTTAGAAAACGACAGGACAGAGAAAAAAGTAATTTTTCTTAACTACTACCATCTGGACAGGCTCAGCACAAACATAATGAACGATGCGTGGTCAGGTCTTCAAGGGCCCGACCCTTGAGCTACTCTCTTGTGTCCAGAGCTGGATAAGCCTGGTTTTGTTATGGACAGCACACACACAAAGAATAGAAGAACTTTACAGACGAACTCGCTCATCAGTGAGGCAGACGTTTGTACTTAATAGCACACACTGTTCCCATTTCCAAGAAAATGCAAGGTTGAACACATACATGCATGCTAATTAATGTTTGCAATTAAAGTTAGACTGTATGTTGCTGCTGGCAACCAGCAACGCCACAGTCTCTGCAGCATTCTCACTATCACATTATTCAAATCTTGCCAGGGGAAGTGTTAAATGTGTAAACAGAACAACGGTCCTAAACAAGCATCTTTTTAAATGGTGGCCTGTGCAGTCTTCCAAAGAGTGGCCGCTGGTCAAAGAGTAATCAGTCTGGCACATTCTTCTTGCCTAATTAAAAAGCAGACAGGCTGTCTTTCTCGGAAAACAGAAACAAAACGTCCCTACAAATTTGATGTTTATCTTCCATGTGTCGCTGAAGTCGACTTAGCACCTTTGGCCTCTGCACTGGGATTCATGTTAGCATGGTGGGGGAACATCGCACACACAACATGCTTTCCATTTGAAGTGAACTAAATGCAGCTCAATTTATCAGAGATGGCAAAAACAGACAAGCTCACTTAAATATCCCTCAAGTGTTCTGTGACAATATCGCCACGAACATAAATCAGGCGTTCTCAGCTCAACAAAGCGAACCCAGGAGCTGCAAATTTAAATCACTCAGCACTTTGAAAAGAGCACAGGAGTTTGGTTGAAAGCGCTTTTTTTGCAGAGGCAGCACTATCCCTTCATAATTTAAAATCAACAGGCTTGGGGCTCTGCAGGCTTACGTAGCAAAACAAATGCTTTAGCCCCAGTCCGCGGCTATCAAAACAGCCATTAGCATTTCCGCAGCTGCTAATCGCTGGTTTTGAGAAAACAGGGAGGAAGTTCCTGGCTTCCCACACATTGCTACAAAGTACGCCTGCCACTCATGTAACATGCACACACTATTTCACATGTAACACACTCTCATTCTTTCATGCAGACTAACACACACCCAACCTACTGATCCACACACATGGAGGCACTTACTCATGGACTAACACGTGGTGTCACTGGATTCCATGCCCTCAGGCCCTAATGGGAGACACGGTGGGTTCCCAGGGCCAGTGCGGGGCACTTTGAAAGAAGTACGAAAACAATTAAATCATCAGCATTAGCTCTGTGAAGGAGGAAAGGGAAATTACTAGTAATAATATAAAGCGGGAAATGGGATTACAGTCAGAACAATAGGACCTTTTAAGATATAAATTTAGTCATCTGTAGATTCCACATGGGGACAAATGTCTCCAATCTTTGAATGGCACACAGGGTCTAATGTGAAAATGAGCTTTAGTGACACCCATGCAGGGACATTGAAAGGACTTCAGGGGTCACTGTCGGGTGCTAATGTGTGGAGGTGACTTTCACGGAGGGAGGCGTAAAAAGTTGCTTTTTTATTTTCTCTTTACCAGATCTGTAAATCTTCAAGTAAGTCAGCTGAAATGAGGCACATTAGTAGCAGAAACATATGAGCATAGTGAGTAAATGAGGTGACAGCAATTTCATTTACAAGCTGAACATGAACAAATGATTGAAAGGGTTGGACCTTTGTCTTCTCATGTCGCTCTAAAATTAACATAAGAATTTTAAAGTGATACTACTTGTTGACCTTAATTACTTAGATTTCAAAAAAAGGTCATCGATAAAAAAAGAATCATATTCCAATTAATATTCCAAACACCCACAAACAGCATAGTTCCTTCAAATTCCCTCATTAATGGAGGACGTGAAGTGAAAAGGATGTTGATTGAATTTGTAATGCAGCCTGTAACAGACATGTAACATGTGAACCTAGTTCATCCACAGGTGTTCCCATCAGACAACTATAGTCTAAATTGATTTATGCGACCATGCTTCCACCCTTCCAAACGTCTGGTATTACTTTCTGAAGGTCCACTATGTATTACTGTGGCACCTGGAGTACTGAACACTGCTGATTGGTCAAATACTGCACAATGATTTATAATAATTTGGAAAAGAAACTATTGCACATTGCACATTTCATATGTCAATGGGGTCATTTGCTTAATCTTTCAAAGTCCTGGCACTGCTGTGGATATGCAAATCATAATGCACTCATGCATATAAAAATGGGGTTCCAATGCATCTAATGTGGAAATTTGATTATGTTTGGTTCCCATAATGAGTTGCTGAATATGTTTCAATGCAACATATTTTTTCAACATTGACTAACGAAAAGTATATGTAAGGAGGTGGTTCGGATGAGTGGTGAATGTACAAAGTGCAGGACTGTCATCCAACAAACCCCAGTTTGACTCCAGAGTCTTGAATATTGTTTGGTTCCAACAATAAAAAACACTTAATTTAGGATTAGAAAGACAAATATTTCAGTAAAAGAAATTAAAAGTTTGTGAAATTAGCCAGATGTTTCTCTTACTGTAACCAGCTGCTGTGAGTTTCTAAACACTACCATTAAAATTTTATTTATACTGTATTCAGATAAAACTGGATGGAACACTGCATTGCAATTGGTGGAGAGCATTATGTTGGAAGGACACATTAATGCTTCTTCTTGTTCTTGGCATATATAATGATGTAATGATGTGGCTCAGTTCTTAGAAGGTTCACCAGCCCAGAAATACTGTAGCACCTAGTTCACCTTGATAAAAAAAAAAAGGATGTGTGTTTGTCCATACTGACATATTGGTCCTGCTGATTTTGATCATGTAGATGTACAGAAGCTGAAGCTGAAAGTTGCAGGCTCAGCATAAGGAGCCAGGTGTGGAAACATTAGTACACAGCATCACTAATTCCAATCACTAATCACTAATTTATGTTGGTCAGCTCCTGTTTATGACCTACTATTTAAACTGCTAATGATTGGAACCATCTGTGATTTATTGTGCTTGGTGCTGATTTCCTGACAACCACCAAGCCGAGGGGAGGAAAGTTTCAACTTGTTTTCTGTGTCAGGTAAAAGTTAAAGGCATCATTCCATTTCCTGTGTACAGTATCACTGACCACCAGTATTCAATAAAGGCTCACAAAGAAAATCATCTTCAGCCATGATAATGATGAGAAGGTCACTTTGCTCTAAATTTTTTTATTTATTTATTCATTTTTAACTGGCAATGCACAGCTGGGTAGGGGAATGAGCTATTAGGGGTTCGGTGTCTTGCCCAGGGACACATCGACATATAGCCAGGGCCGGGGATCAAACCACTCACCCTGTGGTCCGTGGACGACTGCCTTTAACAACTGAGCTACAGCCGCCCCCTCAGGTCACGTTGCTCTAAATGTTATCATTAAATTATATAAAGAATAAACAAAGTACAGCCAGTGATGTGCTGCAGTGGTCAGACTAAAACTGTGCTGCTCACAATTGAAAAACATGCTCTTATTTTGAGCTTAGTGAGGTCTGAACTAAACCTGCCTTTGGAGAAATGTGGAGCAACAGCTGTGACATTCTGTTTTGCCATCTGAGCCACAGCTGCCTGTTTTTGTCCAAAAATATTGGTCCTTGAAAGAAGTTGTAAAATTAGAAAACAGTAAATTGATTGAATATTTTCAGTAGTGCAAACAGGCAAACTGTGAAATTGATTCTCACATATGGTCTCACATATTTGTCTGATATGTTTGCATCTATAGATCTATAGGTCCACTAATCTCACAGTTGTTGGTTCAATCCCCGGCATTGAGGAATTGTGGAAAGCAGAGTTCTGCTCCGTCCTGACGGCCGGTCTTAATGCCAAATTAACATGCGGACAATGATCTGCTGTGTATAAGCGTAAGTTAAAAAAGAATGTGTTATCCAGCTCTTCTGTGAAGATCTTTGATTATTGTTCTGCCGACTGCAGTTTGAATTCAAGTCTAAGTTGGTGATAGTCTTTATGGACTGTTTCATCGTACCATGTGCCTCTCATGAATCCCACATGTGCTGCTATTCTATATTAGCATGATCTACAGGAAACTGATGTGTGTGTCGCCTAAGTATGAATTCAAAAGGTGTGTGCATGTGTGTGTGAGTGCGTGTTGCCCGGTGAATATGTCAGATTGTTAAATCTGCAGGTGGTAAAGGTAAGCTGGTAACGTAGCAGGGGAGGCAGTGTTGATGTGGAATAAATGACAGGGTTGTCGCTGCAAGCGAAAGATTGTAATCATCAGTTCTAATGAGGCATTCACACATATAGACAAAAGCAAAGGCCAGCAACAGCTTTGCCCCACTTTTTTTTTTTTTTGGATAACTGTTTGAGGAAGTGAACCCAGCTGTTTCAGGTGTGCACTGGAACCTTGAACTTAGGGACACATTGACCAGAGGAGCAATGTTCAGATAAGTCCGAGTCATTTTGGTCTGGACTTTAACCTCCCAGTACAAAGTCTGTGTAATGTCTGATTGAGCCCATGTATGAATAGGGCGGGTCATTTTCTGAAGAGTTGACAGCAAGCGAATGGACATGTTGTTGTGCTGTAAACAAAACAGGGACATTTCTGCAGCCTACGTTGCCTAAACTGGTATTAGAATTTTCAGAAGTAAGGTCGTTTCTAACATGGACAGTCCCCTTTTGTGTTCTACAGGTGTGAAAGAGCAACTTGTTCCTGCAGATATTGTGCAGAGCTAATATGAGAAAACAGCCTCAGTTTATTTTCCTTCATTGTTAACATTATCTCATTAACATGTTCTGTAACGTAAACTAATGAGGCAGGAAAAACGGACTTGTATCATCTTTAAACTGGTAACTTTGTTGTTGTGGTCACTGGCAGCAGAAGCAACAGAAAACAAAGTTTTTTCAGTTGGAGCTAAACACATATTCATCAGAGTGTGTGAACACTACTACTAAACAAACTAAAAAAAACGTATAGGGGTCATCATTCATGTCATACTTGAGTTAGAATAATTATGAGCCTTCAACTTTTAAATACTGTTCACATTAACGCTCAAGAGAAAAACTTGGCAAATTGACAAAATATTTTGTATGATGATCCACAGGTGTTTTCAGTCCTCTTACAGCTCCAGGCCACAAAGAACCACAACTTCCCCTCATCCATTTCAGCCAGTGAATGACATGTGTGTGAAATGAAGGTGGAGAGGGATCTGTGAAGTCCCCACACATCTCTGGCATTAATGGAGAATTAATGTGCATATTGCTCAGTAGTACCGGAATGCTTTGAGGTTTGGCAGCCTGCCCTATGTGAGCTTCTCCAAAAGCATGTTAAAAAAAAGAGAAAAGATAGCTCTGAAATCTGTGCTTGTAAGTGCCATGTGTGCGTCAGTGGGACGACTTGTGAGCTTTCCCTCTAGATATGACCTCATGCCTGTGTGTGTGTGTGTGTGTGTGCGCGTGTGTGAGTCACTGTGACTCTGGCTCAGTTTGGGCCAGTTTGAATATGAGTGTGTGATGGTCTCCAAGGCCATTTCTTCTCCTCATGGTCTTACTCTTTTCTCAGCCTTCTCCGCCATAACATCACTTCCTCCTCAAGCAACAAAGGGACTATTTTAGACTACAATGATCTTCCTCTGACAGCGACACAGAGGAACACAAAGACACACAGTCAAACAAGTGAAGTCTCTTCAGGTTCGTGTGCCTCACCCCAGTTAGCAACTTGGCAAAGGTACACAAGCACGTAGGCACACACACACACACACACACGCACAAAATGACATTTATTTCCAGATTAGACAACAATTAATGGTAAACAGGATTAAAAATAGAGTAGAAATAATTAAAAGTAATTAGTTCTGTGATGCATTAGTTTAAATGTCTGATTTAAATCTATTGGCTGTTTTCACACAGCAACAGCAGGACTACTTCCTCTCACACGGAATATAATTCACAGCCAGCCGTCAGCTCCGGTGTGTCACAGCCCTAAGGTTGCTCAACAAACAGAAGAAGGCAGCAGCATTTCACTGAAAGCAGAAATCTGATTAGATTTTTCCCTCACACAGTTGTTAGTCAGAGCTCCTAACATTTGCAGAAACTGTTAGTCCACACACTATTTATAATGTGCAGTGGGAAAACTGAAGTAATCTGCTCTTACTTCATTGTTTTTGTGACTAGATTGTGCACTTCACCTCAACATGTGCACTTCACCTCAACATGAGAAGGACCTGTTTTGGTGTTTTGACATGAACAGAAACAGGCTGAAACACAGACATTTAAACTACATATTGAAACAAGATGCTACTTCCTGACTTTTTACCTCATTTCACAACATAGCCCCATTGTGGAAACCAAGTTTTTTCATTTAAATGACTACTTCCCCAGGTACTGGGGAAAGCTACAGCCAAAAGCGCCTACAATGGGCACTTGAGCCCCAGAACCAGGTAGCAGTTGAAGAAGGTGACCTGGTCTGAGGGACCATGTTTGTTTTTTTTTGTTTTTTTGGTTTTTTTACATCAGAGGCAGTGTGATGCTCTGAGCAATGTTATGCTGGGAAACTTGCATCCTGCCATTCAAGTGGATACTTCAAGTGGTTACTTTGACATGTACCACCTACTTTAATATTGTTTTATTTATCAAGTACACCCCATCATGGAACTGGTATCCCCTCAACACAGTGGCCTCTTTCAGCAGGATAATGTACTTGTCACACTCAAATAGTTCAAGAATGGTTTGTAGAACGCAACGATTAGTGTTGACGTGGCCTTCAAATTCTCCAGATCTCAATGAAATCGAGGATCTGTGGGATTGACTGAAAAAACTAATCTACAAATACCTCACAATTTAGAGCACTTGTAAAGATCTACTACTAACTGTTTGGTGACAGATAGCACAGCATACCTTCAGAGGTCTAGTAGTGTCTGTGCTTGGATGAATCAGAGCAGCTTTGGAAACAAATGGGAGACCTGCAAAATATTAGGTGGGCTGTCATATTGATCGGTTTGTGTTGGGGCATAGGTTTTCTATATATTCTAAGTTACAAACTTTAGCTTTAAGTGCATGTGAACAGTGCAGAGAACTAGATTAACTGGTCTTTTACATAATCCAAAGTCTCATAAATCAGGTCAGATTTTCTATGTAGATAGGAAATGCAAGTGCATTTTAAGGGAAGGCAAAATTAATTACCTAGAAATTTGTTACTGTAAATCTGGTAATATTCAACTATGCAGCTGTTTTAGAATGTTTTGCATTTTAAAAAAATGTATTAAGCAATGAATTCTTCATGATTGAGGCTGAATGCCACACACACAAAAAGATGGAAAGTTCTGAAAGATGTTTTTTTAAATTTTAAATCTGAATTGGATTTGGTGATTTGTTGACCATTAGTAAAAATATAACCTGATATCAGCCTCATCCATTAAAGGGCATGAACCAGTCATAATGAAGAGCTGAAAATAAAATGTCTAAACTAAAACTTTATTTGGTTGCACTATGAGCAGCTTGACTGGGATGTAGGGCCTCTTCACTTTTTTTTTTTTCACTAAAATATCATCGGAGGTCCTCAGTTGGGATGTATAGAGGTTATATGAAGCTATAGGCCTTATGGATGAGTGGGTGCTGCATAATTGTGTTCCTCAGGCCCACCTGGGCTTTGAACCTGTGACCTACAGACCCAACAGGTCTACTGCCATTTCACCTTCTCACACCCTCCCACAGTTGCTGTACTGCTGCCTCTTTCTAATATAGAGAATCTTAGTTCGTACTCTTTTTTTACTCTGATTTCCTAAGACAGTTGTCACAGTGTGCAGAAAACACAGCCTTTGTGTTCTTTGTGTTTGTTGTCTTTACTTTTATGTTTCCTCACACAGGTCACGAGCAGTAACACAAAGTACAGTATGCACACAAAGCCTGCACACAGCACCACAGGCCCTGGCACACTGCGCTGTCTGTTTCTTGGGAAATGGGGGGTCACACAAAGTCAGTGCTGTGATCTAAGGACTTGTGATCCAAGGATCTAACCATGGGAATTAGAACAGCAGCCAGCAACACATTCTGACGTCAGTACTGGCAAACAGCTTTAACAATGACTGCAGCGAAACACTGCACATGCGTTTGTAGTAATCGGGTGCTTTGCAAATATACATTTCAAACACTACAGTGAGGAATAACACAGCAGGGTTAAATATAGAGCCCTAAGTACACAGAACTTCTGAACACCACTTTTCCCAGGAAATAACTGCAGGAATCTGTTGTCAGCCTTGTAAAACTGTATTCATATGATGTTGTCCAGTTGCAGTTTTTGGTGCAGTGGACAGTTGTGAGTTCATGAGAATGACTGGCAGAGACTGGGGCTTAAGGCCCAAGACTAGAACCTTTAGACTGCAAACACTTAACAACTGTCTCTGCTGACTGTCAGTGCCGACTGAGCCAGACTGGCTCTCATCAGGACTAACAAGGTCTTTACGACTGAATCACATCCCTAATCGGCCATATAGCAGTTAGGGTAGTGCCATCCTTAAGGCTATATCTGCAGTGAGGTTTCAGGTTATGAATGCAAACACACGCACACACACACGCACACACACACACACACACACACGTTCAAATTTTCCTGAAGGCATTCATTGACATAATGGATTCCCTAGTCTCGTATCCTTAACCATCCTAACGAAGTGTCTAAACCCTACGTTTACCTAACCTAAACCCGATTCTAAGCTGAACCCCACCTCTTTGATTCTTTATACCATGGGAGCGAGGACATTTGGTCAAAGTGAAGATAGTGCTCACTTTCTCACATCCCTTCAAACTGATCACAAGCCCAATTACTTCAGTACACAAATTCAAGCTGTGTCTTTTCAGGGGTGCATCCTTTGAAGAAGGTGATCCATGCAGTCTAGAAAAGACCAAATTGAAATGAGATAGTCTGGTCTACGGAGGATTCTTTTTGCGTCACCATCTGCTCCCAGTTAGAGGCCGACTAGCTGGCCTCTGCATCCATTATCCTCTTTTCATCACCAGCATGCAAAAAACCTTGGGATAGGTTGGGAAAGAAGGCCACATTTCTCTACCTAATTTGAAGGGGTCTTCTAAAAGGGACACACTTAATGTGACTCTGTAAGACAATGCATCTTGAAATGCAGCCTTTGAAGGATGCAGCCTCTGAAAGGAGTCTTTTTAAAACTCCAAATGCCTTTATCATTAGTTTTGAACACCTAGTTTTGAATAAAATAATATCTGTAAAAGTCAAAACCTTCTGTAAAGGTTTCACATTAAAAGCTTAATTGAATATGCCGCTGAATTGAAAATTAAATTCAACAGCTAAACTACAGAAGGAGAATGTACATTCTATCTTCATACTAGTTAGTCTGCATTCACACATACACATACTAATGATAAAAGAGATGTTTGGGTAAGAAAGAAGAGAAAGAAGAATAATCTTGAATTGAGCCCCTGTCATACTTAAGTGAAGGTAAGGGGCAGTTGACTTCTGTCTCACACCTTGGGGAGCAGGACAGTATAGACTTCTCTGCTTGGGGTTCAGAGAACAGGAAAGCTTGGACTGGGCGTTGCTCTTCAGTGCAGGGATGGACGCGGCATTTGTATTCTTTTTCCCATAGACTGCTATATTTATGTCTATTGTTTTGGACTGCGAGCTCCGTTGTGTTTCTGCGTGTGTTTGTGTGTGTGTCCACTGTCTGTGTGAGTGGCTGTCTCTGGCTGGCCAGCTGGCTGAAATCCAGTAATGAAAATAACATGTTGACCAAAAGATGACCGCAGAGGCAGAAGATGACAATGGCAACTTTCTTTCTCTATCTTTTGTTTTCAGACTGTGATTCCCACCATAGGTCACTAAACACAGTCATAAACAAAGCAGTGACAGGCAACACAACAATGGCTGGGAATATGCATGCAGAAATGTGCACGTGTGTGTGTTTGTGCTTTGAATGTATTGCTATTGTTGATCCTCCTTTCACATACATTTAAAGTATACAATAGAATACAATAGAAATATAATTTTTGTCTGGATGTTCAGCACTTACCTTAAAAAAGACTGCATTTAAAATGGGCCAATATCAAATGAACATTGCAAGTTCCAGGTCCATTTTCCTGAAACGTGTACAGTGTGGCTTTAAATGCTACAAATAAGAGCCAGCAGACAGGAGAGTCGTTGCAGCCTAAGGTGACTAGAGGAGGTGACGAAAGAAATGGAAGACAAAGAAGAAGGGGAGTCTGATCTTTAACCTCTCATAATGATACAATGTAGAGGAGGGCAGATCATGAGGAGGAAGGTGAAGAATGAGAATGACGAAACTGTCTTTGTGTTTGCAAAATAGGACATGTGACAAGTGCTTAGCCACTGCATGATGGAATAATTTGAATGAATCAACAGAGAAATCACTGCTCTACACAAAGTCAACCATGGCTACAAAAAATGTTATTTCCCAGTCAGTTTCATGTGCAGCCTCCAGCCTCCTGTGGCCTCTGCTTTGCATAGAGTTGATTATAGCTGCTACATTTTACCCAGATGTAATTTCTTTCTGTCCTTTTGTGCTGCTGGTCCAAACTACAGATTTAAAATAAAAACATCAGAACTGATGCACCTGATCTTTGTCTGCCCTATGTGTCCTTTTACCAAAGGGTAGTTATATAGTGGTGTTCCCCTGTGACTACTTGTTGAAAACTTCCATCCTTCCTTGTGTTTCTCTTTAGGGCGATTCCACATCGGCTGTGACTCAATGGTTCACTGCCCTCTGACCTGACCATTGTCTACTCCACACTCATCTCCTGTCTGCTCTTCGTCCATGATATACTAAGTATATTTTAAAGCATCTAACTGCATTGAGTTGGCATGGTTACCTACTCAGATATTACCACAAAATGAAACACAATGGGGAGCATCGGTGTGTTGTGCTTGGATGGAAATCTTTTAGGTTCTTTTTTGCTGCAGCAATTTAAAGGTGGGATGTTGTCACCCTCCCAGCTTATCACGGTTACAGACATCAGGCAGTGTGCCAAAACATCCAAGTAACATCTTGAAATAGAATCAGTGGTGGGAAAAAAAACTTTTAATCAGTGCTGAATATATTTTCTACATCCAAACAACAGGAAAGTACTTGCGTCAGCCACAAAGACTCAGCAGAATGCTCGCACAGTAAGTTCTGGATGTTTAACAGTGGTTTGTTGCACTTTATATATACTTAATGTCAAGATTGGAGATAAACTAAATGATGAAATTTTGATCAAGTTTTTGTTGATTCATATTCTCAACTGACAGTTTAGAATTCATTAAGAATTTCAATGATTGATTTCAAAGGTGAGGAAATGCAATCAAAAGGCAATACTAAATACAGACAGAGGGGGAGCTGGGAACTGGCCAAACAGGGCCAAAGGCATCGTCCTCTGGGAGAATTTTGAATACTGCAAGTGTAGCAGCGGGATCACTCCTGGAAAATCAACAATCAACTTCTTAAAGGAAAGTTGGCATCATGCAGAAGAGATTTTACAGACACTGTAAAGCATTTGTCATTAATAGTTAGACTGAAAAATAACATAACTCTTGTATCAGTGATCCATTATTGCAATAGATATAATATAGTTTCTTAATGATTCTGCAAACACAGTATTCCCAGTCTCAAAACATCATCTCCAGAGACTTTAACCATACATCCCGTAAAAACAATGACAGTAAAATTTGGGTTTTTGTTATGCAAATGTAAACCATGCATATAGATCCTCAGACCTCCTGCCCCTACAAACTTGCAATACTTGCAACAGACCACAAGAATAGTCAGAAAATAGTTCAAAGAGTCTCTAAAGGTCTTGAGAGACTGTTTTAAAACAACAGAGTGGGAGGTGCTCTGTCAAATACATGGAGAAGACACTGATTGCCTCACTTCCTGTATTACAAGCTACATCAACTTCTATGTTGAGAACATTGTGAACACCAGGAGGGTGTGGTGTTTCTTAAATAACAAGAACTGGATCACACTTCAAATAAAGCCACTGCGGCTTTTAGGTCAGGATACACAGGAGCTGGAGATGATCCAGGAGGAGCTATAGAACAATTCCCCATTTTAAACTTTGGAGAATATCTTGTGAATTAGGTCAGGACATTATGCTGCTCTTTCACACCTGTAGCACACATCAGGAGATTTTCCATGTGAGATGCATTCTCACACACAGCTTCTCCGCATACATAAACTAGCTAATATAACTGAGGTTTGGAGAGAAATGAGAAACATTTCTGGATTTTAGGGATTCAGTAAGAGACAGACTGAGGGCAGCATTGAATGGGCAAATGCATTATACGTATTTTTTAACAGATTTGATCCTCAGGCAGCTCACTCACCTCCAGCGTTCCCATTTGCCCAGAACCCCAGTCCCCCCGTCCCCTAATTACCTGTCTATCTCAGCAGTGCAGGTGAGAAATAAGCTACAGAGAATCAATGTAAGAAAATATCAGGTTTATATTGCATCAGCTCCAGAAAAGGCTTGAGCAAATCGAAACTTTGGAAAATGTCTCCCACGCTCTGCAGGACACTCTGAGTGCTCTGAGCAACACCTTCAGCCACAGGCTGCTCCACCCGCCACGTGTGTAGGGGAGCTACTGCAGGTGCTTTGTTTCTGTTGCCATATATGTTGCTATATAATAAAGCTTTGTTTTTACATTTTCTTAGAGTAAGCTGGTTATTTATCTATCTATCTATTACTGCAGAAGAGTTGGAGACACTAAAAATTCAGCAGATGTTTGCATGACCTAAAAAAAGCTTGTGCAATTATGTTAGATGTTACAAATCTCTAGCATTTGAAAGTTTCATCAGCTGCAGCTGGATACGTTTACATGCAATAAACCCTAAATGCCAAGTTGTAAATATGTTGATAAGAAACTTATCAATGAAATGTTACCTGGCAAAATATCCAATCTTGCAAACATACAGGTTGTCTGACTACAGCATCATTAAACCTTTTTACTGTTGTGTTTAGAGACACACAGCAGCTGGTTAGGGTAAGAGAAAGATCGAGGGATGGCTTCTTAGTCAGTTGGCTACGCGCAAGCAAAAAGTGTCATTTTAAGCTTTATTAGCTTAACCAACTGCGGACCCTGAATGCATGTGTCCACCTGTGTTGGTGGCCAGGAGAAAGAATGACCACCCAACATGATGAAGAGAGCTGTGTGTGCACAGCGTGCCACAGAGGAGACCTGACACAATACAAGCCCTCGCTGATGAACGTTATCTCAGTTTTCTTTTGTGACAGTGGGTAGCGTCTGTCCCCTGTAGCTCTATGCGAGTGGGGGTGGGCGTGCTCACTGAGGTCAGAGCAAGGTTGTTGGGATTGGCGAGCACTTGTTTGTGTTTATCTCAGAAACTGGGCTGCCAAGCTGTTTGTGAGGTAGGTCACTATCAGGTCAGGAAAACAAGAATTAGCTAGAGAATCTCACTGCTGATGAAGCAGTGAGCATTAGGTGAGCTGAGACACATATGTTAAGTAACTGTTAAACAGAAAGTCTTTCATTTTTGTTTAGTCAGACGTGTGTGTGTGCACGTGCACGTCAGGACCACTTCTCCCTTTATCCTGATCAGTCTTCCTCTCTGAACAGCCGATTGATCGCTCTCTCAATCGATTTTTGTTGCTTCTCCTCTGCTTGCCCTTTACCCACAAATCCCTCCTTCTTGCATCACCCATCACCACTTTTCACTTTCCCACTCATTCTCACAATTTATTTTTTGCCTTTCAGTCTTTCACCCTCTGTACTTTTTTTCTCTTTCTGCTTTTCTGTTTCAGGCTTCATTCTCACATTTCAGGGTTTTTTTTTTCTTTCTCTAAACTTCTTTTTTATCTTTTTTCTTCCTATCCACACTAGTTTTCTCAGTGCAGCCCAAAGTCAGAGAGTTGATGATGTGGCAGGAAAACCAACACTAAAGAAATCAATAATGTGACTTAATACCATTTAATGTGAGTAAAGGTTGTCGTGTGTGTGATACTGCTTCAAGCTCAAGATTTAATAGGTCAGGTCCTCCAATTTAAATCGAGTTATCCCCTTTCACTATTTCATTAGTTTACAGTAATGACTCAGTCCAATGTGAATGGCATCATGAAACAACTTTGTCTTTACACTATGAGACTTTAATGCAAAAGCTCTAACACTTGTTTTTTACTGCTTGGACAAAGCTGTTGATCTTTTTCAGCATGTCCTAATGTTGCCAAACCATCATTGGTTAAATTGCCACTTGAAAACCACTCACTTCTTTGTTAACTTGGAAACAATTTGCCCACTCCTTTAGCAAAGTTTATTAGAATGTCATAACCAGATCTTTCGAATTTTCAGTGTAGGGGCAAGTATCCACCTCTCACTGCCTCCCTGCTGGAGTTCTCCAGAGCTCAGTTCTCCTCTATGTATACAACATCACTAAATTCTGTCATCTGCTTGCATGGCTTTTCTTGTCATGTCTATGCTGATGACACACAGCTCTTCCTGTCGTTTCCACTTGATGACTGTGCCATGTCATCACACATTTCTGCATGTCTCTCTGACATCTTTGTTTGGCTGAGAAAAAGACATCCACCAATCATTAACTGTAACTGCTTATCTTGTTCAGGGTTGGGGGAGCTGGAGCCTATCCCAGGTACCCTAGACAGGTTGACACACTTACACTAACATGCATGTCCACGGACTGTGGGAGGAAACTGGAGTACCTGGAGAAAACCCACACAAATACAGGAGAACTTGAAAACTCCACACAAAAATGCCACAGCCAGAGATTTGACCTGTGGACCTTCCAGCTGTGAGGCGACCAACTGAGCTTTACCCATCACAATTTGCCCTCCATAACATCAGATAAATACCTTTCTAAATATGCTACTTACACTTCATCAAAACACACTGTGGGTACCACAGATCACTGCTACCCACAGCATCAGCTACAGTGATTTTTGTGTATTTCTTCTTAATGGTTTGCCAGTATTTTATTTTTATTTTAACAATTACATTACACCTACAGCTCTAATGTGCAAACAAATGGAGTATAGCAGTAGTGTAGAAACAGAAATAACAACATTATTAGAGTATGTCCCTCTGCCTGGCATCTTTACTCTATCTGATCTATGCCATGATCAGGACAGATGCTGATGACATATAATAGAATGAAATCTGTTCTGAAGCATACTACAAAAAAGAGGACATGCAACATGTGAAAATGGCTACAATCTTTAAAGCAAAGATCACAATCTGCACTTCAGTGTCAAACTAGTTGTTTCTCCTCTCTGTTATCGCCCTGCAATGCAGAAATTTTAAAACATTTAATTTCAACACAGCAGGCAGAGTGAGTATTTATAGCACAGGATTTTCCTTGTGGTTCATCTAAGTTCATTTGTGTTGGCTGATAAAACTTTGTGATTTATGCTGTGAGGTGTTAATAACCCTGGGGCATCACACACAATAACCTACTGTTGTGGCAGAACAACTCCACATCCTTGCACAAACGACTGGGAGTGGAGATGAGGAGGAGTGAAAGTCAGATGAGATATAGTACACACATTCATTCTCTGCAAGTGTTTGTGTGTGATTGACAGCAGCAGATGGTAGTATGACCAGGGTGATCCCCTGCAGTGATGAGTCTGGGGTCTAGCTTGACCCCCCTGCTGGTTACCAATCACCATTGGACACAAATAGTTACTTGAAACAGTTCATACAAATGGAAACTTCACACTAGTAGATGCATAAAAAAAATCAACACAAATCGTCTTCCACACCACCCGCAGGCATCTAATCCTCCACTCATCATTAGTGAGAGGTGATGTAAATAGATCAGGCGACAACTTACGGCTCAGTAAGAGGTGACTGTGAATAAGGCTGTGGGGTGTTATGTCAGGTTCTGTTCCTCTTTGAATATGCATGAAAATGAGACCAGATGGCACTTACCCAAATGCCGTAGATTCAGTCCTCACGTGTGAGACCACAATGCATGTACAAGATAATGCTAATAATGTGATGTTGGAACTCTTTGACACTTCAGCTGTACGACTAAAAAGGCTATGCCACTTCTTAGCATTTACTGTGTGAATGTGACAGCAGGTAAGAACATTAGGAGCTGTCCAACTGTGAGTTTTATGTTTTATTCTTTACTGGCAGGGTTTTCTTTAGCTTCACTCTCAACACTGCCGACAAATAGCCTGAATTGTAAGCCAGTGCTCCGGATGTTAATAGTATAATATTACATGCAATTGCCATTTGTATGAATAGCAATTCGATTAAAATTCTGTAGAAATTAACACTTGTTTCTTAAAGTCACTTTTACAATGATTTGTACATCTGTTCTCTTCTCCCCTTTTTTTGTTACTCTTAAAAAGGAAAACAGCAACCATTTATTGGCATGGTAAGGATGGTAATGTTATCAGTTGCTATCATGCCCAGTTTTTTTCCCATTTCAAACCAACATTTAGCCTTTGTAGCTGAACCTGAGCCCATTGTTGCTCCTAATTTTAAGGTCTATTTACAAAAAAAAAAGTGCATTAGTAGGTAGGTGAATGGAGCGAATACATATATTATAGGACTATATTTTAAAGCACTTTTGTAGTCTTGTGGGTTTGTGAATAGTTATGGGAAGGAGCTGGTCAGCCGGCAGGTCAGTGGAAAATCGCTGTATAGGGCTATTTCCAGATTGAATATTGAAATCAACGTCAGTGTGTAATGCAGAAGGTCTTGACAAAGTGACGATTTTTAACGCCTCGAGAATGAGAACAGACTGGAATACATTGACAGAGGAGGTGGTTTCAGACTGACATTATCTCTGACCTCATGCTGACATTATCAAAAATCTTATTTTTGACTTTAAGTTGAACTTTTTGCCTTTCCCCTTTGCAGGCCTTAGTGTGTCTTTATATAGTGACTCATGTCAGATCTGCTGCACAATGGGTAGGAGATGAAACTGGCCCAGTTGTCCTAAGCAGGTTTTTATCAGCCATCATTATCAGGCAGTCCTGTCAGTGTTAGTAAAAGAGTGCTTGTTAACTCCTAATTTAACACCTGGGGAATGTGGCAGCCTGGAGCAGAATCTCCTTATCTGCAGAAAGCTGTGGAAGTGCTGGGAGCTGGAAATTCACCAGATGCTGAGCATCTAACCTGGGAAATGAAAGTGACTTAAGGGTCAGCAGAAGGTCACAGAACATGGTGCAGATAAATACATGCAGTTTGTCTTTTGGCAGTTTATCAAACGATGAGGGAGCATGCTAGGTGGAGCAGGCAACTTTTGCAAAGAGTAGTTGGGAAAGGTCAGCAAAGATGGCAGAGCTAGTTTTCTTCACAGATTGAAAGAATGTCTTGATAACCAGTAAGCGGTATAGTGCAGGCGGTAAATGATAGACAGTGACAGCTGTCCAATGCCTGGGATGCTGTGACCACCTAGCAAGAGGCTATCTCAGATCACAGTGCAAAGAAAGAGGTTCACAGTCAAACACACTCTAGATGGTGAAAGTGTATTTACAATAGCACTGCTGCACTGTGCTGAGAGAGTTGGCTCACTAATTACATTCTTCTTAATTCGTTTTTGCCAAAACTATATGACAAGACAGGGTCATTACATCGATCAGCACCAACATTAATACCACCTGGTGGTTTTAATCTTTTGGTGGATAGTGTTGTATCTGATGGGTGAAAGCAGTTTTGATCAGATTAGATTAGCTCAGATTAAGTATTAGAGTTGATTATGTGGTAAATGTATTGTCATTTTCCTGTTGTGCCAGTGTGTGACACATACCAGGAAACTGGGTTTGTACACCAGTGTGTATCTCATGTGTAAGTGGAGTTCTGGGGATAAATGATGTGCTTACATGTTGGGGTGTTCTGGTGCTCAAGCATGTTGTAGGGTGACATTGCTAAATAGCTCACCAGATGTCATAAGGCCACTGGGTGTGTCCAAATCTAGCTCGTCCATTAAAAGGGCCATGTCACGCCACTCATTTTGCTCAATACAGCTGTCAGCCCCATTTAAAAAAAAGACAAGAGGGAAGGGGGAAGTCACTTTCTGGGGTGTGTGTTTGCTGAGGAAAGAGTGATGGGAAACACTGACTAATCAATTTCCAACACCAAGCTCTGGGACTATGGAAGTGGGAGTGCTTGAGAGAAGATGGTTTGTTATAATGTTGTCTGAATGAACAGTTTCCTTCTGTCATTACCGACACAGAAAGAGCCACAATGTTGAAATTATATTTGGCACTCGGTACAAGACTGAGAAGTGTTACTGCTTATTTGAACAGACTATGATAATCATGAGGCTAAAGGGCGTTCGCTGACCCTTTCCACAAATAAATTCCCTAATAAATTCCCATCAGTTCAACTCATTACCATTCACATTCTCCTGCCAGCAGTGCAGAAGCACTTTTTAAGGTTAAAATGTGATAATTATCATTTATCGTTGTTACAGTTCTATAAGATTAATACTATTAAATAATATGTAAAGTTACATTTAGTAAACAAGCCTGATACATGCTTCTCACGCAGTGGCACGATGTGCAACCAGCAGTAATCGCCTTAGTGATTGAAAGGAACCACGAAATTCACACATTATAAATATGTTGATTATCTTATCAAGAGCAAAAAGAAACACAAGCAGGTAGAACATCCCATATGTAGTTTTTTTACTGGTCCACAGCACCCAGTACATTGTCAGAGAGCAACACTGTGGACAAGAGTGTAGCAGGTGAACACACTGATTGTTGGCAGTTGTTGGGATACAAAAGCATGTTCCAGCCCTCACACTTCTTCAGGAAACAAGTTGTGATCTTATAGAAAAGGAGCTTAATTTATTAGTTTTTCTAACTGGTAAAACTTCAGTGTGCGTGCGTGTGTGTGGGTCTTGTCAGATTAAATTATAAATAAAATTCTCAAGAAGTGAGTGTCAGATAGTGTTCAGGATTTTCTCATTTCTCATCTAACAACCTTTCCTGTCCTTGGACCTGTCTCAGTTTTTATAGGACTACACATGGACTGCTTTGAAGTTCTGCACACAGAAGTTGAAATTTACTGTCTCCAATATCATCATCTTTGCAGAACAACTCTCCAGAGTACATGTGTTACAGATCTTCACTTTTCCTTTCCTCTTCCAATTAACAATTTTTACCAGACCAGGATGGGTCACATATTTGACTGGCGGTTTTGAAGGGTTTATGTTGCGAGTCAAGGGTCAGCAGAGTTTAGTTGTGCCCTAGAGAAGGAGCGAGTGTTTCACCAGAGTTTGACAACTGAAGCTGCCTCTACCAGGAGCAGTTAGCTACAGACTGAATGTGAATTAGGGCGGGGGGCCCATCCCACCTCTATTGTCTGGATGAAAGAATGGGTTGTCTTTCATGTCCCAGTGTTAGCAGCCCTCTGGAGCTCCTGGTATCAACCCTACTGATCTGTCTAGTGCTGCAGGGAGGAGCTTTGAAAAGAAAAATGCACAAGCTACATGCTACTGATTGATAATTAAGATCAGTCTGAGATGTGTTGATGCAAAGGATTGACAAGAATACTTTGAGATATTATCTTTGTGTGCTTTGATTAGTACACATGCTTAATAAGGTGTGTTGTTTTTAAGCTTAAAAGTGAATTTTTCACATGTTTGAGCCTGTTCAGTGCTTGTGAAAGCCTCTATTCTTTCTGTCCCAGTCCTTATATGGAACTCATTACCCAGTTCCTCTATTCATCCATGTTTCCAAAACACACCAGGGCCACATACGTTCATTTTTAATGATTTTTTAACCTGTTGGAAGCACAGCATGCATGAGAAAACAGTTATAACAAAGTTTGCTACTCTTTTTTTATAACCTTTACTAAACCAACACCTGCTAACAAATTGATTTTTTCTCCAGCAGATTGTGTTTGCATTTAAAGGAAACTATTAGAAAAAAATTACATAAAAACTGACATAATATAATTTCTTGATGTTATTATCTTAAAATTCTACCAATTCCAATCCAAATACCAACTATACATACTCTTTGATTAGGAGGTTGGTCAAAATTGGTTGTCAGTATTTTTTTTAATTATGGATCACTTTAAATTTTTCAAGTGAGTTCAACTTAGCTGCCTTATAACTGTGCATTAAGTGAACTTAAGTTGAATAGCTGGTTGTTTTGATATTTTAAATACGCTCCGTTAAGTTGAACTGAAAAAAGACTAATGTTCGATAACTTGTCCTTGAATATTTCAAGGAACAGAAGTTAAGCAAGTCAGGTTTTTGTTAAGTGAGTCAGGTTTTTGTTATGCACGAAAAACTTTTGGCAGATGCTGTTGGTGCCATTTTGTAATAAAATAGGTACAAAGACAGCATCTAAGGCTGCTCTTGTAGACCTCAATTCAATACCATCACCACAATTTAACATATATTAAAAACACACTCTGTCTTCCTTTTCAGTGTTGTTACTTGTCAAAAGTTATATAATTGCATATTAATTCCTACTGTTAATTAAAAGTAATAAGAGACAATATTCCTTTCTAAGGCAGTAACATTACTTTTTAAGTTATGTTACAGAGCTAAAGTCAAATATTATTATCATTCTGTTATATATTATGTTATTAAAACTAATGTCATTACATAATGTGTTACAGTGTCCATCATTTTCTTCAAACTGAAAAAAGAACCCTGCAGTTTACACTGTTGTCTAAACTCTTGGATTCTTTCAACTCATCGTTTGAAGTCAGACTCAAATTAGATCCTCTCAGAAAATTCAAATTAGAGCTTTTAAGTTGAAAACTTATATTACGTTAAGTGGTAAAGCTCAGCTGATCGCACTAAATCCCTGTTAGATGTTTTACAATGATGAATTATCATGAACTTCTGTTCAGATGTTCCCCCGAGGTTAAACTGTCATAACTCTTTTGTGAGTTGTCACCAACAGTTCAGAATGTCACTTTGTCCATGTCTTTGATTTGTGAACAAATCCATGCAAACCCACAGACATTCCAAACGGCCACAGCTGGACGACCTAAATCTGTATACCGACATCCAAAATGCAATTAAGAGAGCAGTTTGTGGATTCAATTCTTTAAGTTGATGATCACTGAGGATTTGAAATTATACATTTCATGTTTCCTAATGGGTTCTCTGCACATCAATGTGTTTGCAATAAAGGAACCACTGCTGGTCATTTGGCTTTTTTTAAATAAATGAATGGGGGTGTATTTGGAAAACAAAGTGTATATAGTGTCTGACTTGTAGAGATAATTAACCCATAATGACTGTGACTTTTCATAGTTTATGGGAACTCTAACAGCACACTGGATGGATATTTCATACCATTTGTAGTAGTATCACTTACAGCTCTTGAAGGGCTACAGATGTCAAAATATTCAGTAAAGAAATAGGTTTGGGACCAAGCAACTAATTTCAGATCTATATAGGTGAACCCAGGCATGGTGGGGTGTCCTCAACAAGTTAGCCCAGCTGTGAACAGGCTTTCTCCAGTGAACAAGGACTTCATACATAGCAGCCATGGCCTCCTACTGTTAACTGAGGGCCCTGTAGGTGCGGTCAGGGAGGCTACTGTTTCTCCCACTGTCAGTGAGATGGATGAGGGAGGAAACACAGAAGGAAGGAGAGTCTTTTTAGGCCTGGTGACATCTTAGACTGTGTTTGATACGTGAGCACAAAAATGCACATCCCCCCCATCTTCACTTGCTCTGGCACAATAAACACACGGTGTCCCCAAACACTTAAACACACATGCAAAAGAAATTAGGTTACGGCCGTTGATGATGGCCAAATTAGATCTGTCACACTCTCACATGGGAATAAAAAGTGCTTTATGGGAGATGGGGAACAAACATGTATGCACACACTTATACACACACACGTGTGCAGTACAAAGGTTGGAATTCTGCACAAAGAAGTAAGGGGATGACACCATACTGTGCCATGGACAGGCAGCATGATGGATATTATAGATCAATCACCCTCTCCATTTAATCAGGACATCAGCCTTTAAATGAATGGGATGGGGTGATGGGGTAAAGTGGGAGGAGGTGTCAGAGGACAGGGCAGGGGGAAGCTAGAGTCTTTTTATTACCATGTTTAACCCCTGATGAGAATCTTTATGGGTTGATGGAATGAGGATGCCATATATTTAAACTAGTAAAAACTCTGGTCTTGCAGGCTGCTCTTAACACAGGAAAGAGGTCACAAAGAAAATTAACTGGTTGCAATTGCTAAGGGCTACTGTAATATCGAGAACTACTGATACAAATAACCATAGGAACGAGGGATCTGCTGTGATGTTTGATGTTTACAACAGCTGCTGCTCTGGGAAACTGCGGCAAACTACGTTAGTATGCTAATGACTAGTTGTGTTAGCATGCTAACAATTGGTAATTAGCACCAAATGCAAAGCGCAGCTAAAAGTGGTGAGGATGTAATTGGTTTATAGGGTGTTTGGTCATAAATATATTAGATAAACTGTAATATTGACCCAATGATCAGATGATCATTTTAAAAGGTTAATGGATCACCAAAGAGATTACAGTTGATTCTAAAGAGGACAATATGACTCTCTGAATTCAGTTTCATGGCAGTCCAATCATTAGTTGTGAATATAAGTCACTCAAAACCACATACGATATATTTGTTTTAGAGAAATCTGTGAGGAGCACAAACTGGGGTAAAGCAGGAAGAATCATTACAAATGGTAAAGCTGTAAAATAATTCTTCAGAATTATCAGAATTTGATTAATTCAATTTGAATCATGAGTTATTATTTTTTTTTTAATGGCCATCTTTTCTGAAATTAAATGGGTTCCTTGTTTTGATCCAGTATACAGTTCACATAATACAAACCTCGTTCCAAAAAAGTCATTTTTAAAAAATTGTAATGTAAATAAAAACTGAATGCAATGATTTGCAAATCTTATCAACCCATGTTTCACTAACAATAGAGCATAAACAACAAATCAGATGCTGAAGAGACATTTGACAATTTCATGGAAAATATTAGCTCATTTTGAATTCGATGGCAGCGACACATGTTCGAAGAGGGTGATGTTTACCATTGTGTAGCATTACCTCTTCTTTTAACAACTGTCTGTAAATGTCTGGGAAGTGAGGAGACCAGTTGCTCGAGTTTGAGGAGAACAATGTTAACTCATTCTTGTCTTCCCTGAAAGAGACGTTGTCTTGATGCTATAAAACCTCTATGTACTGATGTGTAAGTTGCCCACGTCATAGGCACTAATGTACCCCCTTACCCCCATCAGAGATGCAGGCTTTCGAACTGTCTGCTGATAACAAGCTGGATGGTCCCTCTCCTCTTTTTCCACAGGACACGGCGTCCATTTTGCCTCAGACCATTTTAAATGTGCTTTGGCCCAGAGAACACGGTGGCCTTTCTGGACTGTGTTCACATATGGCTTCTTCTTTGCATTATACAGCTTTAACTTACCTTTGTGGATTGTACAGTGAACTGTGTTCATGGACAGTGATTTCTGGAAGTGTTCCTGAGCCCATGCAGTGATGTCCGGTAGAGGATCATGCTGTTTTTAATGTAGTGTCGCCCGAGGGCCCAAAGATCGCATGAATCCGGTTTTGACCTTCAGCCTAGTCCCTTGCTCACAGAGATTCTGCCTAATTCTCTGAATCTTTTGATGATATTACATACTGTAGATGGTGGGATCTTCAAAGTTTTCTGAATTTTTTCTGAAATTGTTCCACAATTTGTAGATACAGTTTTTCACAGAATGGTGAACCTCTGCCCATCTTTACATTCGAGAGGCCCTGCCTCTCTCAAATACTCCTTTTATAACCATTGTGGCAATTACTTTTCCAGCCTTTTGTTTTACCAAAGTTTTTTCGATGTGTTGCTGCCATCAAATTAAAACAAATACGAATGTGAGTAAAATGTGGGTTGATGAGACTTCCAAATCGTTGAATTTTGTTTTTAATTTAAGTTTTTACATCTTCCCGACTTTTGGGAATTGGAGTTGTACATCCATGTGTAGGACAAACACAGGAGAGGCTGCATATGGCCTGAGAGGAAACATACAGGGAGAAAAAGCCACCAAATTTCTCAGAAACTCAGTTGTGTTTATGAACATTTCCTCTCCCTTGTGAATTTTGCAGCTGGACAGTAATTGAACTGGGGAGGCTGGTCTATCTGAACGTGATCCTAGCATACAAACACACACAGAACCTTTAACATTCATGTTCCAGATAACATTTAACACAGTGCTACGATGTGGATGTTCAAACACATCTGCCCTGCATGCAATCCTGTCAAATAAAGTAGCAGACTCATCCATACACGCTTACCATCACATCACATCTGTCCGTGCTGAGAATGACACAGCCGCTTCTTATCACCTAAAGCTGATGCAGATAAGTGACCTTATAATGACACCTTGTTCACTCTGATGTTGTTGTTCTAAGGTCATCCAGCTAATAGACTGAGTCTGACAACTTTGTCCCTGTATGAATAATTATACCTTCTCCAACCTGAGAGTAAAATGGCCTGAACAGCAGCCAGAAAATCCATATCTGAGAGAAATGCTTCTGACCTGTGAATAAATAAAAATCTGCTTGTTTCTATTAAACTGAGTCAGCAACCCTGTAAAATGTTTGCATCATGCTATGACAGTGAGTGCTGAGTGGGGAAATGGTGTATGAATATGATAGTACTTCACTTGCTGTGTGGACTTCTCCAGAAATGTCCTTTGACTGATGTGTGTATGTTGAGTAAGACCTTGGCTCCTTCCTATTTACTGGTGTCTTGAGTTTTCACACACCAACGTCAATATGACCCCAGTCTTCAGGAAACCTCTATTGTTTCATCTAGTGTGTGTGGGTGTGTGCGTGCGTGTTTGTGTGTGTGTATGGTGGGTAGAGGAGGCCCGGTTTAATTGGGGCGGGTTGTCCTTGTGATTGATGTGTCTCACATCCTGTTTTCAGTTTCTCAGGAGTGCTCCGAGGCGCACGCTGGGAGTCGCGCATGCTCGCTCACATGGCTGTTTTGCCATGTTTTCTTCTGGGCGAGGAGAGAGATGAAAGAGTTGAAGGACTAAATATCACTCCCCATAGAGCTAAGAATAAGACAAAGACAAATTCTGCGGAGTCTTCCAAGTGAATTTTATTTTTGCCCTTGTTTTGACATCAAACTATGGCCTCCATAGTCAGCGTGGTGCACCAGCATACATTGCTGCTCATGCTACTCTCGGTCCTTTGCCCTCTCACTCATCTTCTCAATTGAGCAAGCACAGACCTACCCCTCCAAGCTCACTCAGTGCCTTTAATTTCAGCTGATAATTGCTTTGGTCATTTTACTTTTGAATGGCAGGAACCTGGAGGGAGGGATCTCCAGAGTGCTGCATAGACTGGTGGTCTCAGATGAAGATAGAGGCAAGAGCTTAACAGATCAGCTTCCCTGCCAGCCAGTACTTCAAACCTGACCCTTGACCTCCCAGTTTGGCTGTGAGAATCACCTGTCCTCCCTTCTCTCTTTTAACGTCAGGCCTCCTTGAGAAAGATGATCCTCTACACTGACCATCGCCTGTCATATGTCTGTGGTGATGACATCCAAGTACCCTCTGAGTCTTTTGTCACAGAGGTCATCTGTGATCCTCCCCTTATACTTAATTACTTCTCTTTAGAGGAAAGAAACATGACTGTCAGATGCAAGATGAATTCAGGCTCTTCGGCGGCCTTGACACAAACAAATGGTTGGGAGGAAGACCTTTTGCATATGGTGTTGGTAGAGAATGGGGAGCTCTTTTAAGGGTTAGTGAGTTTGAATGGAGTTTGTTGTCATGATGGCTGATCTTGAGAAATGTTTATTCAGAGGCTGGACGGCTGCTCAGTGGTTCAGCGAAGGTTGTCAGAGTCACATGGTAGCAGAAAGTAGGTAACAATAATGGAAAATTCATCAGTGCACGTGTTACTATAAAACACTGCACTTGACTTTTTGCTCAATTTCATCCAGCCTTGATTGGACTTAATACAAGAAGCTTTCTTTCAAAAATGATCTATGAACAGACCATGCTGTTTTATTTGGAATTATTTCTTGCAACAATATCAGTGTTCTCTATGTAGAAGTTTCATAGAGTTAATGCAGTGTTGTGAATTTTTTGGAAAGAATGACATTATGTGGCTGTAATTGCCAAGAAAATGTCCTAATTAAAATCACTAACACTACAGATTTTTTTAAGCATTTTGGTCAAATTATAACATTGGCCTTGCTAAACATTTAAACAGAGGTGCTACAAGAATAAAAACTCAATTATCAGGCAAAGGTGCATCCACTTTAGGACATTGTCTTTCCTCGTGTTGACATAATAAGTAGACAAAATGCCTTAAAATGTACACTGTACAAAAGTACAAGTACTCCACCATTAAAAAAGATAAAGGTCAAAAATATCCTTTTACCTAGCAACTGTGGACAAAAAAACAAGAAAGCTGGTTAAGGTGAGGAAAATCATTAAGCACTTTACATTGGGGAAAGGTCACAAAAGTAAAATGTGTGTGTGCTTAGCTCTTTGAACTTCATGTATTTTATAGGTGAAGTAGTGATCAGTACCAATCATTTATTAGTTGATTATATTTTAATAAGAATCTACACATGTAAAATCAACTAAAGCTGTTAATTAAATGTAGTGGAGTAAAAGTAAAAGTAACATAAAATTGAAATACTCGAGAAAAGTACAATTACCTTACAATTGAACTGAAGTGCAGTTAAGGAAGTGTACTTACTTACTTACTTCACTTCTCTTCCCACATAAAATTATTATACAAATATCATTTCCATATTGACTATTGATGCCTTTGTTTAGTGTTTGAAACCATTCAAAACAGGACTAGGGAAAAAGTACCCAAACTCGTCATGTTTGAATTAACATTCATAAGACAGAGAGACACCAAATACCGTCACCACAGTAGGACTCATTATTTGGGATCAGCCCAGATTAAATCCTGGGTTGGGTCTTGTCTAGGAAACACGTAAACCTGTGAATACCTCTAACAACAAGCTGCAGACCTATTACCTAAAACAAATTCCTGTGCCCATACAGTTTTAGTTGAGAGAAAACTGTAGCAAAAAGCATACACATACATTGATACATTAGCTGTGCAATGTGATTACTTCATCTTCCACCATTGTGCTTCTAAAACAAATGAAATTTGGGGAAATAATTAATTAATAATTTCATCAGCTTCAGGCTCTAAATAAATTATTAGTATCCCGTTTAAATGTGCTGCGTTTAAATCAGATTTATATCATCATCAAATATTTGAAAACAAAATCAGACTTTCCAGCATCCCAGTTCCTGTATTGTGTACAACATGTTAATGGTTATGATCACAGATTTTTGTGAACAACATGTTAGCAAGAAGACAAATGAATAAAATAGATGGAAGAGGAGAAACAGGCAGCCTCCCATAGCACTAGCACAATGTGCACATTGGGACTTTAAGCAGAAATGCTAAGTATCTGGATTTCTGAAACCTATGATGTGGAAGCAGTTGGCCAAATTTAACCAAAGCCTATTCCAGCCACATTGCCCCCAAGGCTCTCCTCATTTACACATATATCAAACTGCAATTTTATCTACTTTACTGCTAGCATAGTGCAGGGCCAACAAGCCCCCTTTCCACCCACATACCCCCCCTCTAATTTTGTACCTTTTATAGAGGATGGTGTGACGGCAAAATGCCACCATAATCTTGCCTTGAGCAGGCATTGAAAAAATGAGTACTGCAGCCCACCTCCCATCCTCTCTTTGCTCTCCTAAAGTCTCCACCTCCACCACCCTCCTTCTTTGTCTCCCTTTGCTCTTCACTTCTTCCCGTATCCAGCCTGAGGTGAAAGAACTTTTCTCATTCAGGGCCAAAGAGGGGAAAAGCTCGCTTTCAGTCCCCCCCCCCCCCCGACCTCCTCCCATGACTCTTTATGGCAGGACTCCTGGGCCATCAACATGACAATGTGGCAGGGCTTTTTAAACGAGATCCTGTGTTTGTTAAGTGTTTTTCACCCTGAAGAGCAACCACAGTGCAGGGTCAGAGGACCTGAAAAGTGTGCATGAAAGAAGACTTTGATCACACAATCTCAAAGGGATGGACTTTTTGATTAACTTGAGCCAAGAGAGCTGGCTTCTGGTTCCTTCAATGATGTGCAGGGCACTTATGACAAATCTAAGCTATAAAGACAAGCTATAATTCATCAAAATAAAACTTTTAAAAAGTAAAAGAGTTTTACCAGGAATGACTTGAAATATGCTGAAAACACTTTATGAGTGTTTTCAGCCATATGTGGTGGAACTATAATGCTTTCCGGGACTCAGAAAGGGCTTTTGAGTCACAGTGTGCAGTTTGAAATGATGTTGTCTGGTGAGATTACCATGGTTTATCTCAGTTCAGAGGGATCAGCAGCAGCTCCATTTAGAAAGAGCAAATATACATGTTCTTTGAAAGTACTCTTTCCAATGTTGTAGTGGTGGATGCATGTAAACATGAAGTGGTGTAATCCTGTTGAATAGTTTACAATGAAATTAGCGACCATATAAATCTTTAAAATAAAGCTTATACTTTGACTCAGTGTTGTGTATTTACTATTTTGCCCTGAAGAACATTCATAGGCTGGTCAACAATAAGCTTCATTGTTAAGCATCTGTTAAGCATCGTGACACTCAAAGCCAATAGCTGCCTGGGGAGCATCTGATGGTTTAGTCTTTGTGATGTGTCCTGCACCGTCATTGCTAGATGGACCAAAGTTGGTTGCTTTTTGTGGTTTGGCGACGCCCTGTCGGTGAAAGAGCACACTCTCATTGGCTGTTTACCTTAGTGAATCAGTGCATGCGAAGAGACCATGATATTAACCACAACCTTGTCACATTGTTAGTTAAAAGTAGTTATGAACCATCTGTGGTGAGTGAGAGCGGTGTGAAAATGGTAATGGAAAATGCTTTGTCTACAGTTTGTAGATATGCAGTCCCAGGTTTTCCACTTTTTCTTTCTGTCATACAAGCAAAGAACTTGCAGCACTACATGCTAGTCGGCCCTCGTCTTTGTGATGTGTTCAAGCACCACTTGTTGTCCCAGACAAAAGCGAAAAATCCAACACAGCAGATGGTCTTTGTCAACACTGGTTTCCAGCTAACTTGACTGTTGTCAACCTTCAGTGAGGTGTTATGAGTTCATATCAGCCCATAAATATGGTGTTGCAGTTTGCTGGTGTGACAGTGAAATAACATCCAATGATCACAGTAACCATTACAGAAGGCTGTTTGTGATCTATAAAAGAGTGATCTGGTGTAATAATTATACTTCTGTATATCTGGATGTCAAAAGGATCTTAAACTTAAGGGGAAAATGTGTTCACAAGCTAACTGTATTTGAAAAGTCCATGTTTCAGTCTGCCCTACTGGCTTGAGTGGACCTTTGGATTTCCAAACCTACTAAGTTCTACATACTTCAGTCATTAAAGTGATAGCATTTCTAGAGAGAAATGTACAGTTTATTTTTATAATCTTCATTCAGTGAATGTATATGATGTTTAGTTTTTTGGTATTACAAACAGTTTGGTAGAGGATTGTAGGAATTTACCATCTACCGTCTTGGACAGATACTGTATGTAGGGTAACAGGACTTGGCCTGCTTCCATGTAAAGAGGCTTTCATCAATTAGCGGGAATTTAAATCTGAGAATTATCGTTGGAAACACCAAGAAGTGAATAAAATTGAAAGCACATATATTCAAAATAAAGCATAGGCAAGTACGAAGAGGGGACAATTTCCCAATATTGTTCAATTGCTTAGATTTTTTTGTCTGATTTTCTCTGAAGTAAAAATAAGCTAATTTCATTATGAAATATTCAATATAACTGCACTGTATCATTGTCCATTGTCTGATAAAATTATTGATTTTGATATTTTCAAATAATTGTATTATTGCTTAGGCCTGGTACATTTAGAACTATTTTGGAACTTTAGATCATTAATTATCCCATTTCTCATTTTTCATTAAATATCTTTACCACCTTGTGACTGTATGGTGGAGTTCAGCAGAGCCATGTGGAACAACTGTTGTTCAGCTCATATTGCTGCTTTCTGCCATTAACACTGACAGCAAAAAATCGATTTCTTAAAAGTGAAAATATTAAACTGATGAACACACAATACATATATAATCACAGAATTATTACATTTGAAACAGACTTAAGATTTTGCCTTGATGTGAGGAGAACGGATGACTAAAGCATGGTAAGCAAGTTAAAACAATTCAAGTCAGCAAAACTAATGCTTGAATAAGCTGAAAATATAAATATATAAACATATTAGTTCAAAACTCTGACAGGAAAATGCTTTTAGTGACCATAGATCTCCTCAGTAATGTATAATAAGACTATATAATTATTCAACTCAGACCTTTTGAGTAATAATTACTGAAATTGACAATACCCCAGAGAGTGTTTACTCAACATTTTCGATAAGAATCTTGCAAATTTCCTCAGATATTGCTACTAAGTTTTACAGTTTGCATTTACAGTGAATTATACCTCGACTTTTACTGAACCTAGTCAATCGATTAAAGTGCTATATAATATGATAACAACCTACTAAACCTATTAGGCGGTAGATTGTCATGTGCTGCATACCATAAATAAAAACTAATACCACCCCATTGCATGGCAATATTTCTTCCGAGTTGGGTGCATCAAATGCTGCTCCAAACCAGACTCATTACACAGCCTGGCAGCCATGCAGAGAGTGAACTGGTTATCAACCAGCCTCATTTTAACCATTCAGGTTAAAGGTCTAAGTCTGCAGGGCTACCAACCATCAATCAGTAGTCTACTACACCTTTCAAGTCAAGGCTTTAAGATGAATCAACAGTTTTCTAGAGGAGTTGGGGTGAACATCATCTGCCTTGGTCTCTGATTTTATAATTTTTACCCAGTCTTCAAAGCAATTGTGGGTTTTCTCATCCTTTCCCCAGTACTAATTAGAGGCAAATTCTTTCATTTACACATCCACTGCCTTTCCAACATGGCTTCCTTTTTCCTCTCAACCTCCACGAAAAATGTTCTATTTTTCATCAAAAGGGAACTTTAAGCACCTCTCACTTCCTGTTACACAAATGAAAAACAACACATCTCTAGCTCTTTAATGCCAAGTCCTCTCATTTTTGGGAACATGGTTCATGAATTATTAAACTACAACACAACCACAAGTTAACTCAACCAGTCAACCACAAGAAAAAAATTATCCTTTATCTTTGAGCAAAGGAATAATAAACAGTGCGAAGAAGGGCAAAACAGGGCAAGGTGTTCCTGAATGGATGAGCCAAGGCTTACCCTCAGTTTGTGTCACTAAAAAAGAAGTAATTCCTCTCAAATCTGGTGCTTTAATTCTTTGGAAATAGTTCTGCGGAGGTTGTCACACTCAATCTGACAATGCAGACTCATGGATGAATGCAGAGTTACTCAACACAAAAGCCCTTCTCATCTGTATGACTATAAAAGTGACTCCTCTGACAACTGATATCAGTTCACAACAACTCAAAGTATGCTTGATCTACAACTAAAGCTGCACACAGTACAACTCCATGTGAACAAATTATTTCTTTCTACTAAAATTAAACTGTGAGGTGCTGAAAGCTGCAAGTAATTAGAAGAAACCAAGTGACAATAAAGTCCCTCAGAGACTGGAGGACTTTCATTTTTTAGCTTTCAGTGGTGTGACCTTTTTTAGAAAGTTGATTCACTAGGCTTTTGAGTGTTTTCAAATATAGTAATGCCAGTTTATTTCGAGTACGCTGCTCCAGGGAGAATTATCACAATGGCCTCATTTTGCCAAAGCTGGATGGCGGTCTGTTCATGCACGATCATGTCATTGTCAAGTTATGCTTCTTTTTTCTCCTCTGTTTTGTCTGTTGTATGGTTATCTGAGGCCCTTGTTGCTATATTTACAACCTTAGATAAAAGTATATTTTAGCCCCTGATACTGCATTAAAACAATATTTCAAATGGACATGGGCAGAGTTAATTACAGGTCAAATGACACAAGGATTGAAATCAGTGTAAAGCTGATGTCATAAAAACAGCATAGCAGCACATCACTGCATTTACACTAGCAACGTTCATCTTACTCAGCAGCATAAGAGGTGGATCAGTTTTAGGGTTCAATAACACATGAAATGATAAAACTTTTTGATCACTATAGTTTTTATATAAAATATTTGTATTTAAAATAATATCTTTTTATTTTGATTTTCTATTTTTTTCACTAAATACAGGACATGGTGTCCAAGCTGGATATGGAATAGGGTGATTAGACGAACAGAGAGAAGTTCTATTTGCTCAACTTCTAGTGTGAGTTTCGATTGTTTTGCACAATCAATAAATTAAATTTACAGGCTAGATCTAAATGAGGTTATAGTATATCCTTGTTTGCTTCTATCTAAACCACGTAGACAAGGTCTGCGACAGTAGCAGATTAATTCAAAGTGTAAAGAGTTAGGGACTAATTTCAACACTGACCCTGGCCATGGTTTGCATCATTTCTATTAATATCACAAAGAAACAACTATGACTTCATATAACAATTCAATTTCAATTTTGTTGTACTTGAACAATAACAACAAAGGCATTCTATTCAATTCCATTCTATTCTATACTATTGTAACGTGTTAAGTTTAGTTTCCCTCATGAATGGGTTCTTTAAAATACACAAAGAGGAGTCTTTACAGAGTTTAAACTCTGTAAAACAATGCATGCTTAGAAGTCTGCTATTTTTGTTTCTTTAAAAACTTAAATAAACTTCATTTATTTAATTTATGATTTGCAGTCAAAAGGTCCAAAGTTAGAGCAACTCCTATTTTTTCTGAGGTGGTTCTGATGTGGTTTCAATGAAAACTACACATCCTAAGTGGATTAAACTAAGAATAACATTTTCCATTTGGGTAACAGGCATGGGTTTCCTCTGGGTACCTGGTTTCCTCCCACAGTCCAAAGACATGCAAGTTAGATTAATTGGTGACTCTAAATTGCCTGTAGGTATATATGTGATTCTAAATGCTTGTCTATCTGTATATATCTCTCTCCTGTGTTGGCCCTGAGATAGATTGGCAGGGTGGACCCTGCCTCTCACCCTATGACAACTGGGATAGCCTACAGCCCTTCATGACGCTTGTCATGATAAATGGTAAGGATATATAAGATAAGATATACATTATATGCATATCAGAGACAAGAACTTAAGATATACAGTTCATTTTATACATTCTTACATGGTGTTTTAGATTACTCCACACACAATAACTTCAGTAATTATTGCTACACTTTGCCAAATATTGTGTTATCTTTGCTCAGACTTGAATACATGACAAAATGTCAATTGTTGTTTGGTGTTAATAATTTTATCCACTTTGCAGAATATGAACACAAATTATATACACACATTATATACTTTGTGCACAATTTTGTAAGCACAATATATTTATTTAAGCTCATAGATAAGTTATTAGTTAGGCTTTTATCCCTTGGTAACTCCTGCATGGCTAGTAGGACTTAAATGTACAGCAGATATCAAGTGTAAGCTTAGCTTTATAGTATGTACAAGCGAACAAAGGCCCATCTATTAGTAAAAAATAGAATATTTTTGGGGCAAACTTGTAATATTGGGTTAGCCTATTAAAAAAAAAAACAACCAAGCCTGCAGAAGGTAGAATTATGAAGGGTGTGCAAAGGGGTTACCATATATGCTGTTTTAAAAAACACTTTTCAAGTCAACCTAATTTGCACTAACTGTGTGTTGGATTGCTCTGATACAGCATCCAATATAATATATAGTTATATTGCATAAAGGTAATTTTCCTAAACCTTTCTTTTTGAGGGTTACCATACATGTACCGGTTGCGCGACTGCAACCGAAGACTGTCGGAAAATGACGAAAGTCGCGTTGCCTGATGGGAAACTACAAACTCGAGAAACCGCCATCTTTCTTTACAGCGAGTTATTAGGGCAACATAGCAACCACTTTCGAATGCGTATTTCTCCTAAACAGATCTATTGGGGAAATTCCAATTTTATCAGTTGTTGAAAATAACAAGCGGGTCAGCTTGAAATAGAATCCTAGGAATTGTGCATATCTGTAAAGCAGCAGTTTCGTAAGCGGTCGACAAGTGAAGGTGGTCAACATGGGCCGCTCTCGGAGCC
Organism: Channa maculata; assembly: GCA_020496755.1. Lineage (NCBI taxonomy): Eukaryota > Metazoa > Chordata > Actinopteri > Anabantiformes > Channidae > Channa > Channa maculata. The sequence continues at coordinate 1,267,666 of CM035609.1, forward strand.
GTAGCTCGTCCCGCTCCAAACACTCCAAAAGTAGCAAGCACAGTAAGAAACGGAGTCGGTCTCGGTCGCGGTCTAGAGACAGGGAACGGTCAAAGAAGCGGTCCAAGTCCAGAGAATCGAAAAGGAACCGGCGAAGAGAGTCGCGTTCCCGTTCCCGGTCTACCACAGCCTCGTCCCGCAGAGAAAGAGCAGCCTCGCCACCCGAACGCATTGACATCTTCGGCAGGACACTGAGCAAGAGAAATGCTCTAGACGAGAAGCAGAGGAAGGAGGAGGAGGAAAGAAAAGCAGAAATGGAGAGACAAAGGAAGATGTGAGTATAATTTAATAAACTGCTCGGTTCTTGTAACGTTGTGTTTGCAAACGCTGCATAGCTCTTTGAACTAGCAAGCTAATTGCTAACAAGCTAGCCACCATAACATGCTAACGCCAGCTAACGTTAGGCTCTGTGCGGCCCTGCTAATATAGAGAACATGACCACCTGTGAAAGCAGAGCATATCAACCCATAGATCTAAATGTTCGTCGTAGTTTGAATTATGATTTGAAATGACGACTGAAATTAAATCAAAATATAAATATGAGCTTAACAGATGACACAACAATGGTAAATGTATGATTTATACGTTTAATGACAAACATTTTGATGATCTCATTGTAAACAAGGAATTTTTAATTACAGTTGTGTAGTTTTTATCAAAAACTAGAAAAAGGTCAAGAAGTTTAAAGTTTATATAATGTAGGCATTTACCAGGCCATGCATAAGTCCAAGTTTTTTATGATCCTTTTAAATGTTGTTCTAATGGCAAACTTCTTTCTCTGCAGCACAGGTTGGAGAACCTGCTGCAGTGGTAATATAGTTGCTATTGAAGATGCTAATAAAACTAGAGCGCAGTCACTAATCTGCATTTTAAAATGCTTCACTAGTTGCCACACATAGACATCGGCATCTAATGTGGTCTTTTGGTAGCTTTTATCTGTTGGACAGGAAAACTGCTATTGTAAAGATCGGTGTGGTTGCCAGAGGCTGACAGACACAAAAGTTTTGAGTCACTAACCCATACCTGGCTGCCTAAGTGAATCTTATTGTACTGCCCAACAGCTAAAGGCCATACCAATGTAAACATAAAGAACCTGAAAGGAGTTGGGGCATGGATTGGGTGACATTCCCAGTGGCTGACAGGATGAAATAAAATCTAGGGAGGGCAGTTTGTGTGTTTTTTAAATTTGTGTTATAAGGGATTTGTCTGCACACCTCAACCTTTTATAGTTGTCTTTACAGGGTGCAGTTTTAGGAACCAAACATTTTTTCTACAGCTAACATTATGATAGTTGACTATACATGAATACTTCAGTCTGCTGCTGAATGGACGTGGTCATTGTCTGTTAAAGGGCTAGTTGACTGGCCTAAGTCCAATTTGCAAAGGTTAGGATCACTGTCCTGGGCTTTATCATACTTATAGCATTCATTAATAACTACAATTAAAAAATTAATAAGAAAAAGCTGTTGTGTAGTTAGGACAAGGGATTAAGTCTACACAAGCCATGTCCTCTGCAGATCTTTATCAAACCTGCATTTTATTTTGCCATATATGCATTTTCAACATTAGACATTGCCCATGTTAAATATTAAAGGTACAAACGATGTACTATATAAAATTGCCTGTTGATTGTCCCCGCCACAGTCATGATGCATGCACTGATTAAAGTCAAACCAATCTGCAACTTATTTTATTGCTTACTGTTTGATTTATTGTAGCTAATCATCATCTCAATGTTGTAAGTGCATTTGGAAAGAACAGATTATGTCAACCACGCAATCAGACATTTAACAGATTTTGCAGCATGAGGCAGACTTTTTCCACGATGAATGCATTACATACTCTAAACCTGTATAGAATAATGCCTGCGTAGTATTTTATGCCTGAGACAGCTCACCTAGATGGAGGTAGTTTTACGTTTGACAGGGGTTGGTCAATCCCCTGTACTGACACAAAAGGTGCATTTGTGCAGATTCAGTTATAGCACTGTAATCCTAGTTTAGATATAAGGTGATATCATCAATCCAGCAGCAGATTTAACTACACCACTGATGGCACAGAAAAGAAAAGGAGAAAAAATTCGGCACATAGTTGAAACCAAGAACAAACATGCAAGCGTGAATAAAACTCTAATGGAACATAATTTTACAAAGAAGCCCCAGAACTATTGGCAGCTCAACAGGGAATGTTAAAATATTTATTTTTCTGTTGAGTTCACAGCACATTGAACCACACACTGAACCAGGGAGTTTGTCTTGAGGACAAATGTGGCCTGGGCACTTCTGCTGCGCAGGGTCTAATGATGGGGAGTGACCACAGTGGCCCCAAACATTATGGTCCTGTGGTCAGCCCTGCTGTGATGGTGTTGGGGAAATGCATATGACTGTATTCAACCAGTGAAATAACTGTATCCACTGTAGACCAATGTCAGACATGTTGATAGTAGAGACACAAAATGTAGCTTCAGTCTTTGTGACAGAAGTCACAGTTTAGAGTGACACAGTGCTGCAGGTAGAGTTTATAGGTTATTCACAAATTTCTTACATGTGATTAGTACAGCTGTTCCTTTCTCCAGCCGGCAGCAGGAGATAGAGGAGAAGCTGATCGAGGAGGAGACGGCGCGGCGAGTGGAGGAGCTGGTGGCCAAGCGGGTGGAGGAGGAGCTGGAGAAGAGGAAAGACGAGATTGAGCGTGAGGTGCTGCGTCGAGTTGAGGAAGCCAAGCGCATCATGGAGCGACAGCTGCTAGAGGAGTTGGAGCGGCAGCGGCAGGCTGAGTTGGCGGCGCAGAAAGCCAGAGAGGTAACGCTCGGTCGTTTGGAACGCAGCCCCTTCCTCCCCTTCATACCTACCCAAACCTCCACCTCCCTGTCTCATTCTCCCCCCCGAGTCACCTGCTCTGACTGGTGCCTTTCTACGGGACATACAGGGACGGTGGAGGTGGAGGGACCCCCACCTCTTCTTGTTTACTTGTCAGAACGTAACCCAGCCATGGTACAAGTTTCATTACAGGGAAGGTGAAGTGTGTATCTATTTGCAGAATAAAAATTATTGCCAAAGTGTTTGCACATGACATGAACATATTCTGTCAAACAAGTGGAAGTATAGTAGTTTGTTTCTAAGGAGTGTGTAAAGTGGGGGTGTAGAAATTGATCTTTGCATTAGTGTTGAGTAATTAGAAATATCAGTGTAACTCTGTTGATATGTAAATAGTTATTTCTAAACATTTCTAAAATGTCAGATTAGAAACATTGTGCAGGAACTGATGTGCTCTTGTTTCTTGCCCGGTGGGACATTTAAACCACCTTAGTATATAGAAGGTTTTGCATAGACAAATTAGAATTTTGGAAAGTTTTCACCAGCAGGGGCATTGCTAGAAGTTTTTCTCGTTTAATGGTGACTCCACAGTGGATTTTGGCTTTCCGAGGGGATTCCCTAACTTGCTGTGAGAGTTTTGCCATGGCAGGGTTACAAAATGGACTGACTTTTCACTCTTTCTCATCTTTTCCTGGTTCAGTTTTATTTATTTATTAAATTTCATATTTGTCAGTATCTCTGTTCACGTCTGTAATAAAAGGCTCTTTTTGTAAGAGGACACAGTCAGTTTCGTAGGCACTCTCTCTGTCACTATTTAAAAATTTCCCAAATGCCCACAAAACGTGTAACTAGCTGAAGTTTCAGACATTAATCATAGTAATAAGTTCCTTTGTGTTGCATTACACAGGCAGTAGATTTCTAACAAGAAGCCTGATCCTGTGACAGCCTTATAGAACAATATTAAGAGAGAAATTTAGGGTTAGTTTCTTTTTCCACATTTCTTTTAGAAAATAGAAGTTGACGTATGTCTGCCAGACCCTGTGCCCCCACCTCGCCAGCATAATTACGAGCAGAGGGTTTATTTACACTACAGTGAAAAGTATTGTGAATGAGAGGGACATCTAAAGCGTAGTGACCCCGAGATGTGCAGGGAGCAGTCAGTGGTTCGGTACTAATAGGGTGAAAAATGTAGCTTTAGCGAGCTTCCTTTACATATTTCAGGACTTATGTGGTCACTCCTCCCCTGCCTTACGCTTTGTGCCATTGCTCTGCTCTGAATCTCCCCCTCATACACTTTTACCAACAGTAGTGGTAGCTTTAGTAAAGCTAGGCCTATATCTGAAAGGTCAAGGTCAGCCTTCAGCTATTTGGTTGGTTGGATGGCTAGATTCCTTACAACTTAACCAACACGAGTGGAGATTTTCTGTCTCTGTTCCTCTCATATTCCAATTTTTTGTGTAGAAATGTTAATCCCAATTTGTCCTGTACAGGTTTTGTTTACACGCCCCATCTTGTCTTTAACAATGCTTATTCTGAGAATCATCTGTTAGATGTCATCTGCTCTGGGATACATAATGATGGACCACTACATTTCCTGTTTCCTGTTCGACAAGGTTAAATATCTTTGGTGTGACCTATCTTTTAATATATTAATATATATATATATATATATATTTATTTTTTTTCCCACTATTTGCAAAGAGCTTTTTCTTCCAAGGAATAAAATAATGTACTGTTTTTTTACTCATAACTTGCTTCTTCTGTAGGGCTGCTGCTAAGTTTGATATTGTTATTTGTCAATACATTTGTGTTGTCTTTATTTTGAAAACACAACTCACCAGCTTCCTAACTAGCACTTTGACCTGAGCTGGCCTGCAGCCTTTCAGCTCAGCCGTGACTTGTGTCCTGTACTGTAAGTTTACCGTGGTGCGGTCTTCCTCGAACACACACAGACATCACGTTGTCCTTCACTCTGCTATCCTCTCAGTGGGGACTGAGCGACTGTAAAGACAAGGAACAATAAAAAAAAACACAATGTGAGCTGTGGCTGCAGGCGCAGGCTAAGCAATACAGAGATCAGTTATAAAGAGGAATGCCGCGGACGCGGTATGGCAGAATCCCCCCGTACCTACCCACCCACCCCAGGAGCGCTTCTCTGTCTCTGCAGGGGCCACACAGTCCGGACGAGACAGTAAATATTCAACCGTTTAATGCCGAATGCTTTCACCAGTTGTGTAGGTACACAGGCAAGGAAAATGCGTAGGTATACGTGCATTGGTGAGCCAAAACTATTCCCTCCTTTATTTGTATCTCTTTTCTATTACATATAATGATGTTTAAAACACAGCAGTTGTATTTTCTTCTAGATTGTATTGTCTGTGTTTTTATCTGTCTCTATTTCTGAGTGTGATGAGTGGGTTTCCCCCTTTTTGAATTCTTGCTTAAATTTGCCCTAGGTGTGGCTTAGCTCCTAATTTGTCTTAGCAGGGCATTAATGGAAGAAGAGGGAGGGAAAAATTTTTAAAAAGTAGCGGGTTCATTTTTTCCCCACAGTTTGTTTCTGGTTTTTGCACCTTTTGTGTATTTTTTAAAACAATTGAGGCTGACTGCAAAGAATGCCACAGTGTGGTCATGTGCGAGAGGCTGAACAAACTTCTCTGTGGTGTAATGGTGTGTGTGTGTGTGTGTGTGTGTGTGTGTGCGCGCGCGTGTGCTGGTGGTGAGCATGTGACATTTAGAGGGCAAGCCTGTGTATGTATGGTCTTAAAGTTCTTTGTGGCTGGAGCCTGTTCGTACGCTAACATTGCACCGTGTCACCTATGTAGGAGGAAGAAAAATCAAAACGGGAGGAGCTGGAAAAAATCCTGGAGGAGAATAACCGCAAGATCGCTGAGGCTCAAGCAAAGCTGGTACGCCCTGCTCTCTCTGTCTCTCTTTGGAGACATTTCACCCTTATCACGTTTTAAAACCCCTTTCATTTGCATGCTAACATGACTAACAACTTTTTTTTTTATGGTGGCCCAAAACATTTCACAACATCCAAAAAGCTAATTCAGAAAAAAAAATCAGTATTTCACAAAACGGCAAAAAGAAAACCACAGCAGAGATTACAACACTTCAAAAAGCACACTTCATAAATCATTTAACAAAACGAAGACAAAAGAAAAAAACAGCATTTGACAAAATATGGATATTTCATTTCAGGAAACAAGAAAACAACCATATTTCATAAAACAACATTTTTTCACAAAGCAAAAAAAAAAACAAAAAAAAACAATGTTGCACAGAAAAATATTTCCGATTAAAGAACAGGTAGACAATACTGTAGGTTTCTTATTAGATAGGCTGACTTTGGTTCTTTCCAATCCAAAACTGAAATGTTGTTTTCTCTTTTGTTGTTGTGTTTTGTAAATTGTCACATGATCAATTTATTCTTACAATTTTGGGAGACTATAAAATACCCTGATCAATGTTGACCGGCCAAATAAAGCGCAGTAAGAAAAATGGACACATCATGTCTGGTACTTTTTAATGACAACAATCTGTCCTGCACTGATTGAGTCCTCAAGGCTTTTACCAAACCACAACATGACGAAATAACTTAATGGTTCTTTGGCAAGATCCTCTTCTACTGAGTGGTTTTGAAGGATGTTGTCTCCTACCCTTGTCTGACCTCACTGTTTGTGCTTGTTTTCTGGGCCAGGCTGAGGAACAGTTGCGTATTGTGGAGGAGCAGAGAAAGATTCATGAGGAACGCATGAAGCTGGAGCAGGACCGTCAGAGGCAGCAGAAAGAGGAGCAGAAAATCATCCTCGGCAAGGGCAAGTCCAGGCCCAAGCTCTCCTTCTCCCTCAAGGCTACCGAATGAGACTGCTCCCTCGTCCTTCCCGTGTCATTCCCTGCCTTCTTCCCCTGTCCAGCTCTCCCTCCTCATCATTTGACCCTCACTCCTCCTCTCTGGAACACTCGCTTCGTTTTGGAAGTGCTGAGGGAAGGCCAAGGAAAGTTAACTCGTTAGTCCCTGTGAAGGCCCTTGTCCCTTCCTGGCCTTGAAGAGGAGGCAGCTCTTCTCCCTTGAAGGACCTGACTGCTCCCTCCACCCTTCCCATCTCCACAACTCACAAATGACTCTTGTTTGCTTTTATTTTTTATTTTTAGGGAACTTGAACTTTTGATGTAGAATGCTAAAACGTTTCCCCTGGCCTGAAAGTCTTAACTCTGGTGTGACAGAAAGCAACTGTGTGCCCGTGCTCTTGTTACATGTCTCCACAGCCAGCCAACCACAATAGAACTCCAGTTCCTGATAGAGAAGCATATGTGTGACTTTGTCTAGCTCAGTATACTGTACAGTAGCTCATGTGCAGCCTGGGAGTTCGCTGTGTGGGTTTTCCTGTTTTTATTTCTTTCAAAATAAGATTCCTAAAGTGGCTGAAGCCGTCGTAACAAATTACAGCTCGGCCTTTACAAGCACAATTAACTTCCCGTCCAGTTCACAGCTCTGTCTTCCACTCAGCTTTGCTCACAGAGCCTTTTTTTTTTTTTTTTTAAGCAGCATGCAAAACCAGGTGAACTCAGGCTCGACTCCCAAGCTGCTCATGACTAAATGACAAACCTTTAACTGGATGTGTGTCACGTCAATGATAAGGGAGGCCTGTGGGCTACAGGACAGAAAGGATGCTTCCTGTATGATGTAATGGTATTAGCCTCGCTGTGATGTGCTGACTTCCAATCCCTTGTCCTCCCCAAGTTCAGATTGAGTTACGAAATTGATTCAAATGTACAGCAATGCTAAATATTTGAAAGGGTTTTTTCCTGAGTCTTTGGGGAAAAAGGTAAATTGCACGAGAACCCCATTCTATCATTGAGCCTATTTTGTAGTAAATGAACATGGCAGCGTGCCTCTCACTTGGTAAGTCTTGATTCGTAGTGGACGGACAAGTTCAGGTAAGATAAGGGTTGAGGTCAGTTCAAGTGTGTGTGTGTGTGTGTGTGTGCGCGCGCGTGCGCGTGTGTATGTGTACATGAGTGAGTGAGACTGAGAGCCTGACCTCAGGTGGGTATGCTTTTTGTTATGGAGTTTTGACTTTGTCATGTAATATTCCCCTCCCCCAGTTGTCAAAGGACTTAACAGTTGAATAAATCCATCGAATGCCTACACTGATGTGTGATGATGTTATTTAACAGCACTTAGACATTTTGTATGAGTGCACAGGAAATCCTCCGTAAGTGGCTGACAAACAGAACTAGGTAACAAATTATTTCAGATTGAAGCCCCTTCACACAGTCGTTGTGATACGTTTTACCTGCTCAATGACAGACCTTTCTGGCCCAGGTACCTGCACCGTGTGACCAGTTTTCTACCCCTGAGCCGTGCGGAGCCAATACATCAACGTCAGGTTACCGCAGCCCTTGTAATAACACCGTCTAATGAGTTGGCAGCTCCGGTTTGAGCCTTCCACAGTCGCTGGTTTGTTTCCAGCATGTGGAGGCTGACAAAGACTGAGATCATTGCAAACCGACCGTGAGCCGAACAGCCACGGTCCCGTTTTGCTTTCCACCGGATTAAAGCCGATGACAAACTACCTCAGAAAATACAGCCTACACTCAAATTTCACTACTGTAGTGCCTTTAACAAGACTGTGCACGAATGAGTCCTATTATAACTGTCGTCTGCATTTAGAAGTGCAAGGGAATTTGTGATGAATGAACATATTAGTCTAATGCTTGATTAATGTGAATTATTCAGCTCCGATCATCAGAATAACGCGCACTGGTTCATAACAAATATGAGTCCTGTGTCAACACTTCTGACAAGCACATGAAGTTCATCAGCCATCCACAGTCCGTCAGCAGCATCCAGGACATGTGGAAGTTGGAAGTCCCGCTCCCGGGGACTCCGAGGTGCCCGGGCCGCTCCGGCGCGCTGCCGAAGAAACGCAGCCCTGCGTCCCCGAGGAATTTTAGGTGACGAGGGGGAGGAAGGATACAGCTGGCTGGAAAGACTTCCCTACAATCAACTTTACAGAGTTAGGCGTTGGAAAACTAATACAAAATACTTTATTATTATTTTTAAATCCATGATAATGTGTCGAATTTTAATTTCCCCTATGATATGTAATTATTAAATAAATTCTTTAAAACTAGTAGCCCCAATTACTCGGCCTATTTTCATTGTTATTAAGGAGATGAATAGTAGGTTAATTAAATACATTACTCAAGTACTTTAAGCCTACTACTGTACATTTTGTTACTTTTACTCCAGTACAGTTTGAAGAAAAATACTGTACATAAAATGTCTTTAATAAAAAATACTACAAAAGAAATACTGATGTGTTCATTTGGATCAGTCAACATAAAGTGGTTAAAAAAAATAAAAAACTAGCTCCACTGTAAATCTCCATAAAATATCTTTATATTTATTTTATTAAATAGTTTTCACTCTAATTTATTTTTAAAACAAATCTGGACAAAACAGCATGAAAATGGTTTCCTTAGTAGCGCGGGCTGTACTTAAGTTAGTCTTCCATTTAAAGTTCTTCAGCCCACAGCAGTTGATCTTATAACTTATTTTGTGTTTTGAGCTGGTGCACTAACACCTCCTCTGATAAGTGACATGATAAAGACTGTACTCAGGAGACTTTTCATTTTATCTACGTTTTTATCTTCTTTTAACACCGTAGCAACAACAACAGTTAAAGTCCTGTTCAGATTGCTTCCTGTTTGCAAATGTCGAGCTCAAAGATTCATAGTTGGGTTTGTGTGTGTGTGCGTGTGTGTGTGTGTGTTTTATTTTATTTCCCCATTGTTGTGTCAGCCGGGCTGATCTTGCAGAGGAAAGCTCTTTGCAGCAATTAGCCGTGGTGACCGACAGACAGTCTAATGGACGTGTTTAAGCGCGTTCAAGACGCAGGAAGTAAGAGGTGTAAAAAATAAAGAAAGTCTCCGCCAAGATCCCCACAATTACACTGCGATTATTACATTTACACCACGACGTGTTAGAGGCCCAACAGCATTCATTGGATTCGGGAGGCATAGCTGAGACCGTTATGTCCAAATGTCTGCAAGTTTGTTTTTGTGTTTAACGTTTTTTGTGCTTTGGTAGAAACTGTAAAAATACATTTATTTACTTAATTTTATGAGTGAATGTAGATAAAGAAAAGTTAATACCTTTTCAGATAGATTTGAATAGTAGTTTATCTGTAGTCGTCTATCAGGGATGTGTGTCCCTGCTCTCCGGGCAGTGAAGAAACCAAAACACTGAAATATTTAGAGAAAGTTTCTCAGCGGCCCGTGGAGCCCACACATCCATACATCATGTCCGTCCTGCTAATCTAATATACTGCTTAGTCCTAAACAGGCTTTAAATGAAACGTCCTCGCAGCTGCAATAAACATCGTGTCTGTGTGTGTGTGTGTGTGTGTGCGCGGTGTGTTTATTCCACAGCGCAGCCACGGAGACAAGAAGGGTCCCGCTCGTCAATTATCTGCTCGCTGTCACATCAGCCTGATTATTAGCAAACAGACACAATCCACAATCAGCCACCTGATCGAATTAAGTCGTTGATAAGTGTCAAAACTTCACACACTACAGACGCAAAGCTGCGATGTTCAGCTAAGTGTGTGTGTGTGTGTGCTCGTTGAATTAGAGACCATTAGCTAAAAATTCAGTGTTTGAAGAAAGTGTGAATGTGTACCATCCCCATTAGGCTTTGAAGGAGCTTGAGTGTTGGGTAAAACTAATGTTTGGGGCCATTATACAGCATAGGAGCAGGTCGAATTAAATAAAGGATAATATTAATAATGATGATGAATAACTAGGTAGGCTTTCGTTAATGTAGTTTACTAGGGGAAATGTGACTAAAAAGAAAAATACTTTTTTTTAAACTGCCCAAATATTAAAATATGTGAATTAACCATACATTCCAAATGTACCTTTGCCTTTAAATGTGATTTTATATTGTGTATCTGTTTGCTAAAATTTAATAGACTTTTTTTTAAACTTTGTCTTATTCTAAGTGTAATTTAGTGTGAAATAAAACATAATTTGACTGTGGGACTTTCCTCAGCCAACCCTGAACCGGAATTTCCGCTAGTGGGTGCTCTTGCCTTTCGAAAGAACTTGACCTGCACCAAAGCTCACTCAGTGAACACACACGCACGCGCGCGCGCGCGCAGTCCTGTGTATGGGAGCAAATGTCTTCTCTTTGTTTTAAATATGAGCCTTTAAACAGGCGGTTTTTGTTGTTTGAAAGATGCTTTTAAAACGCGCAGAATTTACATGACGTGTGTGTAGTTTTCCCGCTGTCTAACAGTAGAGGGGTTGTAACTGATCATTTTTTTTATTCACCATTATTGTATTTTTTTCTGTAGGCAATTATTGTAAACCATCTAGTCGGGTCATAGCCTGATCCGTCCACCAGTCTGCGGAGAAACAAAACTCCACTTTAATTTCTCCCCATTTTGCTCACCACTAGTCACCACAGTGAACCAGTTGCCCCGCTTTGACTGACAGCAGCGCTCCTATTGACTTCAACGCCGAGGGACCAATCAGCGTCGGCGAGGGGCGGGGTCTGAGCAAAACCAGCTCCACCAAATATTCCCAGTCGCGCTCCTTTGCAGTTACTTTCCATCCAGGTTTCGGAGCAGCGCTGTGGCAACATCCCTGCGTTTGGTCTGCGGGCGTTTCGGGACGGATCTGCAGGATTGAGCCGCAGCACTTGTTTCGGGGACCTCTAGTATGAGAACTTCCATTCCAGCTCCTTTGATTTCTTTCATTTTCATATTTGATCATTTTCTTCATTTTGACCATCCGACCTCGTTGTCTCGCCCTTCTCATTTTTCTGCTGTTGCCACCCACAGTTTGTTGCTCACAACCACCAGCTGAAAGGGGAATATCTTTCCATTCCACCACCCAGCCATCACTGTCCTTTTCACTGCTGCTGCTCTGGATTTCTGCGTGCACTGCTGGACTATAACGCAGGGGGATTTATATTTGTATTGATTTCCTCTCGCCACCCGCTCCACAGCGGACACCACCACTTTTTCTCTCTGAGGGATGTATTACAACGGGTTGAAGTGTGCGCTCTGAACAGAGGAGAATATTAACGCACTGTCTGCTGAATGAACTACAGCCGTGCGCCTTTGGTTTTTGGAAGTCTTTCATCTGGAGATGCTCTGATAGGGCTTTGTGGCCCGTGCGCACTGGATCGGGATATAAGGTGAAGCTTTTGCCACGGTCAGCCATTTGTGGAGCCTTTATCCTCTGTTTGATTTTTTTTTTCTTAGTTTCCTGTTTTTGTTTTGTGGACATACACATTTGGTCATTTTGAGACGGATTGGTCACCCAACGAGAGGCTCGCAGGCTAACAATGGGGGACTCGGTGCGGAGATATTATTTTGGAGTTTTGCTTATTGCCTTCAAAGTGGACGTGTGCCGGGCGCTCATCCTGGAGTCCATCTACTGGAATACAACAAATACCAAGTAAGTGGAGCACAAGCCGCGCTGACAACTGGCCCCGTATAGTGCAGTACGCTCTCCCGTGGGCCAGAGTCCGTTGGAAAACCTAGGAATTTCTTATTGGCTTCTGTGCGTAAATAACAAGAGTTAATATCGGGCAGTTTTGTACGCAGCTCCTCACTTCACCGCACAGTGATCAGAACAAAGAGTCTAATTCACACAGTTCTTTTCCGCTACAATAAACCGCGGCGATTGTTGGAGTCGCGTCTGAAAATCTGATTTTGTCAAAAAACGAATAAAAGCTGGCTGTTCGCGCACGTGCAGGCGCGCGTGTGTATAATTAAGCATTCATAATAATCCTTTGGCGTAGCTCCAGCAGTTTTTGTGCCGAGTTTTGTTTGTTGTTTCTGACAAACATCGGCGTTAAACACACGGGATAATATGTTAAAAATGAGAACCGCATACTCACCAGTTCAGGATGATTTCTCTTGTCTCATTAGTTTAGTTTTGAAGTGATTACTGCTTGTGTCTTGTCAGCATTGGGAATTAATATTTACGCGCAGTGGACAGTGACGGCTCGCTCGGCCGTGTGCGCCACGGTGCCACAGAAAGAAAACAGCTCAGCAGTGTGTGCGTGTTTATGGACATATTTATGTAGAATCTGTGAGATATGTCGCTCATCTAGGTCGCGCGCAGCGCATGTAAGGTAATATGAGTTTGAAATGTAGCGTTTTGCGTCGCCTCCTCGGCACATAATCACTTCCGCTCTGTGTATTATAATTCAGATTTGACTGTAACAGGTCCGAGGTCGTTTAAAAAAAAACATTTGAAGCCGTGTTGAGCTCATTAGCAGGCCCGTTTATTTCCCCACGGTTGTGGTTAGGCACAGTCATAAGTATAATGGAGATAATATTAATGAGAGAAATGGAGGAGAGGTGATTCCGAGTTGTGCTTGAACAAGACGAGGCAGAGGCTTTGTGGAGCTGGTGGGACTCTCGGCCGGGCCTCCGCGCTCTCTCCAAATAATCCAGTAATTATAGTAGTTAGTTAGAAATATAGTTGGTGAGATGGGAATTTCTAATAGATCTTTATCCATTTCGACTCCAGTGGGTCGAAATGTGGACGTGAAGCGTCACGGCGGTAGAGAGGGGGCCGCTTTAGGATGTGCAACTTTACATTGTGTCCCACACAGAGTGTATGATTTTTGTTTTTGTTCTAATGGTGCAGTAGTGGTGACCTCGTGCAGGTGATCATTTGAGGAAAAGGCCCCTGTGCCTTTATTCTCATTTCGCTCCCAAATGGACATTCTAAAAAATCTAGACGCTACATTTGTCTAATACGTATACTCACAGTTCAACAAACGCTTAAACGCTTTTATTCAAATACTAAAAAAAAATGTGTCTTTCCCTCACACCCCTGGACTCAGCCCAGCGGGGGGCGCCCCTCTTTGTGGCCGTTTCGTCACGGCCAAAATCCCCAAGTCACTCAATAATTCAGCTTTTGGCTCCGGTCCCTGTCCCTCTCTTGAAAATCAGCCTTTTTTTCTTTCAGCCCATCAGAACGTCTCCAGTAACAGGTGTCTGGTGCGTCATAATAGTAGCTGGTGAAAATGAACGTGAGTTTTGTCGAACCGTGCGTGTCGCAGACAGGAGTTGCTGCGTTGTGTTGCTCTTCTATACGCAGCACCCTCGGCCTTCTAGCCTCCTCAGACTGCCGTGGCCATCTGTGTCCATGCTGTGCACCAAATTGTACTTTTAGCACATTTTCAGATAGAAAAAAAAAAGGCATTTGAAAATGGTTACTGTTGGTTGAGCTCTCACTGTGGACACCTCCATTTGATTCAAAATGTTGCTGTTGAGACAGGCTGTGGCCACACGAACAAACAGAACTAGTTTTAGGAGACATTTGCTTTAAGGGCACTTGTAAAGTGCCGGATCAACATTCAATTCAAAAACTGCAAACGGTACCTTTTTCTTTTAAAATATTGGACCATTTTTACAAACAACATTTTCACTAAACCTTTGTTTCTATATAAGGTTCACCCAACAAGTCATTTAGGACTTGAAAAATAACTTCCTCACAGAGCCAGAACATGAAACCTTCTCCATTTTCGTGCTGCAATCCTCAGAAATTAGTATGTCATTTCAGCTGGCGTGTCACTTTTGATTCGAAAAAGAAGAAGAAGAAAAAGTGCGGCGTCCACCCTCTGAGGCGGGTACAGGCCTGGGGCTGCCACAAATACAGGGGGCATTCTGTGGAGTTAGCCGCGCCTGTGCACATTCTTTGCGTTCTGTCTGGGTGAGGAGTTCAGAGGTAGAAGGCCAGGGAGTGATATCATTATCAAGATCCCAGACACCTCTGACAGAAGAACTGCAGCTTCCCCCCCCCCCCAACTATTGATTCCTCTTATTGTTCACTGTCAAGCAGGAGGTGTTGATGAAGAAGAAGGGACACGTTGTGTGAATGTCCTAACTGTGAGACAAAAACATGTCAAATCACATGATTCACATAACTCTGAAGAAGTGTGGGCTGAGTAAAGAAAAACCCAAACTTGTATTATCCCTCGTTTTAGACCTCTGGCTCTGTGTGCATCAGTTATTCCTTCTCTGTGAAACAGAGGATCTTTCTTCAGGGGGTCAGCAGTGTGCTCAACAGGCTGAGCCGTCCCTGCCTCTGCGTCTCTCTTTGAGTTTGTGTTAGGATGAACGTTAGAAATGTGAAGGATCGGGGCCAGTCTAATGCCTTTTGTGTGTGTGGGCTGGGGGAGAGGATAAAGCAACAGCTAGTCTTTGTGTGTGTGTGTGTGTGTGCGTGCATCTATCCTTATACAGAGCCCACGGCTGTGTCGATTAAACCTCATTGTTGCTTGCGCTTTACTACTTTACAGCCCTCATGTATGAACCTCCAAAGAAAAAAAAAAAAAAGGAATGACCCTACAGCCTCCTTCTCCACACACACACACACACACACACACACACACAAAGACACACACCTCCTTCTCCTGGTAATCCATTTTGTAGTTGGGAGGGAGAAACAAAAGAGGGGCCTGCTTTACATGGTTTATGTAAAAGGAGCGCTCCCTCAACCCAACTGCAGTTCATTAACAGATTACATAGAAGCCCAGAGGCCCTTTGTGACCGGGCAGTGACGGGGGCACCTCAGTGGGTCTTTTTATGATTGTGTGTGTGTGGCAGGTCCATCATGAATGACTGACATCGTCATAACCATTCCCCACCTCTTCCTTCCAAAAACCCCTGCAGTGCGTCTAATTCTGCTTTTTTCCCCTTTTCTTTCTCCTTTTGTTTTTGGAGCCCAGAAAGAAAATGATTAGAATTTTAGCTCTGTCAAGCAGCAGCGAGAGTGAAGCCATCCTTGCCACCCTGCACGAGGTGGCTTTTTTTTATATAATTACTGTCAAGAGAAGAGTCTGTGATTAGAATTGTGTAATAAAATAACATGGAGAAGAAAGAATAGAAAGATGGCGAGACAAATGAATCAGAGAGCGAGAGAAGAAAGCGTCGGGGGCCCCTTGGGGCGAGGAGGGTAATTACGTCTATGCCTGCTCAAATCCCATAGGCCTGGATTAGTAGATGAAAGGTAGGGCCAAAGGCACAGAGCGCAGAGAGGACAGGGTGACAGTCAGTGTGAAGACCTCTGTCCACCCTGGCCGACTGAGGGCGAAAGCCGGGGAACCGCAGAGAACCATGTGTGGATTAACCCTCACTAAACCCCCCCCCCTTTGTCTGCAGCTAGAATCAATCCTGGCCTTGCAGCTGGGATTCAAACAGTTGCTCTTGATCAGCAGTAAATATCTACGCTGCCGCTCGCTTCACTTTGTTTACCTCATACCTTCAGAGCCACAGGAAGAGAATGAAGGAGGAGGAGGAGGAGGAGGAAAGGGGGGGGGATTACACCATGAAGGCCACTGCAGCTCTTGTTTTGTCACACACAAATCCAGCTGCCCAGTGGATTTAATAGATAGTCTGAGAGCGAGGAATGAAAGTGGGAAAGACAGAAAAGGCTGATTATTGCTTATTGCTTATTTTGTCTGGTTAGTTTTTGTGTTACTGGCGACAGATGCAGTGGTTGTAACTTCAGGAAGTAGGTCCACACCTCCTCCTCCTCCTCATTATATTTTTTCCTTTGCTCCATTTGCTCCTGAACCCCCTCCACACACACTTTCTCTCTCTCTCACTCACACACACACACACAACACACACACACTAAAAAAGTCACCAAACAAAAAGGTGAAAAAAGGCCGTTAGAAGATAAATGAGAAGAGCAGATGCCACTCGGTAAATTGACTTTCAAGTCTCCGGGAGGGTGTGAGCCCACCTGTGCGCCTGAATCCACAGGGTCTGTCACGTTAGGGGAGAGAAATGGCTTCTATTTCACTTTCACAAAACAACTTTAACTTATAATATACAGCTTGTATTTTGCAAATAAGAAAAACATTTTTTTTCCTTTTTTTTTTAAGCAAGCTCGACAGTGTGTATTATCCGTACTTTAGTGCCAACACAATGAAAGCAGAGCAGGTACTGACGTCCACTGTAGAACCATCACACGCACAAGTTAAAAATGCTCTCTGAGACAAGCTAAGAAGGCTTTTTGTTGGAGGAAAATTGCAGCTGTCTGATTTTGCTATTTCATTATATTCTTGGAATTATAAAAAGCTTTTTTTTTTTGTCTAAGTGACAGGAACATAGAGATGGTGAGGAAAGAGTTCAGGCACCTGTGGCTGTTCTCACCTTCCCACCAAACAGCCTGACAGCAGTGTGGTTAGAGATGAGAGGAACGTTCAGCCTCTCTCTCTGGCTCTTTCTGTCTCTGTTAACTTTTCTCCCTGCTTTGTTCGAGCAATTGGTGTGTGTGTGTGTGTGTGTGTGTGTGTGTTAGTGTGTGCAGGAGAAGGGGAGGAGGATGATGGATGAAACACGATGAAGATGTGTACTGCTGCGCATTGTGTCGCTCTGTCTCTGTCTCCCTCGTGCTCTCGTCACCTCCTGTGATTAGAAATTCTGCAGAGTGACACTTTTCGACAAGTGTCGCCCTCGTTGTGGGGCAGGACAAATGGTGCGCGACACGACAGCAAACTAGAATAAAAGTGAACAAAAATTCTACAGTAAGGCTGCACTCACTTTATTGTCCTTATTTATTTATATAAAGGGAATTTCTCTTAATTGACCGTTCAAGAGTTTATTATATTAAACTGCTGAAAAAGCCAGTTTGAACTGAAACGTTTATTTTCTTCTGTCACAAATTATTTAAATCCTGAAGATATTCAGTGCACACTGGCATAAACATAAAATAGCTGCAAATCCCTTAATTTAAGAAGGTAAAGTCAGCAAATATTTATGATTTTTGCTTGATTAAACAGTTAATGAAATATTAAAATGTACTTACTTATCAGCTCATGGATTAACAGACTAATATCTTCCGCTCGGTGCTACAGTAGAACTAACATTACAGCTTGTTGACATTTGTGAGTCAGAAAGTGTTTTTTGGTCCTTTCAAAACTGTAGGATTCAGCTGTAGATCTTTTTTCACATCTATGCACCCAAATGTTATTTTATTATTACAGCACAGAGTTCTCGTCAAACACGAACCGAGCTTCTGTTATTTATCTCTAAGTGGGAGGGGAGTGGGCTCAAATGTAACACTTCGGTGTTAGTGAAAACTAAAGTGGAGTTCAAAGTCTCCACATCTGTTCGTCAAAGTTACATGAGTATGAGAATTTATTTTATTAATTAGTCATGTTCTGTGGAAAAGGTACGACTTTATTTGATGTCAGATTTTACTTTTGAGTGTAATAATACAAGGTATTACAAACAAATACATACGAGTAAATAAGTTGCAAAAAAATCTGTTATTTATGCTAATATACAATTAAAATGAAATTAAACGTACTCGTCTCTTTATTTCAAAAGCTTAATACGTGTGTATTATCATAACTCAAAAAACAAGGTGGGGTCAAGTCTAACAGGCGTTACCCGCTTTCCCCTGTATAATTCAAATGTTTCACTTTGCTACAAATATCAAAGAACATCTACTCCCCTAAATTGAAAGACAATTATTGTTTTGCAGTTGTGAGCTTCTTGTGATAGGTTGTTCATGTATTTTTTCTTTTTGTAGTACTAGCAGCGTAAATGTTCTGCATAATTGTCCCATGAGCAGAACAGTGGGTGGCAAATATGTAATTAAGAAATGCACATGAGTAAAATGAGTTAAGTCTAATGAATGTAAATCATATTTATACTACTTCTCATGTTTAATACTATGCCAGTCTGTATTTCCTTCTTTTATCATACAGAACTATTGTTTGCATTGTTACTGAACTGCATTTAATGGGAAGCTCTCTCAGCTCTTACAGTCAGGAATATTTATGGGGGGACAGGGGGTATGTAGAAGTAGGGGTGGGGGTGGAGGAAGAGTTAGGGAGGAGTGCTGGAAAACAAAAAGGGGTGAAAGGCCAAGTGTGCCTTAAAGCAGGGTGGGGGGCCTGTGGGTGGGAGTCAAATGCATTTATAATCATGAGATGGCAGGACAAGCTCCCCTCCTCTTCACCCGAACTCCCCTCCTCCCCTTCATGAACTGGGTCCTTCTAACGCAGTAGATGTACCAGGCTCATCAGCCTCAGTCTGTGTCACCTGGTGCTGTGTGCCAGGTGTCTGTTTTCCGACACAGACATTTCCCCGGACAGCCAACACAGGAGGGAGGTGCCGAACAAATGAATGCGTGTCCATCTTGACAATGTTTCTGTCTTCATCGCTTCCTCAGCCCTTTGTGTTTTTTCTTTCTGAGACAATCCACAATAGCTCATATTTGCTCTTAATCAGCCATTTGGCAGCTTATCTTTAAACCCACATTCGAACTGTTTTTATTCTTCTTTGTATTTTTTGCATCGGCATTTATTGAATGCTTTCATTATAGAGCACTATAAACCAGCTGGCTAAAATCCAAGTGTGAAATAGAGAGGATGGAGTGTGTTAGTCCCCTGGCAAAGGCAGATCTAAATTTTTGAATTGTTAAGACACTGAAAGAACCGGATACGGCCATTATGATACTGAATCGCACACACCCACTATGTGTTTGTGTGCAAAAAGCAGCGGCCATGTTCTCCTGTGGGTTACAGTATATACTGTAGCTCTCCATGTGCAGTAACCGTGTGTAGGGGAACTTGTGTTTGATCTCTTGCAAGTTGCTAACTGTAGCACTGGTGCAAACACAGCATGAAATCCAGGTTGGGAGTAGTTATCAGAAAAAGAGTTATTTCCCTGCTTTACATATTGAAGGTCGTGTTGTAACACTTTCATTATTAAATTAAATAAGATTAAATAAGATTCTCGTGTTTGCGTAAAGGAACCTTCTGAACACATACAAGCATCACTTTATCCCGTGTGTCAACTCTACTTCCCCTAAAATGATAGATTCTATATTTCTTATTGTGTGTGGTTTAAAAAAATGTACCAAACTGAATTCATTGCATACACGTTACCTTTAGGCCAAACTTTTGGACTAGTATGTAGTTCCATCTTATGCCTTTCACTACAAACCACACATTTCTACATTTCTTTTAACTTTTAACAAGGTGTGAGTAACAACAGAATATTAATGAATAGTGTGTTTGGACATGACACTGGATAAAATCAGCCTAGCTATTACCCTGTACCTAGCATTGTGATGCTAAGGCCCCATTAAGCCTGTTGTGACTGTAGCTTTGATGATGTTGATATCAGTATTGTGGGTGAGTGTGGGAACAGAAGTACTTAACAAATTGTTGAACTGTAGCATTAAATGTAGTCTCTCATCCAAACTTGGAGCTTCATAACCTGAGAGCCCTGGTTTCTAAGATGTGAAGGGAATCTGGAATGCTCCTCCACATGGATCCTGGCAAGCCAAGCGTGATGGAACAAGGCAGTGAGGACGTGGAGATGCTGGGCAGGGATCTGCTGCTTATGTCTTTGTATTGTCATTACGGAGACACAGTATTCAAGCACATCCACCACAGTCTATGCTACATACAGCCATGGACATGTCCACACACACACACACACACACACACACACACATATGTCAATTTAAAATAAGCACATGCACGTTTTCACCTATAAATTCACTAGACCACTTGCACACATGCATGAGTGCTTCTTATGTACAACTCCATAGTATTTTTGTAGAAGTGGCTTTTCTAATGACCTTTCCTCTCTGTCCCTCTTGATCTCCGTGCTCCACCCCCACACACACACACACACACACACACACACACACAGACAGATGATTCCAGATGGTGCTGCGACTGCAATGCATAGACGTACATAACGGTCCTCTCTGTCTCTCTTGCTGTGTCCCTCACTGGATTCACTGTACCACCACTGAGTGTGTTCCCTGAGGGCACAAGAAAATATTTGCTCGGCCTAGTTAGCTGCTGTGTGGGCACACATGTGTTTGTGTCTCTGCGTGTTATACGCATGTGCAGGCTGTTCGAGAGGGACGAAGAAATATTGTGCGTCTGTATCTCGACGTAGGAAAGACAAAACCTCTGAATGTGACAGAGTACACAGAGAGAAAATATATAAATGCAAATCTATAAACTGTACCTGTTAATCCATGTCTGCATTGAATTTCCTTCTTGCGATTTCAGTTAGTGACCTGTTAATAATGAATCCATGTCCCCTATGGCAAGGCTTCTGTACCACCCGGCAGTGTCTGTCCTTATAGTCTGAAAAAAAAACAAAAAAACAGTAAAGACCTTTACGTCCTCACTGATAGATTAAAAGACTGTGTTATTTTTCTGTCTCATTGCCTTTGAAATGAGCCAATCGTATGACTCTCATGCACTTTCATTCAAGAATAAGGTGTGGGCCTGTCCACTTAGAGGCATCAGTGTTTATAGTATATATCCTTGTATTTACAGTATACTCTGTACAAATATTGAGTGGTTCCAGGAACAAAAGTAAAAATTACCAATAAATTCTGATGATTCAGGAAAACACGTTGAATCTTTCTGTTTTGATCACTGCAGCTTTTAATTTATGGTTCTTTTCTTTATAGACTATTATGCTTAATAGAACATTTAGGCATTATGAGGCATGTGACACTGTCACAAAATAAATGACAAAATAATAATTTTTGCAGCACCAGAAACCTGTGAAAAAAAAAAAAGTGTCCATTATAACTATAAGGATTATCCAAGGTTAAAAAATGTTTACTTTTATTTTCACCAGTTGACTCATTTGTTGTCTCATCTCTGCGTTATGGGCTCCAGAACTCCATCATTACCCACTGGTCCCAAACTGTATCACAGGAGAATATAGTTGACATGTTAAACCTACAGTGTTAGGCCCCACTATGATGTTTCCATCATCTACATTAGTCAGTATTCGCAATGCATTCCTGTTGTGTTTGCTCATACCAGTATTCACAGTGTGCCATAAAAAGCCTCCTGGGTGTCCACGGTTAACATTTTAAATTGTATTCAAGTGTGGGGCAAATTCGTTTAGCAGATAAATACACGGTTTCACCTCTAATTCAAGCTCCAACTGTGAATGTGTGCGTGTGTGTTTGTGTGTGTGTGGGAGCGTGTGCAATCACAGGAATGTTGCAGGGCCTCTCAGTACTTGGAAACTAAATGGCAACATTATTTTACTTTTGGGAATCATTTAGGGAAATTCAACTACACTCCCAAACAAAGCCCTCCAGGCTCCCTGGCTATGTGCATGTTCGTGTCTGTGCTGCTGTTCACGCTGTTGTGAATTCGCCTCATCAACCTGAGCTTTTATTGGTTTTTAATTTTCTGTTTTGTATGCCAGCACTGCTCTGCCATTTCCCTCGCATGCGGCAAGCTCCTCATCTATCCAGTTAATTATTTGCTCTTTCCATCGCTGCCACAATGCTGAAGAAAGCTCTGTGATTTTATCTTCAGATATTGGAATGCCTTAATGCCACACACACGCACACACACACACGCACACACACCACACATTCTACCATTATCCTTCATCATCTAAAATTAATGGACACAATCAGTAATTAATACATCAATAATTAAGCTGACTTCTCATTTTTGCGAGATATGGAGAGGCTCAATCGCAAACACTCCAGTCTACAATGTATAACGAATGACTAATCATCAGTGTTTCTGCAGCTAACTAATTCTTCCCTGCCTCTCTTTTCAGATTTGTGCCAGGCCAAGGCGTGGTATTATATCCCCAAATTGGGGATAAGTTGGACATCGTGTGTCCCCGCGTGGATGGTGGCGTGGGTGATGGTGTAGAGTATTACAAGGTGTACATGGTGCCCAGGGAGCAGCTGGAGAGCTGCACCATCACCAAGGCTGACACACCGCTCCTGAACTGCGTCAAGCCCGACCAGGACGTTAAGTTTACCCTCAAGTTTCAGGAGTTCAGCCCCAACCTGTGGGGCCTAGAATTCTTCAGGGGGAAAGACTACTACATCATCTGTAAGTACTTGTCCATTCCCTCCTTAAAGGGGAGGATAAATTAGAGTTTGACAGTGTTGAAGGAGCATCTGTTGGGGACTTGATTTTCATTCTGTGGTTTTAGATCTGTCTTGTTCTGGTCAGTAAGGGGCACAACAGTTTGGTACTGTTAAAACTTGCCATTTTTGTTTTACCATCAGTCACATGCTCATACTTTTGGAGACAATGTTACATTCACAGCTCCTCTCTCAATGTGTAACATCCAGTTGAATGTGACTTCATACATTTTCCCTAAAGGTTATTAATGGACATTCTGGGAAATATAGAACACACTCAAGAAAATGAAGCTGGGGTTGGAGGGGCGGTTTGGGGTGTTCTGGATCATTCCACACTGCCGACATCCAAAAATAAGCTTTTTCTAGAGATCTTACTGATATAAGTGCATGGTAAACATTTGAGAACCGTTTGAAGTTATGCTAAAATACAGTTCAAAGGGGGTCTGTAACGATTCAGCCTTTGGGATTTGATTCCAGTATAAATCAAGCCTCTGGCAAGATCCAGCATGGGTATCATAAAGCCAAAGCATTCAAAGATATTGGAGTGATGAGTAGTTCTGATGTTTAAAGAGATTAAGAATGCTTAAACCATAAACAGCCTCCGAAATCACCCTGCACCTTTCCAGCATTGGTTTGTAGACGATGCAGTTTAACAACTTCGGCTGAAGCATACGGGACCCGCAAAGATCCTAAGGTGTGAGACACTTTGCAGCTCATATCTTTTTGGCTTCGAAGTGATTCACCATCCAGTCCCGCAGTGCACGGTGTGCCACTCCTTTCTGCTGATTGCCCGTGATGTACTAACGCCATCCTGGGAGGAAGTTCTGATGTGGTTTAGTGACGGCCCCCTGGTTGGAAACATTGGAGGTGGACTGAACCATCTGTGTGGTGCTGATGGGGGGGGGTGCGCCGCAGATAGGACCATCTGTGAGGCTCTGCCACAGCCATCTGTGAGCTGTCACAGTAGGGGAAGGCCACATATTTGAGTGACTACAAGGAAAAGGGGAAAAGAAAAGTGAGCAGGATTCACTGCATCTTATCCATCTTGCATTGTAGTAGATGAAGCTTAATTTTGCAAATAAAATGTGAAAAGTAAGAGCTCATTGCTCTCGACTGTACAGATTCAGCTTCACACTGCCTGCAGTGGTCGGCTCCACGGTACTCAGAAGTCCTGCTGAGAGTTCTGTCAGGCAGCTGTTTGAGGAAAAACAGGTTGTCTGGCATAATTTACTGATTCACATTTACTTAAGCTAGTTGAAAAGCAAACAGGCCAAGGTGGCTTCTCTGTCACTAATGTGTCATAGCTGCAGGATATTTGCATGATGGGGCATGTCTGGCTCTGTTAGAGACTAACAGGTAAATATGTGGTCTTGCAGGTGATACATTCAATGGAGAAAATACGCTGGGGTTAAACAGTGCTCTGCTTGTTAGTTTTTTTACATTGGTTTGGTGGCAAATAAGCTGTATGAGAAAACCTGACAGGTGTGGATGCACACGCAAATATAACCAGAGGAAGAGGACCAGACCAGAGAACTACAAAGGCTTCTGTCTGAAGACACAGAGACATGATCGCCCTCCCCTCTCCTGTCCTCCTCAGCTCCTTCCATCCAAACGCTGCAGTTAATTATTGATGAGCCGTTGCTGGTGTTTGCTTACCCCGCTTTTCCCAGCTCTCTGCCTGCGCTCCTGCCGCTCAATGTGATCGCGTTGTAGTGAACAGAATCTGGAAGACAGGGTTAAGTTGAGGTTAATGGAGGACATGGGAGAGAGTGTAGCATGGTCCACTTCAGGTACATATAGGGGGACAAGTGGCACAGACAGAGATACATGCGTGTGAGGGCAAAGAGGCACATGAGGTGATATTCGAAGAGGGACGCTGCCTGTCATGAGGTTGGAGTTGCAGCTTGGAGTGATTCTGTGCAGACATAGCTATACTTCCACACACAACAGTCCTCCTGACTTTATCTGGCTCTCTGCAGACAAGAATATTCAATTCTCCCCCCGTCTCATGCTAAAGCCCCTGCTCTCCATCAGCCTGCCGAGTCGACAAGTTGGAACAGAGAGAGTGGTGGGAAAGTTCAATTTAGAACTTTTAAAGAGGGGTCGGAAAAATCCAATTTTGCAGTTTTTGCAAATTCCCCTCCACCCCCCCCTTGCTGCCGCCATCCCGCCAAAATGCTAATGTGTAGCCTGAAGAGGGGAGAGAGGGGAGCTGCTTCTGCATTGGAGTGTGTCATGTTTTGCTGTTAATTGCCTTCTCTTGGCTAGCTCTGGTCCCTATTCTGCAACTTTTTTACAGCCTGCTGCAGTTGCATTGTGGTGCCATGTTGTACACTTAGTGCTGTTCCTTTTTGTGGTATTGAATCGGGAACCGGACAATTTGAAAGCCTCCATCATAGCATGAAAGCAGCTGCAAAGCAGAACAAACAGTCAGAGAAAGGTGAGTGTAGGTGTGGTCAGAGCCATGGTTGAATTTACCTCACGGTGCTGTATAATTACAAAGGACCCTTAACATGCCCTTGTGTACCTCTGCACGAAAGCGTTTTGCTCTTTGTGCGTGAGTGGCCATCAGTGTATTGAGCATAATACTGTCTGAGGATGAGGATTTCATTAGTCTTTTGGAGTAAACACTCGATACGTAATTAATTAACCAGCATTTAATCCGTCATTTCTTCTCACAATTGCCAAGACCCCCACATCAATACTACAGATCTGAGTGTCAACCAATTGGATTAGACCTGCCTTGGTGTTGTGAATTGTGCCAAGGCTAGACCTAGATTAGAGGGACATGCTGGATCCCACCCCAAATTCCAATACCACCCTTTTATATTCAAACGACAGTGACCTCAGGCCTCAGGATTTGATTGTGACATCCTGTCGCAAAGACAGTTGCTCAAATCTGTGTATTGTGTTATTGTCTACTCGTGTGTGTTTGTGCACAGCTTTCCATGTGATGAATCTGCTCGCATGCTAAGAAAGTGCTGTTGTATATGTGCATATTTGTGTCTTATTTGGGCATACAAATGTGTGTGTGTGTGTGTGTGTGTGTGTGTGTGTGTTCATTTTTAAAGTGGCTGGCGCACAATGCTGCTCCAGTTGAAAGCAGATGAGTTTGATGTGATTGTTTGCGGCAGCATGGCCTGCAGCCGAGAACCTAGTGAGCTAGATGATTACATGAGCTAAAGAGAGAGAGAGAGAGACATGAATAAGGAGGGAAAGGGGGCAGAAAGAGTGATGAAAGCAAAGGAGAGCTAAAGAGAGAGAGAAGAGATGGAGCTAAAGGGACCGAAGGAGCTAGAGAGTTTGGAGAGGGCAGGAGAAGGACAAGGGTGCAGTCAGAGCAGACAAACAAAATGTTATCGAGAGTTTTTAATCACCTTCAGCTTCATTCACAACAGAAAACACAACCCCCTATGACGTGATTTTAAAATGTGCTCTCAGGTCTCGGTTTGATTCTTTGTTCACTCCCGTCCTGCAAAGTTCACGGTGGCATTATTATCACATTATGAAAATGGGCGAAAGGATTAATCAGCAATAGTCGCTGCTTAACGTGTGACTACGTGTGGGAAGATGCTAAAAAACAGAGGATGTGTTTTGTTTCAGTCAAACTTTTTAAACGCAAAGTTGCAATGAGCCCGCTTCTCACTGCTCTAATAATTGAGAGTTAATTATAAACCTTAAGTGGATCTAAATAATGGATGTTTTAATGCTCTGGAGCAAGCACGCAGCTGTGATTAGTAGTGGTGGTGGTTATTATGGTTTTGGTATTTGAAGGTGACCCAGCTTTGCCCCTGCCTGTGTCTGAGGGTCACCGGAGTCTCTAAATGAGAAGGCGCCCTGTCACAAGCGATTAAGGCACATGGTTGTGATGAGGATTAAGCCTTGCAACACCAGCACTGTGATGATGGCTTCATGCTCCACGGCAACACAATGGATGGCAATTATGCTCACAGTTTAGATCATAGCTGCCCTAAACTCCACTTCTTCTCTTTCTCTCTCTGTGGACGACACTTGCTTTCCTGTTGCTCTCTGGTTGCCATGCCTTTGCTCTGTTCCACTATTTATGAGCCGTCCAGCATTGTGTTTCAGCTCTGCATTGTGTATTAATTATACCCACAGAACGTGGCAGTGTTAGTGAAGCAGCATTGAACTGGACTCCACATATTTTAGAGTTATATAAGTAGTTATAGTAAAAGTGGTCAAATGTACAGTTTCAGAGCAGATGACACTGTCAAATTTTTGCGTACAGCAAAAATGTTGAAGGTTCATTGCTACTAACTGCCAAGACCACACTACAGACCGATTCATGCGTTTGCTTGTTTCATTAGGGGAAAGGAGGAAGAGGAGTTAAAGGCTCACAGTCTTTATCAAATTAAGAGAGTAGAAAATCACCCTGTGTTTAACCAGACACTCAATTGTGAGCTGCAATCCACATAAACAGGAGGAAATTAAGTTAAGGAGGCTAAATTAAGTTAAGGAGGGTAAGGGTGGGGTGACTTGCTGTGTCAGGGTGGGATTTGGAGTACATGCTCATCATGTTCCATTTCACAGGTAGACACCATTTGGTGCTTTCCCATTTGTTTGAGACCATGTGTGGCTGAAGGTGTGTGTGTATCATCTTTACCACATGGCCACTTGGCCAGCGGTATGATAATAGACTGCAATTCACGGCTCATATAGACTGAACGGTGATAGTAGCTTTTCTTTTCCTTCCTCCTTGCTTGCTGCACTAGTGGGTTAATCTTTGTCACCATTTTTTTTTTTTTCATTTTCTTCCTGCTCCCGTTCCCCCTCTCCATCTTCCCCTCCCTGCCTGGGAGTCTTATCTGGCTGCTGTAATGCCTCCAGTAATTGTGACTAAATCGAATTGTGAGGGTCTTGTATGAACCAGGTCTGTCCCACCTCTCCTCCTACCGTCTTCCCCTCAGCATTAGGGATTAGCTGGTTAACGCCAGCCAGCTAGTCTCGCAGCCTTGTCTGGCTGGGCTGAGGAAGGCCAAGTCATTCAGGCGGCCTGAGCTGATTCGACAATTAAATTCTGTTTAAATCCAAGTCAGGCTTGCCTGGTCCGCAGCCTTGGCATCGAGAGTGGATGTTTACTCTGCATTTAAAGTGGAAGAAGGATTTAAATAGGTTAAAATCACTCGGGACTGAATGTTATTTCTTTTTTTGAGAAGTCAATAAAATGTGATGAAATGTTACAAGCAAGCTTAAAAAAGTAGTCGCCTTCACTGTGGAGAGGTGTTGATAGAGAGAACGATACAAGTGGATTTGAAAACACGTGCACCTCAAGAATTCATGTAGCTCGAACTGCACAAATCTGTCGCTAAACTGTATTAAGATGGTTGAGGGCATGCTGCAGGATTGTTGTGCTGACAGGTTTAGAAAATAAACACATTCACATAGAGGCACAGCAGCACAAGCCTTTAAGGAGCTTTGTCTATAATGTGCTTTTCGGGTCTTCACTGGAAAGCCATAGGTCAGCTAGAGAAGGAGACAGGGGAAGAGAGGAGGCGACACAGAGGGAGGGAGTCCTTGTTAACATGCTCTTTGTGTCCACTCCCATCACCGTCTCATTGGTGCAATAGGATTGGGACCAAAATGATTGGTAGCTGGGAGGGAGGAAAAGCAAAAAAAAAAAAAAAGTGACAGGGAGAAGGAGAAAGTGGCGAGCTATGCACGGCTTAATTTCTCAAAGCTATTTCAATCGGGATCTCTGCAGAGGCACCTGCCTTTCAATTACGTTGAACTAGATAGAAAACAGTGCAGCAGGGCTGGCATAGGGTGCGGGCAGCAAGATGGGGAAGCGACTACAGGGGTGGAAGGGGCTTAAAGGAAGAGGTAGAGGAGAGAGAAGTGGAGATGATGGGGTGCTGTTCAAGAAAGGGGAAAAAGAGGAGGAGAGAGCTGGAGGAGAAGAAGAAGGAAAAAGGAGGAGGGGTGGGGGGCAGGTTTAGTTCATGCGGGCCACTGAGCGCTGGTGGGGAGCCAAGCCGCTAAGCCCTGGCAGCTCGTTAGCCTCTGTGTTACTGACCTGATAGACCACAAGGCCTCCTACCCCACCGGCTCTTGTTCAACACCCCCCCTCGCCTGCTGGCTGTCCCACTCACGATGGGAGCATACTGCAGTGCTGCCCAGTGGTCTCCAGGGGCAGCACAGATAAAAGCAGAGGAGCAGTTCTTATGGGCTTGGAAGCATCCAGCTGCTGATGCCTTTGGCAGGGCAGCGCGCTGTGGGCCACATCTGGACGTGTTCGACTTTTTTCCTAACAAACCTGCAGTTTACTGTTCAAAAAAAGCTCCTCAAAGCATCTGTTGTCAGATACAGGATGCCTTGCACCACCCCACCAGATTCCTCTCCCAACATATGCTGCTGGCCCTTAAACATAGTGTTTAGCAGTGCACTTCTGCTGTTGAAACACCTTTTAAAGATCCCTTAAGCTCTTTTCATCTAAAGGCCACTGAGGCTTTACTTCCCTCCCTCTGTTCCCTTCTTCTCACTACCTCTCTTGGAAAAGTGCCCCCCCTTTTTTTTTTCAAATGCCTTCTGTTTACATCCCTGAATATTTTTGTGTTTTCATATTGTAGGCAAAATCTGGTTTGGTAAACATGGCAGCAAATTTGGCTTTTAGATCTAAGTGTTTGAGGCCTTTTAAAATCCAAAAGTGTGTTCTTTAATAACTGGCTACTGGTCTCTGGTGTGTCGTTAGCACTAATGCATAAGAAGTCCAAGAATTTCACGCGGCTTGCCAGCACGGCCACATTGTCTCCCTCGCCTCTCATCACCTCCCTTAACTGCCTCCTTCAGCACGGTTAGAGATATCACAGTCACAATTACTCAAGCTAATTGACTTTGTGGATGTGAAATATTCCACAGAATTTAGACAGTGTGGAGGTGATGAACGAGTGAATTGTGAATATATTAATGTGGGTTTGATTCATATCCCTCCTCCTTGCCGTGTCTCTGTCATCTTTAGGAACTGGCTGTTTTTCTGAGATAGGCTTAAAGGCATATAGCCACATTTCTTTTTGCAGCAGATGCTCACAGTGACAGCTCATTCTAACCCTGCTCCCCTCTCTCTTGTCTGCTGCAGCTACATCTAACGGCACCATGGAGGGCATTGACAACCAGGAAGGGGGAGTGTGCAAGACCAAGTCCATGAAGATAATCATGAAAGTGGGACAAAGTGAGTATTGTATTATTGAATTACGGCTGTATGCCTGCTGGGGCAAAGTGCGGCAGCCACAATGCAGCGCCCGTGTATTGCACAAAATCATGTGAGACTCTGAAAGTGCCCTAATGAGGTCATAGGAGGCTGTACAGCTCCATGCAACTCCATCGTCTCCATGACACCTGGGGCTGAGAGGGGCCAGGAGATGTAATCTAGCGTCTAATGCACTGACAGACACACACACACACAGAGTTGTGAATGCTTGCATGCACAGATGCACAGAAAGCGACTACAAGACCTTGTACACATGCAAATTTAATTTAGATGCACGTAAACACGTAATCACATGATCGGAACCTGGTCTCCCACTGTCTCTGAGTGTCTACACACTGCCTCTGAAATAACACACACACACACACACACACTGCAGACATACTAGGCCCTATTCTTAATTATAGTGATAATTATTCATAAATCAGTTGCACACTTGCCACCCAGAGTGGTAATTTCCTGGGGTTGGCCTTCTTGTCAACACCAGCTTCAGTGCTATTGAGAATCCCTGAAGGTCAAGGAATTAATCAAAGCTGCAGCACTCTGAGGAGGAACAGAGCAGGTGTTGAATGGTATCTAACACTTTGTAGTGCTGAAAATCAGCCCCAGTGTTGAGAAGATGCACACAAATCAGTGGATTTGTCACATGAAATGTACGATCACTGTGATTGCTCTCACAACCTGAGAGCACTGGTGATTTTAGCAGCAGATGCTCAATGAGTGACTTCACCGTTCAGCCAACTATGTTGGAGTCTGCGCAGCTTTAGAACCAAAACGATGAATCAGTACACATGTCAGCAGCAGTTACAACCATATGGACCCACAGCAGAACTGTAACCATCCACTTTTTGCGCCCTGGAGCTTTGGACTAAAACATTAAATCGGGGTGGGGGAAGGAGGTTGAATGCATATTACTGACAAACATCATGAGCAAATTCGGATTAGAATGACTGTCAGCATGATGGACCGCTGATTATGTTGCTGTGTGGACTGTACCTGATGGAAATAGCCCCACCGTGTAAACTGGTGGTAGATGCTGGTCATTCTCTCTTAAGCCTTTCATGATCCTCCAGCCGTAGCAGTCACTTAACCTGTCAACTGGATTATGAAACGTACTTAATTTCTGTGCAAGGTTATCAGAAGCAGCAGATGTCAATTTACACCAAGTGACATGTAGCCACGGCTGGTGCAGACAGAAAGTTGGAAGACAAAATCATTCAGCAGGTCAACATATTTCAACAATTTAATTTAAAAAAGCATAAATATGTGACAAGAATGTGCAGACAAAATGTGCTTTGGAGTCATTCATTGCACTTTTAGGAAAAAATGAGAGTATCTGCAATTTGAAAACTAATACATATATTTGAAAGGTCAAACGTTCAGGTCCAGTCCTATGCAGCAAAAAAACATGACTGAATTATGAAATAAAGGGTCTTTGGAGCTCTGGATCTATTAATTCCTCTGTCTTTGCTTTTTTCCCAGATCCCTCTGACCCTATTTCACCCAAAGACACCCCCACCAGAGCACCCTTCTTTCCCAAGCACTCAGATGGGAAGGACACCTACAACCCTAACGATGTGCTGGAGAAGTCAGGTGAGGTCAATTATCCTGACCTTAAATGCTGGGAAAGTTGTAATTGAGTGCAGGATTTATTGTAACAAGTTGGCATTTGGGCGCACAATTGTTCAGCCAGCTAGGAGCAGATAGCGCTAAGTAAGCGTGTGTGTGTTTGCTAGAGGCACCAAGGTGCGTGTGTGTGTGTGTGTGTGTGGAAAGTGAAGGAAAGAAAGGTCAGCGATTCATCAGCCAGTAATTGAATGTTGCCCATAAAACTGATAGGCATCTCCGGCCTCTCAAGGACTTGCAAGGTATCTCCAAGCTGGTTCCATTCCAACCTTGACCCGCAGCTTAAGTGACATTTTCAGGAAAATGGTCCGATCGCTGTGTGCCATCTTTTTAACAACCTGTTCTCGATAAAGACACACACTTGTTTCGGGCCTTGAATTACAGCTCAGGCCGACGTGCCGACTACGTGCAGACTGCTCTTATCTCTGCTATTATATTGCAGTTAAAAATCTCCTAAGAACAAAATCAGACTTGCAATTTCCGGAGTGAGCTGTGTGTAAAGAAAAAAACAGGAAGGGCCACAGAACAAAAAGCAGGCTGACCTACATAAACAGTTCTCAGGCCAGTCCCTCTTTCTGTTGGTTCACCGAAGGTGTGGCCTCACCTGACAATTTCTGTTTTCAGTCCCCCTTCGAGCATGCTGATCAGCCTTTACATCCACGCCGTGGCAACAGTGCTCTTC